>CM053793.1:45509438-46709438 GCA_028749045.1 Cupressus sempervirens | reverse complement strand
TTTTTTTTCCAAACTTTAGAATATTAGAAAATGATTAATATATATAATGATATTTTTGAATCAACTATAAATAATTATAATAGAATGTTCAAGATATATTCAATTACATATACAAATAGTATGATTTTTTATTATCTTTATTTGATTAAAAACATAATTTAATTTTTTATTAAGACATATGTTGTTCATATTATTAATTTTATAGTTATGCTTTATTTTTTTTATTTTTGATTAAAATCATACCATATATCTTAGATAAATGTTTTTTTACTATCTAACCAATGATCAACTATCCATAAATAGTTTCTAGACTCAACTATCCAGAGTTTGTGGATACAATTATCCACAAACCTAAGATTCATCACGTTTTTGGATTCACCTACCTACAAACTAATACACACTACAATGCCCCCTCTTTTTCCTGAAAAGATAGTTCTCGTGCAATGAATAATTTCTTCTATAATATGATAATTTGAAATAATAGATTTCCTTTGCTTCCATTTCCTCTAACCTAAATTTATTTAAAGATAACTTGTTTCTTTAGCACTAAAATTGGAGATTAAAATAGCAACTCCACCATTGAGAACAAAATATTTATTTAAATTCAACCAAGGACAAGAAAACATCTTTCTTTCAACAAACTCTTCATAATATATTACATTAATGCAAGGAGAATTTTACGTTTTTCTAGCTTTATAATGCTCAACAAAGGTAAACATTAATGAATACCCTCCTTTAGTTTTTAAATTTTCCAAGAATTCAGAAGTCTAGGCTATTGGTAAAAAGAATCTACCCTAAAAAATTTGGGAGGCCCTAGGGTGTGAAGGAAAGAGTTTCTACCTATAGAGCCATAAACCAAGGTTTAGACATCACAAATATGTCTTCTATTGTGTCAACAATTAAACTCAATTCACAACTCAAATTAAAAGATTTTTTTCAAATCTAGGAAAGACTCTAAAGCACGAAGCAGAACCTTTTTTCATAGAGTTGAGTCCAAGTTTCTACTAGAACATTCTTTCATAGAGTTGAGTCCAAGTTTCTACCTTCTAGGGTTGTCGTGTGACCAATCAACAATTTTGAAGTCTAGTCCATAGATCCAATCAAAATTCTTTACAGAAAATAATTTAAGGGCGACTCTATGATATTAAGGTGAGGCTTTCCATGCACAGAGCCTTTAACCCAAGTTTAAATCTCACATTCTTTTCCTCTAATAACTTCTTACCATTGGATCTTTGATTTCCAATGCTTAATCACTTTCTAGCTTACTAATCTTCTTTTTCAACAATTTATACAACTTTTAGTCATCCATAACCCTCTCTTAACCCTAATTCAATCCTCCAATAAACACAAAGCCATGAATCCCTTCAATATTTAGATTTCCAATGGATATCCTCCAATATACACCAAGCCATGAATCCCTTCAATAATTAGAATTCCATGGAATATCCTGTTAAACATTTTAACTTGTAACTAACTACTACTCCTTCCCATGACTGTTCTTGCCAAGAATGAGTTTTTACTATATGTGTGGCTTTTGATCCTAAACCCCCTACCTTAACCCCAAGTCATTCTTCCCATAGCCACCAAGCCAACATCCACTTTCACGTGGAGTATGTCACTGATTATTCTGTACA
The DNA here is from genome assembly GCA_028749045.1 of Cupressus sempervirens. Taxonomy (NCBI): domain Eukaryota; kingdom Viridiplantae; phylum Streptophyta; class Pinopsida; order Cupressales; family Cupressaceae; genus Cupressus; species Cupressus sempervirens. The sequence continues at coordinate 46,707,804 of CM053793.1, read as the reverse complement.
ACTTCAATTCCATCCCCTTATCTGCCAAGCATGAGATTTTACCTTATATAGTTAGAAATACAACCTTAATTTCTTTTCCAAATACAGTTCAACATTTTGTTCCACCTCATCCTGACATACAAAGGCTCAGTTTTATCTTATAGCTCATTATCACCCATCAATAGCATCCATAGGTAGAGATTACTATCATCTCCTCAATGTGTTAGTTCCCAAAACTGCAGATTGGAAATCCAAGAGCCTGCCACTTCTCCGATAGGATTTCTCAATCAGTTCTGGCCAACGAACGAAAATCGCTTAGATTCCCCTGCACTTCGAACTCCGCTACAACTAAGCGGGTAAACCTTTACCTTAACACTGACTGCCTAGTTCAAGGTTTTTCTATAGCAAATTTAAACTTCAGGAGTTCTTCAGCTGGCAAAGTCCTCAAACTCGATGGAACTAAAACTGGATGTTGAATATTTGATAATTGAATGTTTTGTATAAACTTTGTAAATAATAGAATTGATGCTTGTAGAAGGAATATTTTGATTTTTTGACTTCAACAAAAAGACCAATGCCTTTGCTCATCCGGGCGATAGAGTCAACTTCAGAGAATTTTTATATACAACTTCATAATGTTCAATGCACTTGTACTGCCAATAATTTTGATAATCTAGATGCAACAGACCAATTATGATGCAATCTTAAATTAGTCCAGATTGAATTTTAACTCCATTGAGACAAACCAGACACAGCTGTGGAAACAATTAAATATTTCACAACACCTATGATGATCAAATTTAAAATGCTTAATTGACCATGTCCACTTATCTGATAACAAAATCATATACAGAATTTTAAAATATAATTATCAAGGACGATTCACCTGTAGTTTTAAATCTCCATGCCATTAATGATAAGCAAAGAATATTTTTATTTTATTATTAAAATAAAATAATTTTATAATAATAAAATAATGGAATTTTATTATAAAATCATATTGAACCCTTATTCGTCCTTACAATAAAATATAAATATAAAATATTTTTTCTCAATATGAATGTCTAAATGTTCGAATATCTCTTTTTACAAATAGCTTGTCCCTTATTTATATTTTGAATACAAGAAAGATGTGACTTTTCAAATGGAAAGTCATGTTACATTTTCTTATTAATCGCACCCCTTATTTTAAATAATTACTATAACCGTACCATTTCATTTTAATATTCCTCTTTAGCCATATAAGTTCTATAACCTTTGGTAAAAGTCACACCTCTTATAAATATTTCACATCTCAACTAAAATGATTAATCATATTATAATCTGAATTGCACCCTTTAATTAACATAGTCATCGGGCTCCTTGTCTTAAAATATAATTGCACCTTTCCGATGGCTTACGGGCACCAACAATTTGCCTAACAATTATTACTAGACTTTATTATTACTTTCGAATGCAACTTCAATATTATAACTTTGTCCATCCAATTCTTTGCTTCCGCACAGACTGGACGACCATAATCATTATTTCAAAAACAAATATGGTGCGATCTTCCATTTTTGCCCTCATCTGTATAAATACGACAGGCACTCCCTTATTCTCGTATCTTCAGATGCGACCTTCCTGTGATGGCGATAATAAACTCAGAACTCTTGTGCAAATGAGATATCTTTGTTGCTCACATGTTTTTGGCTTCAATTGTCCGGAGATCCTCGAATATTCAAAACAAAAACTGCTGTCGTTTTCTATAAACTTGTATGCTCCTTGCTTGGCTTCCTGGGAATATTTATTTCTCAACGTTGAATACTTGAGAATATCGTCGTTCTCTTTGAAATTAATCTTTCTTCTAGTATCAATTATTTACTTTCTATTTGTGGTTGTTTGTTTTTGACTGGGTATTTTTGACTCGAATCCTTTGTTTTATTCCTCCTACATACTGTCAACAGTATTTATGGAAGAACCTCCGTCTTCTGAATAATCACCTTCTTCAACTGGTTCACGCTTGCCAATATCTTCTTCATCTGTGGGAGAGCTTTGTTAATGTGAATGGGTATTGAGAACTTGCAGTACCTTCATTTTTTCTGTCTAATGGCCCTTGTTGAAGATTCAACCTCTATTCTTAATATATCAGATGATACTTTTGGCTGGCAAAATAACCTCTGCAATCTGTTTTTGAAAATACCGGATGCAGACTTTCTTTTGTCCAATGGATGCTCCTCAACTTTGCACAAATCATTAAATTTGTTTATGTATCAAGAAGTACACCCACTGTTATGATGTATTTGAGCAAACCGTTTTTAGTGCTGAGTTCTACTTTAGAATCAAATCATGTGGACAGACCACCTAGATAACACAGCTTTATCTCTGTCAGTTTTGTCAACTTTGATCTAAACATATGATAATCTCAGACTATGATTATTCTGGCCGCTATGCACAATATCCTTTTCTTCTTTGATTGCACACTTAGTTGCAGGTATGGTCACACTGATCATAAAGCACGCGCAAGATGATACTCCAATTGAAAATGGTCAAGAGATATGAAATCAGGCATGATTTTTTTATGGTAGATAGACTGTTAACAACAATTGTTGTTACAGTATCAAAAGGATTACATGCGGGGGTGTCCTTAAGTGGGTAATTTTTATATGCAATACAAAGTAGCAAGGACAATATTTAGTATGAATATGGAGAAGACTAATTATGATTGGCAATTGGTACAGGTCACTAAATTTTCTATAAAGTGTGCAAAATAGAACAACAATATATATATCATAGGGTGAAGAGATTAAGTATAATGCACAAATGGAGACCCTAAAAATTAGGGCTCCATCACAATGAAACATGTTTGTTTCTTGAGTCAAGGAATCTTCCAGTCCATATTGAGTTTAATCATGATCCGAGAACTTTTAGCTGCATCTCCTCTCAAGAAAGACTTTTATTTTTAAAAATAAACCCTTGTTCTCCCTCTGACATTTACTTTCTATAAGTAACAACAAGATTTGCCTGTGAGAGGGTTTAGTCTGAATTTCTAATAACTGTGGATTCAATTGCCTTCCTAGTGGACCATTCAGTTATCAAAGTCTTTTTCTCAGCAATATTCATCTTCTGGTCACATCACAACATCCACAAAATTTCAAACGAGGCTAATATGATCAGTCAGACATTTCATGCCACAGTGCAGGACAAGAAAAACATATAAGTATTGAAAGAGTGAATCATAGTGCAATATACAGGAAAGCTTCAAGTGAGACTACTAAGATATTAAAAACAGTTATGTAATTGTACCTTCATTAATAGAGTGGTCTATCAACGTAGAAGTAAAATACAGGCCGTGTTTGTAGTTTCTATCCAATATTTAGGACCCAATAAGATGGTCGAGTTTCTACTCTCTGCTAGTTAGATGATTAGTTGATATAATTAGGCCGAATAGCGCCATTTATCCTGAGTAAAGGGGGAATGAATCAATTACCTATCAGTAATTTGTGAGGATTATTTTATAGCTAGTCGTCATTATTTGTAGTTTTTCAGAATTTTTTTTTATAAGGTATCTTCAATTTTCGAATCAAGAATGAGACTTTGATTTTGTATGGAAATTTCAATATAATTGTTATCAATGATCAACGAACATGAATCTTCATGAATGTGAGTTAGTAGAGCCACACCTACGTCATACCATGATGCAATAGTAAACTAAAGGAACTTGAGGGAAATGGCACAGTTACCATTCATGGTCAAATAATCGTTCATCTAGTCTTGCTAAATAAAAGTCTACTGGAAAAATCATTTAGAAGGTCAATAGCCCCTTACCGATATACCCAGCTGCTCTTTAAAAAAAAAGGTAATTAGAGCAACTCTGTAATTTTGTTGGTACCAATATCATACAATAAAGCAAAAGAGTGAAAGAGACTGTTTTAAACAAGAACCATAGTATCTAATTGGTGGTTGTAGTCTTATAACCATCAGGTCACCGTGCAACTAGCAAGGCCTCGACAAACACCCATGACTATTTTGATATGCCCTTAGGCCCCGTTTGGTTGGGGAAGATGAATTTTCCTCATAACCAGGTTATCTGATAACCAGGTTTTCAAAAATCTGGTTATGTATTTTAGGAAGATAGTTGGACCGTTTGGTTGACAGGGAAGATGAATTTTCAAATCCATATTTTGCGTTTGGTTGCCAATTTAGAAATTGGAATTGGAACAGAATATGACTAGGAATATCTTTTTGTTGCGTTTGGTTGTTCATTTTCTAATTGGAATTGGAATTTGATGTAATTTTTTTTAATCTTATTTAATTAGTGAAACACAAGGATTAGAATGAGTAAAGTATTAATATTTATGATTTAATTTATTTATAATTAGACTACATTATTATTATTATTTATTCTTGAATATTCACAGTTTTATTTTGTTAGTCAATAATAAATAAAATGATTATTATTTTTTATTTTAATTCTATTTATTAGCAAAGAAAAGTAAAAAATAATCATACATGCAATCATTTGTACGAAGTTATTTTTTGTCCCATTGTTGGAAATTGTGATCATATATATTATATATTTTTGAAAAATTGTGTAAGACAAATTTATCGTCGAATTGAATTTATTGTCAAGTTCATCCGAACTTCATAATTGTCGAACTCGAATTGAAACTTGAACCTTGTGACTTAGCCGCTAAATATGTGTGTTTGTGTCCTCTCTCTATCCCTCCCTATGTTTGTGTTCATCCACGTGATTTGGCAGAAGGATTGGACACAATAAATGTTGTTTATGCAGATGAATTATTGCCTACACTATATGAGAATTCTCGCATCTCTTAAGACTAGTTGCCGACACAAAGAGGGATTGTGAGGCGTGTTGTGGCTCTTGGTCTGTATCTTCAGAATCCATTGGCCATGGTTGCAACATTATATAGTCTTGGCAAAGAAATATTATCATTGAAGCTTCATTCACTGGAACATTTCCTTACTCCAGATGAAAAGTATGAAGCTGTTGAGCAGGTAATAGTTACAACAACCAACTGTAGAGGCTATGAAACCACTTGTCTTTATAAATGCTATTGGTTTTTTTATGGGTTAGAGGGAATGGACAAGCAGCATCCGAAAACCATGTTATGGATCCATTGGATGATACTAGAATTCATCCAAAGTCATATGAATTTGCCAAGAAAATGGCTAAGGACCTATATTGTGAAGAAGCTGGACATGATATAGATGATATGGATGAGGAAACACAAGAAATGGTTGTTGAGCATGTCAAAAATATCCTGATCTGTTAAATGCCCTTGATATTGATGAATATGCTAGAAGTGTGGAGCAATGGACATCCAATAAAAAGCAGGAAACCCTTGCTGACATAAAGAGTGAATTGTTACATGGATTTCAGGATTTGAGATCGCCATCTAAAGAGCCATCCCAGGATGAGGAATTTTATCTGCTGACTGGAGAAAATGAAGAGACCCTGTTAATGGAAAAAATTGTCCCCGTAGAGTCCAAAATCATCGTATAATTTGTGATCTGGAATCAAGCTTGACATGAATAATATTGAAAGAGGAGCTTTCTGATGATCTAGATATAGATCCTTTAGAAAAAATTGCAGAAGGCAGCATCCTTACCTGTTGGGTGAAAACTATGACAAAAGTGAAGTACCTAGTTGAGTTAACTTGCAAAGAGAGGTCACTAAAGAATGATAACTATCAGGGTGCATAAGATAAGGATAAGGAGGTTAAGGATCCATATTTTGCGGAAGAGGATTCCATTTCACGAAGTGAACAAGAGAATGAAACCATTAAGTTCCTAACAGATAAAGAGCCAGGGGAGAGTATTATCCGTCCATGCTTGAAAGGGCCTACTCACTTGATTCTAACACTGAACATTTTCAATGGAGTTTATGCACACAAGGATATTGTGGAGGGAGGAAAAGACCAAAAGGATTTTGCTAGCTATCTTCGACTTGGAAAATAATTTCAATTGGGAAGGAGACATTTGAAGATCTTGATGAGGTCATAGACAGATATATATTCAAGAGAGGATAAGATATTTCAGTATTTCGTTCTACTGTTTGGTGAGTCATAAAACACACATCAACAGACACCTTTCTACAGATGCAGGAACACACAAGCTCCTCTCTCTCTCTCTCACTCTCTCCCTCTGTCCCTCTGTCCCCCCTTCTTATCCCGCACTCTCTACCCCTCTATGTATCTCTCCCTTTTAATAAATTTATTAAGTTAGTTAATTATTCAACAAAATATGCAACTAAATTTTACATGAAATATTATATAGGAAAAAATATACCATTTTACATTCACATACATTAAACATTTGATGAGAACTTTAACAAGAAAAATGATGCTTTGTTAATAATTGCTCTTAAAAAATGTAAAATTTTGGCAACATAGATTTTACATGCAATTTAAAAAAAAAGATCATGAAAATCATTAATCATATAAATCATATTTTAACATCATGAAATTCTAATAATGAATTTCACATAATTACTACAATATGAAAACTTGCTAACTTGATAGAACAATATCCATGATTTGATGGTGGTGTGAAAACACACCGTTAAACACGAAAACACTGAGAAATCCACGATGTATGCCTTTATGCCCCACATTCGACGACACACCGTTACATACGAAAACACTGAGAAATCCACAATGTATGCCCTTATGCCCCACATTCGACGGCAACCCTCTCATGCTGCTCAATCTTCCCATTACTGTTTGTGTTGTTAGATGGTCAATCCTGCATATATGAACTAAACATGCTTGAAAAATTAAAACTTGATTATTTTTTTAATGGAATACACCAAGGAGTGGCATCAGAAATATTGATCGTTTACAAACACAGTAAACAATCATCTGATAGCTCATTTTTTATCAGCATGTGTGGTCTTGCAATATTAGCAAATCAAGAGCAATAAAAAAATACAAGAGAAAGACACTTTATCAATACCGTTGACAATCTTGTCAAGAAGCACGTACATAGGAAACCAAACTGTGGAAAAAAAAAAAAGAAATTTAAAAAATATCCAAGCAAATTAGGAATATACATATAACATGGGACATAATCATGACTGTACAATCATCTACCAAAAATCCTCAATACTTTTGATAATCTTGTCAACGAAAACATACATAGGAAATCAAATAGGGACAAAAAGACAAAAAAATAAAAACATATGCAAGAAAATTAGGACTATAGATATAACATAGGACAGAATCATGAACTATACAATCATCTAGCAAATCACATTTGTATATGCTTTCAAGTTCTATAATTGAGCATTCATCATTTTCCACTCCTTGTGTATTCCACATATGTATGGTTCAAATATAACTCTAATTAACAATGCAATGAACAACTATACCAAACGTTTACGAGATCATAAACTATGTGTTGTGAGAGATCAATGCAATACCATTAAACAAAGCCAACTAACCCTCTGGAATTATTTCACATGCCAATCGTGTGAATGCCAATGAAATGAACAACTAAACTATGTACTGACCAATGCCAATCATGTCAATGAAATGAATGACTAAACTATGCATATATCAAGTATGTATACATACGTACATACATGTGTGAACATACATATGCACAGACATACATATATACGCACATACATACATACATACACATGTACATACATGTGTACATACATACGCACCTACATACATACATACGCACATGCATACACACATACATACATACATGCTTAGCAAAATAGAAAAAATGTGCTCAGTAATGATTTCCAATATAGTGTTCTGACAGATCAATGCAATACCATTACACAAAGCCAATTAACCATCTAGAATGACTTCACATGCCAATCGTGCGAATGCCAATGAAATGAACAACTATCCTGCATATTGACCAATGCCAATCATGTCAATAAAATGGATGACTAAACTATGCATAGATCAAGTTTGTATACATACGTACATACATGTGTGTACATACATATGCACATACATACATGCATATGTACATACATGTGTGTACATACATACATACGCATATACATACATACATGCTTAGCAAAATAGTAAAAATGTGCTCAGTAATGAGTTCCAGTATAGTGTTGTGAGAGATCAATGCAATGCATAGATCAAGTATGTATACATGCATACATACATGTGTGTACATACATATGCACATAATACATACATATGTATGTACATACATACATGTGTGTACATACATATTGTTTGTTTCAAATCTGTTTAGCAAAATAGTCAATATGTGCTCACTAATGAATTCCAATATAGTGTTGTGACAGATCGATACCACTGAAATGGACAACTAAACTTTGTAACAGTTTCTTGCCAGTAATGAGTTCTAGTATAGTGCTGTGAGAGATGAATGCAATACCATATAAATAGAGCCAATTCATAAGCTATGTATAGATCAATGGCAATCATGGCTTTTATCTAGACATAATCAATATGTGCTCAATATGTGCTCAATAATGAAATTTACAAGTATATCACTAGCTTTTATCTATACATAGCTGACCTATACATAGTTTATCATAGTTCTATTTCTATCTGCTATTTGCTTAGCATAGTCAATAGATGTGGTAACTATTTGTTTCAAATCTATTTAGCAAAATAGTCAATATGTGCTCACTAATAAATTCTAGTATGGTGCTATGAGAGATCAATACCAGTGAAATGAACAATTAAACTTTGTAACAGTGTCTGGCTGTTTGTGTCAAATCTGTTTAGCAAAATAGTCAATATGTACTCAATAATGAATTCCAGTATGTGCTCACGTGATTACTTGTATATATCATAATGCCAATCATAATAGCAAAACATGGCAATTATGCTTTTATCTATACATAGTTGACCTATACATAGTTTATCATGGTTCAAATCTGTTTAGCAAAATAGTCCAATATATGCTGTAACAGTTTGTTTAGAATCTGTTTAACAAAATAGTAAATATATGCTCACTAATGACTTCCAGTATAGTGTTGTGAGAGATCAATGCAATACCATTAATCAAAGTGAATCATGCCAATGAAATGAACAACTAAACTATGGATATATCAAGTATGTATAGATCCATGTAAAATCATTCAACATACTTATGATGTCATAAACTATGTACAGATCAATGCAATACCATTAAACGCAGTCAACTCATAAACTATGTATGGATACATGGAAGATCAATGGCAATCATGGCTTTTATCTATACATAGTTGACATATACATAGTTTATCATGGTTCAAATCTGTTTAGCAAAACAATCCAATGCATGTTGTAACAGTTTGTTTAGAATCTATTTAACAAAATAGTAAATATATGCTCACTAATGACTCCTAGTATAGTATTGTGAGAGATCAATGCAATACCATTAATCAAAATGAATCATGCCAATGAAATGAACAACTAAACTATGGATATATCAAGTATGTATAGATCCATGCAAAATCACTCAACATACTTATGACGTCATAAACTATGTACGAATCAATGGAATACCATTAAACGCAGCCAACTCATAAACTATGTATGGATACATGGAAGATCAATGACAATCATGGCTTTTATCTATACATAGTTGACATATACATAATTTATCATGGTTCAAATCTGTTTAGCAAAATAGTCCAATACATGCTGTAACAGTTTGTTTAGAATTTGTTTAACAAAATAGTAAATATATGCTCACTAATGACTTCCAGTATAGTGTTGTGAGAGATCAATGCAATACCATTAATCAAAGTGAATCATGCCAATGAAATGAACAACTAAACTATGGATATATCAAGTATGAATAGATCCATGCAAAATCACTCAACATACTTATGACGTCATAAACTATGTACAAATCAATGCAACACCATTAAACGCAGCCAACTCATAAACTATGTATGGATACATGGAAGATCAATGACAATCATGGGTTTTATCTATACATAATTTATCATGGTTTAAATCTGTTTAGCAAAATAGTCCAATACATGCTGTAACAATTTGTTTAGAATCTGTTTAACAAAATAGTAAATATATGCTCACTAATGACTTCCAGTATAGTGCTGTGAGAGATCACTAATTAAATAGTCAAAATGTGCTCAATAATGAGTTCCAATATAGTGATGTGAGATTAATATAGTTTTAGTTTAGTGCTATTAGAGATTAATGCAAAACCATTGAATAGAGTAATCATGCAGCATAAGTCATTGCAATCCAGTCAGTAGCTGAAATAGCTAAATGGTACCAAATGTCATTGCAATCCACTCCACTCTCTCCACCTCATCCATCATCAAGAACCCTTTGGCTCTTTCACATTGAAGCACGAAGGTATCATGTGCTTTCACAAAAATTGCTTGACTCAGTTCAGGGACATCTTTGAGAGCAATATATGCAGCAGTCAAAATATTATCATCTTCAGATTTATCCACTTTTACAATCTGAGGCTTAATGAGGCCATCTTTCAGTTCCTTCATAGTTTCGTATATCACATCCAATGATGCAACCAAAGATGTCTTCTTCCTCTTTCCCCTCCTTGATGATGATGGTGGAGGAGTTCGTCTAGCACTTGCACTCGACTGATTGGAATGATATAACTCTTCATCAATATCTGGTTGGCTGTCAAGAGGTGTACCACAATTGGTATCATCCTCATCAAGCACATTAAATGCATCGTTCATAGGGTGCCCTTCTTCAGCATCAAGGGGTGTTGTAGATGCGAACCCTTCAGCAATGTCATTACCAACAATTACAGCCAACTCATTGAAATATTGGAAAGGTGACCTCTTATACATTTTTGCATTTTTGAATTCTCTCCTCTACATATAAGCATTAATAGATGGATTAGGTTGTAAGTTTTTCATTATTAAAATAAGAAGGAAAAATTTCTTCAATGAAAAGAGTACAAAGATGATCCTACCTTCAAAAGGTCATCCCACACTGAATCCTCAGCATCCACAGTTTGAGTTTCTTCATTCCAAGCTAACCCACTTGTATTTTTCAAGTCCTTCATTACTTTATATCCTACTTTCCATGTTTTTAGCTTATTCTTAAAATGATCTCGTGACAGATTCGAGTTCATCGCTGAATTGAATGTCCTCTCTATCGTAGTCCATGCCTCTTTTTTAAACCCACCTTCACCTTTCCGTCCGAGATGGACTTGTTCAAGGAGCAAGTCTAAAAACTTGCGTTCCATCGATTTTGTCCACATTTTCTTCTTCTTTGAAGAAGATTTGTTGCTCACAGCGAGGGATCCATCTATATCACTCAAAGTAATGGGAGAACACATCTGTTTCACATGATCAGATCCATCCATGCTCATCATGAGCTCGGTATATGCCATTGTGTACTCCTTCCTGTATTTCATTTAAATTTGAAATAGAAAATCTTTAACTATCAATTTGTAATACGTCATAATGAAACAAGGCTAACATATTGAATAGGTAAACGTATTACGATTTAAAGTAATCATACGACTGAAATTGAAAGTTATTGCTCTTTAAATTTAAATAGAATGCAGCAAGCAATAACATTAGAAAAATAGGATTTTTAACGAATTCGTTGTTCTCTTCTTACTAGTGGGCTTATGATCTTCATCATTTGGTACTCCTTGCCGTATTTCATTTAAAATTGAAGATGATAAACTTTAAATATCATTTTTTAATACATCCTAATGCAGTGAGGCTAACATTTAATAAACTTGAAAGAATTTAACTGAAGATGATACACATTTTAAGCAATAATTGATGATAACACATCAACATCAAAAAAACTACCAGTAAGACAAAATGGTGATATCAATGGCAAGTAAATAGTCACGAGCCCCATTATGAAGCATGTTATTGTACTTTCTCAATGCAAAGATGTATAATAATTGTGCTTTCTTGCATTTAAATCAATGTAATCTATATTTCAAGTTGAATTGTGTATTGCAGATATGATCAACAATTTTTGTACATAATGTAGGTGTGAAATTGAAAGTTAATGTTCTTTTTATTTAATTAGAATGTAGCAAAGACTGATATCAGAATAACGAAATCAAACACCATCATTGTATATGCATACATCAATTTAATCATATAAAGCACATTGCCTTCTAATAAATCATTTATTCTCGAGATCTATAATCTTCCCACATCCTATTTGCTATATCTTCTCGAAATTGGGCCCACTCATTTCTATCCTCCTGAGACAACCCATATGTCTCAAGTAGTGGCACCTCTATCCCATCACGATCATCTTCCTCTTCAATAGCTTCTTCCGATGGAAGGCCATCCTCTATCGTAATGAAATTGTGAAGTATGCAACATGCTAAAACAATATAGGATTGTGTCATGATATCATAAGACGTTGCATGTCTTAAGATTGGAAAACGCTGCTTTAGAATACCAAATGTACGTTCTACTGCATTTCTAAGAGAGGAGTGTCGATGGTTGAACAACTCATGTGCAGAGTTTATTGGGTTTTCTCTTGACCACTCTTTCAAGTGGTAGCGTGTACACCGATAAGGAGCGAGAAATCCAGGTGCATTTGGATATCCAGCATCCACGAGATAATATTTTCCTATATAAAGAAAGTATATTGTCAATACTTGAACCATTTAGCATAACCTTGAGTATATTAAAATGTGATTTGGCTTACCAGGGGGAACTACAAGTGGATCTGATCTGGATAGAGCTGAGGCTAGAACACGACTATCTGCAGCAGAGCCTTCCCAACCAGCAAGGCAATACTGAAACTTACAATCAAAGGAGCAGACACCCATAACATTTTGCGATAGGTTCCCTTTTCTATCACGATATTTACCCTGTATGTCGACAGCAACTCGCACTGGAATATGGGTACCGTCGATGGCTCCAATGCAATCCTGTGGGATATGATACACTGATCAAATGTATGCTCAAGTAATAATAAGATAAGGACAACATTCTAGACAATAAACTTGTAATAATGTGTGATTTACCTTGAAGAATGGTTCAAAATGATCCTTCCCACTAATTTCAGGAGGAGTGCCTAGACTAGGTGGTATGAAGTAATCTCTGTGAAGGGCTAAGATAGCCATCAAAACCTTGTGGAAGTACCGACTGACTGTCTCTCCTGAGTGCCCAAAGTTATGGGCAATCTTGCGGTTCCTTAGATTGTGCCCAAGGGTGTGGAGGAACATCACTAGTTGTTCCTCTAACTTCAAGTGGATCGTATCTCTCAAGCTTCCTTTCAGCCTCAGAATACGAGCTAGAGAAAAGAAGACTGCCCTACTCATCTGAATCTGATCATGACAATCCACCTCATTCGAATGAATAATGTCTTTACAAAAGAAATTTCCTTTTCTTATTCGTTTACCCATTTGACTACCTTCTCGGGCTACCAGTACTTTGGCTATGCCAACAAAAGCAAAAAGAATTGTGAGAATGCGGGTGTATGTGGTCTTCCTAACTGTGCTTCCTTGGACCTCTATACTCTCCATAGGATCCATTAGTGACCTGAAATGTGGACAATTTAAACACTATCAGTTATGAAATATCAACTATCACCTATCGAGATACAACATGATTATTTGCTAGCCTCATTGCATTAAGAAGTCAATTATTTATTCAAATACAACAAGGAGTACCAACTACCGAGGATCATAAGCCCATAAAGAACAAATTACAATGTGTCATTATACTCCATGTAATCTATCTATACCAATGAAAGTATAATATTGATTCCATTTGTCTATATGTATACACACATGTATGTATATATGTATGTGCACACACATGTATGTATGCATGTATGTATGTACACACACACACATGTATGTATGCATGTATGTACGTACACACACATGTATGTATGTGTGTATGTACACACACACACACATGAATGTATGTATGTATGTATGCATGTATGTACGTACACACACACACACATGTATGCATGCATGTACGTAGACACACACATGTATGTATGCATGCATGTACGTACACACACAAGTATGTATGTGTGTACGTACATATACATACATGTATGTGTGTACGTACATATACACACATGTATGTATGTACACATACACATGTACAAACTATAACTTGAATTTGGGCTTTTATGAATGTGTTTTAATAAATCGTCGGGTCCGCTGAAATTGAGGCTCGTCTTTTAGAAGATGAAAAGTAACATAGTTGGCAATAGGAATAGAGTTTCTTTCTGCATTGATCTATACATAGTTTGAAATCATGGCTTTTATCTATACATAGTTTATGACCTCATAAGTATGTTGAATGATTTTGCATGGATCAATACATACTTGATATATCCATAGTTTAGTTGTTCATTTCATTGGCATGATTCACTTTGATTAATGGTATTGCATTGATCTCTCACATCACTATACTGGAACTCATTGGACTATTTTGCTAAACAGATTTGAAACATGATAAACTATGTATAGGTCAACTATGTATAGATAAAAGCATGATTGCCATGTTTTGCTATTATGATTGGCACTATAATATATACAGGTAATCACATGATCACATACTGGAATTCATTATTGAGCACATATTGAGCACATATTGATTATGTATAGATAAAAGTCATGATTGCCATTGATCTATACATAGTTTATGATTTGGCTCTATTTAATGGTATTGCATTCATCTCTCACAGCAGTACACTAGAACTCATTACTGGCAAGAAACTGTTACAAAGTTTAGTTGTTCATTTCACTGGTATTGATCTCTCACAACACTATACTGAAAGTCATTAGTGAGCATATATTGACTATTTTGTCAAACAGATTCTAAACAAACTGTTACAGCATATATTGGACTATTTTGCTAAACAGATTTGAACCATGATAAACTACGTATAGGTCAACTATGTATAGATAAAAGCCATGATTGCCATGTTTTTCTTGATTGGCACTATGATATATACAGGTAATCACATGAGCACACACTAGAATTCATTATTAAGCACATATTGAGCACATATTGATTATGTATAGATAAAAGCCATGATTGACATTGATCTATACATAGTTGATTCATACATAGTTTATGACTTGGCTCTATTTAATGGTATTGCATTCATCTCTCACAGCAGTATACTAGAACTCATTACTGGCAAGAAACAGTTAGAAAGTTTAGTTATTCATTTCACTGGTATTGATCTCTCATAGCACTATACTGGAATTTATTAGTGAGCACAAGTTTATGACTTGGCTCTATTTAATGGTATTTCATTCATCTCTCACAACAACATACTAGAACTCATTACTAGCAAGAAATTGTTACAAAGTTTGGTTGTTCATTTCACTGGTATTGATCTCTCACAACACTATAGTGGAATTTATTAGTGAGCACATATTGACTATTTTGCTAAACAGATTTAAAACAAACACCCAGAAATTGTTACAAAGTTTAATTTTTCATTTCACTGGTATTGATCTCTCACAGCACTATACTCGAATTTATTAGTGAGCACATATTGACTATTTTAAAAACAGATTTGAAACAAACAGTTACCACATATATTGACTATTTTAAAAACAGATTTGAAACAAACAGTTACGTTTGAATGAACCAAAAAAACTTAAAAAAATCCAGTATGCAAAGCTGGGTGTGAGAGGAGAACCGTTTACCGCCGCCGATGTTCAAAGTGGAGAAGAGAAATCGCAGAAAATGCCACAGCCACACGCCATGGCCACAGGAAACCACGGCCACAGAAAACCCACAAACCAGAAACCCTCGCAAACCACGACCACAGAAAACTCACAAGCCCAACAAACGCAGCAAACCAAAAACCCTCGCCTTCGCACAACAGAGCACGAAAACAATACAACCGTCGTCTTCCAAAAAACCCAATTTGTTCTTCCAAAAACCTAAGGCGGATTCGGCGGACCCGACGATTTATTCAAACGCATTCATAAAAACCCAAAACCTGGTTTTCATTTCAACTTCCACCTATTTCTTGGAAGAAATTTCTTCCAATTTTCGAGCGAAATTGGCAGACGAAACCCGAAACCGGGTTATACGTTTGATTAACCAAATGCCACCGTTTTCTTCCATAACCCGATTTTGGCGCTGAAAACCCTATTCCGCGCCCGGTATTCCCGTAACCAAACGGGGCCTTAGCTTGTTGCAGGTGTCTTTACAATGAAACCGTCAAACCATCGCAGTGACAAACATTTTAGAAAGAGAATTTCTATTAAATGTGACACAAAAATTATAACCAATATTTCAATAAATTATTTTATAATAATGAATTTTCGAAACCGATCACATTTTTAACGTGTACAGGGTTTTTGAAAACCACAATAGAAATTGACTTACAAATTAAATATCATGAAAAACTGTCACATAATGCAGACTTCCAAAACCTTAATTAATAATGCAGACTTACAAAGCCTTAACCAAGATTGCCAGTATTACAAATATTACAACCAAAAGATTGCCAGTATTACAAATATTACAACCAAAACATTCTCATCAAGACACCCAATAATTTATTAACAAACAATTTGATGCAGCTCTAGTTGTTTACCTTGATAGATATTGCAGCAATATGTGCACTTTCTTTCACCAATCTTTGAACGAAAACTTTCATATAAGGACATGAAGCCTTGAGTTACAAGAGAATATGGAGGTAAAAATAGTTATGAAAATAGCGTTGTTTCAAGCCCTTGTATATTCTTTTTGCCATTAACTAAGTATCGTGCCAATAAATTTCAAAGCAGATCGGATTGTCATTTTCTGTCATCCAGGCTTGCTTAGATGAACTTGTACTATCTTTCTAGCTAAAAACCCTATTAGTATCAAGATAATGGTTAAGATGTTTACACTCTTGCTGTAAGTAAATAATGTACATACTAAAAATGTTTGCTGTTTAGAATGGAACGAGAGGAATGTGTTGTTGCTCACTTTGTAAACACGCTGACATTCAACCCACCATGACGATTACAGGTACGATGTCAACTTTTGTATAGTTTTTGTGAATAATTTATCTTCCTTTCATTGAATGAGTTTCAGATTGATTGTTATAATTATTATTTGTTAAAATTAATTATTATTATTTTTTAGATTTGAAGTAAGCTCAAATTTAAAATCTTTCACAACTTACCACTGTCTAGCCTCTTGCCTAAAATGAAGCATATATTAATGATAAAAAATAGTATTGTTCTTAGATTAATTTGATAAGGACTCTCACTTTCATTTTTCATAGCAGTGTCGAATGAATTGGAAAATGAGAACACACAATTTTTCATCAAGTATAAAAGAAAGGTCATCGAAGGCAAAAACTCATGCGGATGTTAGATGATATAACTACTATATTTTACAAACTAAATCTTTAAAGCATGATTATAAGTTGTTTGTGGATTATTTTCTAGTATGCATATCTGTTCACTGAAGTTGTAAAAGCAGATCTTGTGTGCTTAAATTTGTTTTATAGGATCAAGTCGCAAAATATATTGCCTATCATTGGACTTTTGATACATTTAATACAAGTATAGATTTCTTAGAATTCTGAATTATCTTCATTTTCAGTGATGGGAGTGATTGGTTTTGAATCAATAGCATGGGGAAATAATTGATCCTGTTTTGGGATAGGGAGAAAATATAAGGCAATAATGAGGACAACTAACTTTTTCTTCCAACTGATATTAGAGGCGCATCTAACATGGGACTCTTTTTTCTGTACAGCTGATTCGAGAAGCATCTTGTGTTTGGAAATTCAATTTCAGAGAATTTAATCCAAATCAAGAAATTCATGCCCCTGATTCAATCAAGCTGCTGAGATAGAGTGGTATCCATTTCACCAAAAACAACACATTGGGTATCCATTCAAAGTGCTTTGCTGAGCTTCTGATTTCATCTATCAGTGTTTTCAATAGGAATATGAAATGGGTTGTTTTTCATGGTGTTTATAATTTTGGGTATTTGTTAAAACTTATGATTTGCAACAAGTTGCCTCATAGAAGGTTTTTTCAGTCTGATGAGATTATATTTTCCGAGCGTATATGTTGTGAAGCATATGATCAGGTTCTGTGATGGAGTTTCTGGAGGCCTTTGTTGGAATATTTATTGCAATTGATGTCTGTCCCTGGAGCCAAACACCCACCTATCTCCTACTGCAGAATAGTCACAAAATTTAATACGGGTAGGTGAGTTTTTCAAATTTGGAAATGAGGAGGAAAATATTTTTGGCAAAAGACAAAAGGAATGATCTGTATTCATTCGACCAAAGAGTCGGAGTTGAAGAGAGTAGTTGCAGAGCAGAGCAAAGAAGAAAGAAAGTGATCAGCAAATTCAATCATTGTAGAGATAGAAGGAAGCTTGTTTGTGCCTACAGTTGCACATGTTTTCCTTGTAGTCATTCTGTAAGTTTGAATTTATTAAATTCATCCTATGAAGCAGTGATTGCTCCAGGTGTTATTGTATGCCACCATTAGAGCTGCAACTTCAAAGTTCAAAGTTTGAAGTTTCTCCAATTTAAAGTTTTAAGGTTATTTTAGGGTTTTCTAGTTGAAGCCGAATGCTCCTAGATTTTGTAATGTCTTTTTAAATCAAAGTTGAATAGCAAGAAAATAGGCATACTTGAATCTATTCTTCTTCTTCTATTTGTTGCATTTGAGAAGTTTATTGTTGAAAGTTTCAAGGTTCGGCTATCTAGTTTTAATGGTGAAAAAATTCACGTTATAAACCTGGTCACTTGGCTTGGTCTTTGTCTAAGTTGAAACATTGCAATTTAAGCCGAGCTCACTCGACATCTTCTTCTATCGAGCTCCACCCTACAGTGGTGACCAAGCTCACTAGGCATCCACACTACTGAGCTCACTCGGCATCCATTAGTGCCGAG
This sequence comes from Cupressus sempervirens, assembly GCA_028749045.1. Lineage (NCBI taxonomy): Eukaryota > Viridiplantae > Streptophyta > Pinopsida > Cupressales > Cupressaceae > Cupressus > Cupressus sempervirens. The sequence goes on along the minus strand of CM053793.1, from coordinate 46,688,995 downwards.
TTGCCCTTTACGTGTTGAGTTCACTTGGCTCCTTCATGTGCCAAGCTCACTCAGCACCCTCCTACCACTCGGCTCCTTAAGGTGCCGAGCAAAACTGGCACTCAGCAAATAGTTAGTGCCGAGTGAAATTTTTAATGTTGTCATTTTGTCAATGAACAAATTGTCCTTCAACAAAGTACATGCAAATCTGACCCTGAATACCCAATTGAAAGGACTAATCAGCACCAACAATTGGATAGATTATCATTGGGTTGATAAGCTTCCTCTAAATTTTATCGGGTACAGCTCCCTGTATGAAATATTCAATGAATTAAATGTGAATTTTTTTATCAGAAAGCATAAAAGGATATCAAACATCTACCCGTAAATACAGCGTAGATGTGAAAACCTATACTAGTGCATAGAAAGAAAGCAAAGAACAACAAGTGACACAAAGTTCATTTGTTGAACACTACATTGTGTAATGAAAATGAAACTATGTTTTTCATCTTCTTGAGGGAATTAAAATCAGAGCTTTGAAGGATGACATAATAAAGAAGCAATGATATCAGACTGTAACTTCAGAGAAAACTGAAAACGACTCAAAGTTTGAATTCAGTGGAAGGAAAAATACATGATAACCAAAGTTTAATGTGTTTAACCTCCAGCCTCCCTTCCCTGACTGTAAATATTACAAAGCCTCTTTCACACATTACAATCTAACCATTATTCAAAGAAAACAGAAATTTTCTCCACAATATTACATCAAACACCAAAATTTAATCTTGATCTCAGACACAGTTCTGAAAAGAAAGAAAATCTGCCCATGCTCTGCCTCTCACTGTCTCTCAAGAAAATGAAAAGATTTTACAAAATCCCCTCCCTGCCTAGAGCCCAAAGTCTGCAGTCTAGAAGAAGGAAGAATTCCCCCCTTTTTGTCTTTGATGTTGGCATATTTAACCTGTTCTTTCTTGTGGCTTTTCAGTTTCCTAACTTAATCTTGAAATTGGCTCTTTTTGTGGTTGCTCCTATTCACATCTTTTTTTCTCTCATTTATGTTTTGATAACCTTATAAAACATTGATGTAAACATTTTATAAGAATAATTTGACATATTAAATGAGACTTGGACAAGTGGCACATTATTATATTATTCCATTATGAAAATACTTTTGATTATGGGCAGATTCGAAATAACTCTGTCAGAAACAATGGATCTCGATGCGGGATGTATAACTATTTATCCCACCATTGGATCTTGCTGAATTTTGGATATGTTATCCAAATCTTAGTTCTCCACATTCTCACCAAGGCGATTTTGAAAATAATGCCTGAGTCAAAAGTTATAGATCTCTGTGTGAGGGTCTATATGACTATCAGAAAATCCGACTTGCTGAACTTGATCCAAAAAGAAAGCTTCTCTTCATATTTAGAGTTAAATCCCAAAATGAAGTCCGATTGCCTTTCATCTTTTCCCTTTTTATGAATGGATCATCTTTAATTAAATATTACCACGTTTATAATCTGACAATAGTAACACCAAACACCCAAACTGAATTCTGAATCCATGAAACTTCCTATGAAGGCTGATACAACATATAATAGTTTCTACACCTTGGAAGTCTTGCAGTTGAATCCATCAAACCAAGTCTTCATCTTGATATGCACTTTTGCATCTTTTGAATTGTTGGGTTGACTGAAACTGAACTATGAATTCTGGCAAAATCTTGAACTTTCCTGAGCTAGCCATTCTGCATTTCAAATTGTCTTGAACTATCGAACCACTTTGAACTAATTCGAACTTCAATTTGAAGTGGTTCAAAAACTCTGAACTTGAAGTTTTACTTCGATTTTATTGAACCTGCAAAATGGGTTATCTGAACCATTGAACCATTTCAAACTACTTTGAACTAAGGTTCAAAGTGGTTCAAAAACACAAACTCCAAGTTTTAAAACCATCCTCATATTGGTTACTAACACATTTTTATTTTTCACATGGTATCAAAGCTTTGAGGCCCCACATCCACAATGAGTTAGGGCATTTTTTCATAGGATATTTGACATAGCAGGAGATGCAGGAAAGATATGGCAGCAGCCACCATCCTTTAATGGATAGAATTATGATACATAGGCAAAGAAAATGAAAACCATAATGGTTGCAAATGATTTGTGAGAGTTTGTACTTAATGGGTTCAATGATGCGATAGACCCAACTTAGTATGCTGGCCTCACAAATCCACAAAAGACTCAATTGAAAGAGTTAAGGAGAAAAAATGCTAAAGCATTAAGTTTGATTGAAGTAGCAATGATAGAGATAGTTTTTCCTAAGATTACAGTAGCAAATTATACAAAGGAAGCATGGGATATCCTTGAGATGAACTTCAAGAGAACTAATAAGGTCAAAGTATTAAAGCTACAGATGATCAAAAGAGAGTTTGAGAACCTTCAGATGAGAGACAATGAACCTATTGCAGATTTCAGCTCATGAATCTCCACTTTGATAAACCAGCTCAAATCAAATAGAGAAGAATATGATGAGTAGAGAATTGTAGGGAAGATACTGAGGAGTTTACCTCAGAAATATGACAACCTTGTGATGACCATAGAGGAAGAAAAGGACCTCACCACATTGACCATGGATGAATTGATGGAAACTCTTCAAACCATGAGCACCGAATAAACAGGTCAGCTACTACTTCTCAAGAGCAATCTTTCAAGGCTCAAGAAAATTCAAGAGGTAGGGGGAGAGGTAGAAATGGCTCCAGTAGAGGCTCAAGAAATAGAGGTCATGGAAGGAATGGTAAAAGGAATGTTGGTGGAGAAAGCTTAGGAAGAGTAAGCAACCAAGAGGGAGCAAGCACCTCTCAAAACAACTCTAGAGGAGGCAAGAAGAATTACAACTCCAACAAGAGTAATGTTCAATGCTACTACTGTCATAAGTATGGACATTATGTAAGTGAATGCTGGAAGAAACGAGTTGATCAGTCAAAGAAAAATGCTAATGTGGCTGATGTGAATACGAGAAATACAAATAATCCCACAGCCTTCATCATGTGTAACATTGGTGAAGAAGGAAGCCCTAAGGTATGGTACCTAGACATCAGATGTAGCAACCACATGAGTGGTAATGAAAGTTTATTTTCTTTTATTGATAAGACTTTTAAGTCTGAAATTAAAGTATAAAATAATGGAACTATTCCCATAGTGAGCAAAGGATCTATTATGGTCTGCACCAAGCAAGGTGAGAAGAAGAAAATACAAAATGTGTATTTTGCCCTCGAAATGAAGCACAACTTGATGAGTGTTGGACAACTCATTCAAAATGGATACAAGGTGCTAATGGAAAATCACAAGTGTGTCATTCATGAGAAGGATGGGATTAATAGGTTACTTGCAGTAATCCAAATGACAAAGAACTGGATGTTCCCGTTAAGAATTGAGACATGTTTCTCTTCTCAAGTCAGTGTTGTACTTCCCAAGCATGCGTGTACAGTAGTACATTAGCAATCAGCTCTTAGAAGCATGATTGAAGACCCCCCCAAGCTTTGGCATCTTAGGTATGGACATCTTGGCTTTTCTGGTTTAAATTTGTTGTGCAAGAAAAGAATGGTAGAAGGTTTGCCAATCATTGTAAATTCATATAACAAGTGTGAGACATGCATATTGGGTAAGCAACATAGGCTTCCCTTTAATTTTGGAAATTCTAGAAGGGCTAGAGCACCATTAGAGTTGGTGCATTCTAATTTGGTAGGCCCTATGCAAACTACTTCTATTGGGGGGAGTACTTATTTTATGACATTCATAGATAATTTCAGTCATAGGACATGGGTGTATTTTTTGAAGAATAAATCTAAAGCATTTGAAAAATTTGTAGAATTTAAAGCCTTGGCTGAAAAAGAATGTGGACACTATATTAAGGCCTTTAGATCAGATAAAGGAGGGGAGTATACCTCCAATATGTTTGTAAATTTTTTCAGGAAAAATGGTATAAGAAAAGAGTTGACAACCAGTTATACTCCACAGCAAAATGGAGTGGCTGAGAGGAAAAATAGGACCATTATTGAAATGGCAAGGAGAATGTTGAAAGAAAAAAGAATCCCAACTGAATATTGGGGAAAAGCTATAGCAATAGCAGTATATTTGATCAACATGTGTCCTACAAAATTAGTTCGTGATAAGATTCCTCTTGAGGATTGGTCAAGGGGCATATGGACAGTTGAGCACTTGAGAGTGTTCATATGTGTAGCATATGCAAATGTGCCTAAGGAACAAAGGAAAAAGTTAGATGATAAAGGTGTGAAGTGCATCTTCATAAGGTACAGTTCAGAATCAAAGGCCTATAGGCTATATGATCCAATTAATAAGAAGATCATCATTTCAAGAGATATGGAGTTTCTTAAAAATCAGTCATGGGATGGCTCAGTAGATGAATCCTCAAGCACTTCAAGTAAAGTGCCTACCATTGAAGAGGAAGAAGATGACATTGGTGATCAACAAGAAGATGGAGCAACAAACATATATTGCAGACAAAAGAAAAAAGGAAAGCAACCCTTAACATGCCGAGCAATATCTTCAAGCACATCAAGATAGCCCCGAGCTTGTATGCAAAATAGTAGCAGCAGCAATACTAAAAATTTAGATCCCACTCTTGCCTCCCTATTGCCAAGAAAGACCAAAACTCTAAGGGACATATACCAAGAAGAAAGGTATGATGAAGACAATGATGAGAGTGTAAATTTTGCATTATTTTCTCATACTAATCCAATTTATTTTGAGGAAGCTGTGAAAGAGGAGAAATGGTGTAATGCCATGGATGAGGAAATAGATGCTATTGAAAGAAATGAGACATGGGAGTTAACTACAGTGCCTCCCAAGAAAAAAGTAATTGGAGTGAAATGGATTTATAAGACCAAGTGCAATGCTGAAGGAAAAATAGATAGGTATAAGGCACATTTAGCGGTCAAGGGGTATAAGCAATAGTATGGCAGAGATTATGATGAGACATATGCCCTAGTTGCAAGAATGGAAACTGTGCATGCTATCATAGCAATTGCAGCCCAACACAAATGGAAGGTATATCAAATGGATGTGAAGTCCACCTTCCTAAATGATATATTGAAGGAAGAAGTATATGTGAAGCAACCACCTGGTTATGAAGTTGTAGGTGTAGAACACAAGGTGTATAGACTAAAAAAAGCTCTTTATGGGCTTAAGCAAGCTCCACGACCATGGTATAGTAGGATTGACTCATACTTGATGAGCAATGGCTTTAGCAAAAGCAATAGTGAGCCCACACTTTACATCAAGGTAGAAAATGGTAATGTGTTGATTGTTGTCTTGTATGTTGATGATTTAATTTTCACTAAAAATGATAATTTCCTAATTGGTAAGTTCACAGAGGCTATGAAAAATGAATTTGAAATGATAGACCTAGGTTTCTTGAAGTATTTTTTAGGCATAGAAGTAAAACAAATGCATGATAGCATTTTCATCTCTCAAGAAAAATATGCAAAGCAGATCTTGGAGAGATTCAAAATGCAAAACAGTAAGGCAGCGCCAACACAAATAGTAATATGTCTAAAGTTGAGCATGGAAGATTGTAGCAAAAGTGTGAATCCAACACTATAGAAAAGTATGGTTGGAAGCTTGATGTATTTGACTACAACTCTGCCAAACATAATGTATGCATTAAGTCTAATTTTTAGATTTATGGAAACACCAAAGGATTTCCATTGGCAAGTGGAAAAGAGGATCCTAAGGTATGTGAATGGTGCCAAGGGATTTGGAATTTTGTATACTGCAGAAAATGAATTTAAGTTGGTTGGTTACACAGATAGTGATTGAGCTAGAACTCTAGATGATAGGAAGAACACTTCCGGATACATGTTTCATATGGGATCGAGTGCAATTTCATTGGCAGCCAAGAGGCAACCTATTGTTGCTCAATCTATAGCAGAGGCTGAATACATAGTAGAAAATGTAGTAGCATGTCAAGTTATTTGGTAAAGGAGGATCTTGACAGATTTAAATGAAAGGCAAGATGATGAAACTACATTTTATTGTGACAACATCTCCTCAATTGCATTGTCCAAGAATCTAGTCTTTCATAGGAGAAGCAAGCATATAGAGATCAGATATCACTTCATCAAAGAGTTGGTGGAGAATGGGGATATCAAGATGGAATTTTGTAAGTCTGAGCAGCAACTAGCAGACATTTTTACCAAGTCATTAGGCATTAGAAGTTTTGTACACCTAAGAGAGTGTCTTGGTGTAGTTGATTTGGATCAATAATGATCCTTGTTTCTTTGACTCAAGACAAAGGGGGAGAGTTGGAATATTTATTGCAATTGACATTTGTCCCTGGAGCCAAATGCCCACCTACCTCTTGATGGATTGTAGAGCAGTCATCAAATTTAATACGAGTAGGTGAGTTTTTCAAATTTGGAAATGAGGGGGAAAATATTTTTGGTAGAATACAAAAGGATTAATCTATATTCATTCAACCAAAGAGTCAGAGTTGAAGAGAGTAGTTGTAGAACAAAGCAAAGAAGAAATAAAGTGATCAGCAAATCCAATCATTGCAGAGATAGAAGGAAGCTTGTTTCGTGCCTGTAGTTGTACGTGTTTTCCTTGTTGGTCATTCTATAAGTTTGAGTTTATTGAATTCATCCTGTGAAGTAGTGATTGCTCTAGGTGTTATTGTATGTCGCCATTAGAGATGCAAGTTTGAAGTTTGAAGTTTGAAGTTTGAAGTTTCTCCAGTTTAAAGTTTTAGGGTTATTTTAGGGTTTTCTAGCTAAAGTCGAATGCTCCCAGATTTTGTAATATTTTTTTAATCAAAGTTGAATAACAAGCAAGCAAGCATACTTGAATCTATTATTCTTCTTCTATTTGTTGCATTTGAGAAGTTTATTATTGAAAGCTTCAAGGTTCGACTCTCTGGTTTTAATTGTGGAAAAGTTCACATTATAAACTTGGTCACTTGGCTTGGTCTTTGTTTGAGTTGAAACTTTGTAATTTAAGTTGAGCTCACTCGGCATCTTCTTCTATCGAGCTATACCCTACAATGGTGACCGAGCTCACTCGACATCCATTGGTGTCGAGTTGTCCTTCACGTGTAGAGTTCACTCGGCTCCTTCATGTGCCAAGCTCACTCGGCACCCTCCTACCACTCGGCTCCTTAAGGTGCCAAGAAAAACTAGCACTCGACAAATAGTTAGTGCCAAGAAAAAATTTTAATGTTGTGATTTTTGTTTTTCACATCCTTAACAAAGTTACTGAGCTACTTAAAGTAGTAAAAATTGGCATATGTCACCGAGCAGAGTTTGATAGTCTACTTACTTGCTTTGTTTCCATGAAGTTGAAAGAGGGTTTTATAAACATATCATTGGACAAGTATACAAATGTTTTGTATGGATTGTATCTAAAAAACTACATTGGATAAGGTACTTGAATCTGCATGCATGGTAATGTTAAATTCTATTTCTATTCACTAACTTGCAAGTGGACCTGAAAAGAGTTGAAAATGACAAATTTAAACATATCCTTCATATGATTTCATATGGGTAAATCATTTTCTTTGGTATATGAATTGGTTTCATACCATTCAAGGCCACTTTTTTTAAGATTAGCAATTTCTTATGTCTGAAGAAAGAAAAATTGAACACTAAGAAATTTCATATCACATCATGGACTTGTTGAAAAGGCTTTCAAAACTTTAAATCAAATGTAATTGCTAGGTGCAAAGCTAAATTATAGAGAAGCATCTCAAGCATGATCAAAACTAATTGCATTCCTATGCTATAATACTCGAAAGAGGGACTATGGATGACCATTAATACCATATTTAATTACAAACCTATTTCATTGCATAGCTAGACGGATTGAATTGCAATTGTGATTGAGGAAGAAGAACTATTTGGAGGAATCCTTAAGATTGATATGGAGGAAAAGAGAAGGGGAAGAAGAATTATCATGTGAATAGCATACCACTAATCTAGGCTATACTTCATCTGATATGAGTAGATAGGCTTTAAGCTTCAACATTAAAACCACTGAGAAATATTAAATATCCTATCCACTAAAACTTTTATGTATTCAATTTTTTGATGAATAGCCCCTTCCTTAGATTAAAAAAAATACAATAAAGTTACATATTCACAAAAAAGGGGCTAGGGGATATAGGATCATTCCACGAGTTCATTCAACCACTGGCCAGAAATTAGCCATTCATAAAAAAACTTTAGAAAACAACTAGAAAATAAAGAAATTCTCATGCTACTAGTGCAGCGCCAGCCAACGAAGGAGGATCCTTATCATCATAGCCCCACCCAAAAGTGGGGTGAGTAGATGGCTCAAGGGGAGCCCAACTATCATCAAGAGTAGTAGCATTATCTTCATCTTTCTCTCCCTTAGGTCCTGGAAGGAAAAATAGCTAAGTCCAGTAGGGGAAACACCCACTTGGGGTTCAAGTGAACAAAAGGCCAAACAATAGTAGGAGTAGCAGGAGGAGCCATTGGGGACCACCCTGAACTAGACCTCTAGGGAGGTGAGATTGAGTGGTGTCGATCACCAAAACCTCTAGAAATGTGGCACTGACCAAAAGCACCATTGCTGGGAGAGTGGTGCTGCTGAGAGGGAGGCGTTTGTGAGTGGCAAGTGGAACTAATATGTCCTTGATGGTGATCTCAAGGAGGGTATGGTCGCTAGAGGCTGAATCTGATGGAACATGAGCAACCGTATAGGGGGCATTTCCCCAATGAGCCAAAAGCTCCTATAAGTGCGCCACCTCTAAAGCTACTTTATCCATCTGTACTTAAATTTGCAACATGACATTGTTATAAATACATGATTTAGAGTACATAGACACATTAATGTCAAGTGTGTTGTGAGTAGAAATGACTGCATTCTAATCTTTCCAAATGGTAAATAAGATCTTCAATCTGAAAGCATGCCATATCTAGGCATATTTGAAGGTAATCAAGGTATTATCATCCAAAAGAACCATATGCCAAGAAAAAGGTTTTGGGCAAAAGGGGCAAAAGAGATCATGGATCTATCACCAGTAACACTGAGCCCATCTACTAAACTAAAAAATGTGCAAAAAGGACTCTGGTTGACCACAGAAAGGGAAATAGGGCTTAGGAACTCCTAGATACCATAGCTAGGAGCCCAAAGGCAAGCCCTAGAAAAGAATATGCAAGGAAAAATGAGCAATTTTGGGTTCAGTAAAGGTGTGTTACACAATGGAGAACCTATGACTCCAAGTGCGATGCGAGGATTGTAAATGCCAACTTTCGTTGAGTACATCAACCATGGGCAGGTGAGGAACTAGCCATTGGAAACCTAGCCTAAGTTTGTAGCAGGTTATCAGAGTGTCTAGATACCACTTTGAGTCTTTCCACCAAGGACAAGAAGACTGAATGCCCACTTTGTGTAACAAATGTGAAGGCACCACAGAAACTAGAAGATCAAAAGTTTTCCAATCTAAACGAGTGAGCCAGAACTGCACTCTCATGTCTTCCCATGACTATAAGTTTATAGTAACTCTAGAGAAAAGATCTTTAGGGGTCCTTATGCTACATTTAAAAAAATGCAAAGCACTAGCCTCATGCACCTTTTCCAGGAGAACACCTTGAATAGAAAATAAAGGTGACCACTAGAGATTATGCTAGTTCAAGTAAAGCTCATCTTTGAATCCATTGCCAACCTAGTGAAGCCAAGGCTTAACTACTTCCTAGGATTTCCAAATATTCTTGGCAAAAAAATTACCCTGAATTTGAATAGGTTCAAGGCTAATCAGAAGGGTTTGAAACCCAATCCCCTTCTAGGTTGACTAGTGAACAAGAAAGCCTAAAGAAATACAATGCCTTAACAGAGTCTTCGAGGCTTCATTTCTAGAAAAATCTTGAATCACCCATTTGGCACATAAAGAAATACCTTGCTTCTAGGTGGATAGCAAGCCAAGGCCACCAGACTCCTTGGGAAGATAGCATAAATCCCAAGCAACTCTATAAAAGCCCTAGTGAGAAGTATCTAATGCCCAAAGAAAGTCACGTAAAAGGCATTCAAGTTTGAGGTATGAGGCCTTTGATGGAGCCCAACAAGAAGAATAATAAACATGGGTGGTGGCCAACACTTTGGAACAAATCTAGAATTTTCCTTCTAGGGAAAGAGGTTTGGTAATCCAATACTCTAGCTTCTTCTCTATTATGGAAAGAACCACATTCCAGAGCTCAATAGCTGAGGCTTGGAAGGTGAAGGGGATACCCAGAAAATGAAAAACTTCCCCATGTTGAACCCATTTGCATTGGTATTTCTCAAGCCAAGCAGGACAAGGAAGGTAAGACTATCTGTAACAAAGGATTTTGTGCCACTGAATTTGGAAAACCCTGAAACAAGACAGAATGTGTCAAGACATTGTAAAGTACAGGCAATATTCTCTTCATTCTCAATGAGAATGAGGAAAGAGTCATCTGTAAAATGACCATTCACAAGCTAATTAGGGGAATCCGAAAGGGAAATATTTCAGACCCTTCTTTGGGAGATGGCATTTGCGAGCAAATACTCAAAACCTTCTTCTTCCAATTAATATAATGAGGGTGTTAGCAGGTAGCCTTGGTGAATTAAATGATAAAGCCCAAATGCTTGAGACTAATGGGCATTAATGGAGATGTAAGCAAAGGCATCTCCAAAGAGCATTTGGACTAATTGCAAAAAGGTAGGGCCAAACCCAAGAGCTTGAAGCATGGTCAAAATGAAAGGCCACTCAATCCTGTCATAAGCTTTGGCAAAATCAATTTTGAGAGAGATGGCCTATTTCTTGGAATGATGAGCCCATTCCATCCCTTCCCACACAACAATTATATTGTCCAAGATATAATGGGACTTGATAAAACCCGTTTGCTCAAGTCGAATGATCGGAGGAAGAAGATGATGGATTTTGAGTGAAAGAGCCTTGGTAATGATCTTATAGGAAATGTTCAACAATTTGATATGCCTCCAATTATAGATGTCTTCAAGGTTGTCAACCTTAGGTTTGAACTTAATATTCCATTTGTTAATAAGATTACCCAGAGAACAAGACTTGTATGCCTCAATATAAACCTTATGCAAGTTTGGACCAATCTCATCCCAAAATGCTTTGTAAAATTCACAAGAGAAGCCTTCACAACTAGGGGCCTTATCATCTATCATGAAGAAGACAACTTCCTTGAGGTCCTCCAAAGTGAGCTTCTACTCATAGAATGCATATTGTTCTGGAGCAAGTTTTTTAGGCATGACAGCCAAATAAGCCTACAAGGCTTGGTGCCTGGCCACTAAAGGACCCCGAGATGTGAAATTTGTCTCATAGTGGTGAACAAAGGCTTGAAGAATATCAAAAAGATTACATAGGGTATGTTGACCCTCTCGAATGTGCTTGATCCCCACCATAGAGTGGCATGCCATCAACACATTAAAAAATTCCTTGGAAGCTTAATCACCAACCTCTAGCCAGTGAAGGCAGGCTTTGAGTTGAGCTCCCTAGGTAGTATATTTTATGCAACTTGTTTATGATGGTGAAGGTTGGCAAGCTAAACCTTGAGATCCGTATCAAAAAAATTCATGGAAAGAGATTTAGTGGCCATATGGAGATCTTTTATAGTGGCCTCATAAGATCTCTTGCGGTATGTGGCCAATTGCCTCCCATAAATGCAAAGAAAGCTCACAGTACATGTGATGGCATCTTTCCACCATTGAATCCACACAGAAGATGAGTAGGGCCTAGGTTCAAGGTTCCAAGTTTGTAAAATATGGGTGGCAATGGGTGGATGGGATAGTACGAAAGTATTAAGGTAAAATTGAGTTTTACAATTACAAGGAGGGGGAAAATGCAAAGTAATGGAGAAGTGGATAGGGAAATGATCTGAAAGAGTCATGTTAAGTAGCAGAGTGAGAGGTAGTAGACTCAGGTGAGAAAAAGAAAAAAAGGACTAAGCAAAAATCATAGCACGGTCCAACCTTTTAAGGACCCTGTCAGCTCCCTCTCAAAAGTTGGACCATGTGTACCAAATCTCATTAGTCCAACAGTGATGAACATTGGGATCAAAAAGACCCAACTTGTTCTGCATGTAGAACCAAGCTTCTTCCTCATCAACTGACCATCAAAAAGGCAATAGGCCCACTTCATCAACAACCAACTCAACCATACTAAAATCCCCATAGAATAACCAGGTGGCAGGTGGCAAAGATTTAGCTAGCCAACTCCACAAGTGTGATTTCTCAATCACATCATTAGGGCCATAGATATTGACAATGCCAAAATAATGATTTTGAAAAGACAAAAAAATCTAAACTACTCTCTACATGTGGTTAGAACCATGGGAAATAACAAAATGAAAAAGCTAAGGGGAGATGAGAGTGACTACACCACCTCGACCAACTTCATGCTGAGAAGCAAAACTAACACCATCCGGCCATATCACATGGCAAGCTAAGTTGAGAAGGAACTGAAAGACTTTAACTTCTTGCAAACATAGAACATCAATATTGCCAAGCCTATGCTTGGTATCACAAACAAAATACTTTCTAGAGAGGTCTATTAGCCCCTGCACATTTCATGAGAGAAAATTCATCATAAACAAGCTTGCATATTCTCCTCATCCCCAAGCAAGGAAAAACTATTATGCAAGAAAGCAGAGGGTTCAAATGAAGAGTCACCCAAAGTGATGGCTCTTCACTTATAACCTTAAGGGCTACAAGAGTGATCGAGAGATGAAGAAGAAATCATAGAAGCTTTTTGAGGCACCCAAACCCAGGTAGCTCATACCTCTGGCTTAGCTATCCCCTATGGTGTAGGGCTTGAAATCAGCGGCCTCACAACTAGAGGAACCTCCGATGCCGAGGGTACAAGAGGAGTCGTACTAGAACTAGGATGGCTATGTTCTTGAGAAATAGGGTTTAGCTTAGTAGCGCCCTTTCCTTTCTTGACAATCATTGTCCACTCATCCTTTTTAACAGTTGGAGCTAGCTTGGGTTCTTGCACCAAAGAGCGATTATGCTCAAGAAGAGGACAATCCTGACTCACAAATTGATAGTGAAAAATAAGTATTCAAGAGATTCAAGTAAAGAACCTTTTGAGTAAAGGTATTAGCACCAATCTAAATTTCCATAGTCTCTTTAAGGTCCCTAGAAAGGTTGACCTCAACATAGACCCTCCGCTTAGGACGAGCATTAAAAAATTTATCCAGTTCCACGTAAATGACTTTGCCCATGGTTTGGGTAATTTCAGTGAGAAAAGACCAGCAAGGGATGGGAAACCCAGGGAAATCTACCTAAATTGGAACCCTAATTTTGCGGTCATCTGAACACAAAAGTCTCAAGACCATCTCTAGAAAATGAGCAAAGACGAGTGAACTATCCACAACCCATGGCTGAAAATACTCTCAACCTAGCAGGGGTTACCAAAATGAAACAAGAAAAAACCCTTGGTGAGGTTTTGAACCCCTTCAAGGTGAATCCCCTAGGGGGACCAAGCCTTGGATACTCATTCATGCAACGTGCTTTCATAAGGAGTGTGACCCACAAAATACCCAATAAGATTTTGGGTTTCTAGCTATTCGCAAGCAGATTCAAAAGCAAAAATATTCAGAACCAAGTCAGGCGAGGAATTACCTCGTGAAATACCTTGGGCACAAATTTGTATGGGCATTTGATTGGAGAGGCCATTTTTGCATGCAACAGCAACTCCAGCACCAAGAGTAACTGTTGGGCCAGAGAGGGCCAAGGCCATTATAGCCTAAAATAAATTCTGCACTAAATGCGGAATGATAGATAGTAATGCAGAAAGGGTTTAGACTTAGACCGTACAAACCCTAGCAGAGCTCATTTGGATTCTTATGTATTTAATTCTCCTTCAATGATTATGTAAAGACTTATTCACTCTATTGTTTAAAATAAGAAGGAAAAAACTCAAAATTTAACGTGCCTACAAGTATACTTCTTCTAGTTGATGTGTGTTGGAATGTGTAATTTTCCCTCAAATGAAAAGTAAAATAATACTAGAGGATCCTAAAAATTGTGGATTACAAATAGGGTTAGGTAATATTAATATTTAATTCTATAAAGTTCTAGAAGTCATTTGAAAAGTCTATTTGTTCTATGTCAGTTAATTTAGATATTTCCAGAAACAATCAAAGACTTCTATAAAAGAGGTACATTGTAATGTGTTTTTATTGAGACAGGTAATGAAATGGTTCTATAATTTCTATAAGTACCTATACCATGTATTTTGTGTTTAATTATCATTGTCCCTCCATCCCTATCAATGTGGAATTCTGGAATCTACCCTGCTGCTGTTCTCAACATTTTTTCTCTACTTTTTCTAAGAAACTCCCACTTGATGGTGAACACTGAACTCTCAAGATTCATCTATGTTTCTCCTCCCTTGTAAAGTGGTTGACTCTAAATAATGAATCCTTCTTTTTAAGTTTCCTTCGTAACCTAGACTTAGGAGTGTCAATTAACAATTCTCATGCTTAAGTTATTGAGTAGATTAATAACTGCCATGGCTAAAGTGTATGATTTGAGAGGGTGGAAATTTCCTGCAAGGGATTGGGAATGATTATTCAATCCAGGAAAGCATAATTAATATGGCTCTCCCTTTCTGCCATGAATTATAGGTTACTTATCAAGGGGAAATTGATATAATGATAAAATATATATGTGCAGGGTGGTTTTCTTTTAAGCTTTAGGTTAATTTCTTGTTTTATTTTATTTTATTTTTAAATACTTGATTTATTAAAATTGGTTTTAATTTAATATTAAGATAAATTAAATTTCAAAAGGATTAAAGATGATAATAATAGGTTTGATTAATATCAATCTTATTGTGTCTACCTCCTCCCCTTTGGGTTGGCTATGGTATTTCCTGCATCTAATTTGGAACAAAAGAGGTTAAAAATTTATGATAAATTTGTGTAATAAAATTTGCAACATGTATTCAAATTTTCTTTTCCTATAGTATAATTTCCAATTAAAATTAGGTTGATTAATTTTAAAGTAATTTTTAACATATCTATTTATAAAATTTGTCATAATTAATAAATTAAAATTTGACCAAGTTAAATTGTGATACCCTAAACTCTGGAACCAGAATCTTCCAGGACATAGTTTGTAAAACTAGAGTTAGTCAAGCAAAAACCACCTAGGACACAAATGTTATACCATTGTATCATATTGGCCATTATTTCTTAGGCCATCAAAACCACATTTTAAAAATCATTTCTTCTCACTTAAGGAACATTTACAAAAATCATTACTAAATTAAGAACAATTCATTTAGGGAATCAAATAGTAAAGATATGTGTATTGTAGTATCGAAAGATAGGGGGGTGACATATCCTCCCCCTTATGAGTCATTTTCCTCAATAAAAATAACTAAAATTACAAAATTATTTATAGTGCATAAATGTTTCTTCTAAACTATCTAGTTATATACATTAAAAAATGAGAAAATTATTTATGGATCTTGTCATTGTATTTCCACACAACATTGTCCTCTAAGTATTGGTCCTACTAGACCTTACACTAGTTTACTTCTTTATTACACAAGCGTAACATATGTGCCTCAAGCAACCTAATGGTATCAACCATGACCATCTTGGGGTCTCATATCTACAAATAGTTTCAATCCATCATGTGTGAGAAGTCAAAAACATACTTTTTAAGGTAAGAAATGTGAAACACATTGGGAATTAAAAACAACATTGGTGGTAGTGAAATCCTATACATGATTGGGCTTATCATTTCCAAGGTTTCTATAGGTCCAATGCATCTAGGCAAAAGTATGGAGGATTTTCCAAAGGTTATTGCACTTTTCTTATATTTTACCCTTAATAGTACCTTTTCACTAACTATAAAATGGTAGAATGTATTCATAGCATCACTATAGCATTTTTTGGCAATCGGTAGCTTCTACCAACCTTTTCCTAATCAATCTAACCCATCCCTCCATTTCTGGCATTGTTTCAAGGCCTAGTACAATCTTGCCCCTTCTAGCATATCCCAGCTAATAAAAGTTCTATAAAAAAAATTCCATACAATGCTTCAAGGGAGTCATTTTGATCGAGGATTGGTAGGTATTATTATATAAAAACTCAACCAATGTAAAATAATCCTCCCATTTATATTCATTATCCATTTAATACATTGTAAGTAAATCTTCTAAGATCCATTTCATTTTTATATTTATATTCGTTATCCAAAATCTCGACATCCTTCTAGCATCCCTATAATAAATTATCTTCTTAGGAACACCATGTAGTGTAAAGATTTCTTGCACAATATCGCACACAATAAATGGAGCTCCATTTTTTTATGTCACCTTAAGCTACCTTGCTAAGTCTATCTATGACTACCAATATCATTTTGTACTTGTTACATGACATGGGTAGTTCTTGGATGTAATCCATACTAATAATTTGCTACTTACATTTTGGAATAGCACATGAGTGGAGTCAACTTGAATATATATTTGTCCTTGAATTATAAGTATTTCATCTCCATATCAAAATGGAACCCATCATATCAGTGATCTTAAAGGGTTCAATCGTAGTGCCCTCCTAACTAGATTGTAGAATTTATTACCCCCATAACTAGATATGACATGTTGTTTGAAGCTTGTTCAAATATATGTTATAGTGAAAATATGTCATCTTTGGCTCAAGGGGTCAACTACCTTATTTTATATCCCCTTAATGTAAATAATTTTAAAATTATAGTCAAAAATTAGTTCTAGCCAACACCATTATCCTACATTTAGATTGGGTTGAGTAAAACTATATCTCAAGCCTTGGTGATTGGATCGAAATGTAATTTTTTCCCTATCAAATATTAATGCCTTTATATTTTGAATGCATATTGTAAGAAATGAGTAGGTTCCCTTTTAAAGAGATCTTAGAGTGGCCCATGCCTTGAACTTTCGAATGAGGTAAGAACCATATTGAAGTAGACTGATAAATAGTTGTGTTGGAAATATAGGAGTAACTAAGAGGGCAAGGGTGAATCAATTACAACTAATACAATTCCAAATCCCTTAGATATTAGTACAAACTATCCTATAACTCACATCTCTATTAGAACTAGAAATCCATTATAACTCGGTTAACAAAGAAATCTTGAAATGTTAATGTGTATTAACCCTTAGTAAATTAGTTGTAGAAAGATAAAGTAATAAGAAAATAACATAAACACATGAGACACCAAGAATTAACATGGAAACCCAATTTGAGAAATCTACCAATGCAACTATTTACAACTTTTCACTATTTTGAAGTGATCCCTTTTAGGAACCAACTCTATTTAAGGTTACAAAGCACATTTTTAGGTGTGACCCTATTAAAGGATTTAAATCACCCTGTTAGGAGTTACCTTGTTAGAGGTCTTCAAACACTTCAATTTAGAAATGTCAGCTGGTTAGAGGATTTATAAAATGATTGTTAAGTCAACTTTGTTAAGGGATTTCTTCACTACTACAATTGTTATAGAGTAACAATGATTAACCTGATTGACAAAGCAACTAAATTGTAGATTCAGATCACTATTATGGCTTATCCTCTAGATCCTCCTTGATCAGAATTTTCTTTGGAGCTCCTTGGATACTCTACTCCAAATCAGATATTCTTCTTTATTCACATATTATCTTCTTCTTCTCAATCTCATATTTCAATCCACATCTTAACCTTTCATATATATGAAATCTAATGTCAATTCATGAATAACCTTTGAAATTAAAAAGTAATATCTGTATATGAGAAAATGTTAGTATGCTAATAGAAACCAAATTTAAATAAAGCTTCTACAAACTAAAAAAAATTCATAAACTTCAAGATAGACTAAGATGAGCTCTTAATTGAGAATATGAGCCATTAATGGGCTCTCTCAATAAGAAGCTCTCTTGTTGAGTAGCTTTGTCTAAATAGATAGGATGTATGCTCAAGCTTTATGCTTCAAAAAGGGCTTCAATGGATGATTGTGGATTTTTGGTGTGGATAGATGGCTTTAGTATGGATTTGGCTCTCAAAATAGCATTATAACTTTACTTCATGGATTGTGTTATTTTGCAAAGGGGAAGGATCCAATTTATAGGCAAGAGGCTTGAGGGATTGAGGGCTAAGATGCAAGGATGGGAAAAAGCTTATGGAGGGCTCAGATTGCATGAGAGGAGAGCACATGGATTGTGCTTCCTTATAGCCAATCAAGGAGTGACACATGTCACATGGTGAGAGGATGGAGGAAAGGGTAAGGATGAGTCAACAAAGGAGGCTCAAGAGATAAAATCTTCATAAAGACCCTCATAATGACTTTGTAAGAGCAATAAAAGGGCTTGTAAGAGTCATTTATGACCTAGTGGACTTCATAAAGTTTTATGGTTGAGATATTTTGAGGGTGATGAGAGCAATTTCGACTTGGGCTTGATTAGGAAGGTTCTAAGCTTGCTTAGGCTTGTGCAAATGATTAGAGGATGGATTAGGATGGTTTAGGATTAGCTTAAGGATAGGCAAGTGGATGGCATTTAATGAGGGTGGGTGAAGGAAGAGATATTTGTTAACTTTGGCTTGGGTTAGTAAGTTTTAACCCATGTTTAGGGAATGTGACAAGGTTAGGAGGGGATTAGGATTAGGTTTAAAGACATCTTCTAGAAGAGTCTAGATTTTGGATGAGGATAAAGACTTTCTAGAATAGTCTAGAATTTCCTAGGATGAGGATGAAGACTTTCTAGAAGAGTCTAGAACTTCTTAGGATGAGGATAAATTAGATTTTTAGGAAATAAATAAAGTTTTATTTATTTCAAGGGTTTGGGTTGAGGAGATATTTATTAAAACTTTTTTAATAAACATGAGGATTAATATTTAATTTTAATTAAATATTTTGAGTTGGGATTAGGGGTAGGAAATGATGGGATTAGCCTTTAATCAAAATTAAAGAAGGATTAGAAGATTTTGGAAGAGGTTATTGGTCATAAGGAAATTGGCCAACTTTTGGGAAAAAAATAAATTTTTTATTTATTTTAGGATTTTTGGTCAATTTATTAATTAAATAATTAATAAATAAGGAAATAATGTTTAAATAAAATTTAAACATTTTTGGGAGGGATTCCTTAATTAAATATTTTTAATTAAGATAAAAGGATTTAATGGCATAAAAATTAATTAATTAATTAATTAATTAATTAATTAATTAATAAATGATGATGTCATCAGGAATTTTTCAGAACATAAAAATACTTTATTTTCTAAAGGATTTTTAGGTGTCTACATTTTGCCCCTCTTTGATGTGATGCCACAAGTGGCATGGCATCAAAGATAAGAAAATAAGATGCCCAAGGCTAGAGCAGAAGAGGAGAGAATGGACTGCGAGATGCCCCCTCAAGAAGGTAGCGAGGAGAGAAAGCGAGGCTCGATGGCTTCTTGAAAAGTACAAGAATCTGGGATGAGCAAGGAGACTCAGATTGGCAAAGAGAAGAGGCTGAATTAGCTCAAACTCTCACTATGGGAGAATGATAAAGGAGAATCAGATGCATAAGAGGAAGCAAGCCTAAGACCTTAGGGAAGGTGGAGGATGAAGGAGCAGAGCGCTATAGAAAGGAATCCAGGATAGGGAGATGGATGAGGGGATTATAAAGCTGATGCAACAGGATTTCAAAGAGTCAGATTGATGGAAGATGGGTTTCGGAGATCCCTAGGACTAGGATTGTGGATCTCGAAAGATGAGGCTTGGTGGATTGATTTGGATTGGTGGATCCCTAAGACTAAGATTGTGGATCCCTAAAGCTAAAGGTGAGGAGTGATTCAAAGAGATACTGATGCATAAGGTGGGGTAGGAGAGACAGATGTTGGATATGGATGGGGTATAATGGAGATGAAGGAAAACCATTGAAGCTTTTTGAGCGGGGGGATACTTCAAAGAGAAGTACCACCATGTAGTTGAGCACTAGATTTGCTATAGGACTATTGGTTAATTGCCAAGGTTACCAAGAACATCAAGGCCTTTTCACCAACTGTCCAGAGGACTGACAAACTAACTCAAAACAAACACACAAGGATTGCCCCAGCATCACACATGAATCCTAGAGGAAGCAGCGTGGAAACGACACTGGAGAACCCACAAGCAGAAAAGAAAAACAAACGAAAGACCTGATCAAGACCTTACACTCTAATTTCCCCATTCGCAGCATACCATGATATGGAAGATCGTGGCAACCTTGAGGAGGGAACAAGGAGATTGCTTGGAAAAGATACTTCAAGACCCAAAAGGGAAGATCCCAAATCAAAAGAAAGTGAAAATCCAAAAGAGAACCGTTTGCCAACGAGATGGGTAGGACGAGGTACTAACGGACCAAGATCAGACATGAGGAAAGCTATATCCTGCAAGGACCTATCGGAGAGCACCTAAGCTGGTGGATTTGGATGAGTGATGCGTCTGGCAAGCTGAACTAAGAAAGATAACACTTTGGTGACAGGAAATCTAGCTAAAGGATGCGTTGGAATAGCTAACCAAGATGTGTGATGGGTGCAAGATGCTGATCAAGGACGAACTGACACGAACGCTGGATAGATACATTGGTACTGAGCTAAAGAGGATGTACAAGCTGACGGACCAAGATATTTACAAGTGAGCTAATCAAGATATGGTACAAGCTAACAGACCAAGATAGTTACAAGCAGGCAAAAGCTCAGGATGATAGGATAGCGGGATGGTTCAATGTTGTGCAAGATGCGAAAGCTAAGGGTGGGGTGATAGCAAAAGATATGGATTTGGTAGGATGCATCCAATGATGATGAGAGATTTTGTGACCAAGGATAGCTAGAGGAGCAGGATGAGACGGCTGGATAGGATGGTAGATAGCTAGGATTATGATGGATATAAAGAGATGACATTGGGTTTGCATGAGGATAGCCTAGAGCTAGATACCAATGACAAGGGAGGAAGGACAAGACAAGATCTCCAAGGAATATAGTGCCCCCAATCAGAAGATAACATGCGGAAGGAGGTCTTATGATGGATGTGATAGGATTGAAGCTAGGATGGAAAAAGCTGAAGGGGCTAAGGAGATGGATGATAGCTGAGATGATTGGTTGAAGCTGCATAAGATTAGTGGATGGTGTGAGATGGAAGCTGGAGGATGGAGGATAGGTGGATAGATTGGAAGATGGAGTTGGATGTCAAGAGATGACCAAAAGCATGAGGGTGATAGGCTAGGCTGGGGATGGCAGGATTACGCATGACGTTTGTTTGCCAAGTTTTCATCATGGTACTTGTCCAAGGCGCTTGAATTGCCAAGTTTTCACCAGTGGAAACTTTATTTTTCTTTTCTTTTTTGACTTTTTGACTTTGGACTTAGCTGGAATGATTTTGGCTTTCTTTAGCTATTTTGGCTTTTTTGGAATTTTTCACTGGCTGTTGGAATGTTCAATTTTGTTGCTAGCTGTTGGTACACCGGATGTGTGATTTATGCAATAGATTGGATTAGATGGGATTGATGGTAAGATATGGAGGGATGAAAAGGTTGGAAAGGAGCATGATATGGGGATGCTTGCAAGAGCAACATTGGCACATGTTGGGATGGGTGTGAAAAGAGCATATGGGGGATAGATGGTAGATGCGGGCGTGATGGAGGATTTGTGGAAGCATTCTTAGGGATATAGGCACCCAAGATGGAGTTAGGACATGGGGGACATGAGTCACTAGATGGGGGATTAGCAATGGTGGATGCCATTATGCATTGGGTTTCAACTTTTTTCTTGGGGATCCACATGGTTTTGGATTTTATTTTCATAGGCTTTTGCATTGTTTTGCATTCTTTGATTGGATTTTTCCTTTTTGGAGTATGTCTTTTAGAATAGACATATGATTGCCTAGGATGTGGATTTTTAGCTTTATGCATTTTGAAGTTGGCATTTACATTGTTGTGGTAAGCTTTGGGAAGATGGTTAGGAGAAGCTTTGTGAGATGGAGAGGATATGAAAGAGCATGTAGGGGGATGATGATGGATGATGTGCCCTGATATGTGCCTTTGTTGATCTTGCATAGAAATGGATGGAATAGGATTTTATGATGGCTGATAGGAGGATGGAGGATGGTAGATTTTGGGACATAGGGACCCAAAATGGATTTAACGGATGAAGGGGAGATATGGTAGGTTGTTTTGGGTTGCAAAGATGGTGGAGGGGGGATGACATAAGATTTCTTGAAGGAGTGATGGGAGGCTGGCATGGTGGGCTTGGATATAGGCTTGGTTTGGGGGTGTGGTGTACCAATACCTTTAGATGGTGAGCCTTTGGATACATATCCAAGACCATGAAATCCTAGATTTTTTTGTGCAATAATAGGCTCTCTGATTCCTTGCTCTTGTGGTCCTAAACCTTGACCTTGATAATGCCATCGATTGAGCATTTGAACAAGCTGAGGAAACTTTATGCTTGCAAAAAATGATAGAAGTGATTTATTAGGTGTATTGCAATGGGGAGATATTGTTCTTAATTCTTCTGCTGAGAGAGGGCCACCGTGGATGAATGTAAGTGAACCAAGAGGGTAGATTATAGATGGTGGAATAGCTTGGATAGGTGGTAAGATGGAACCATGGAGCGGGGGAGATGGAAGGATAGGATCTTGATGTAGCTGGTGGGATGACAAGATATATTGTAGTGGAGGAGATATGGCTTGAGGTTTTGGAGATGGAGGAGATGGTGACTGCACTATGGATGGAAGACATGGTACGATGATATCTTCATTTATGCTTTGGGGGATGTCAACATGCTTTTGGGCAGGATCTTGATAGGATTGGTTTGGAGTGGATGGTGCGATAGGAGGTGAAGGGATAGATTCTTCAAAGGCAACGGATGGATAGATGAGAGATTTAGTAGTGGAGATGGGTGAGTAGAAGATGGATGCATAAGGGTCATTACGAGAGATTTGGGAAATGCTTGGAGGCGATGTGGATAGGATTTGGAGGGATTTGATAGGTGGTGGGATTTTGATGCTTGCGGGAAGTGGAAGGATTTTAAGCAATTTGATGGATGGTATGGGGATGATAGCTATGGGAGATGGAGGTGATATTATAGATGGGGAAGCTTCATCACTGACTACTTCACATGGTTGGATTAGATGACATGGCTTATCGACTGTTGGAGGCGACTTTTCTTGTATTTCTTCTAGGAGATTCCTTGGAGACTCGTGTGTCGAAGGTGGAGGTGGATTGATAGGAATAGCTAGTGTGATGGGGGTGGAAGATTGGAAGCTTGGTTGATGGGGTGATGGAGGGGAAGCTGGAATATCGAATGGCATGACTAGATAGTTTGGAATAACTCTTGGATTTTGGGGGATGCTTGGGGGAATGTTTCTAAGGCTTTCAATATACCTGTCATAGTCAACAAGATTTTCATCATCATTGGAATAGGAGGTGGCAGGAGCAAGGACAATGCGACCAAACACATCATGATAGGATTGGTACTTCATGCTTTGATGATGAGTTTGATGGGGATGGGGTCTTGCGTATGGATGAACACGGAAGCTCATGGTTGGATTTGGGTTAAGTACAAACTTTGGATTGGCTGATGAAAGATTTCCTAGGGAGAGTCAAAGCTGTATGACAGACCTAAGGAGGATTGGATGGAGATTTTTGGCTTTCCTGTGGATGGAAGACTTCAAGGGCATGCTATCAAAAAGTGAGAGTTTTGCTTTCCTATGCACTGGATTGGTGAAGATTGTGTCAACTTAAGGATAGACTAATGATCCTATGGGCATGACACGAGATTGACCACTTGTGGATCCCAACCTTTAGCTCAAGGTGATGAGGGATACAAGTGACAAAGCTGGATTACCCTAGACAATGCTCTGTCAAAGGGATAACCTTGGTGAGATTGGTTGATTGGTAGGATTGATTGGATAGCAAAATCTAGCAAAGTGACAACAACTCTTTAAAGGCTTGGGTGATTTTGGATTGGGTTGCTAGCTGGCTGGGGGGATGATTTGGATGGACTTTGGATTTGGGATTGTTCTAAGGAAAAGAACTAGATAGATTCGGTTGCAGCGGGGGAGCTTGGATAATTTTCTGATAAGGCAGTGACTATGCTAAGTATGCCTTGAGCTGGGAGATTTTTGCTTTTTTGGGATTTTGACCAAAGTTGGAAAACATTCATTCAAAAGCTATGAACAAACAAGCAGACAAAATTTTGGAGCAAGCACGTCAAACACACCAACATCCTAGGAAGCTTTCTACAAGGATGAAATTTGGTTTAGCTAGGGAGTCCTCGATATACGCAAGGTACGTGAGGCCCAAATCCGTAGATGAAACCAAAAAGATGTCACACAGCCGAGAGGAGCGGTAACCCACTTCTCCTCTTTCACTTCTCAATGGTATAAAGTTCCTTGAGGCTTAGCCCGAGTGACAAAATTTTGATCCCAAGAGAGGTGTCTTTGGATTCACCTCCCGATCTTTATACTCCGCCGGAACGCTGGAGTTGAGGTCGTCCCAAGGGGTGATGAAATCCCCAAGCAGGCCTCCTAAAACTAAAAACAAGGTTTTGGATCCTACTCTTATGCACCCAAGATGGCCTGTAAAGGCGACAAGGGGAGAGAAGATTCAGATGACCTTGGGCTAAAAAGCAGAGTTCTTTTCCAATTGATGATTTAGATTTTGTAAGCTATGATTGAAGACACTTTTGATTATGGCATACAATGTTCATTCCAATTTGACAGCGTCATTAGCATAATGAAAGTCGAGAGATCGTCAACATAAGAAATGCGAGCGCCATTGAAAATGCGTCAAAACCATGCGATGTTCATTGATTTTTAGGCATTCAAGATTGAGTGTGAGTTTATTTTAAGCCCAAAACAAAGATGTGTGAAACTTGATTGCCAAGCGCGCGCCCGGAGGCCCTCCACATCAATAGTTGTTCAATTTTAGTGCCCAAACTTGAAGTGTTTGATATTGCAATGGTTAATTGATCCTTGGCATTCAAGATTGGATTTGTTATTTTAATCATGCATTCAAGGAAAATTTGATTTTAATCCATGGCATTCAAGAGTGTGTTTAGCAACATGCATTCAAAGACAAGTGATTAAACATTCAAGTTTTTTCCTTTGAGCATTCAAGATTGAGATTTTGTGTGTTGTTTTAAGAACTTTGAAGTGCTTTGTTTTAACCTTAGATCATTCAAGATTGTTTTTGGACTCAAAAGTGAAAATGACTCTTTGGACTTTGCTTTTCATTCAAGATTTTGTGTTCTAGTTTGCATGTTTTAAGCCCAAAAATGATATTCCTAGATTGTTTTGATGCATAAAAAAACTTAAGAAACATTCAAGATTTTGCAACAAGAAATTTGTTTGGAACAAATAACAAAGCTTTTTAGGACAATTTTGGCAACCATTTAGGACTCTTAGTTTTCATGAGATTTTTTAAAAGAACTTTAGTGTGCACTTAGTGTTGATTTTGAACCTTTTCAAATGGAAACTTGAAGTTCTTTTTAAATTCCCAAAAATGAAGTGTTCCTAATTTTGCATGAATGCATCTAAAACCTTGATGTTTCAAGGATGCAAATGATTAGATTGGTTTAGTTTCACTTGTTAAAAGATTTTTTCTTTTTTGCAAATTTTTAATTTTTCAATGAATTTAAGTATGATTTGGGGGTTCATTTTAAGCACTAAAAAGAAGTGTGTATGATTTTGCTTTCTTAAAAAAAAATGGCCAAGATCTCCCACAAGAAGAAGAAGAAGAAGTAGATGGAATAAGAAGAATATAGACAAGAAGAGGAAGAAGAATTTCAAGGTCTTTGTCCACCTATAAGCTTGAAAAATCTGCAAACACTATGAGATAGATTATGAGTTCCTTTGTCTTCTTCATGCTCATGTGGACCTACAAAACCAATTTATACAATCCTACCAATCACAAAGACAATAAAAATTAGCCAAAATCAGCAAATAACATACAAAACTCGACTAAAAAAGCTAATGAAGATGACCCATGCGGGGTCCCACCGGGCGTGCCAAAATGTATATGAGAAAATGTTAGTATGCTAATAGAAACCAAATTTAAATAAAGCTTCTACAAACTAAAAAAAATTCATAAACTTCAAGATAGACTAAGATGAGCTCTTAATTGAGAATATGAGCCATTAATGGGCTCTCTCAATAAGAAGCTCTCTTCTTGAGTAGCTTTGTCTAAATAGATAGGATGTATGCTCAAGCTTTATGCTTCAAAAAGGGCTTCAATGGATGATTGTGGATTTTTGGTGTGGATAGATGGCTTTAGTATGGATTTGGCTCTCAAAATAGCATTATAACTTTACTTCATGGATTGTGTTATTTTGCAAAGGGGAAGGATCCAATTTATAGGCAAGAGGCTTGAGGGATTGAGGGCTAAGATGCAAGGATGGGAAAAAGCTTATGGAGGGCTCAGATTGCATGAGAGGAGAGCACATGGATTGTGCTTCCTTATAGCCAATCAAGGAGTGACACATGTCACATGGTGAGAGGATGGAGGAAAGGGTAAGGATGAGTCAACAAAGGAGGCTCAAGAGATAAAATCTTCATAAAGACCCTCATAATGACTTTGTAAGAGCAATAAAAGGGCTTGTAAGAGTCATTTATGACCTAGTGGACTTCATAAAGTTTTATGGTTGAGATATTTTGAGGGTGATGAGAGCAATTTCGACTTGGGCTTGATTAGGAAGGTTCTAAGCTTGCTTAGGCTTGTGCAAATGATTAGAGGATGGATTAGGATGGTTTAGGATTAGCTTAAGGATAGGCAAGTGGATGGCATTTAATGAGGGTGGGTGAAGGAAGAGATATTTGTTAACTTTGGCTTGGGTTAGTAAGTTTTAACCCATGTTTAGGGAATGTGACAAGGTTAGGAGGGGATTAGGATTAGGTTTAAAGACATCTTCTAGAAGAGTCTAGATTTTGGATGAGGATAAAGACTTTCTAGAATAGTCTAAAATTTCCTAGGATGAGGATGAAGACTTTCTAGAAGAGTCTAGAACTTCTTAGGATGAGGATAAATTAGATTTTTAGGAAATAAATAAAGTTTTATTTATTTCAAGGGTTTGGGTTGAGGAGATATTTATTAAAACTTTTTTAATAAACATGAGGATTAATATTTAATTTTAATTAAATATTTTGAGTTGGGATTAGGGGTAGGAAATGATGGGATTAGCCTTTAATCAAAATTAAAGAAGGATTAGAAGATTTTGGAAGAGGTTATTGGTCATAAGGAAATTGGCCAACTTTTGGGAAAAAAATAAATTTTTTATTTATTTTAGGATTTTTGGTCAATTTATTAATTAAATAATTAATAAATAAGGAAATAATGTTTAAATAAAATTTAAACATTTTTGGGAGGGATTCCTTAATTAAATATTTTTAATTAAGATAAAAGGATTTAATGGCATAAAAATTAATTAATTAATTAATTAAATAATTAATTAATTAATAAATGATGATGTCATCAGGAATTTTTCAGAACATAAAAATACTTTATTTTCTAAAGGATTTTTAGGTGTCTACAATATCAAGTGAGTTGTCTTGCATAAACCAACTAATAAATAAAATAACCATTCTAAAGGTTGGCTAAAACTGGTTCACTTGGTTACCATTGAGTTCTTTGGTAACCCACCTAACTCAGTTTACACAAGAATCCTAAACTTGCTTGGCTAATACTTGAGTCTTTTGGACTCAGTTCCAACTACAAGTGCTCAGTAACACAACAATGACAAGATACAATTGAATAATTCTTATCAAAAATCTCCCTCTTTGGCATTGATGGTAACACAACATGTCATTATGTAAATAACGCTTAGACAAATCAAATGATTTATAATATTTTATAGTATCCTCAATTTCATTCTGATTCTCTATCTATCCATGAGAACTCCCTCTATGATTCTCTCCCTGTAATCTTATCTTCAGACTCTATCAAATCAAGTTCTCTCTTTCTGATATGTAGATCACTTTCTCTAATTTTACTTTGAATACATTAATCTTTCCCTTAAATAAGTATATGACATGATTCAATCTCTTCTTATTTGACATCAAATGCCAAAGACTTGACACTATGCTTTTACAAAGTGCTTTTACAATGTACCTGATGTACTAATTCATATGCAATGAGCTTTGACTTCTTTGCATCAATTCAAGGGGTGATCCCACAATAGCGGGTGCCACTTTTTGACCAATTTTGACATTGAAATCAATATTTTAGAAATAAACCTCACATTCGAGTGACTCTATCTCTAAAACTATGAATAATTAAAAGATGACGTAAACTAGTGATTTCTAGTATTTTGTTCCTACTTTGTAACCATATTTTTTAATTTAAAAGAAAAAATTATTTAAATCAAATTTTACTTCTCCCTTGAAAAGTGGTACATATGAAAAATCAATATTTTTAAATAGTGACAGTCATTTTGACAAGCATAACCTTTTTTCTAGAAAGAATAATGAGGTAATTCTTTCGATGTCTGATTTGTAACATCAATATCTAGAGGATGCATTTGGTTTGATTCAATTTAGTTGAATATTGTATAGTTTATAAAGTTTTGAAGTGACATCAATCACAATTCAGACATACATTCATTTTGACAAGGATAACTTGAACTAAATTTATCATAAATCAAATTTTATTTTTTCAATAGAAAGCTATCTTAGTAACCTATTTCCTAGATATTTTTCAAAAAAAACAAAGACCTAATTTACATTTTTTTCTGAACAATCAAACTTAGTTGATGTTCAATTTTTAATCAACCTATAATGAGTTAAAATCATATTTGAAAGTCTTAATGAATATAATACATATTAAAATTATAGTCATTGGAAAGCTTGCTTCGAGTAGCACAAATTTATATTTTTTGATTTGTAGTAGGAGATCATTTTACCTCAATTTTCAGGGTGAAAACAACAATTTTAAAAAAATTCTAAGAAAATAGCAAGGAAAATTGTGAAATCATGTGTTCTCGTGAACACTATGTTCACATTAACATATTAATCATGTTTGCACTAGAACAATCCAACAACTGGAAATTTATTTTAATGTATTTGTGCAAACATATAAAAAACCTTAGGTTCAAGAAAGCATGTTTAAAAATCATGTGATGACATCACCTGTGCATTGAATACAAATGTTTGAAACTGAAACCAAACTTTATAAAGTAAATGTGAATTTATTGAAGGCAACAATTTTTATTTTATTTTTTTGATTTTTTTATGGGAAACAAGAAAGGAAGACAAAAAAAAATATGCAAGGTAGAGATCTCATGAAGCAAAAATAAATCTTCATAAAACTTTGGCACATTTCAAAATAAACAAGGTATGTAATTATATATATATATAATTTATTTATTTATTTATTTTCATGGTTTTGAATTTAATTATGTATCCATCTTATTTTTATCTAATTTGACTCATTTATAAATGTATTGCAGATAATCAACAAGGTGAAGATGAAGAAAATGTTGAAGGAGGCTCAACAAAAGTAGAAGAAGTGCATATGGGAGAAGGGTCAAGATCACTCCCTATGGAATCTCAAAAAATCAATGATGATGAAGGTTCGAGATCACTCCCTACAGAAGTTCAAGTAATAGAAGTTGGAGAAGAGTTAGAATCTTTCCCTACAGCATCTCAAACAATGAAAGTTGGTGAAGGCTCCAGATTGCTCCCTATAGAAATTCAACTAATAGAAGTCAGGGAAGGGTTAGGATCATGTGTAGGAACTAGTATGGATGAACTCATAAATACCGTTCAATCTATAAAGAATGGAATTGCTCATAAAAGTTTAGATCATTTACTTAAAATAGATATGGATAAATTGAGAACACTTGCAGCTACTATTCAACCCTTAAGTCTGTCTAGGAAAGGTCAATGAATAAGATGATAAGAGAAATAATGACAAAATTTGATGACATTGAAATACTTCAACAAGCTCAGTTGCTTTCACTTTTGCTTACACTAAAGAAGTTGCACGAGGCTTTGAAATTATTTAGTGTAGACACAACATCAAAGAAGAGAATTTTTTTAACATGTAAATTGATGTGATTGAAAATGTTAAACAAGGTTTGAGAAACATTTGAAACCAGTCTCGAACCAAAGATGAGTCCATGTTAAAAAAAGTGATGTTTGTCTATTGTGAATAAGAATATGATCCAAAATAAACAAATATCTTTAATTTTGTCTAACATGGGTTTCAGTAGGAAAACAATGAGAGAATATGTTAAGAGAATATTAATTCTAGATGATAGTACTATGGAATAAAATTGGGCAATCATGTGTAGAGCACCTTATTCTGATAGGATTGATGAGGGATTCAAAAATTTAGTCATATTTTTTTTGGATTGATAATACTTGTCCTTCATCAAATAGTAGAGATGTTTTCAGGCATAGGATTTCATCTAGTCAATATGAACATCATATAAAACATTGGTTTGACACAACACAACATGAGTTATATGTGTCATTTTCTAGTGAACATCCTAATATAAAAATTGGGAAAATTTTGTTTGAAAGATTGAAGGCATACTTTGTGAGTTCAAACAAAGTGTTTGAAATGTGTTGCCATCATCATATTGAGTCTAATCTCCATTATTAGGTATTTTAAAAGTTTGTAGATGACACATATGGTTTTCACACTGCTCCTCCTAGTGGACGAAGTGAGTTTATATGTTCCATTTTATGTGACAAAATAGATGATCCAATTAGTGAATTGCAAAAGTTACAAGTATGTGAAGAATGAAACAAAGTTGGGGAAAGAGACTTAAAGGTTGGAATATTTTAAAGAGGAGTTACCTATTGTAACATTTATGGACAAATTTAATAATTTGATTCAAACTTATATTTGAACATTGTAAGACACATTTTTCATCAAACAGGGTTGGGACATCATCAAGAACAAGTTGATAGGTACCATATAGAGTCTTTTGGGAGATAGTAGGTATGAATGTGTACATTTGTTTAAATTTTATGCAATTAAGTTTTAAAATTTATCTTGATTCTTTGAAGTTTAAATTTAATATGTCCATATTTTTGTAATGAAATTTCAAGTGTTAATAGAAAAAACATGCATGGTTGCAAGAGGATAGAAAAGACATGTTCCTTATATTCAATCATAAGTATAGATAATCACAATTGGACATTGAAGGCAAGAGAATAATCATATTTTTGTGACAGTTGCATTGATGAAGACTATCAAGAATGCATCAATCAAACACATGGATATATAGGTGCATGGATTTTGTTACCACTTGATGTTACCGATACATATGATAAAGATGATGAAAATTTTGATGATATTCCATTGATTTGTGATGATTATAATCACATCTATGGATTGGTAAAAGCGGAAAAGTATCATAAAAATAAATCTCAATTTGCCAATTAATCTCAACTTGTTATATAATTATCAATGAACTATCTTTTATAATGTATGTATGTATGTACACTTGTTTTGCAGGAGATGTCTTTGTAGTGATTGTTGAGCCTAAATGATAGAGGGCCACACCACCCTTACCCACTCACAATCAAGAAAGCAACAATATAGAGACCAAAAGAAATAAAAAAAATGCTTCACAAGAAATTTTATTATACTTGAAGATCCTTACAACACCCACAAGATGATATCAAGCTTCTCCTTCCACAACTTCTACTTCTCAAGCTTCTACTCCTCGAGCTTCTACTCCTCAAGCTTCCCTTTGAGCTTCTACTCCTCAAGCTCCCCCTTCTCGAGCTTTTTTACAAATGATAATAAGTCTTGCTTAAATAGGAACTTCTAACCCAAGACATTACAAACACAACCAATGTGGGATAAAAGGTAAATACAACTACTTTTAAATAAATATTAAATTCCCACCCAAATACAACTAAGCACCCAACAAATATTAAATACATGATTTATCCAAAACTTTCTAAAATTTCCACCTACACACCTCGATTAATGGAATGACAACTATTTTTCTTATTTTTCTATTTACGCCACCTACGCACCTTGAAAATAGAAATTCCTCTTTTCTTTTTCTTTTTTTTCTCCTTTTTCCTTTTTTATTATTTCTCTTCTAATTTTCGTCACTTTCTCTCTCCTCCAGATTTTTTTGTTTTTTTTTTTTTTTTTTTAAATTTTACATTCAACATGTCTCCCCTTTATTTTGGATGCAAGATGCTCCTGCATCAGACTCCCCAGGTTCGAAAAGATGTTCTAATAGCTGGAAGAACATCTTTCGGGATTCAACACATAAATCCCAAACTGGTTCTTCACATATATGTCCTCCAAATCTTCAACTTGCACACTCTTTCCCTTGTTTTTCTTCTTCTCATTTACATCCACCACAGGTGTTCTATAGGTTTGCTTCCCATGCTGATTTTCAATCTTCTCAAAATCTGCCAACTCAACTCGACTGCCAACACTTAGGTTTCTCCTACCGAGCGCTTCATTCTGCAAAGGAATCAAGGAAAACTTCCTACCACCTTTCTCAATAGTAAACACATTCCTAACACAATCATGCATAGCCCTGCAATCATACTGCCAAGGTCTACCAAGTAGCACGTGACAACTGTTCATATCTACAATATCGCACAATACTTGATCCTTATACTGCCCAATCTGAAAATCAACAAGACATTGCTCTCTCACTTCCAAAGCATGCTCACCTTGCAACCAACCAATTCTATAAGGACAAGGATGTCTCAATCTCTTCAAACCAAGTTTTTGAACCATCTCCTCAGCAACAAGGTTATCAGTACTACCACCATCTATAATCACCTTGCAAACTTTCCCACCAGACTTGCAACAAGTTTTGAACAAACTAGTCCTTTGACAAGAATCCAATATCTTCTTACCCATTAGTACTCGCCGAGCCAACAAACTTTCTCCTTCCTCAGGCTGATTTTCTTGGACTTCAACCTCATTCACAATAGTAGTTGTCCTACCAATAGAACATTCAAAAGATCTATGCCCTTCTTGACCACACTTGAAACAATTACCTCTGAATACACCTCCACCTATCCTTCTTCTTTGTTCAATAGGTTTTGGTTCACCTTCTACTTTTGGTTTAGCTTGTACCGAACTATCTTGCTTCTCCTTCCCTCGGGAACTACCTTGATTCTTCCTCTTTAGCTTCTCCTCTGCTCTCAAAGCATACTGATAAGCATCCTCAACTGTGGAAATATTCAGCATACCAACCTCATCTTGAATATTGAATCTCAAACCATTAATATATCGTGCTACCTTCTCCTTTGACAATTCTCTATGCCCAGACCGAATAGTCAACTTGTAGAACTCCTCGGTGTAATCCTTCACAGTCATATCCTTCTGTTTCAGATTCTACAACCTCTTAAACAATTCAAGTTCATAATCAGCCGGAATGAACTTTTCCTTTAACTTAGTCACCATCAATTTCCATCTAGTGATCTTCAATTCACCTTCCTCTTCTCTGTCTCTTTGCAGTTCCTTCCACCAAAGAGCAGCATGTCCCTTCAACTTAGTTTGTGCCAACCTTACTCTCAATGGATCTTCAATACCCTCAAGCTCAAAGTAGTCCTCTAATTCACCAATCCAATCAATTAGGTCTTCAGGATTCAAAGTACCTGAAAAATTCGAAACCTCCATCTTATGCTTCAACTTCAACTGAGATCCAGGTCGAGCAAACTGACTAGCCCTAATTCCAATAGGTCTCTCCTCATGATCACTTCTATCCTCACTAGTAGCTTCAAAGTCTTCAGCAACTTCGTCATATCTGTCTTCAGTACCCACATGCCTAGGTACACCACCCAAAGCACTCACAATTTCAGCAATCATGTCACTCTTTATCAATGCAATTTCTGATTTGACCTCTGCTCTTATCTTCTGTAAGATTCTTTCTTCCATCGCTTCACTAAGGTCATCATTTTCCTTGGGGTCCAATCTTCTTGGAGGCATCTTCCAAAAATTTAGCAAACACTAAACAAATCCACCAATCTAAAAGATCAATCAGCCACAAGATCAACCTTCTTTGCAAATCCTGGTGTAAACTGCCTCACGTTCGGTGATCTGTCCACACACTCAAGAACTCCCGCTCTGATACCACTTGATAGAGGGCCACACCACCCTTACCCACTCACAATCAAGAAAGCAACAATATAGAGACCAAAAGAAATAAAAAAAATGCTTCACAAGAAATTTTATTATACTTGAAGATCCTTACAACACCCACAAGATAATATCAAGCTTCTCCTTCCACAACTTCTACTTCTCAAGCTTCTACTCCTCGAGCTTCTACTCCTCAAGCTTCCCTTTGAGCTTCTACTCCTCAAGCTCCTCCTTCTCGAGCTTTTTTACAAATGATAATAAGTCTTGCTTAAATAGGAACTTCTAACCCAAGACATTACAAACACAACCAATGTGGGATAAAAGGTAAATACAACTACTTTTAAATAAATATTAAATTCCCACCCAAATACAACTAAGCACCCAACAAATATTAAATACATGATTTATCCAAAACTTTCTAGAATTTCCACCTACACACCTCGATTAATGGAATGACAACTATTTTTCTTATTTTTCTATTTACGCCACCTACGCACCTTGAAAATAGAAATTCCTCTTTTCTTTTTCTTTTTTTTCTCCTTTTTCCTTTTTTATTATTTCTCTTCTAATTTTCGTCACTTTCTCTCTCCTCCAGATTTTTTTTTTTTTTTTTTTTTTTTTTTTTTTTTTTTTTTTTTAAATTTTACATTCAACATGTCTCCCCTTTATTTTGGATGCAAGATGCTCCTGCATCACTAAAAATCATCAAGGTGTTCGTTATTATTTATTGTGATGTACAATGGAGAGGACAAAGTTATATGATCCTGAAGAAAGTTATGAAACATAACTTTCTTCCAAAAAAATTCCTCTCAAAGTTCCCATTCTTCTAGAACTTTAAAAGTTAGGGATTCAACCTTTCAAATATCTTCAAAGAAACCTCAATCTTTAATCCACTTAGTTATGTCATCAACATTTTCCTAAGAAAGTATCTTTATAAAGTGAAGGTTCCCGAAACATTGTCTATTCCATATCCTCAACTGCCTTTTAACATATTAAAGCCTTTTAGAAAATCAAAACATAACAGTACCATATGTAGGAGCTCCATCTCTTCACAAGAAAAATACAAGATCATGAAGAGAGGAGTCACAAAGCCACATCAACTGGAACTTAGAAGGTGGATGCTTCAAAATAATAGCCCCAAGATAAATTTCCAATGAATTTGGTAGTGGGTTATTCAAATCAATTTAAACACAAATTCTAGCAAAAGAAATAACCTTTTAATCAAGGGATTGATGCACAATCATAGTTGGCTTTCCAAGAAAAGTTGCAATTTGATTGAGGATGTCTTCTCGCCAGAATTCTAGGGGAAGGTGAGGCACATGAACCCAAACTAGCACTATTGAAGGGAGATCCTCAGTAGAATTAAATCCTAAATTTCAAGGTTTGACAAATAACTCCACATGGTTGTAGAAATAGGGCCCTCCAAAAACATGATCACAATCAGACATGCATGAGAATACAACAAAAAAATAGTTTTTCCTAGCCAGCATTATCTTCATATCTCCTTCCACCTTCCATGAGCGATAGATCCATGCCTTAAGAGATGATAAGAAAATTTGGATTCCAAGAAATATTTATATAAAAGCATGCTTAGTCTAATATTCAATGTCCTCCGTGACCGCTGTTGGAATAACCAGAATAGGATGATCATGACTACATGAAAAAAAATTTCCATCTTTGGCCTCTCCCATGAATAAAATGATTCAAATCTCATTGCATGTCTAGTTGGAGGAGAACCATCTATCCTCACCAATGCAAAAAAAAATTGGGCCCTGCCATGCAAACAATAAAAACCTCAATCCAAAAATGTCTGCAAGTGCTCTCCAAAATCTAGAACCCACACTAATTTTGTCTAGCAGCCATCAATCCAAAAATAGCAGGAAAGAATAGAAAAGAAAATCAACAAAAAAACAATAGCAAACATGGGACTAGCGCTTAGACTATGGATTAAGCCCTAGTCGAGCACACATCCATCGACTATCACTCCTCATCACTAGAGAATTAAATTTATTTATTTAATCAAAGCAACATTGTTCACAAGGGTGAGAGAAATGTAACATATTGTCCTAGCATCATCATTTAATACAAATATCAGTCTCACATTATCCAGTAGTAGCACTCTTGATCCCCATTGTTGATAAAAACCCAAACTGATCATGGAGAGATGAAATTCAATGAAATGTTATATATCTAGGACATAGTTTACATTTCCCTTTTTATGTTTTAAATGAGATCATGTAGATATAATAAGAGCACGGCAAGAATAAAAGATACGGAATGCAACTTAAATATACTACATGTCTATCTTTATTTCTTAACAAATTCATTGAATGACTTTTCTTGCTTCACCAATCTGATTCTTCATCATGACTTATCTTTTTGCTAGTGAAAAAACTTAATGAATTTAGGATTTACATTCTCCTCCTTTAGAATTAGTTTTAAAAAAAACTTATATGTGATCAAAGATTACATAGTTTACATTTGATAGCTCTCCCTTTGGAATCAATAAAAATAAACTTATATATGTGATTAAAGATTACATAGTTTACATTTGATAGCTCCCCCTAGATCTGTACTTCTTTGTTCTCGAAAAGATTCCTTTTTTTTTCCAATCTTTTGTAAAACTATTATTTTAATATGTTTGTTTTGTATCATCCTCTTATATCTATCTCATACAACCATATATAAAATACTTTTCACTTCACATAATATAATACCTATCACTTGTCCCCCTTTTTTATAGTAATGCAAAAAATTAACTATTATACATGACAGTTTGTCAAACAAAACATTATGCCAAATATTTGCACTTACAGGATGATCTTTCATGCTTCTTTTAGTGCTTCCAATGCCAGATATTCAAAATGTATCTATGATGAAATATATATAATGTATTTTGCTCTAAAAAAATTAGGGGTAGTAGTGAGTTCTCTAGATTTCTTGATATTCTTTTGTATGACCTACAAATGAGTATAAGGAGTACCCAAAATTCACTTGGATTTGTGTTCCTCTATTGTCTTCTCTTGTAAAATCTAGTTGAAAACTCATGAAGTCCTTTATCTTTTTATAATGAACCTAGAATGACAAAGGTTCCTTGATTAATTAATCTCTACTTGTGTTCAAATCATCTCAATACTTTTCAACTTATCTAAAATATCTTGTGTTCAATTTGAAACGTTACGTTCATCAATTTTTGGACTAATTTGATTATCTTCTTCTGTGTATTATACAACTAATTTGTTATAATATCAAGTTTAGCTTGTTGAATTGCAATCTATTTATTAAGCTTCCCCATAATATATTGTTCCATTCTTTTCTCGATTATATACATCATCCTTTTATCTTATTATATTTTAGTGTATGCATCAAGCCTATTCCCCAATTTTTCATTATTAATTTAGCAAATTCAATTACATTTTTTGGTACAACATTCTTAAATTGGCTATTGTCATTAGATTTAGTTTCCTCACTATCATCATTTTCATTAACTTTCTTCTATTTCATTTTGGGTGTCTTGATCACCCTCTCCCAAATATTATTCCTTTATTTTTTAGTCTTCGCTTGTTTTTCCTTTGGTCCAATTATTTTGGGTTTTCCATTTTTGGTAGAGGGTGTAGATCTTGTTGCAACTCTAGTCCTAGATCGTGTAAACTTTAGGACTTTGAGGTTTTTGAATATTTCCTTTCTCACACTTCTTTCATTTAGGTTTCTCTACATCTCCTCTATATTTTTTATCATTTTCCTAAACTTCTTCTCAATTTTAAGGAAAATAATTTCTATTTTGATTATCTTCTTTCTCTATTCATATGTGTCAAACCCTTTGGCTTTCTTATCTATTTTGAACTTCAACGTTTTTGAGTAGCTTGATCAATATCAAGCTCATAGCCCATTGGCTCCAATCATGTAGTCCATAGTTCTACATCCTCAATTAGAAATGTATCAATGTCTATTAAGAAAAAAATTGTGTCTTTGTAATCAGTAGCTAATTGTGTGGGAATTCTAAACCTTTGATGCATTCTAAACTTGAATTATTCAGAGTAATCATTCATCACTTGGTAAAATTTATGACCCCAACTATTGATTCAATGATTAATTTGATAAATGGCAGACCTCTTGGTATCCCAATTAACTTCACCTATTGTAGGGAAGAGATTTTGTAAGTAGAAAAAGATGCTTAGTAACAACCTATATTTTTGTCTATTGGACTTGGTAGCTCCGATGATCTTCATAATATCTTCAAGTTTCTTGAGCAATAGCTCAACATGATCCATTTTGGAATCTTTGTAATTTTTTAGGCTAAATCCACAACAACACATGGTATACTATTACATCTTCTCGATTAAATTTTGTGTAGGAAATAACACATGTGGCAAAGTTAGTGTCAAGATCACTAATACTTGATACTAAGAGTCCTCTACCATCCCAAGCTGCACCAATGTTCTTCTCTATCTCACCCTTTAGTGAAATTCTCATAGATTTAGCTTTCCTAGCAACAAGGTAACTAGTAACCATGTGCAACACAAAGCTGCATCAATCACTCATTAACTTGGCTAAGATAAGAATTGCTCAATCCCTTAGTTTCAATGTACTTATGTTGATCATCCTTCAATTTCCTAATTAAACACACTGCCTTGTAAGCTTACTATAGCTCATATTTATATATTTCTCCACTCTTATAGTGAACGTATAACCTTATGTCATAAACCAATAAAACCCTAGGAGGCCTAAGGAAAGTGCTCTTGTTTCATTCATTTTGCTATCAACTTAAGGAAATAATTTATTGTTTGGCTATTCACAATCATCACTCCTAACTAGATTTGGTTTCACAACCTTAGATTCCTTCAACGGTGTAGAGATAGTTTCCATTTTCATGGTTTGACAGTTATGCTTATGTAGAGTAACACTTAAACTATTGTGGCACGTTCAAATTCTTATGCTAGAATTCATTTAGCTTACTCTAATATTTGACAAATTCACTAGTCTCAGCTTAGAGTTCAATTTCTCATGCAAATAAATTAAATTCAATTTTGCTCTTGTTGTAAGAAAGGGTAATAATAAAGATTTGAATGCCCTCTTCATAGAAAAAAGTGTTTTTCAAGTTAGGTAGGTCACAATAAATGATACTAGTTATTTGGACATTGGTTACATACCAACCAATGACCATACTAACTACTAATCTCATACTGACTATCAATCTTAGTTAGTACCTTTCACTTGATTATTGAGTTCCACTTGGTTACCCAACACTTTACTACCAACTAACTAACTTGCTTGGTTATACTTGTTGACTACACTTACATTCACAATTATGCAAATTCTGCCATTGCATATAGTCTTATGCTAATTCTCATGTCATTCCATGATTATAAATAATTGATGTAAATAATCTAAAATTTAAATGTATTCCCCATACACATATGTATGGTTTAGTTTGTGGTTGTAAAGTCACCTGATCCAGAGGCTAAAGTGTCATGACTAGTATACTTGATCCACTCTTTCTATCTTCTTTTTGTGACCATATCTTCCAACCACTCTAGATGTAAGCCTTGTGTTAATAGTACTACCTTATCTCTTTAATATCTACTAGAATATTTTCTATGATTTGTAGTCTCATGCTTTGTAACCATACTTTGCACTTGTTTGATAATAACAATCAAATTTCTATTTCTTAGGAG
This sequence comes from Cupressus sempervirens, assembly GCA_028749045.1. Lineage (NCBI taxonomy): Eukaryota > Viridiplantae > Streptophyta > Pinopsida > Cupressales > Cupressaceae > Cupressus > Cupressus sempervirens. The sequence goes on along the minus strand of CM053793.1, from coordinate 46,649,258 downwards.
TTCTATTAGACTTGGATCTAAACTCATATTCTTGGTGTCCATACTTATTATTGTTATAACAATAACCATAAAATTTAATACATTAGATATCTTACTAACCTTTCTCTTGGTTACATTTTCTTTGTTATTAATTTTTTCACAATGATAATATGTTAGTTTCTTTGATTTTATACAAATCTAATGCACTTGTATCTATTAGTCTTCTATGATTTCTTAGCTATTCATCAAGTTTTTTCATGCTCTTCTCTAATCTCTTCAGCATTTCATTGGTTTATTTTTCAATTTTTAGCTCATTCCTCAATTTTTTATTTTGTGTTCTCAATACAATGATCTTTTCTACATTTCTTGCAATCTCATGATTCACATTGAGTAGTTTACTTTTGCATGTCATATTGATTTTGTGTCAACCTCTATATTTACATATATTTCTTATTCAATCTTGCACTCAGTTGTCTTTTCTCATCTTCTATTATTCTCTTTTCATCTTCATCTTGTCTATTTTATGCCACGAGTTCATATATTCTCATTTATTGAGATTTTTGTTCCTTCGTAGTAATACTTACTAATTCGACCAATATATATGTTGCCCCTTAGTTTATTATACTTCACATGGTAACATGATAAGCTAGATAGTCTTTGTGCTTGGTAAACATAGAGTGCTAGGTACCCATATTTTTTTTGTAGTTTTATTCCTGTTTGATATTTATCTTTACTTGGTAACAAGATTCAATAAATGATTTTTCTTGCTTCACCAACATGACTCCTAATCATGACTTATCTTTTTCACTAATGACAACACTTAATTAATTTAGGATGGATATTTTCCAGAGCTGACCACCTTCTAGGAAATCTTTCAGACTAATAGTTTTGGCACTTTGAATTTGATCTCAAGATCCCAAATGGAAAAGAAAGAGGATGAAATTCTATGGGCCAAATGATAATCTGGTAAATAGATACTTCAAAGGTATCACCATTAGTAATTTTATTCTACAAAGAAAAGGTATAATTTTATAAAGTAAAAAGTTTAAAGAAATTGGAGGATCAAAATAACTCCATTTTTTTCACTAATGATTTGACCAAGGAACTTGAAAATGACACTTGGTTCTAAAAGAGAAACTTTTTCAACCACATGATAGTAAAATCCTATCTTCTACTAAAGTTAGACAACTATGTTTGTAATACAATAAACTAACTTAGAACTAGGTGATCCATTAAGTTAGGGTTGAAATAATAGAACTAAGAATATTATGTGCTACTTTTTTCTTTAAACCATGGTGTTAAAATATTGTTTCAAAATAATAAAACACACACACACACACACACACACACACACACACACACACACACACACACACACACATTATATTCAATCTTGCTTCTTCAAAAGTTTTAAATAAATTTGCACAAGTAGATTCCAACCGATAAGAGGCTCACAATTTACTTGCTTTGTAGGCTCTTGCCTAAAGTTTTAAATAATTTTATTAGACTGGTTTTATCATCTATTAATGAAATAATATTTATTTTAAATAATTATACTAGTTGATTTTGCCTCTTAGTCCCTACCATTGATTTTAAACATTCTTAATTAAAAAATTAGCTAATAAAATTGAATACTCTATTTTCCTATGCATTTACAGGTCATCTTATCCCTCCACTCTATTTTCCTATGCATTTACTGGTCATCTTATCCCTCCACCTTAGTCATCTACGTCCACTATATGTCATAACCTTTAGGGACATTTCATTTGTCAATGGTCTATTTGATTTTCTCAATTGTTGATTTGGCCTCTCAATCCTTGGAAATAATTTCATGATTGATTTTCTCTCTTACCCCATGCAAATTTCTAGATCAAATACTATATTTTCCTATGCATTTACAAGTCATCTTATCCCTCCACCTTAGTCATCTATGCCCATTATATGTCATAACCTTTACGGATATTTCATTTGTTAGCGGTTGATTTGATTTTCTCAATTGTTGATTTGGCCATTTAATCCATGGAAATAATTTCATCATTGATTTTCTCTCTTACCCCATGCACATTTTCAGATGTTGATTTTGTCCCACTCTATGAAATGTTTTATAGATTGTTGATTTTGCCTCTTAATCCCTACCATTAATTTTGCCTCTTAAGGCCTGCATAAAGTTTATAAATAACATCTTTAACCCACTTATTATGTACCTATCAATACTATCACAGTGAAGAAAAAACCACATACAAAATCATTCAAGTAAGTCTGAAGTAACAATAGAATCTTTTAATGTCTTTATAATTATTTTATTATTTATCATTTGACTTTTTAAATACATATTAGTATTGTTGTTTTCATTTGGTTTTGCCCATAGATCTTATATTTATTTTATCTCTCTATAAATTTTGACTCTGTACAACATAGAACTTAATATTTCTTTTACAATAAATAGATTTTTCTCTTGAATTGATTAGTACAACTATTGCACTTAGCTAAATTTTATTTGATTAGAAAAGTTATATTTGATAAGATATTTGAAATTTTAGAATTTTTAATTTATTTCCACTAAGTACTATAGGTTCATGCAGCGTCAGCGAAAGATCGTCTGAAATCCATCTGCGAATTAGGGAAAAGAGTTCCCCTGAACACAACTGCTAGAAACACTAAGCAACCAAGACAAAGGTAAGAGGACAAGATTAATTGTCTTATTGACCTTTCTAGTAAATATAGAAAACAACTCATTGTTCCTCTTAGATTAGTTTGTGTATTAATTGATATTGTATTGGAAAGTCAGAGAGCAGGAGCTTTATTTGATAATTAATTGTTAATGCTACAAGTTTGCAAAGACAAGTGTGTCACAAGTTTACAAAGAGAAGCTAAAGTTAAAGTAGATGATAAAAGGTTTTGAAATTAAAAGTGCTTCAATCTACTTGTCTTTGTTGGATCAATGTTCTCTGTCTTTAAAGTGAATTCATTCATCCCTAGTCTATTTATTGTTTTTCTTTGATGAAGGTGAATGTGATTTTTAATCTAATGTGACACTTGTCTTTGTCTTGTAGAGGTGACATAGCTTTTCTTCTACTGACCACCATTTCCTATTTCTCTGTTTATGCAAATGTTGCCAAATTCATACATTTTCTTTATATGCTTGTAAAATTATGATCATTTCTCTATACATTAACATTTTAAAAATCACACCAATTCAAATAAAAACAATATCTCATATACTTTTGTGAACATTACTATATTATTGTTTGAATTGCCTATTGGTTCCTCAAGATCATTTTGATACACATTTTCTTTGATGACATTATCATTATTTCGCTGATTGTTTACTTTTACAGTAAGAATACCTATGATCTCTTCATCTATGAATTGGAGGCGATCTCTCTTAACCATCTTCATGCACAACCAACACATAGAGGAGCAAATTCATCTTAATTGTCAACAATAAGAAAACAAAACTATGGAACAATTTGCTCCTCTATGTGTTGGCTATGCAAGAAGATGGCTAACAGAGGTTACCTCTTATTCAAAGATGAAAAGAGCAGAGTTATCCTCATGGTAAAATTAAACAATCGTGGAAATCATAAAAATGTAATGAAAGAAATGTGTATCAAAATTAACTTTGATTATAATCAAATTTCAATGGCCATGCAAACTAATTTTGATATAGTAAATTTATAAACGATCCAAAGAGAATAATATTAATGTTATTTTGAGTTTTTCATTTTAAAATGTAATGAACAAAAATATATAATTAAATCTTATATCTATGATTGTTTTTATTTGTATTAAACTGTTGCACTCTTTATAATAGATTCAAAGCTAGATTTAATTGATTGGTTTAATCACATCAATTAAAAAATGACACACATGGATTTATTTTGATAGTCCTCTATTTAATAATTTGCGCTCACCCATACTTTTTAAGAAAAATAATAAAATAATTATGTCCTTCACTCAATTATTGTTTATTAGTTTATTGATTTGTTTTGTAATATTATAATTAAATTCTATGTTGCTAAATTTTCTTAATTGATATGATGTTGCCATCTGTTTCATGTTTCAGGTGATTCTTTTTTTTTGATTTTTTGTTATTGGTGACAAACATTCTTACAACAAGTGCCATTTAGTGGCATGTACTTGTCATTTAGTCATAATAGATAGTTTACAAAAGAAATTGATATTGTTTTATTTCAATTTTAAAAATATTTTTTACAAATGTTAGTAAAATAGTAAAATTTTGTCTATAAAAGATATAATGATAAAATATAATAGACAGTAATGGTTAATAAAAAAATTAACTTAAATTATTTATTTCAATTAACCCATTAAAATAATAATATGTTACTAAAATTATATATGTATGTGAGATTATTTTTTATATAAATATAATATATAGTTTTGTGATGATTTTTTAAAAATATGTAATAGATTTAATAATAATATCTTTCATATTAATCTATCTCCTTAAATTGTGTCGAGAAAATGAATTATGGATCCAGCCTTTTAAAAAAGGGTCCTATAACACAAAAGCAAATCAACCAATCAAATTGATGAGAAATAATTATTAGAATATATGAAATTGATATGTAAATTAAAAAACTTTAGAAATATCTCAATTGTCCATAAATAATTGTTAGTGATTGGTGTAAATTAATTGAAAAGTCAGAGAAACTGAATACAATAGTACCATTGCCTATTTGTATGTATCAAATATAAATTATAATTATTTAAATAAATTTCTAATAAATTAATTTAAACTAATTTCAATATTAGAAAAGTGAGAAAAAGTTATTGTGAAAAGTGACAATTTTTTAATATTTGATAAGATCTATAAGTATAATTATAGATGAATAAATAGAATAGTAATAAAAAATCATTATAATCTCTTGATAGTTGTACATACATTTTACTTTGCTATTTCCCTTATATCTACTTTTTTATTTAAATAATCTTCATAAGGTAAATTAAAATTTATCATGTTATTAAATTTACTAAGATTTTAAACATTTATAGAGAAACTAAACTAGTTCAAATATTTAGCAAGTAATGTGTAACTCTTATTTTATGTTACCTTTAATCTAACCGAAAAAATTGCATTATGGATAACCTCCAAAAAAAGGGCTCCTATAACACAAAATGAGTTCAACCAATCATATAATTTGTATGAAATATAAAATTTATAAATGAATAAAACAATTTTAGAAATATTTTAATTATTTCAAAATCAATACTTGTGATTGGTGAATAGATTTCAAACTAATTGAATAATTATGCAAACTGAATGCAATAGTACTAGCCTATGGAAAGTACAATAACATCATGAAATCAATCAATAAATCTACACATTAAATAGGCATACAAGAGGGTATATATTAATCTCTATTTAATTTGGAGTTGTCATAAGATATGAAGAAAGAAGTTATGTGGATCACTTCCTCGTTGGTTGCGCATTTTTCTTCTTATTTAAGTAACTGAACAATTAAATTTTGAGTTCTAGATGAAGAATTTTTTTATATTTCTTTATAGTCTCATTCTTAAGGATGGTCTTTCTTCAATAGATAAAATAAATTTTCAATAATTCTGATGTGGATGAGCTCTAAGATGGAGATGGGAGCTTTGTCCAAATAGACCAAGAGCTCTTTCAACTTATAAATCTTTAAAGAAGAAACACATACATAATAATGCACATTTTTATATGTCATTATAGACACATAGGTAATCTTATACTATATATGAATTGATGCAGAAGCAACTTGGGTACTTTGACAATCTTACATTACTAAAAAGATATCCTTTCCTTGTTCTTATTTTCCTATTTGAAGAATGGTCATTGTTGTTAATATTTTATCTTTTTGCATTGTCAAATCCTAAATGTGCACCAATAATGGATCCTTTGTATAAGAGCACAAAACTTAACTCCTTCATTTGCGGAAGTTATCCTTTCCTTTGGTTGAGGTGCACTATTTTCCTAGTAGCTTGAGTAACATGTAGGTTTGGCCTTGACGAGATTTTATCAGACATCATGGCATTTTGTATACTTGGAAATATCATATTGGAACATTTGTGGACCAACCATTGTCCCCATAAAAGTTAATTAGCTTATTTACAAGGTTGTTGAATTCACCTTTGGGGAAGGACCTCTAAATTGTAATTATCTACCTCACAAACCTACTTGTGATCTTTATGGCTATAAAAGTTGAGATCTAGAATTAGGAAAATGGAAATGAAGTTAGATAGAATAAATATTATCTTTCATTGTTGTATTTATTCCTCTACAATTTCTTTTCGTTTCTCCTATTTGGTGTCTTTTGTGCATAACTCTAAGCAAGGCTACCTAGGAGACTCTTTCCCCCTCCTGTGTTGCATCATGACCCTCAACCTTGTGGTCTTGCAAATGATCAAGTAGAAAGGCCATTGAGATTGAGTGCTCCTACCTCATACTTATGCTATAAAAACTATTATTTTAGTTTTTATGAGACTATGATTGATAAAATGTAGAGATCATCAACTTCCATTACTATACTCTTTATCAATGTGATGGAAGCATACAAATTTGTTTAGATAATTCAGTAAGGTAGATTATATGTTGAATGATAAACTATTTAAAAATGTGTTTAATAATTACATACATATTTTTAATTAATTAATTAATTACAATTTATGCATTTTATACTTTATTTTAATGCATAAATTAACTCATTAAAACAATAATTAATAAATATTGTGCATTTAAAAAAAAATTAAGATCTACTTATTGGATAATATTTAGTTAATAATCAGTGTCAATATAATTAGAAATTATCAATTCATAGGCTTATTTAGGAGAGAGCTTTGGATGGATTATTCTTATATACCCGCATTGTCCTACATCCATGTTTACCCATTGATGTTGGAAATAGTATGCAAACATTTAAAATACAAATATAATGATGAAAAATCTCCTTTTTTGTACTTGTTGTAGGCAATACTACACTTGCCTTCACCTATGTTTAATTAATCAATAGTTTTGCACTAAGAACCAATCATAAATAAGCATTTGTTCTTTATTTAATTATTTCTAAACTTTTCATAAGTATTTATTAATCAAAATTTCTATATAAATGAATTATTTCAATTATGATTGGCTCAATCAATTTGTAATTTTTTCGGAACCATACTCCATATTCATTTTTTGCGGCATGTTTTAGAATTTAAACTATATTCTTTTGCCAAAAATTAACTTTAATTCCTACTTGATATTTTACAAACTATTATGTAAACATTTTAGTGAAGTATTTCAATTAATATGTACTTTACTATATATGATTTATTCCTTCAATGTATTTATAATTATTTATTTATTTCACAAATAAATCATAACTCAATTCAAATTAAACTTTGAAAAAAAAAATTACTCAACTAAACTAATTTTATGGATAAGGTAATATTTGATGCACCATTGATAAAATTATAATGATGGGTATAGTTTGTAATCATAGTATTTAAGTATTTACAAATTACTTTCTTGAAAATAAAGTGCTTTAAAATGGAAGAGGATCAACTTTAGGTTAAATATTGTAATGAGAAAATTGAAGTATAAAGTGTACGAGTATTTAAACCCTTTCATATAGGAAAGAAATAGTATTGACTAAAACAAATTTATATTAGATAGAGTGACATTTTTTTACATCAAATTAAACTTTATTTTTTAGTTCTTATTTTTATTTAACAATAAAAATATGGGAAGAGTTAAAACCTTCCAAAGGGGAAAAAAATATTGAAAACATATAAAATTAGATTAACCTTTCTTAGTTTAAAATTATGAAAATGTTCATAATTAAAATAGAGTGACATGTTTATATATGAAATTAACGTTTACATTTAATTTATTCATCTAAGTACTTAACTTTATTTTACAATGTGAATAATTATAAAGAATTAAGTTGATCAAGACTAAAAACTAAAGATAATATTTATTAACAATCATTAAAAAAAAATTAAATTGAACATTTATTTTGCTTGTACAAATTACTAACGAAAATATTTTTGTATTTTATTTAAATTATTAATGTTAATTTAAATTCATTAATTATTAAATAGAATAATGAAATTTATTAAACCAAAACTTTTTATAATTTACTATCACTATGTATTTTAATTTAAATACATTAATTGTTAAATCTAATAATAGAATTATATTATATCAAAGCTTATTATAATTAAGTCGAGAGACTTTTTTGTTGTGGCACACAATGGCCTAAAAATTGTCTTACATCTAAAAACTATCAAATGTTGGCCGGAAATATAGTAATTGAAAATGTAAATTTATTTTTGACATATACCGAAAAAGAACAATTTCAAACATATTTTACCAAAGTGATGTTCCCGAAAAAAATAAAGAATGATCCTATAAAATACATAACTTTAAGTGATTGTTTCCCTTGTCATACTATTTTTGTAATTTATTTTCTCACCAATTTTCATTACAATATTTATTTTTCTTTTAGTGTAGAAGAAATATTTCTTTGAATGATAGAATGTTGCTTTTTATTTATTAAATAAGTAAGAACATGACTCTAGTCCCATTAATTCTATCAATAATTTACCATTAAATCTTTTATTACATTTTCATCAAAGTGAAATTCAAAATTCAAGTTTTTTTTTTTCATTTTCAAGGTAATGTTTATGTGTTATGTTTTTTTGTATCATTGTAATCAAATAGATGTTCATCAATTTAATATTGTTCTATTTTAAACATTTTTATTTATGCATTAACAAAAGAATTTTTAGAAAAGAGGTTGCAAATGTGTCTCTAGTCATCTCCACAATAGAATGACTTATTTCTAAGCAAGTAAATAATATGGCCTCTGGTCATTTTAATGTGAATGCCATTTTTTCATCTTGGGATAGTCTAGTAGTCTGGTCTTGGAAGCTTATCTCCTTTCCATCATCCCTTGTCTTTCCTCATGTCAGAAAAATCCCTCTTCTTAGAGCTTCAGTAAAATCGATTCCTCCCAACTCTTCATTTATCAAGCTTAATTTTGATGAATCATCTATACGGAACCCTAGCGAATTAGGTATTAGGGCTTATCTAAGAAATAATTTAGGTGAAGTCTTGCCTTTCTATGCAGCTCCTATTAGCCCTAGAACTAATAATATGGCAGAAGCTACTACTTTGTTGGAAGGTTTAATTCTTTCCAAGAAAATGTCTTTTTCTTATTTGCACATTGAGGGTGATTCTTCTATTATTATTAATGCCTTATTCATAGGAAAAGTGATAACTAGCATCTAAACTATGTTCTTCAACAAATATGGGGCTTCACTGATTCTGGAAAACTATCTTATATCACATGTTTATAGAGAAGTTAATGCTTTGGCATATTGCTTAGAAAATTTTGGCTACAATAAAGTTATTTTGGATTCTTGCTCTTCTATTGGTTTGATAGGAAAGTTTCCTACCATTATTGCAATCATCAAGAATGAATCATCCTAATTCTTGCTCATTGCGGGTTGCTAATTTTATTTTATCGTGCTTAGTGTCATTGTGGGTGTTGTATTTATGCATAGCTGGTTATATAGTTTATATGTATAATCAGTTATGGTTATGAGTATGTATTGCATGCTGTTATTATGGAGTTCATTAGGCATTATAATATAGGATTAATAGCTGGCAACTAGATGGATGATTTTAGCTAAGCTTCTAATGTGGTTATTGGTAACTTGATACTACATCAATTCAAGGTGACCTCAGTTAGTAGTGCTGCCATGCTTTCGTTCTTGGAGTGCTTATGTGGAGGTAATTAACAATTTACACATGATATTTGAATTTTGGATCCTTTTACGTATTTCAGCTTTTTGTAATTTAGTTGGAAGCTGTCGGGTGACATATCTTAGTATCATACTCGTTTGTGCAAACTTATGCAAGCATACTTCTCCCTTGTCATTTTCTTTTTTTCATATTATGTTTGGGATGTCATATCTTTTTGCGTAAATTTCCATTATAGTGAATAAAAGGCCTTGTATTGTTTTGAACAGTAGTTGTTATTCTTTTTGTGGGTATTTTATCATTTTTGTTAGGCTTCCGCTGAGGGTTTTGATTGTGTCTTTAGTCTCTAGATTTTCTAAGTTCTTTGCATTATGTCAAGCTATGCCAATTCTTCGGTAGGGATAAATTCTATAGTTATGTTCTATTTGTTTAGCATTACATATGGACTACTATCTTAGAAATCAGAGTCTTTCTAGAAATTGAAGAGTGGGAAAAGCCTTTTCTTGATTGCATAAAGGATAATATGTTTGCATTTATCTTCTTTTTTTATCGATCACATATTCTTCATAGTATAAAAAGGATCTTTAGGAATGATATTATTTTCCCTTCAAGAAAGAGAATAATTTATCCTTCTCAAATTTTGTCAGTATTTTTATCAAATGCTTTGGATCTGCTCCAATCCCCATCTCATCTTGGGTTGATTGTTAGCAAAGTTGTCAAGCCTATTTTTTCATAGGTAGGCAAGATAGCTAAAGCATGTAATAAATATGACCTATGGGGTGGTGCTACTCTTATAGTACACCTTTTGAATACCATCTTGCGGTTCTCAGTAATCATGGTATATATATGGTTTTTGAGAGTATCAAAAAGGCTCTTGAAAGATAGAATTTCTACCTAATTAAATCTTCTTTGTAGTAGCATGGTGCCCATTTGTAAAAAGATTGTATTAATAGTGTGCATTAGGGTGTATTTTCTATACTAGATCTCTTGGAGCATGATTCGTTTGGTGCTCCACCCTCACATCTACTCATTATCCCACAGATTGTTAGTTAGTCTCACCCCTTTCCTGATCTTTCTCTCAAGCTTGGGTCTATAGATCCTTCACCAGGTTTTATGGACGACTAAAATGTACAAGACTCTATGAATTTTAGCCTTTTTTTTTTCTACCCATGGTCATTTGTGTATGTTTTATTATGAGTGGGATCTCTACAAAAGCTTTTTGCTCGATGACAGTGGCAAGGGATTGAAGGTGATAATGATTTTGTTAAGAATTTCTGATTCAACACTCTTCTAGTTTTATAATATTGTATATCATGTAAATGAAGTCATAGTCATAGGGATACTATGATTTTCTTGGATATTTGTATGTATAAATCAATATGTAGTTTTAGGCCCTTTCTCCTTATCTCTTCTATCTGATGTAAATTGGAAGCATTGATTTTGGGGACTTTTATTTACCTCCTCAGTATAGTGGTCCTTCATTTCTATTTTTTCCTTCTTGATGGGATCATGAATGAATTTTTTCTTCCTAGTTATTTTCTCCAGGAGCTCCCTACGTTAGAATCAATAGAATTGTAAAAAATATATATTATATATATAATATATCAAGTGGCTTCTTCTTTTTTTTTAATTTAAAAAACAATTATATAATATAAAACTATTTCTAAAAATCAATTACTATTTTATTAAAATAAAAATATAATATATTATCACATGCACCCTAAGATGTAGCCTAATAACCATATTTAGAAGAGCTTTGATAACCTAAGTCATAAGCATGCATTTTCATTATAATGGGCATGTGAATATCGTGGATATTGGTGAAAGTGGGTGTAATATTAGGTGGATGAATGAAAATTATAGGATGATGTGGATCGTGCAATGAAAATATTGTCCATGTTCACTGCTTCAATGAGAATGTGAATCCCATCCACAAAAGCACACAGGTAGTTTGCAAGCCATTTTTGGATTTATTGCATCATGGAGATTCAATTTCTTGATAAGCTTCCTAATTTAATCTCAGATTGATTAATTATGTTATCTATATTGAGGTTTCTATTAGGAACTTCTATGGTTGATTTCAATAAATATATCAAATCTTCTCTGCTTCTCTAACATCACCCGGATATCACATCATGTGTTGATTTTTAGGTAAGTTAGGTACACATGTTCTTATTGTATATGAGCAATGTTAGTATGCTAATAGAAACCAAATTTAAATAAAGCTTCTACAAACTAAACAAAATTCATAAACTTCAAGATAGACTAAGATGAGCTCTCAATTGAGAATATGAGCCATTAATGGACTCTCTCAATAAGAAGCTCTCTTGTTGAGTAGCTTTATCTAAATGGATAGGATGTATGCTCAATATGCTTCCAAAGGCTTCAATGGATGATTGTGGATTTTTGGTGTGGATAGATGGCTTTAGTATGGATTTGGCTCTCAAAATAGCATTATAACTTTACTTCATGGATTTTGTTATTTTGCAAAGGGGAAGGATCCAATTTATAGGCAAGAGGCTTGAGGGATTGAGGGCTAAGATGCAAGGATGGGAAAAAGCTCATGGAGGGCTCAGATTGCATGAGAAGAGAGCACATGGATTGTGCTTCCTTATAGCCAATCAAGGAGTGACACATGTCACATGGTGAGAGGATGGAGGAAAGGGGAAGGATGAGTCAACAAAGGAGGCTCAAGGGATAAAATCTTCATAAAGACCCTCATAATGACTTGTAAGAGCAATAAAAGGGCTTGTAAGAGTCATTTATGACCTAGTGGACTTCATAAAGTTTTATGGTTGAGATATTTTGAGGGTGATGAGAGCAATTTCGACTTGGACTTGATTAGGAAGGTTTTAAGCTTGCTTAGGCTTGTGCAAATGATTAGAGGATGGATTAGGATGGTTTAGGATTAGCTTAGGGATAGGCAAGTGGATGGCATTTAATGAGGGTGGGTGAAGGAGGAGATATTTGTTAACTTTGGCTTGGGTTAGTAAGTTTTAACTCATGTTTAGGGAATGTGACAAGGTTAGGAGGGGATTAGGATTAGGTTTAAAGACATCTTCTAGAAGAGTCTAGACTTTGGATGTGGATAAAGACTTTCTAGAATAGTCTAGAATTTTCTAAGATGAGGATGAAGACTTTCTAGAAGAGTCTAGAACTTCTTAGGATGAGGATAAATTAGATTTTTAGGAAATAAATAAAGTTTTATTTATTTCAAGGGTTTGGGTTGAGGAGATATTTATTAAAATATTTTTAATAAACATGAGGATTAATATTTAATCTTGATTAAATATTTTGAGTTGGGATTAGGGGTAGGAAATGATGAGATTAGCCTTTAATCAAAATTAAAGAAATATTAGAAGATTTTGGAAGAGGTTATTGGTCTTAAAGAAATTGGCCAAGTTTTGGGCAAAAAATAAATTTTTTATTTATTTTGGGTTTTTTGGTCAATTTATTAATTAAATAATTAATAAATAAGGAAATAATGTTTAAATAAGATTTAAACATTTTTGGGAGGGATTCCTTAATTAAATATTTTTAATTAAGATAAAGGGATTTAATGACATAAAAATTAATTAATTAATTAATTAATTAATTAATTAATTAATGATGATGTCATCAGGAACTTTTTTCAGAAAATAAAAATATTATTTTCTAAAGGATTTTTAGGTGTCTACATTTTGCCCCTCTTTGATGTGATGCCGCAAGTGGCATGACATCAAAGATAAGAAAATAAGATGCCCAAGGCTAGAGCAGAAGAGGAGAGAATGGACTATGAGATGCCCCCTCAAGAAGGCAGCGGGGAGAGAAAGCGAGGCTTGGTGGCTTCTTGAAAAGTACAAGAATCCGAGATGAGCAAGGAGACTCAGATTGGCAAAGAGAAGGGGCTGAATTAGCTCAAACTCTCACTATGGGAGAATGATAAAGGAGAATCAGATGCACAAGAGGAAGCAAGCTTAAGACCTTAGGGAAGGTGGAGGATGAAGGAGCAGAGCGCTATAAAAAAGAATCGAGGATAGGGAGATGGATGAGGGGATTATAAAGCTGATGCAACAGGATTTCAAAGAGTTAGATTGGCGGAAGATGGGTTTCGGAGATCCCTAGGACTAGGATTGTGGATCTCGAAAGATGAGGCTTGGTGGGTTGATTTGGATTGGTGGATCCCTAAGACTAGGATTGTGGATCCCTAAAGCTAAGAGTGATGAGTGATTCAAAGAGATACTGATGCATCAGCTGGGGTAGGAGAGACGGATGCTGGATATGGATGGGGGATAATGGAGATGAAGGAAAACCATTGAAGCTTTTTGAGCGAGGGGGACACTTCAAAGAGAAGTACCACCATGTAGTTGAGCACTAGATTTAATATAGGACTATTGGTTAATTTCCAAGGTTACCAAGAACATCAAGGCCTTTTCACCAACCGTCCAAAGGACTGACGAACTGACTCAAAACAAACACGCAAGGATTTCCCCAGTATCACACATGAATTCAAGAGGAAGCAGTGTGGAAACGACACTAGGTAACCCACAAGCAGAAAAGAAAACAAAAGAAAGACTTGATCAAGACCTTACACTCTAATTGCCCCATTCGCAGCATACCATGATATGGAAGATCGTGGCAACCTTGAGGAGGGAAAAAGGAGATTGCTTGGAAAAGATACTTCAAGACCCAAAAGGAGAGATTCCAAATCAAAAGAAAGTGAAAATCCAAAAGAGACCCGTTTGCCAACGAGATGGGTAGGACGAGGTACTAACGGACCAAGATTAGACTTGAGGAAAGCTATATCCTGCAAGGACCTATCGGAGAGCACCTAAGTTGGTGGATCGGGATGAGTGGTGCGTCTGGCAAGCTGAACTAAGAAGGATAACACTTTGGTGATAGGAGATCTAGCTAAAGGATGCATTGAAATAGCTAAACAAGTTGTGTGGTGTGTACAAGATGCTAATCAAGGATGAAATGACATGAAAGCTGGATAGATACAATGGTACTAAGTTAAAGAGGATGTACAGGTTGACCGACCAAGATATGTTACAAATGTACAATTTTGTTCATGTTTTGGTTTTTTGTGAGATGAAAATGTTTGTGAAGGATGGGATGTCTATAATTGTTGATAGGTGGATAGGTAGATGGTTTGCGAAAAGCTTAAGGAAAATGGAATTCTTTGGGTGCATGTGATAGGATACAAGCTAGGATACAAGATTATCTACAATTTGGAGTATGGTACAAGCTTTGGACAAGATTTGGATATACAAGGTATGGTACGAGATTTACAAGGTATAATACTAGCTTTGGTACAAGATTTTACAAGCTGTACAGGAGGTATTTACAAGCTTCATCAGATTTTGGATATTTGGTTGGAACATCAAGGGAACAAGCAAATGTGTCTAATGGGATGGTGGGTGAATGGATGAGGGATAGGATAGTGATAGATAATGGATTAGTCTTTAGTACACAAGGTGCCTGAATTACCAGGTTTTCACCAAGGTACCTATCCAAGGCGCTTGAATTGCCAAGTTTTCACCATTGGACGCTTATTTCTCTTTACTATTTTTTTTTTTTTGTATTTTTCAAAAGCTGGGTATACCAAGGATCTTCAACCATAGAACTTCTTGAGATTAATGATGTTAGTAGGATCATTCAAGAGTTCTCCTTCTGGTGTAGATAGCTAATAAGCTCCAGAGCCAAAGGAAGCAGTGACAACATAAGGACCAAGCCATGTAGGTTCAAACTTGCCTTTCTTTTCTCGATCTGCTTGGACTTTCATGTTTTCTTTAAAGACCATGTCACCTGGCTGAAAGTGTCATGGAAGCACCTTCTTGTTGAAATTCCTTTTGAGACGAGTTTGATAGACTGTGAGATGATCATAGGCTTGTTGTTGCTTCTTGTTTAAGAGATCTAGCTAGGTGAGCCGAGCTACTCTATATTCTTCATCTGATATTTGCCCTTGCAAAGATATGCGCAAGGAGGGAAGTTCAACCTCTATAGGTAGTACTGCTTCGGCACCATAGACTAGGGAGTATGGAGTTGTTCCTGTGGATGTACGAAAGGAAGTTCGATAGGCCCATAGGGCTGGATTTATTTGTAGGTGCCAATCACGGCCGGAATCATTGACAACTTTCTTTAGAATTTTGAGGATGGTTTTGTCAGTTGCCTTTGCCTGGCCGCTACCTTGTGGGAAATATGGGCTAGAAAAGCAGTGATGGATGCGGAGGGAAGTGCATAATTCTTCCATGTTGAGATTTTCAAAGTTACCTCCGTGGTCAGTGAAGATGGTGGATGGGATGCCGAAGCGGCAAACAATGTGGTACAAGATGAACTTGGAGACCTGAACTCCTGTAGCTAAGACTAGGGGGACTGCTTCCACCCATTTAGTGAAATAGTCTGTAGCTGTTATTATCCATTTATGTCCATCAGATGAGAGGGGTGTGATAGTTCCAACTAGATCAAGGCCCCAACAAGCGAAAGGCCAAGGTGGTGCAATAGGCTGTAGATCCTGTGCTGGAGCGTGCACAAGATTTGCATGCTGCTGACATGGGAGACACTTTCTGACAAAGTCACAGGAGTCTTCTTCAATGGTAGGCCAATAGTAGCCTTCTCTAAGGATTTGTCGCGCTAGGACAATACCACTCGTGTGGGCACCGCAAAGTCCAGAGTGTACTTCCTTTAACACCATCGCAGCCTCATTTTGGTCTAAACATCGAGAGAGAGTATCGTGATAACCCCGACGATATAGGGTATTGGCTATGATAAAATAGCGGGATGATTTTCGGATGAGGTTCTGGCGTTGGGCACGTGTGAGGTGAGGGGATATGATACCATCGTTAAGGTAAGCGTGAATCTCATGGTACCAAGGGGATTGGGGACCAACCAAGATACAAACACGGTTTGAATCCTCATTCGCATAGGCAGGTGTGAGGAGCTGCTCCACTAAAAACTCATACTGTGTAGCTGCTTGGGGAATTTCCAAGAGCGAGCCTATAGTAGCCATAGCATCTGCTGCTTTGTTCTATATTCGAGGCACTTGTGTAAACTGAAGCTTTGTAAAATGTTGGGTTAGCTGATCAACTAGCTCTTTGTAGGGTAATAGCTTTTCATCTTTGGTTTGATATTCATTTAGGGCTTGCTTGATGATGAGCTGAGAATCGCCAAAGATTTGTAGCTCAACAATGTTCCATTCTACAGCTATCTTTAATCCTGCTATGAGGGCCTCATATTCAGCTATATTGTTGGTGCTAGGGAATTGTAGCTTGAAGGCTTTTGGAATGTAATCTCCTTGAGGTGTGACCAACAATATTCCTGCCCCTGATCCATGAGATGTGTATGAGCCATCAAAATAAAGTTTCCATGGGGGTTGTTCTTCAATTAGACAGATATGCTCATCTAGAAATTCTGTGATCAACAGATAAGCATCTATTAGAGGTGCATCAGCTAGGTGATCTGCTATAGCTTTCCCTTTGATTGCCTTTCTATCCACATACTGGATGTCAAATTCACTAAGGAGCATAACCCATTTGGCCAAACGGCCTGTAAGTGCTGTTCTAGAGAGCATATACTTGAGAGGGTCAATCTTGGAGACTAGTTGGATGGTATGACTTAGCATGTAATGGTGAAGCTTTTGAGTTGAGAAGACAACTGCCAAATAAGCTTTTTCCATAGGAGTGTAATTGAGTTCATAACCAACTAGGGTTCTACTGATGTAGTAGATGGCTCTTTCTCTTTTGTAGTCATCAAGTTGTGCTAGAAGTGCCCCTAGAGCAGTAGGTGTTGCTGATATGTACAAAATTAGGGGACGACTAGGAATTGGTGGAACCAAGATAGGGGGATTGATGAGATACTGCTTGAGATGGTCGAAGCTGCGCTGACATAAAGGATCCCACTTGAAGTTTTCATCCTTCTTCAGTAAATGTGAAAATGGTGTACACTTATCTGCAAGCTGGGAGATGAAGCGCCGAATAGATTGGAGCTTTCCTTGAAGAGAGCGAAGTTATCGCAGTGTCTGGGGAGGAGGCATGTCTAAGATAGCCTTGACCTTCTTGGGGTCAATCTCTATACCTCGTTTAGAAACTATGAAACCTAGAAGCTTGCCAGATGTGACCCCAAAGACACATTTCTTGGGATTCAGCATGAGATGATATTTGGCTAACCTATCAAAGACTTTCTCCAAGTCAGCAAGATGATCCATGAAGGTATGAGACTTGACCAAGATATCATCCACATAATCCTCCAAAATGTTATGGATGAGATCATGAAAAATGGCTGTCATAGCTCTTTGATAGGTAGCCCCAGCATTCTTTAGGCCAAAAGGCATCATGTTGTAGCAAAAGGTTCCCCAAGGGGTAGTGAATGTTGTCTTATGCTGATCCTCTTCTGCAATCTTGATTTGATTATACCCAGAAAATCCATCCATGAGGGACAAAATTTCATGTCCAGCTGTAAGATCTACAATCATATCTATGTTGGGCAAGGGAAAATCATCTTTTGGACAAGCTTTGTTAAGATCTCTAAAATCAGTGCAGATTCTGATGTCACCGGAAGGTTTAGTGACAGGGACCATGTTGGAGATCCACTCTGAGTAGTCGATAGGTCGGATAACCTTAGCAGCTAACATTCTTTCTAATTCAGCTTTGACCAATAATGCCACCTTGGGGTGCATTTTTCTAAGCTTTTGTCTGACGGGCTTGATCTTTGGATCAACTACAAGATGATGAACTACAAGCTTTGGATCAAGTCCTAGCATGTCCTGATATGACCATGCAAATCGGCCAATATTCTCTCTTAAGACCTCAAAGAGGAGGTCAGCTTGGTCTTGTGATAGGGATGCAGCAATGTGAACAAGTCTGGGGATCTCTGAAGAACCAATGTTGACTTCTCGAGTATCCTCAATTAGAATAGAAGACACCTCTGGTCGATTATCTTGAGGAGGCAATGCTAAATCCTCATGTTCTTCTTGTGGCTCTGGATTTTCTTGCTGAGGGGTTCTCTTTGTTGCCTTAGCTAGTCTCAGATTCACCTTAGTTCCAGTTTTGGGTGTATCAGAACTAGGTTGGGGATTTTCTCCAAAATACCCCTTGGGATCTAGCTTGTAGATATAGGCAGAATCTGGCTTTGTTTTCTTGTGAGGAGTTTCAGCTCCCATGAATCTTAGAAGTGCCTCCTCTGATGTGAACTCATCAATGTGTATGACACTTGGTTGGTCCCAATCTATGAGTTATGGATGGGCGAGTGGTAGGTCAATGAGGTGGATGGATAGTTCTTGGAGAACAGAGTCTCTGAGGGAGATTTGGTCTAAGATATCGTCGTAGGCTCTCTTTTCAACTTCCTCAGGAATGTCTTCAATTTCGACAAGGTTGCGGTGAATGTTCGAAAAAGCGTGACCGTTCTCATTGGTGCCCCCAGTTGTGGGTATGCCAAAGCCAAGACCTGACTTTGATTCCCACTTGTGTGCGTCGATGGGGCACTGCATGCCTCTTTCTTCTAGTCCTAGACCACCACCTTGATAGTTCCATTTGTCAGTGATGAGCTTATGTTCTTGGGGATACTTTTGGCTGAAGTGATCAAGGCGTGCTTGATTTCTTTGAGGTGCATCCTTATGTAACCATTTGTTGATATCTGGAGTGAGCTCCTCATGAAGAGGGATTTTCGAGGATACAAAGGTTGTTGGGCCAAACTGTTTGTATCGAGGAGGTGGAATTTCCTTAGCTTTGTGATATGTCGATCATCCATGGGCATGTGGATCAAGTGGGAGTGCCCCGACAGCAAATGCATCTGATAGACTATACTCTCCACAACCTTTGTTATTGATCTTCACGGTAGACAGGGTAGAGGCAAGGATGGTTTCTGGGTCATTATAAGTGTGGGATGAGCTGGCGATGGATGTGCCGATATCAATTCCAGGGCAATGGTTTGTATATGAAGCTTCAACCGTATTGCAGTAAGCAAAGGGTTCTGGATCGGCATGGATGGTTACCTCAGTGCCTTGATGCAAAAATTTGATGCACTGATGGTAAGTGGATGGAACGGATTTCATGGCATGAATCCATGGGCGACCGAGGAGGATGTTAAATGGTAGGTTTAGATCAATAACATGGCAGAGTGTCTCTTGGATGACTAGTCCAACCTTGATTGGCAGCAAAATAGTTCCTTCTGTGGTTCTTTCCAAGTTGTCATAAGCTTTGATGGTGATAACCTCACTGATGATATCTGCCTCAGTATACCCAGCTTGTTTTATGAATTTTAGGCTGCAAATATTCAAGGCTGATCCATTATCTATCATTACTCTTTTTACAACAAAGTTGGATACCATGATGGCTATATGAAGCGGAAGGGTGTGATCTGGGTCGACCACGGGTATGTTGGTGGATTTGAACGATAGGGCACATGAGGATGAGAGGTGTCCAACATGATTACGAAAATCAATAGCATTGGTATCAGAAGGGACACGAGATTCTATGAGAGCACTATCAAGGATGTTCTTGTACACAGGACTAGTGCGAAGAAGATCTAAAATGGAGATTTGGGCTGGCATGTTCCCAAGGTGTTCCAAGATATTGTACTGGCTTTTTGATGGAGCTGATGGTGTTGGTGTAACAGGTGGGCCTGCGATGTTAAATTGCGCTCTTCGAGTGGTGACTGCACACTCATTGTTTGGTCCTTGGATATTGATAACATTGACGGAAGGCTCTTTCTCGGATATACAACCTATAAGGCTACCATAGTCTATATAGGATGAAGTGTGGTCATTGTTCTTCTCATGCTATTGGTTTGGCTGACGGTTGTTGGTTTGGATAGGTGCTTTTCCAAGATTTTGGTTGTGGTGTGGAGGAAAAGCATTTTGATAAATCTGTAAGCCTGCATTGGGAGAGGTTTGGGCACCAACAGTGATTTCCTTCCGATCAATGAGGTCCTGCACATAGTCTTTCAGTTTCATGCATCTGAGGGTAGTGTGACCTTTTACCCTATGAAATTTGCAGTACTCATTATCTTTGTACCATGCAGCTTTGGATTGGCTTGGGTAAATTTGCTGGATAGGAGGAAATTTGATGAGGTTTTCTTTGACTAATTTCTCAAAAATGACATCCAATGGCTCACCAAGGGGTGTATAGTTTCTAGGTGTAGGTTGGAATCTAGGCTTTTGTCCTGCAACTACATTGATGGCATTAGCTTGATTGCTAGACCCTTGAAAGTTGGGTCTTGGAGTTTGGTTTTGATAGCTTTGGTTATTCTGTCGTTGGTAGTTGATAGCTTGTTGATTTTTTGGTTGATATGGTGGGTTGGACTGGTTGTGAGAAGGACCAACAATATTCACATGTCTGGTGTCAGTGACGCCATCTGTTGCAACGTGCTTATTTTTGTTCCAATACCTAGACTTGTCATTGGAATGTGATTGATTTTGGTTGGCTTCCTTGTAAAGCTTGACCACACCATCTTTAATGAGTCCTTGCTCAAGGATCATTCCTTTCTCTTTGATATCTTTGTAGGTTTGCAAATAGTTCATGGTCATGTGGTGAGCCAAGCTAGGATGGACATTATCAATAAACATTTTCACCACATGGCATTCTGGCAAGGTGCAGGATATGCGGGTAGTAAGGGTTTTCCATCTTTGCAGGTATTCGGCAAGGCTTTCTCCACCTTTTTGCTTGGTGTGGACAAGATCAACTATTGATAGCTCTGTTTCAACAAGATGGGCATATTGGGCTACAAATGCCTCAGATAATTCAGCAAAGTTTTTAATTGTGCCATAGGGGATTCTATAAAACCATTCAAGAGCTGGTCCAGCTAAGCTTTTGGGAAAAAGGTGCAAGAGGAAGACATCATTGTATGCTATGTCCTGGTAGTGCATGTAAAATTCTTTGATATGTGTGACAGGGTCTCCTTTTCCTCTGAATTTGTCAAATTTGGGTACCTCAAAGTGTTTGGGAAATGGTGTCATGGTAATGGCTCTGTCAAATGGGTAAGGACACACATTCTCAAACTTGAATATCTTCGGATCATTCCCTTCTTGGATGGCTTTCAGAGCTATCTTCATTTGCTCCCATTCTGAATTGATAGGTGATGGTTGGGGTGCCCCCAATGTAGGAGTGCCTTGAGGTAGGTATGTGCTGGATGGGGCCACTGAATATGGATGGCTATGAGGGATTTGTTGATAGGGATTGTACATTGTTTGGGCAGCTCCATGGTGGATGACAGGTTGCTGAGGGGGAGGTGGCGCATATTGCTGCATGTGCTGCGAGGCTTGCTGTTGATATGGGATTTGAGGTTGGGATTGAGGAACATAAGCTGGCTGTGGGATAAATGGATTTCTTTGTGGAGGTAAGGTATAAGATGGTTGAGAGGCTTGGGGAAAGGATCGAGGGGCTTGTGGGGTTTGACCAATATATGTGGGTTGTGCCCCCATTTGGGATGGTATCTGCAAATATTTGGTGGTTGGCTGGGGTGGTGGATTACCTCCTAGAAGTGGCATTGAAAAGTAGTTGGTAATTGGAGGTAATGGATTAGTTGGTGGTGGAGGTGGTGGGAATTGAAAGCTTGGGAATGGAACTGATGGGGTTTGATAGCTTTGTGGTTGGATTTGGAAGCTTGGTAGAGTGGTGGCAGGGGCTGGGGTCACTTGGGAGTTTGGTAGAAAATTGGTAGTAGCTTGTGGGATTTGATAGCTTTGTGGAGTGAGGGTAGTAGCCTGTAGATTTGTGGCTAATGGTATTGAGCTCCCAAGACCTAATGGAAATGATGGGATTGTGCTTTGGGCTGCAGTGAACAAGCTGGGGGTGATGAAAGGTTGATTACTTGGCCCCATGGGTGGCATCCCTGTTGTATATTGCTGAGGTTGGCCAAAGATGCTAGCACTGATTTGGGAGATGGGTGGATTTGGAAGGCTGGGTTGGGGAGCAGTAGCAGCAATAGTGAAGGGGGTGAACGGTGAGCTGTTTTGGGTAAAGGGGGTTTGGAGCAGAGAGGTATGAACCAAGGATGGAGTGGTGGTGGCTGGGTTGGCTTGCGGCATGGAGATTTCAACTTGGGTGGATGATGGTATGTTTGGGTCTGTTGGATCATATGGATTGGCTGGAGGCTCTTCTTTTGGCATATATTGAGGATAATTTGGATCATAAGAGCCTATGGGTGGTGGTAGCTGCCCAAACAATGGGTGAGATGGATCTGATAATGGAGGGGGTCTTCCAAAGTCAAATTTTCCTACATTTTCCCTTCAAAAATTAGCCATGATTGTCTCTTTGTTCTTGTCTATAATGGCATTTACCAATACTGCATTTCCTGGTTGGTTCATGAAAGCTTCAATGTCAGTACATGATGGCATAGCTTTCTCTGGGCTGAAGGATGGTTGAGTGCTCAAGGGGGGTGAGGCTGTTTGATCCAAATGATAGGGCTCCATTGTTTCTTTCTTCTTGGCTAAGCGAGTGACGGGTGGCATGAAAAATGCTCCTAGGGATGAGATGCAATAATGCTGATGGATGCAAAAGGGGGAAGGCTTCTCTATGCAAATGATTTCCTAGGTTAAGGCAAAGCTATACGACAAAACCTAAGGAGGATTGGGTTGGAGATTCTAACTTCAAAGATATGTTGCCAAAGCACGAAAGGTCTGCTTTCCTATGTGTAAGCTTGGTGGTGATTGTGTCAACTTAAGGATAGACTGATGATCCTTTAGGAAGAACACGAGATTGACCACTTGTGGATCCCAACCTTTAGCTCAAGGTGATGAGGGATAACAAGTGACAAAGCTAGATCACCCTAGAAAAAGCTCTGTCAAAGGGATAACCTTGGTGAGAATGATGGATTTGGAAGATTTTAGGAGTGGCAAACTTTTTGCAAAAGTGACAACAATTTTTAAGGCTTGGATGTGAGGTTTTGATTGCTGGCTAGATGGTTTGATTCTAAATGAGATGGATGAGCTAATAATGCTTAAGGGGATAACCTAAGATGGCTGGCTTTTCTACAAAAATAACTCTAAATTGAAGCTTATCCAAGAAGATGTGGAGAAACAAGGGTGTCTAATCATAGAAATCATGCCTAGTTGGTAAGGCATAAGCAGGATTAACTCCTGGATGTTGGCTAAATTTGATGGTGCGCTCTAACCAGGCCTCTTGAAGTGCTTCGTCGGTAGCTTTGTCCTCTACTTTGTGGAGTTTGGCAATTCGTGGGCTTGGTGTTATTTCTTTTCTCTTGGCTGAAAGTTCTTGGTATGCTAGAGATGGTTTGAGTTTAACTTTGTGGAACTTCTGTTTGGGTTTGGGTTGCTCTGTCATCAATTTCTGAATCTGTTTGGCTTTGAGAGATCTTGGTTGTTTTGCTTCAACTCGTTCAACTTCTAGAATAGGCAGTGACTACGCTAAGTATGACCTAAGCTAGGATTGACCAAGTTTGGCAAACATTCATTCAACAAATAAAAGATCAAGTAATAGATAGAAACAACCAGATAGAAGTTTTTGATTCTCAGAAAGTGATACTTGCGCCAAGGAGTGTGTATGTTCTACAAATGTTTCGATCAGTCACCTCAAACACATTAACATCCTAGATGGTTGTCTACAAGGTTGACAGTTGGTTTAGCTAAGGAGTCCTCGATATACCCAAGGTACATGAGGCCCAAATCCGTAGATGAGACCAAAAAGATGTCACACAACCGAGAGGAGCGGTAACCCACTTCTCCTCTTTCACTTCTCAAGGGTATAAAGTTCCTTGAGGCTTAGCCTGAGTGACAAAATCTTGATCCCAAGAGAGGTGTCTTTCGATTCACCTTTCGATTCTTATACTCCGCCAGAATGTTGGAATTGAGGTCGTCCAAGGGGTGATGAAATCCCCAAGTAGGCCTCCTAAAAAGAAACAAGGTTTTGGATCCTAATCTTATGCACCCAAGATGGCCTCAAAAGATGACAAGGGGAGAGAAGACTTGGATGACCTTAGGCTAAAAAACACGCTTGTTCTTTTACCAACTGACGCTTAAGTTTTCTAATCTAGACTTTGCAAGCACTCATGTTTAAGATACAATGTTTATTCCAACTTGAAGCACCAAAAAAAGTAAATCGATCGAAGAATGCAAACAATAAGAAGAGTTAGGGTCAACAAAAGCAAACTCGCGCGCCCAGAGGCCCTCCACGTCAAGTATCGATTAATTTTCTTTAAGGCATTCAAGATTGAGTGTGCGTTTGTTTTAAGCCCAAAACAAAAGTGTGTAAGATTCAATTTCAAGCGCGCGCCCGGAGGCTCTCCACGTCAGTTGTTGTTCAATTTTAGTGCCCAAACTTGAAGTGTGATCGATTTAATCTAGAGTTTTGATCATTTAAGAATTTTGATAAAGTTAAAGCAAAAATTCAAAGACCAAGTGAGTGAGTTAGATTGTGGAACATTTAACACCTTTTTCAAGTAGACCCATCCCCATAAATGGCGTTAAGATTGCAACCAATGGTTAATATTTGATGGGTGATTAGAAAAGAGTTGAGTCCAAGGAACTACTCAAATTGATTTTTGCAAATTTGTATTTTAACTTAACAAGGTTTCTTAAATGTCCAAAAATCAAACTTTACCTAGATTGCATGTGGAAAAGAGATTTGTTTTGTTCAATTTTTAGAAGCTCCAAATGAAGTGTTTGATATTGCAATAGTTAATTGATCCTTAGAATTCAAGATTGGATTTTTTGTTTTAACCATGCATTCAAGGAAAATTTGATTTTAATCCATGGCATTCAAGAGTGATTTTAACAACATGCATTCAAAGAAAAGTGGTTAAACATTCAAGTGTTTTCTTTTGAGCATTCAAGATTGAGATTTTGTGTGTTGTTTTAAGAACTTTGAAGTGCTTTGTTTTAACCTTAGATCATTAAAGATTGTTTTGGACTCAAAAGTGAAAATGACTCTTTGGAATTTGGTTTTCATTCAAGATTTTGTGTTCTAGTTTGCATATTTTAAGCCCAAAAATGATATTCCTAGATTGTTTTGATGCATGAAAATCCTAAGAAACATTCAAGATTTTGCAATAAGACATTTGTTTGGAACAAATAACAAAGCTTTTAGGACAATTTTTGGCAACCATTTAGGACTCTTAGTTTTCATGAGATTTTTTAAAAGAACTTTAGTGTGCACTTAGTGTTGATTTTGAACCTTTTGAAATGGAAACTTGAAGTTCTTTTTAAATTCTCAAAAATGAAGTGTTCCTAATTTTGCATGAATGTATCTAAAAACTTGATGTTGAAAGGATGCAAATTATTAGATTGGTTTAGTTTCACTTGTTAAAAGATTTTTTCTTTTTTGCAAATTTTTAATTTTTCAATGGATTTAAGTATGATTTGGGGGTTCATTTTAAGCACTAAAAAGAAGTGTCTATGATTTTGCTTCCTTAAAAAAAAATGGCCAAGATCTCCCATAAGAAGAAGAAGAAGAAGTAGATGGAATAAGAAGAATATAGACAAGAAGAAGAAGAAGAATTTCAAGTTCTTTGTCCACCTATAAGCTTGAAAAATCTGCAAACACTATGAGATAGACTATGAGTTCCTTTGTCTTCTTCATGCTCATGTGGACCTACAAAACCAATTTATACAATCCTACCAATCACAAAAATAAGCAAAATTAGCCAAAATCAGCAAATGACATACAAAACCTGACTAAAAAAGCTAATGAAGATGACCCATGCGGGGTCCCACCGGGCGTGCCAAAATCTATATGAGCAATGTTAGTATGCTAATAGAAACCAAATTTAAATAAAGCTTCTACAAACTAAACAAAATTCATAAACTTCAAGATAGACTAAGATGAGCTCTCAATTGAGAATATGAGCCATTAATGGACTCTCTCAATAAGAAGCTCTCTTGTTGAGTAGCTTTATCTAAATGGATATGATGTATGCTCAATATGCTTCCAAAGGCTTCAATGGATGATTGTGGATTTTTGGTGTGCATTTGGCTCTCAAAATAGCATTATAACTTTACTTCATGGATTTTGTTATTTTGCAAAGGGGAAGGATCCAATTTATAGGCAAGAGGCTTGAGGGATTGAGGGCTAAGATGCAAGGATGGGAAAAAGCTCATGGAGGGCTCAGATTGCATGAGAAGAGAGCACATGGATTGTGCTTCCTTATAGCCAATCAAGGAGTGACACATGTCACATGGTGAGAGGATGGAGGAAAGGGGAAGGATGAGTCAACAAAGGAGGCTCAAGGGATAAAATTTTCATAAAGACCCTCATAATGACTTGTAAGAGCAATAAAAGGGCTTGTAAGAGTCATTTATGACTTAGTGGACTTCATAAAGTTTTATGGTTGAGATATTTTGAGGGTGATGAGAGCAATTTCGACTTGGACTTGATTAGGAAGGTTTTAAGCTTGCTTAGGCTTGTGCAAATGATTAGAGGATGGATTAGGATGGTTTAGGATTAGCTTAGGGATAGGCAAGTGGATGGCATTTAATGAAGGTGGGTGAAGGAGGAGATATTTGTTAACTTTGGCTTGGGTTAGTAAGTTTTAACCCATGTTTAGGGAATGTGACAAGGTTAGGAGGGGATTAGGATTAGGTTTAAAGACATCTTCTAGAAGAGTCTAGACTTTGGATGTGGATAAAGACTTTCTAGAATAGTCTAGAATTTCTTAGGATGAGGATGAAGACTTTCTAGAAGAGTCTAGAACTTCTTAGGATGAGGATAAATTAGATTTTTAGGAAATAAATAAAGTTTTATTTATTTCAAGGGTTTGGGTTGAGGAGATATTTATTAAAATATTTTTAATAAACATGAAGATTAATATTTAATCTTGATTAAATATTTTGAGTTGGGATTAGGGGTAGGAAATGATGAGATTAGCCTTTAATCGAAATTAAAGAAAGATTAGAAGATTTTGGAAGAGGTTATTGGTCTTAAAGAAATTGGCCAAGTTTTGGGCAAAAAATAAATTTTTTATTTATTTTGGGTTTTTTGGTCAATTTATTAATTAAATAATTAATAAATAAGGAAATAATATTTAAATAAGATTTAAACATTTTTGGGAGGGATTCCTTAATTAAATATTTTTAATTAAGATAAAGGGATTTAATGACATAAAAATAAATTAATTAATTAAATAATTAATTAATTAATTAATGATGATGTCATCAGAGACTTTTTTCAGAAAATAAAAATATTATTTTCTAAAAGATTTTTAGGTGTCTACACTTATACTTCTTGCCCAATATTCACTTGCTTTATTTTTTATAAAAAGATTCATATACCAGTTGGGGTGTGTGGTTTTTTTCTATTCATCCCGGTTTGTTGGCCAATTTTTTTCCAAGTTGTTCTTCACTTGCTTTGATATCACAAGCAATTAAGCAATTGTTTGATTTGTATTTCTTTTCTAGAACAAGTAGATATGAAGAGAAAGTGATAAAGCTGAGACAACGGTCATAGGAAGGACTTAATCACAATACTTATCCAGGTTTTATTTCTTGTTTTCCATCTTCCCTTGTGAACAAACTAAAAAAAAATTGGATACATTTCAAGATATAAAAATAGGCCACATTTGTTACACTATTGATGATGTCTATGAATTTAGTTCTTTTGCATATTTTGAATTTTTATTTTATGAATTTGTGTTGTTCCAAGAACATCCCCAATGTCAAGTTGTTCTCTTACCTTCCACAACTATCATGTCAAAGATGACTAGATTCTTCACCATATAATACAATATATTTTCTATTTCATCTAGAGATAGCTTAAACATATCATAATTCTGATGTCATCTATGAATGTGCACAAAATTGTGTCATGGACTAGGATGGGATGGGAGAACAAGCCCCTTGCTAAACTTTGAATAGAAGCCATTAAACTTGCAAACCTTGCCACAAGTCTTCAATGTAATTGTATTTGAATCCATTTAAGATACAATTCCTGAAACATATAAAAGCCATCTTCTCCTTTGAATGAAAATATGCATTTGCCTGCATTCTTAGACATTTGAGAACATAACCATAGAACTCTTTGGTCACTGAGTATGGATATTTTATCCTCTTTTTAACTTAGGTTTAGGGTTTCAATACATTTTGTAAATTGTTGTGGTTTCACAATGCACACCCATTTCCCCTTGAAATGGAGACCCCCTAGTATTTTATTTTTCTTTCCTAGACCCCTAGTCCAGGGTTTAAGTCATTTTTGGGACTCTAGCTAGAGTCTATGTCTTGCCTAGATCCCTACCTGAAAAACCTAGTTCACATATTTAAGTAATTTGGACCAAAAATGTGTTAAAAAGGGTAAGGTATGCACTAGTACACCTAGTACACATGTGCACCTATCATGGGTGCAGAAGTACACTATATGTGCAAGTGCACATGTGCACCCTTTGAAGGTACGAACTTGCACACCTACACAAGTGTGCACATCCATAGAGATGCACATGGTCTTGGGTCTATAAATAACTGAGACCGCTTGTCCCCTTATTTACTTTTCTCAACTGAACTTTTTCGAGCATACCTCCATACCTATGGAGGTGCACTAAATTCTTCCTCTCCTACACACAACACGGTCAAAAACTTGAGAAATGTGCACATTTGCACACCTATCCCAGGTGCATAGGTGCACACCTGTATTTACACCTTAAAAAACATAAAATATACCTAACTCCTAAGAGAAAGGTGCACATCTATGCACCTATCCAAGGTGAAAAGATGCACATCTTTCATTTAAAACCTAACTAAGAACCTAGGTAATGGCGTGCATATGTGCACCATTTTTGGCCTTTCAACTACAACACAGGTGTACATCGTTAAACCTCACAAAGCCATCCAAGTCCCATTGCACATGAAAGGTGTGTAGTAGCACACATGCACATGTGTGCACGCTATCTAGGTGCGCACTTGTGTAGGCTACTCTTGAGTCATTTAGGACACCTAGGGCACTTATCAAGATGCACTAGTGCACCAAATTGCATAAACAAAGTTTAAAGGGAGATTTAATTGGTTTTGAGATGGTTTTGGGGTTTTGGGTCTTGTTTTTTAGCAGTTAGGGTTTTGTTAGGTTTTAATTTTCACCTCTCTAGACTAAGATATTTATGTTTTGTGAAGATAAAATGTCTTCCTCATCATCCTCACTTATAGAGAAGATGGCTCCAAAACCAGTTTTCAAGTTTCAAGGGGCACCCAAGAAATCAAGCTTCTAGGATGCACATTTGAAGATTAGAGATACAAAAATGGGACATATAGACTAGAACACATTCCTAGTACTATGTAAAAATCCTAAGTAGAGGTCCTTGATGGTCTCAAAACTTATCAGATTAGTCTTGGTGAATGCGGCCTCACATGCTACATAAGTACAATCCTCAAAGCTTGTCATGGCATTGGCATAGAACTATGTTTCAGAAGAAAGAGTTGTGAAGAGTATAACATGGGAGACAGTCGTGGATTTAAGACCAAGGAACATTGAGAAATTCTTCAATCTTTTGAGAGTGGATCAATATGTGAAAATTACTTATAATCAAGCAGACAGATGGTATAGGGAACATGAAAAAGAAGATAAAGAGATCATGCAATCATCATTCTTGATTGATAGAACATCAATGGGATGAAGACTAGGCAAGGTAGATATGACTAGAGGATACATGAAGGATGATATTAGATACTCCATTGTGCTTCTGAGCAGGATTATGGGTTTACCAGCAGCTGGGCACTTGAATATTTGGATGGTACATTTCATCAAGACCATCAAAATAGCTAAAATGCCAATTGATTGGGCTGCAATACTAAGTGAAAACTTAAATGAGTAGTTGGTAGGAGTCAAAGATGACCCCAAGTTTTACATGACATCATACTTGGTTTATTTACTAGTGGCAAGAACAACTGACTATCTAGGATTGTATAAAAAGGGAAGCATACAAGATGTTAATGCTTTGCCTTATGCAGTATATCTCCAACTAGTAAAGAAGAAGCTCTCATATAAGAGAAAATAATATAGAATAGCCAATGATGCTTTCATTTTTGCAATCATCTACTTCATCGAGGATGATTATGCCAAAAGGATGTTAGTAGAGGTAGCAACAAGGATTGTAGAGATGGGTGCCTATTACATCCAATTCAAGACATTCACCTACCTAAGGATAGTAGGCACAACTGTGAATCCAAAGAAACTCCTAAAATATCCATTGGATAGGTTCATTTTACTGGAGATTGCGAGACAACTCACATCTGCATATGATAGAGTGAGGAAACAACACAAGTAGACTTCGGTATGGCCCATCACTATAGGTCTATTTGAACTAGAAAGGAAATAGGATATCATGACTTTTGATGTAGAATGGGATCGATATCCCTTGGAAGATTACAACTCTCCTCATCCATTTTTTGATAATATTGACAGAGTTCAACATTTGGCAGGAAAATAGTTTGTTCATGAAGATGTAGTAGAGGATCACTGGATGAACGTGATAGATGACTATGATATTTGAATTATGGATTATTGTAGGATGACTCTATATCTAGCAGGAAGTGCCTTGAAGATAAAGATCCCACTAAAGGCCATCCAAAAAGATACCCAAGAGCTCTTATATCCTTTGTGCAGTTGAGCTAAGATATTTAATAGACCAATTATGAATGTAAAGGTTGATAGGGAAGAAAATTTAGATATCAATCATAGGGCAAGACATATAATCAAATTGTCAAAGGACTTGATCAAGAATCCTTTTAAGTTGGACCTAGTTCCTCAGACAATCACCTTCCAAGCTACAATAAGAATTTCAATATAAATATTGAATCACTGAAACAAAATATTTTGAAATTCTAAAAGTTTGATCAATCAAGAAACATACAAAATATTAGATAAATTATATCTTAAAATTTTAACAACTAACTGGCTACGGCAGCAGCAAAGGCAAAAAGAAGACACAGAGGATGGGAGTAGTGGGAGTGGTGAGGCTTGGTGCTGCAGAAAAATGTCTATAAAATCCAACGCTTCCCAAAAAACTTTTTATGTGGATTGCTGCTAAAGATGCTGTGATTGATAGCCAAGCAAAGGCATGGCGTAGGAGTGTGAGCAGCAAGGCAGTGATAGTCTTTATCTTTGAATTCTCGAAAACAGAGTTTTTCACCACAATGTGCACTGGTTAGGGTTTTTTAATAAGACACATAATCTTTCAATAAAATAAGGCACATATTTTTCAAAACATTCTATTTAGTTCTTTACAAATGATCACATAAACATAATCAATGTTCCCTATTGAGCTTATACAAAATGATCTAACTTTCTGAAAAATACCTATGGAGTGCTGAATGTCATTTTTGGTCAGGTCCATGACTGTATTCTAAGACCCCTAATCTCCAGCCACACCCAACTTTTCAAAAAAGAAACTATATTCTAAGATGAAATATACATAAAGAGAGAAAGACAAGAACAAAGAAAAGGCCATACAGATCTAGCTAAGGATAGTTGTGAGTGCTTGAAATACTTTGCTCCACATGAGAGAAGAGAGCGATGCTGTTGAAATGCAGAATAAAAAAGAAGAGATAATATATGGTTGCAGAACGCATTGAATATTGTAAACCCGATAACATTATCCGAGATAGTTATGGAAACTATTACCGACAATGACGATCTTATTGCCACAAAGCAAAACAGTTCCAAAAATCTGTACCAGTTAAAGTAAGGTGGTATACGCAGCCACTGAATCAGGAAGTCATCTTAATAATTAATCATCTTTAACAATCTTTTTATTTGTAATTAATCATTTAATTTTGCAATCAATAGGTAGTTTAATTGGTATAGATACATAAGTAGATCCTCTATAATTGGAACATATCAATTACTTTTTAAAATAACAATTCCAATGATCTATTAACTTCAACTATATATTGTTGTTTTTATTATCGATTTAGAAACTTGTTTGAGCCATGACAGTGATATTTAAATAAAACAGAACTGATTAAGTAGGATTGTGATGACATTGATATCCATTACATGTTTGTTATGAGTCTTCAAGAGACTGTTTGCCTTGCGCATGAAAACTCTGTTTTATATAGGAGACAAATTTTTAAGGTGAGCTGTCCTCGGAACGGTTTTTTACTCTTAGAATATGGAAAAACAATAATAATAATAATAATAGGAACGTTTTTTCAACTTGGAACGTTTTTCATTTTTTTAAATTCAATATTTCAATATTTACGGCGATTATTTGTTATTTTGATATATTATTATTATATATTTCAAAAAAATTATTACAGTTTCTTAGATAAAGGTCGAAATCATTTTAGTTTATTTCTCCTAAATAGTAAAGTGTATAGAAAATTCTAGAATATTTAATTATTTATTACAGTTTATACCTTGATTCTAATAATCCTTATTGGTTAAAATATATTATTTTATTTTATAAATATTTAATTTTTAAATATTCTTTAATACCACTATGTTATTATCTCAAAATTTATTAGTCTTCATTTTTAATTAATATATTTTTTTTAAATATCATAATTTACTAATCAATTAATTTGCCCTTGTTTGAATGTCACTCTAATGAATTTTCCTCTTTAACTTTCAAAATATTTACACATGCCACTGTTTATTATTCTTTTTACTTATAATATTTTGAGTTTTGTGATGAACCATTTAACTTAGTATATAGTATTTGAATAGAAAATCATTGTAAAATATTTTAAGATGTGGTAGTCATTTTTAATAATATATATATTATAATATATTTAAATAATAGCATGATTATAGCTTTAATTTTTAACATTGATTAATATTAAAAGTACTAGTGTTTATAATATAAATATAAATATAACTAGTATAGATATCTTAAATAAATTTATTTTAAAAAAAGCTGATATCCACTACAAAATAATTATAATTTAATTTACTACATCTAAAATTATTTATATTTCGATTTATTTAATTATATATAGTTCTGGTAGCAGTGTTCAAAACTATAGTTTTCTGTATGTATTGCAATGTTCTAATTTTTGGCCAATAGCATCTAAATGATGATAACTGTGACATGAAAATGACAGGAATTTCTACAACACCATGATCAACGAAATCTTCATTAAGACTACTGTTAGACTTACTGTAGATATTATTTTTTCATTTTCTTTTGTTTTCTAAATTTTCGAATATTGTTTGATGAATTATCCATTGAATTTTCATCTTCTGAGAACTTCATCCTTTTTTAATCTTTAACTTCCTCTTTTCCTTTTCTTTTATCCTCAACTCTCATGAATTTCCCTTGGACTCTGTATTTTTCTATTTTTCTATTATTTTTCTTTCTGTTGAGTTTCTTTTTCACTCTTGCATTACATGGTGGCTGTGACATTATATGGAAGGAGTAAATTTAAAATATACTTGCAAGAATTTATAATCGAAGAAAAAACTTGCAGGTAATTAATACCAATAAAATATGTCAAATAATTTAAGCAATATAGATCTAAATGTCCAATTAAATTCGCTTCTTATTTTATTTATAAAGTAACAAGACTGAATTGAAAAAATATGGGATTGATTGTAATAATTTACTAATCAGATTACTATCTTTGATTCGCGAGTTATTTATTCATCTAAAAACCTTTGATTGGGTAAAAACTAGCCGCCGGAGATTGGGGGTCCTAGAAGACAGGCATGAATTTGAGCAACAAGGGCATCGAGCTTTTGCAAAGCACAGGTTCCTTTATTTTCTTGATAGATATTTATCATTGGAAGCTTTGTTCTTTCATTAATGATCTAATTTCTGAGAATTATACAAGATCGATCAAGGATTATACTAAGAAAATGTTTTGTTTTTTCTCTATATTATTTCATCTATATTATAGTTAATAATATTTATATGTGTATTCCCATAGAAAGAAATACAAGAGAAATGAAACTCATGAAGATGTGAGAAAATACAATGCTCAGAATACTTAATTTTGCTCAGCAACAACAGTTGCCTAGTGTCGATTTTGCTGGGCACAAAGGGGTGCTGAGTGGTAATCTCACTCGGCACAAGATATTTCCAAGTGGCAAGGAGATAGTGCTGAGCTAGCTTGGCACAAGAAGATGCCAAGTGAGCTCAGCACTTGGGCTACTCAGCACAAGACAGTGCCGAGTAAGCTTGGCAATCAGAGGATACCGAGCAAGCTTGGTCTCTATTGGAAGGGGAAGCTTGGCATGAAAAGATGCCAAGTGAGCTCGGTAGTGTCTGTAGACAGAAAACTTAGTCAAGACTTGATTGAGTGAGCAGAATGGCAAATGGCCATTCAAAGCGCAAAGAGCCGAAGGGTGAAGATTTCAACAAGGAACTTCTCAAACACAAAACATGTGATAGTGAATAGAAGATGAAGAGAATAAGATATCTATGCTTGCTTGCTTATTGGCTTATATTCTATTCAACAAAACTATTACAAAATCGAGCATTCGGCTTCTACTCGAAAAACCCAAAATAATCCTAAAAATATTTAGATTGATAATACTTAAAACTTTAACTTATAGCTCTAATGGCTACATTCAACAATGTCTGGAGCGATCACTACTTCAACAGGTCAAAACAATAATAGCAACTTACATAATGGCAAAAGATCCAACACATGTTGAAACCCTTCTGCCTTCTGAACACATTTACTCTAATCTACTGATCAATTTGTTTCTCTACAACTAATTCAATCCTTCTCTCTACCCTGCTCTGCAACTTCTCTCCGACTCCTTGCTCTTCAACTAATCTAATGAGACTAATTCATTCCTTTTGTCTCTTGCCAAAAATATTTCCCCCTCTTTTCCAAATTTGAAATAACTTACTTACCTACATTAATTGTTTTTTACTGTTCTATAGGTCATTAGGTGGTAGATGGGCATTTGGCTCAAGAGGCAACCAAAACACGTGAGATATTTCAATACTCCCCCTTTATCTTGAGCCGAAAAAACAAAGATCATTGCTGGTTGAAATCAACTACACCAAGACACTCTCTTAGGTGTACAAAAGTTCCAATGCTTAAAAGCTTTGTGAAAATGTCTACTAGCTACTGCTCAGAATTGAAAAATTCTGTTTTGATATCTCCATTCTCCAACAACTCTCTGACGAAGTGACATCTAATCTCTATATGTTTGCTTCTCCATTGAAAGACTAGATTCTTGGACAATGCAATTGATGAGATGTTGTCACAATAAATTGTGGTTCCATCCTCTTGCCTTTCATTTAAATCTATCAAGATTATCCTTAACCAAATAGCTTGACATGTTGGTGCATTTGCTACTATATATTCAGCCTCTACTATAGATTGAGCAACAATAGGTTGCTTCTTGGATGCCCATGAAATTGTACCCGATCCCATATGAAACATGTATCTAGAAGTGTTCTTCTTATCATCTAAACTTTCAGCCCAATTATTATTCATGTAACCAACCAACTTGAAATCATTTATTGCAATATACAAAATCCCAAATCCCTTGGTACCATTCACATACCTTAGGATCCTCTTTTCCACTTGCCAATGAAAATCTTTTGGTGTTTCCATAAATCTAGAAATCAAACTTAATGCATGCATTATGTCTAGCCGAGTTGCAGTCAAATACATCAAACTTCCAACAATGCTCTTGTACAGTGTTGGATTCACATTTTGCTACAATCTTCTTTGATCAACTTTAAACCTACTACTGTTGGTGTTAGGGCTGCCTTACTGTTTTGCATTTTGTATTTGCTACTCCATCTTCTTCCTCCTCAATAGTAGGCACTTTACTTGAAGTGCTTGAGGATTCATCTATGGAACCATCCTATGATTAATTTTCAAGAAACTCCACATCCCTTGAAATGACAATCTTATTGTTAATTAGATCATATAGCTTCTATGCCTTTGATTTTGAACTATACCCTGTGAAGATGCACTTCACATCTTTGTCATCCAACTTTTTTCTTTTTTCTTGAGACATATGTGCATATGAAACACATTCAAACACTCTCAAGTGCTCAACTATTCATCTGTTCCTTGACCAAGCCTCAAGAGTTATCTTGTCATGAACTGATTTTGTAGGACACATGTTCATCAAATATATTGCTATTGCTATAGTCTTTTTCCAATATTCAATTGGGAGCCCTTTTTCTTTTATCACACTTCTAGCCATTTCAACAATGGTTCTATTTTTCCTCTCAGCCACTCCATTTTACTGTAGAGTATAGCTAGCTGTCAACTCTTTTTTTATGCCATTCTACCTGCAAAAATTTACAAATGTATTGGAGGTATACTTACCTCCTCTATCTAATCTAAGGACCTTAATATAGTGTCCACATTCTTTTTCAGCTAAGGCTTTGAATTCAACAGATTTGTCAAATGCTTCAGATTTATTCTTCAAAAAATACACCCATGTCCTATGACTGAAGTCATCTATGAATGTCATAAAATTAGTACTCTCCCCAATAAAAGTAGTTTGCATAGGACCTACCAAATCAGAATGCACCAATTCTAATGGTGCTCTAGCCATTCTAGAATTTTCAAAATTAAAGGGAAGCCTATGTTGCTTACCCAATATGCAAGCCTCACACTTGTCATATGAATTTAAAATGCTTGGAAAACCATCTACCATTCTTTTTTTGGACAACAAATTTAAACTAGAAAAACCAAGATGTCCATACTAGAGATGCTAAAGCTTGGAGGGGTCTTCAATCACACTCCTAAGAGTTGATTGTTGATGTACTATTGTATATGCATGCTTGTGAGGTGCAACACTGACTTGAGAAGAGAAACATGTCTCTATCCTCATTAGAAACATTTGGTTCTTTGTCATTTAGACTACTGCAAGTAATCTATTAGTCTCATCTTTCTCATGAATGACACACTTGTCATTTTCCATCAGCACTTTTTATCTATTTTGAATGAGTTGTTCAACACTCATCAAGTTGTGCTTCATACCGTGGGCAAAATACACATTTTGTATTTCCTTCTTCTCACCTTGCTTGG
The DNA here is from genome assembly GCA_028749045.1 of Cupressus sempervirens. Classification (NCBI taxonomy): domain Eukaryota; kingdom Viridiplantae; phylum Streptophyta; class Pinopsida; order Cupressales; family Cupressaceae; genus Cupressus; species Cupressus sempervirens. The sequence goes on along the minus strand of CM053793.1, from coordinate 46,611,672 downwards.
TGTGGACCATGATAGATTCTTTGCCCACTATGAGAATGGTTCCATTATTTCCCATTTTAATTTATACTTAAAAGTCTTATCAATGAAAGAGAATAAAACTGCATTACCACTCATGTGGTTGCTACATCCACTGTCAAGGTACCACACCTTAGGGCTTCCTTCTTCACCAATTTTATACATGATGAAGGCTATGGGATTGTTTGCATTTTTTATGTTCACATTAGCCACATTAGCATTTTTCTTTGACTGATCACTCTACTTATTCCAATATTCACTTGCATAATGTCCATACTTATGATAGTAGTAACATTCAACATCAATTTTATTAGAGTTTTAATTCTGCTTACCTCGTCTAGAGTTGTTTTGAGAGGTGTTTGCTCCCTCTCGGTTGTTTTCTCATCCTGAGCTTTTTGCACCAGCATTCCTTTGACCATTTTTTCTATGACCTCTAATTCTTGAAACTCTACTGGAGCCATTTCTTCCTCTCCCCCTGCCTCTTGAATTCTCTTGAGCTTTAAAGGATTTCTCTTGGGAAGTTGTTTCTTACCTGTTTATCTGGTGCTTATGGGTTTGAAGAGTTCTCATCAACTCATCCATGGTCAATGTGGTAAGGACCTTTGCTTCCTCTATGGTCATTACAAGAATTTCATATTTTTGAGGTAACCTCCTCAATTTCTTTTTCATAATCCTCTATTCATCATATTCTTCTCCATTTTGTGAGCTAAACTCTACAATAGCTTCATTGTCCCTCATCTAAACGTTATCAAACTCTATTTTGATTATTTGTAGCTTTACTTCTTTGACCTCATCAGACTCCTTGAAGTTCGTCTCAAAGATATCTCATGCTTCCTTTGCATAATTTGTTGCTACAATCTTGGGGAAGACTATTTCTATCATTTCTACCTCAATCAAACGTAAATTTGGTCCAACAATCATATCTAATTTAGAGGAAAAAGTTCTAATCTATTGGTTGATACTAAAATATATCATACATTGCTGGAATATTTGGTGCCACCAGAGAAAACTGTAATATGGATGCATTATCAAATTGTTATTCAGAGCATCCTTAACCACTTCCAAGTTCTGCACTTAAATGATAGGGAAATGCTGAGAATTCTTGAAGTTCCAATTTTCCATGCAAAGCGTGTTAATAAACAGTAAGAAAATTTGGTACCTTGCTTTATTCAAATTTCAATGTCACCAAATGAAATAAGTGCAATGTTCTCTTCAAATTTCAATTTTTGAACAGTTGTACTTACAATAGCTCAAATACATATCTTGTACTTGTTGAGGGCTCATTACTAAGCGTTGTAAGAATTACTATCTAGTTTAGCTTCAAAACTCAAACATGGGACATTGTTCAAGGGCAATAGCGCTGAGAAATTTTTTTAAATCTGCATTGAAGTTCCATGCAAAGTGTGTTCATAAATAACAAGGATAGTGGATAGATTGCTAAAACCAATTCCATGGTTTGTTCTTTCAGAAATAAGAACCTTTATTGACAATTGCAAAGTCAAGATTTTAGTTCTATCACAGGATTTTTCCTAGTCTTTATGCCAAAGTTTATGCAGGGTTGGGCCACTGAGCTCAGAATCTCAAAATCATCAAAACCTATTATGTGCAGTTGAGCTTACAATCAACCCCATTATGTGCCCTCAATTGGATATTTGTGCACTAATAGGCTATATGTTATATATGTAAACATTTAATTTTAAATTTATAAATAATGAAATGTCAATCCTTGTTCCCATTTTTGAATAATCTTGCATGCCAGTAAAATTGATTTAAGAAATGAAATTCTCCAACTGGCAATCTCCTATACGTAAGACGTCAATCAAAATTAATCAAATTAATCATTTTTATTTTACATAGAATGTCATTTTATGTCAAATTCCATCGATTAAAGAATGGAATGCATGAATACAAAGAACCCATTGTCATTGCAATAAAATATTAAAATTTGAAATTTTTATTAAGCTATAAAAGTGTTACTTGACTTTTCTAACTATTGGCTGGGATTATATGCAATTGAGGATTGAGTTTAAAGGTTAAATTATTTTTCAACTTTTATTATATAATATTACTATAATATCATTAAAAATATATATTTAATATTTAATCTTTTATTGTATTATTTAATCGTTATCAATTTCTTTTTTTTGTAAATCTCACACCCTTTCTTAGTTCATTATTGGTATCTTTAAATTGTGACTTTTATTATATAATATTACTAAAATGTCATCAAAAAAAACATATTTACTATTTAATAAATTAAATTTCTTAACATCATTATTTAATTATTATTGTTTAATAGTTTAAATAACATTTTAAATCTTGTGTGTTCTTGTGAGTGTTGCATCTTCTTGTAGCTTTTATTATATAATGTTACTAAAATGTCATTGAAAAAGACATATTTAATATTTCATAAATTAAATTTCTTAACGTCATTATTTAATTATTATTGTTTAATAGTTTAAATATTATATTATATCTTGTGTGTTCTTGTGAGTGTTGCATCTTTTTATGGGTTAAATTATTATTGAGAAGACACTGTAAACTATTTCAATGTCATTTTAATCTTTTAAACTATTATTTAACATGGTATCTTCAAATTGTAACTTTTATTAAATCATATTACTATAATGTCATTGAAAAAACATATTCAATATTTAATAAATTAAATTTCTTAACATCATTATTTAATTATTATTGTTTAATAGTTTAAATAATATATTAAATCTAGTGTGTTCTTATGAGTGTTGCATCTTGTTGTAACTTTTCTTCCTGCAATGTCATCAAATATATATAATTTGTGAAAAATCAAACTATTGCAGTCATTGATTATTAATCTCCTATCACAAATGATTATTAAACTGCTGAAAATAAATTCTCAGCTAATATCGAAGAATAACACAACTGCAACTTCACTTATAAAATACGGAAAGAAATGCGCAACACAATGAACACAATATTTTCGGACAAATTGTCCCTGGAAAAACCCCTAAGGGAAAACCAGTTCTACAGATGAGGAATTATATTAAACTTCAGCAAATCAAGAGATACAAAATTTCTTGCCTCTCACTGGCAGAACTCCGACAACCTCCTAATTTCTCCCGCTGATATTCCCCACTGCTATCCCCACGCTAACACTGCGCCCTTGCTAACACTGCAAGACTGTTTGCTAACACTGCAAACTACTTCACAAAAGCTTTTTTTTTTTTTATCCAAATGAATGACCCCTTTCTATACTACTCCTGTTGGTAAACCAATGACCGAGATTAAATCTAACCACGGCTGAGATTAAGACAACTCAACAGCCAATAATAGAATTGGTTGCAAACTGTCCAAAAGGAATCACTAAAATTAGTAAATAATAACCGTTTACTAATTTTTGGCAAGTGGACAAACAGCTATCCAAACCACCCATAAATACAACCATTATTCATAGATAAGGACGAACAGCTGTCCAAGCTACCCATAAATAGTGCTGCTATTTCCGGGTCAGAAATAACAGCTGTCCAACTAACAATAATTAACACTTCCTCTTAGCGAGGAAGCTTTTTTGCATGACACCCATCTTATCTCTAAAGAAGATAAATTTGGCCTTTCCCAAAGCCTTCGTCAAAATGTCTGCTACCTGCTCATCTATAGGTATGTATTGTAGTCAAACAACTCCCCTTTGTACACAATCTCTGATAAAGTGATATCTGATATCTATATGTTTAGACCTATCATGAAACACTGGATTCTCAGACAACTTGATGCAACTCTGATTGTCACAATGTATCACAATAGGCTCAACCTTCTGACCAAACAAGGCTACTAACAACTTTCGAAGCCATATAGCTTCACATGTCGCCATGCTAGCTGCTATGTATTCTGCTTCTACTAAACTTAGAGCCACAGACTTCTGCTTCCTGCTGAACCAAGATACAACTCTTGATCCCAAGCTGAAACAACACCCTGAAGTGCTCCTTTTGTCTATTGTACTTCCTGCCCAATCTGCGTCAGTATAGCCTATCAACCTGATACCTTCACCTCGAACATATCTGATCCCATACTCAACTGTACCACACAAGTAACATAGCACATGCTTAGCCGCTATCCAATGCATTCTCTTTGGTTCAACCATGAACTGACTAAGAGAGTTTACTGCAAATGCTATATCTGGTCTAGTGTTGACCAAATACATAAGCGAACCAATCAACTGTCTATATAAAGTGGGATCTACATCTTTCTCCTTAGATGTATCTACCTTCCTCCAATTCGTGATCATGGGTGTAGACATGGCTTTACAATCCTCCATCCCGAATTTCTTCAAGATTTCAATGCAATATTTCCCTTGACCAAAGAAAATCTCCCCATCTGTCTGCCACACTTCCATGCCTAGAAAGTAGTGCATAAGTCCTAAATCCTTCATCTCGAACTCTTCTGCAAGGTTCCTCTTGCAATCCACTATGAGCCCTAGTGAACCTATAAGAAATAGGTCGTCCACATAAAGAACAAGAATGAGAATCTCACCCCTAACCATCAAGTAGTAGAGGTTAGCATCTGCTTCACTCTTCACAAAGCCCATTTTTTGCAAGTATGTATCAATGCGCTCATACCACGCTCTAGGAGCATGCTTGAGTCCGTACAATGCTTTCTTCAATCTGCACACGTGGGTCTCTTTGCTGTGTGCTACAAAGCCTTCTGGTTGTTCTATGTATACCTCCTCCTTCAACTCACCATTGAGAAATGTTGTCTTGACATCCATTTGATGGATCTGCCATCCCATCTGTGCTGCAAGTGAGATTACAGCTCGTATAGAAGTATACCTGGCAACTGGAGCAAATGTCTCCTCATAGTCTATTCCCTCCTTCTGAGAGAACCCCTTTGCCACAAACCTAGCCTTGTATTTCTCGATGCTACCATCTGCACCGTGCTTTATCTTATAGATCCAGCGTGATCCAACTATAGCCCTATCTGTTGGTCTAGGGACTACCTCCCACACATCATTCTGCATTATTGAAGAATATTCCTCAACCATAGCATCTCGCCATACTTGATGTTTTGCAGCTTCCTGATAGCTAGAAGGCTCACTATCTACCAACTGACTAACTAATGCCACATAGTCATTGAACTTGGCTGGTTGTCTTCGCTGTCTAGTACTCTTCCTAGGAGCTCCCACAAACTCCTGAGTATCCCTTTGTGTATCTGGAACCACATGGTTCCTGCTGCCAACTGTAGAGGATGAAATGTCAACCTCTAAGTCTTCCAGATGCATTTCCTGTTGCACCTGTTGCTCCATACTCTGTGAATCTTCACTAACTGAGTCTACACTCGTACTGGTAACTGTACTTGAGCTTTGATGCGCTTGACTTGGTCTTGGAGCTTCTGTTGGCTGCTCATTCTGATCATCTGCTGGCAAATCTCTGGATCTCTTGAATGCCTTGTCCTCCATGAACTTGACATCCCATCTGACAATAACTCTTTTAGTCCCTAGAATGAAAATCCTATATGCCTTTGAGGTCTCACTGTACCCAACAAAGTACCCCCTCTCTCCAGTCTAATCTAACTTTGAACATGTATCTCCAGGAATATGACAATATGCCAAACTCTTGAATATCCTGAAATGACTAACATCTGGCTTCTTCCCTGTGAAAGCCTCCTCTGGTGTCATCTTCCCTAGCACCTTGTGTGGAACTCTATTCTGAATGTAGACTGTTGTACTACATGCCTCTGCCCATAAGTAACGGGGCATGTCCTGGTCATGTAGCATAGCTCTTGCTACCTCCGATATAGAACGGTTCTTCCTCTCAGCAACTCCATTCTGCTGAGGATTGTAAGGAACAGTCTATTCTCTCTTGATTCCTTCTCTGGTGCAGAACTCCTGGAAGACATTTCCTTTGTACTTGCCTCCATTGTCTGACTGAAGAACCTTTATCTTCTTTCCTGTCGAGTTCTCCACAAGAGCCTTGAACTCTTGGAATCGAATGAAAACCTCATCTTTAGTCTTCAAGAAGTATATCTAGGTCTTTCTAGAGAAGTCATCAATAAAAGTAACATAGTACTCATATCCTTTGAGAGATTTCATTGACATTGGTCCACAAACATCTGAATGTACTAGATCAAGAACACCCTTAGATCTGGTGTCACTCCTTGGAAAAGATGCTTTCGCAAACTTCCCCAACACACATCCCTTACATACATCGTCATGCTCTGTGCTCACTTCTGGAACACCTGTCACGGTCTCATGAAGCAATCTAAGTGCTCCATGATGAATATGGCCCAACCTCCTATGCCATAGCTCTCCAAGATCTCTAGGATTATTGTTGCTCATAAGTGCCTTAGGAGTATCAAACTGCAATCTATAAAGGCGACCACTCCTAACTCCAATAGTTATGGGTGATTTCCAATCCTTGTGCTTAATCAACACATGTGTCCCTCTAAAGAGTACATTATACCCCCTATCCTGAAGAACAGATACAGAAATCAAATTCATACCTAAGCCCGACACATATAACACATCATGAAGAGGAATTATCTTTCCATTCTCCCTCTGAAACTAAACAGTCCCTTTCCCAACAGGGTTGAGTTTGGACAAGTTTCCCATAGAAATCTGGATGTTGGTGTCCTCCTCCTTGTAACTGGAGAAGTACTCTCTAACTCCTGTCATATAAAATGACGCCCCACTATCTATATGCCAAACACACTGTGAGGTTGAGCTAACCATACAAGCTATGAGTGCAAACTCATCTTCCATTCTGCTGGAGAGTTCTTCTGCACTTGCTGAAGCTGCCACCTGCTTCTTACCCTTTTTCCTCTCTGGGCAATCACTGACATAGTGGCCAAACTCGTGACATCCAAAGCACTTGACCTTAGAAAGGTCCTTCTTCTTCTTTTCACTTTGTAAATTTGATCATTTGCTAGATCCCTTCTTTGCTTTCCCTTTACCCGCTAGGGCAACGTTCTCTTGTTCCACCTCATTTTTATGACTCTTGTTGGCCCCATTGACAAGACTTAGTCTAAACTCCTCCTGAGTGAAATCAGTCCATAGTCGATCCCAACTCGGTAAAGTATCTCATCCACTAACAACTTGAACAAAGACACTCCATTGTTTAGTAAACCCATTTAGGGCTATTCTCACTAGCTCATCATCACTAGGCCTATCTCCAACAGCTGCTAACTCATCCTTGACAAGTCTGAGCCTGGTGAGGTAACTTGTGAAGTCTTCTCCTTGATTCATCCAGGTATTCTTTAGCTTCTCTCTAAGAATCAACTTCCTATTAGTGGTAGCATTCTAGTACAGATTTAGAATGGCATCCCACATCTTCTTTGCTATATCTAGCTCCGAGATATGTGGAACAATATGATCCTTGACACCATCAAGGATAATCCTCCTTGCTTTGGCATCGTCCTTCCTATATACTACAAGCTATGTTGCATCTGTTGGTACAGGTACACCACTGGTAGCATAATCCTTGATACCATTCTCTTCCAACAATAAAGAAATTCTAGCCTTCTAGACACCAAAATTTGAGGCACCATCCAATCTATCTTGATCTCTCAAACCAGTTGAAGCCATCTCAAGGGTTTAAAGCAATACTAAATCTAAAGAGATCAAAATTTCTTTCCTAGGGCAAAACTCTTATACCCTTAACAATGCTCTAATACCATGTGAAAAATCAAACTATTGCAGTCACTGATTATTAATCTCCTATCACAAATGATTATTAAACTGCTGAAAATAAATTCCCAGCTAATATCGAAGAATAACACAACTGCAACTTCACTTGTAAAATACGGAAAGAAATGCGCAACAAAATGAACACAATATTTTCGGACAAATTATCCCTGGAAAAACCCCTAAGGGAAAACTAGTTCTACAGATGAGGAATTATATTAAACTTCAGCAAATCAAGAGATACAAAATTCCTTGCCTCTCACTAGCAGAACTCCGACAACCTCCTAATTTCTCCCGCTGATATTCCCCACTACTATCCCCACGCTAACACTGCGCCCTTGCTAACACTGCAAGACTGTTTGCTAACACTGCAAACTGCTTCACAAAAGCTTTTTTTTTTTTATCCAAATGACCCAATGACCCCTTTCTATACTACTCCTATTGGTAAACCAACGACCGAGATTAAATCTAACCACGGTTGAGATTAAGACAACTCGACAGCCAATAATAGAATTGGTTGCAAAGTGTCCAAAAGAAATCACTAAAATTAGTAAATAATAACCGTTTACTAATTTTTGGCAAGTGGACAAACAGCTGTCCAAACCACCCATAAATACAACCGCTATTCATAGATAAGGACGAACAGCTGTCCAAGCTACCCATAAATAGTGCTGCTATTTTCGGGTCAGAAATAACAGCTGTCCAACTAACAATAATTAACATAATTAATATTTAATCTTTTATAGTATTATTTAATCGGTATTGATTTCCTCTTTTTCTGAATTTCACACCCTTTCTTACTTCATTATTGGTATCTTCAAATTGTAACTTTTATTATGTAATATTACTAAAATGTCATTGAAAATAATATATTTAATATTTAATAAATTAAATTTCTTAACATCATTATTTAATTATCATTGTATAATAGTTTAAATAATATATTAGATCTTGTGTGTTCTTGTGATTGTTGCATCTTGTTATGGGTTAAATTATTATTGAGGAGAGATTTAGTGAATTATGAATGCAAGCTATTTGAATGTGATATTCAATCTTTTAAACTATTATTTAATCATTATCAATTTCCTCCTTTTTAAATTTCTTGTGTTTTCAAATTGCAACCTTTATTATATAAATTACCAAAATGTTATTACAATATATATATATATTAGATATTTAATATTTTATACTATTATTTAATCATTATTAGTTTCCACTTTTTTAATTCCACACCCTTTCTTTGTTTTCAAATTGCAACCTTTATTATATAAATTATGAAAATGTTATTACAAAATATATATTAGATATTTAATATTTTATACTATTATTTAATCATTATCAGTTTTCACTTTTTTAATTTCACACCCTTTCTTAGTTCATTATTGGTGTCTTCAAATTGTAACTATTATTAATTAATTGACATAGATTTCTAACATTTAAAAGTATTTCTTTAAAACATTTCTATTAAAAGATCTAAATATTATTAATAACATTAAAAATTAATATAGGATAGATCATTTGATTTCTATTTTGACGTGATCAAATCTTTTAAAACCAAGTGAATCATGACATATAATTGTAGAAGTTGATTCTAAATCATAATGTAAGAGTAATAATTGTATATCTAATTCTTTTCCCCTTGATTTAATTATTTTCTATTATAAGACATCTATTTGAATATATATTTTTTCTATTAGGATTTAATTTAAATTTTTTAATTAGAAAATTATTATTGCATAAAATATTTTCAAAATTAGGCTATACAACATGAATTTTCATTATGGGATAAAAGTAGAAGTTTGTTGTGATGATGAGGGTTTTGAAGGAGCATGGTTCTCTGCAACCATAATATGATATGTCACCAATGCATAGGGGCCTGAGTTCATAATTGAATATAATAATTTTATATAAGATGAATGGACCCAAGAGCATCTTATAGAGGAATTATATTCTGAATATATTTGACCTTCACCTCTAATTTTTAGTCTACTTGAATATATTTCAGTGGATTTGGTTGTTGACATGTCCGAGAACAATTTTTTGTTGACAAGTGTTGTTGTAGATAGTTTTGAATCTCCTTTGAGCCACCAGCAATTTTTTGAAATATTCTTTCCACATAATCAAACTCTTCAAGCATATTCTCATTCCTAGTTATGTCGGTCTCACGAATGGGTTAAGGGAAGATGGATACTAAAATAGTAGATTTCAATATGACATTTTTTTGTTTGTGTGGAGATCCATATTTCTTGAATCATGAAGTGTATTGTGTTTGACATAAAATATCCAATTTTTAATGACTAAGATATTTTATTTTTATGATATAATATTTCATTACACTTCTTCCTACCTTAAAATATTTCACTAATCAAAATAACAACACATGTAATTATTTTATATTGTTTAGCTATAGTTTGATTTCCATGCTTTAATTTTTCATTACCATCACACTTGCTTATACCATTATAAAAAGTGAAAGATGTGTTTATTTTACATGAGTATACACTTTTATTTTGTTCAATATAAATACATCTCTCATTTTTGTATAAGGTTTGTTTGATTATTTTTATGGAATAATAATAATTTCAAGTTAGAAATATTATATTGTTCACTATGAAGTTCAAATTTATAAGGAATCTTTGGAAATCTAAGTTTGATTCAGCTTACAAAGAGATAGGAGACATGAATTTAGGGTTCATTGATATTATGGAATTTTCAAAACTAATGAGAAGGGGTGAGTGAATGTATCTTATCTGGCATAGATTGACATGTTTAGAACTAGTTGAAGTCGTTGCATTCATTGTTTCTCTTCAATCTATAGAATTCATTTTGACATGTTGTTATTATGATGCAAATGATATGAAAGTTAATAATTTGTAGGGTGTAACATCAGTGGATAATGCACCTAAAATTGTAAGAGAAGCATTCAATATTTCACATTATGACTAGTATGTTGTTGTTGATATGAAGACTACCAATGATTACTATTGCCAATCCAATTCAATTGCAAGACAGTTTTTGAATGATAAATTAACACATCAACAGAGTACCAATGTTAAAAAAATGGTTAGAGGACAACACAAAGTTGATTTTATAGAAAAGGGTAGAGATTATATCACTCTATCAAGTAGGGTTTTTGAATGTCCTAGATTAACTCATTTTGAGATATGGATGCTTTATTTTATCCACAATTTGGAACAAAAAATAGTTCAATTGGGCATCCATTATCAACAACTGCTTGCATCAATAGTTAATTGATGTTCTTCATTTTAAAAATTATATATGGCACCATATTTGATGTGTTTTGGCCTTGCAAAATATATTTTTGGGACTAAATAAGAATGATCGGTTTGAAGAGATCAAGCCAAGAGTTTACAACTATTTTCCTTAATTGGAAATGATTGAGAATGAAAAGATTTTTTGAGTGAATGATGGTTTCACTTTCAATATAGGAAGAAAACTTCATGATGAAATCGAAAGAAGAATATTCAGTGAGAGTACTAATGAACTTGCAAAATATGGAATTGGTTTATACAATTTCAAAAATTTACCTATATAAGGGTTTTTGGCTTCCATGGTTATCCATGGAAGATGCCATGCTACCCTTCTGATAAAGTCTTGCTTTTGGAGTTGTGTAGACAAATTGTTCACATAACAAAACAATTTGGTTATAAGATATGGTTATAAATGAAGAAAAAAAAGATGAAGTAGAAACAAGGGAATGAGATGAGAGATATTTGTTAATAATCATAGGAATATTAAACTAAATTGGATTCTAACCTTTAGCCAAACTAGCTATACAGATATTTCTGAACTATAGATCTAACATGCAACCAAAATGAACCCTTATTCATTTTAAATCATGATTAGCCTCGTACGACCAAAATAATGTGGTCAATGGCCAACATATTTATAATAGACATATATGTAACCATAATTTTATAATTGAACATTTACTATTGCGAGCTTACATAGACAATCAACCCTATGACTAAATAATTGACCAAAATAAACGTAAATTCTATGTAAAGGTAAATGTTGTAAATTATATCTAGCCTTCCATATAATTGGAGCTCCAAACCTAACTATCTAATTTTACTATATATTAAACAAAATGTAGTTTTATACCAAATAGAAGTCATAAGATCCGTTTGATAGCCTTCGATGAGGTTTAGTGAGACAATATATAAATCTATTAATAATATCAAATTTATTTTAATCTCATAAATCTACTTACTACATGAATAATATTTAGACGGGTAGAAATAATAACGCATGATACTCCCAAACCATTACTAGCCGAAAACCAAACCATCGAATATTAAAAGGCAAATCCGGCAACCCTAAAAGTGAACGGACACCTCCATAAAGGAGTCTCAATGTCTTTAATATAAAAACCATCGAACACAGAGAAGAAATGAGGCACCTGAGTCATGAAAAACTATCTTAACTTGCCAGCAATACAAAATTGATCGCATAGTGCCAATAAAATAGCTGAGTAATGAGAAAAGAAGGCAACAAAATTTGAACTGAAAGATAAAAATAATGCCAAGTAATGATGATGCCATGCTGGCATGAAGCCTTCGACGCACGATGCGCAATACAGAAACATTAAAAATATAAAATCTTCTGGAGCAGCTTGTGAATGGAGAGCCATAAACGACAATAGGAATACAACAAAAATATGATAGCATCACAGGTAACAGATCTCTCTCACTGCTACTCAGGACTTCAACTCAAACGAACCCTTATACTACTTGCATTTCTCATATTCCCTACCTCCCCACCATAACAGAACAAAGATCGAATGAATCTTTAAAAGAGATGTTATACCTACTCTAAGATGCATAGGCTACATAAATAAAAAGAATAATTATATGTGTATAATAGTAGAAATAAATTTTATCTATAGAGTTTGCCTATTCCATATCAAATGGAAGATAAAAGTTTAGTCTATTCAAAATATCACGCCTTATACAATATACAAAAACTCTTTAAGCAGTATATAGACTGTTGTTCAATTTAATAATAATGACACTACCAGATCTAACTGTTGGCTTATTAGAGCAGTATGTATGTTAGATCAATCATCGATCTTATGGAAGGACTGATATGATTCCTGCTAATCCTTGACATTGTCTTCAGTTTCCCTTGTCTAGTGTAATCTTTTTATCTAAACCAATAGAAAGAAAAATAGTCAACCAACTCTAAATAGAAACCAAAATTTGCACAACTAGTAAAATTTGCATGTATATTGCATACAACTTACAACTTTGCTGTCATAAATCTATGTGAATATCTTTGAAACAATTCATACAGCCCATGCTAATATGCACTCAAAAATATGTTAATAAAGCATAATTCAACTAGTATAAGCTCTTAAGAGTCAAACAAATATTCAAGAAATTTATACTAAAGAGTATAACACTTTTTTCATTTTATTTTTTTGTGTATAGAGCCATCAGTCCAAGTTTCAACCTTCTAGGGTTACACTCTACCACATAAATAGTTATGAAGTTCAGTCAAAATAATTTACCCAAATGGCCATTCTATTGTTGGAATTTAATGCAATGGTCATTTGTCCCTAGAGCCAAATGCCCACCTACCACCTGACGGACTCCAGAACAGATAAAAACAATAACTACAGTGGGTGAGATTTTGAAATCTGAAAAGAGGGGGAAAAAAATATGACAAAATGAATATTAGATTCATTCATTCATTAAGTGATTCAGTAGATCAGAAGTTTAGCAGAGAAAAGCAGAGCAAAGAAGGAAGAAGGAAAGTCGTTGCAAAGATAGGAAGCTTGTCTCCAGTTACACGTATTTCCCCCTGTTTCACTCTGTAAGTTTGTTATTGTTTGGATTTTTCCTATTGAAGAAGTGATTGCTCCAAGCACCATTGTATGCAGCCATTAGAGCTACAAGTTTAAAGTTTTGACATATTGAAGTTGTTCAAGTTTTAGGGTTATTTTAGGATTTTCTGGTTAAAGCCGAATGCTCCTAGATTTTGTAATATTTTTAGTCAAAGTTCAATAGAAAGAAAGCAGGCATACTTGAATCCATTGTTCTTCTTCTATTCATTGCATTTGAGAAGTTTGTTTAGAAGCTTCAAGCTTGGGCTCTTTGGTTTTAATGGTGAAAACATTCATGTTGAAATTTCTCTAAGTTGTAATTTTTCTAGTTTGAGTCGAGCTTACTCAACATCCATTGTTGCCAAGCATTTCTCTTTGTGTGCCGAGCTTACTTAGCTTCTTCTTGTTTCGAGCTAACTTGGAACCTACCCCCTTTCACTCAACTCCTTCACGTGCTGAGAAAACTGCCACTCGGCTCCTTAAGGTGCCGAGCAAACTGTCACTCAGCATCTTCATGTGCTGAGACAATTTTTTCAAGTTGCAATTTATTTTTTACATGGTATCAGAGCTTTGAATCCCCACATCTAAAGTGAGTTAGGGTAATTTTTTGGGATATTTGACATGGCAAGAGATGTAGGAAAGATATGGTAGCAGCCACCACCCTTCAATGCAAAAAAATTATGATAAATAGACAAAGAAGATGAAGACCATAATGGTTGCAAATGATTTATGGGAGTTTGTGGTTAATGGATTCAATGATGTGATAGACCTAGCTCAGTATGTTTCTCTCACAAATGCACAAAAGACTCATTTGAAAGAGTCAAGGAGAAAGGATGCAAAGGCATTAAGTCTTATATAGGTAGCAATGATAGAAACTATTTTTCCTAAGATTGCAGTAGCAAATTATGCAAAGGAAGCATGAGATATCTTTTAGACGAACTTCAACAGGATTGATAAAGTCCATATAGTAAAGCTACAGAATATAAGGAGGGATTTTGAGAACCTTCAAATGAAGGAAAATGAATCAATTACGGATTTTAGTTCAAGGATCTCTAATGTGATTAACCAACTGAAGTCAAATGGAGAAGACTATCAAGAGTAGAGGATAGTGGAAAATATATTGAGGAGTTTACCTCATAAATATGATAACTTGGTCATGACCATAGAAGATGCAAAAGACCTCACTGTTTTGATAATGGATGAGTTGATGAGTATTCTTCAAACCCATGAGCATAGGATCAACAGATCTACATCTTCTTCTTCCCAAGAGCAAGCATTCAAGGCTCAATCAAATCCAAGAGGAAGGGGAAGAGGAAGAAATGGCTTAGGAAAAAACTCCAGAGGCAGAAGCTGAGGAAGTGGAGGACAAAGAAATGCTGCAGCAGAAAGCTCAGGAAGAGAAGATGAAGCAAGTAGCTCACAAAATACTTCAAGAGGAGGTAATAAAAACTACAACTCAAATAGGAGTAATGTAGAATGCTACTACTATCATAAATATGGGCATTATGCAAGTGAATGCTGGAAGAAGTAAAATGATCAGTCAGAACAAGCAAATGTGGCTGATGTGAACATGGGAAGTGGAAATAATACCTTCATCATGTGTAATGTTGGTGAAGAAGGAAGCCCTGAGGTTTGGTAACTCGACAGTGGATGTAGCAACCACATGAGTGGTAATGAAACCTTGTTTTCATTCATTGACAAGAGTTTCAAATATGAGATTAAAATGGGTAACAATGGAACCCTACCAGTTATGGGAAAAGGATCTATTATGGTCTACACCAAGCAAGGTGAGAAGAAGGAAATACAAAATGTGTATTTTTCCCCTAGTATGAAGCACAATTTGATAAGCATTGGTCAGCTCATTTAAAGTGGATACAAAGTGCTGATGGAGAATGACACATGTGTCATTCATGAAAAGGATGGGAGCAAGAACCTACTTGCAACAGTTCAAATGACAAAGAATAGAATGTTTCCCTTGAGGATAGAGACATATTTCTCATCTCAAGTTGGTGCTACACCTCACACACAATCATCTCTAAGGAGTGTGATTGAAGACCCTTCACAAATGTGGCATCTCAGGTATGGTCATCTTGGCTATGCTGCTTTAAATTTGTTGTCAAATAAAAGAATGGTAGAAGGTTTTCCATGAATAGGAAATTCATATGACAAGTGTGAGGCTTGTATTTTTGGTAAGCAACATAATCTTCCCTTTAATTTTGAAAATTCTAGGAGGGCTAGATATCCATTAGAGTTAGTGCATACTGGCTTAGTTGGTCCTATGCAAGTTACTTCCATTGGGGGGAGTACTTATTTCGTTACATTTATTAATGATTTTAGTCATAGGACATGGGTTTATTTTTTGAAATCTAAATCTAAAGCATTTGATAAGTTTCTTCAGTTCAAAGCCCAGGCTAAAAGAGAATGTGGACACTATATCAAAGTCTTAAGATTAGATAGAGGAAGGGAGTATACCTCAAGTTCTTTTATAATCTTTTTTAGGAAACATGGTATAAAGAAAGAGCTCACAACCAGCTATACACCATAGCAGAAGGGAGTGGCTAAAAGAAAGAATAGGGCTATTGTTGAAATGGCAAGGAGCATGATAAAAGAAAAAGGTATCCCAACTAAATTTTGGGGAGAGGCTATGGCAACAATAGTTTACCTAATTAATAGGTGTCCTATAAAGGTAGTCTGTGATAGAATTTCAATGGAAGCATGGTCACGAGGAAGATGGATAGTTGAACACCTAATGGTGTTTGGATGTGTTGCATATGCACATGTGTCTAAAGAGCGAAAGCAAAAATTAGATGACAAAGGTGTGAAGTGCATCTTCATAGGGTACAACTCAGAATCAAAGGCATACAGACTGTATGACTCATTGAACAACAAGATGATTCTCTCAAGAGATGTAGAACTTCTTTAAAATAAGTCATGGTATGGACTGACTGATGAATCACTGAGCACCTCAAGTAAAGTGCCAATTATGAGTGAAGAGGATGTTGATGAACAAAAAGAAGAAGGAGTAGATAGGAAAAAAGGAAAGCAGCCTTAGTCATTTCCGAGGTTCTTTAGGCATGACTGAGTGTTAGTGCCGAGTAACAGTGAAGACCGTGCTGGTTAGCAAAGTAGCAATAGTGAAGATTATAATCCCACACTCTCCTCTTTGTTACCAAGAAAGACCAAGAGTCTTAGGGAGATATACCAAGATGAAAGGTATGAAGATTATGATGAGAGTGTTAATTTTGCATTATTTTCTCATAGTGATCGAATATATTTCGAAGAAACTGTTAAGGAGAAGAAATGGTGTAAGGCCATGGATGAGGATATAGATGCTATAGAATGGAATGAGACATAGGAGCTAACTGAATTGCCTCCCAACAAGCAAGTGATTGGAGTGAAATGGGTCTACAAGACCAAATGCAATGCTGAAGGAAAGATTGATAGGCATAAGGCAAGGCTAGTAGTCAAGGGGTACAAACACCAGTATGGTAGAGATTATGATGAGACATATGCCCTAGTTGCAAGAGTGAAAACTATGCGTGCTGTCATAGAAATTGTAGCTTAGCACACATGGAAGGTATTTCAAATGAATGTGAAGTCCGCCTTCCTAAATGGTATATTGAAAGAAGAAGTCTATGTGGAGCAGCCACCTGGTTATGAAGTTTTAGGTGAAGAACACAAAGTATATAGATTGAAGAGAGCTCTTTATGAGCTCAAGCAAGCTCTATGGGAATGGTATAGTAGGATTGACTAATATTTGATGAGAAATGGCTTTAGCAAAAGTAATGGTGAGCCTACTCTCTACATTAAGGCATCAAATAGAAATGTGTTTATTGTTGTCTTGTATGTCAATGATTTAATTTTTACTGGTAATGACAAGGCTCTAATTGATGAGTTCAAAGAGGCCATAAAAAATGAATTTGAAATGACAGACCTAGGTCTCTTGAAATACTTTCTAGGCATAGAAGTAAAACAAATGCATGATGGCATTTTCATCTCTCAAGAAAAATATGCAAAGCAGATCTTGGAGAGATTTAAAATGCAAAATAGTAAGCAGCCCCCACACCAATAGCAATAGGTCTAAAGTTGAGCAAGGAAAACCATTCCATTTAAAATAATAAATGGAGGCATTAATGATTTGATATGAGGAGGCTGCAGGAATATCAAATATTGATTTTCCCTTTTTGAGATATATTTTTCTCATAATTACCTTGTGTTCTATGTTCATATTATTGATTTTATAGTTATGATTTATTTTTATTTTAAATTTTTTCTTAACATCATATGATATTTATTTAGGCACAAAATATAATTTATATTTAAAAGAATGAGGTTAGTCAATTTTCAAATGATATATTCATTTTTCTATTTTAGAATCTCTAACTACCACTTGTCATCTTTCCACAAATATTATATAACATAAGTGTATATGGATCAATCCAAATTTCTCATATGTTAGAGAAAATATTTTTATTATCTAACCAATGTTCTACGATCTATAAATAGTTTCTAAATTTAACCATCCATAGTTTGTGGATACAACTATCCATGAACTTGAAACCCATCAAGTTTGTAGATTCACCTATCCATAGACCAAAAACCCGTCAATCAATCTATGTAAAATGCTAACCTTGAAACAATTCATTTCCTTTCTTTCATTTCCTACTTTCATTTCTTCCAATCTAAAATTTTGTAAATATCGACATGTTTCTTTGGTTCTACAATTTAACATTAAAATAGAAACTCAACAATTGACAACTAAACATTTAATTAAATTCTACCAAAGATGAACAAAAAAATATTTCCTTGAAAATTATCTTTGTAATATGTTAGATTAATGTATAGAGAAGTATTAGTTTTTTTTTTTAACTTTATAATGTTGAACAAAGATTATGTTTTTCTATTACCAATCGATTGTCCTTATATAGTTATCTCTTTCTTAAAGAAATACTTTCCATAGAACTAGTTAATTTAATAATCAAGTTTTGATTTGAAATTTACATTTGAATTATACAATTTAAAGGACAAAAATAATAATTCCAAATTAACAATTTGAATGGAGTCAATCCTAAAGAGTTATATGATTCTCTTTTAAATAATTCACAAATGAATAAAAGAGAAGTACTTTCCAACTCCATGATTTTGGATTGTCTTTATCTCATTTCTTTCATCATTAAATTAAGATTGCAGTAAACTATTGCATATAGTTGTGTTTAGCTAAGCAATTAGTAATTGTTTTGCACTAGATAGCTATTTTTTTCACAATTTGAATATTTCTAAAGATTGGTTATTTACTTGTGATTTTAGTATGTGATAAAAAATATTTTTATCAACCCAATTTTATTTGGTCTTATTTGCAATATCATATATAGTTATATGAATGTATCAATACACTAGTTATATATATATTATATTTATAATGGAAGAAGAGAAATATTCACACTTTCATTTAAATTAAAGTCTTGATATCTCTTCCCTTCATTTATATATATTATATAAATATAATATGCATATAGCTAGTAAAATTAGGATGGTAAAGTTGTAAGAATTATTTTATTATTTCTAAATATAGTATAATTTTGAATATCATTAATGTAATATTATATTATTATTCATTTATTTTTGCCTAAAAAAAATTTAGGATAAGAGATACAATATAATATTAAGATTGTTTAAAAGAGTGAATGGTTATGATAGTGATAGGGTGTTGGTTTGTTACATTGATGGAGACTTTAATTTTTATAGTACATACTTTGTTTATCAATTAACAAATTAAAGCCTCTCTCGCTCAACAAACAAAATATTCAAAATTATTTATTAGACACCCAAAAATTGGCAAAGACCTCAAACAACACAAATTTTTATCAAACAACACATATTAAGTATAAAATAAAATGACATAGGAAAATAACAGACTTCCAAATCAATCATTATAACAAGTCATTAATGAATCAAATCACCTATCAAATCAAAAATGACTTAAATCACTTTAAAAAGAGGAAAAGCAATTCATAAAATCACAAAGTGAACTAAAAAAAATGAAAAGACAAAATTTGAAAAATAAATGCAAAATTTAATAAATCAACAAAATTCATTTATCCTCACAAAAGTGAAAATCTTCCTTTTGACATTTAAAAGTATTGAAAAATTCTCATTTATCCTTACAAACTAAGTCTATTGGACTGTTCGTATACTTTCAAATTAATCGTTATATCAAGTAATTAATCAATCAAATCTCCTATCAAATAAAAAATGACTTAAATCACTTTAAAAAGAGGAAAAGCAATTCATAAAATCACAAAGTGAACTAAAAAAGAAAAAATGAAAAGAAAAAAGTTGAAAAATAAATGCAACATTCAATAAATCAATAAAATTCATTTATCCTCACAAAAGTGAAAATCCTCCTTTTAACATTTAAAAGAATTGAAAAATCCCCATTTATCCTTACAAACTAAGTCTATTGGACTCTTCCTCTTGGTGATTAATGAGATATTTATAGTTTCACCATTGCCCTCCAGTCAAAAGTAAAATTTTGATATTTACCTGAACCCCTTCTAAAATCTTATAAATAGGAGGGAAAGTCAAGAGCAAAATGACCCAAGTTTTAGGCATTTGCACTATAGCCACATTGAGAAATATCATCTCTTTTAGTATTTTTATTATAGATAATTAATATCATTTTGATATCATTTTAGCATTCATTTTGTGTCATTTAATATTATTTAGGCTTACACATGCAAATGTTTCTAGCATTCTAGTGTTATTATCTTCACATCATCTCAATTTTCATATAGATCTTGCATACATCATGACAGATTTGCATTCATAGCATAGTCCCATTCTAGAACTATCACTAAGATGCTGGTCTAGGAGAAATCTTAACTGTTGTAGTTAGGGAAACATGAGATGTTTATGGATTCTTCATTTAATAATGATTTCTTGGGCTTAGAATAGTTAATTGTTACTTCGATAGCACTTTTCTCTAAGGTTTCATGAATACATGATTCCATCATGTACAAATTGGTGCCCACCATGGGGCTTCACCTTAAATCCTCTTTGTTCTTTAAATTTTCTTTCTTATCTTCTATTTCTCTTCTAGATCTTATTTTTTCTCTAGCTTCTTGTGTAAATCTAACTTATTGTAGATTCTACAATGTTTAGGAAGACTTATAACAAAAACAAAAAACTTTTGAAGACATTCCTGAGCTTATGAGTACTATATCTGAGACACCTTTGATTCTTCGACTCTTTTGCACACTATTTTAGCACTTTTTTCATAGTTTTTTAATGCATTTAAATTATTTTTTAATGCATTCAAAATATTTTGTAATGCATTTGAAGTGTTCTATAATGCATCTTCTTTATTTTACAGTGCATTCGCTAGATTTTATAGTGCATTTGCATGTTTAAATAATACATTTAACTATTTAAATAGTGCATTTATGCATTTATGTAATGGATATGTTATTCTCTATAGAACATATGATTAGAGTTGTAAATCACCATATGTAACTTATAGATCTAAGTGCGGGTTGTTTGTAAATCTCTTCTAGGCTAATAAAAATTCACAAATCACAATAACTTGCAAGAAGGGAATGAAGACACTCCAAAATGCACCTAGCCTTTTCTAGAACTGAATTAGGTAGGCCTAAGACCTTTTTTCATTTAGATTGTAAAAATTTTAAATTTATAACCTACTTTAATTAGAAAGTTTGGTTTCACTGATCTATCCAGAAGTAGGCCAATGCTCTCAACTCACCGAGTTGATCAAAATGTCAAACCTTCTATGAGGGTCAATAGTAATCAAACAAGGAATGAAAAAACATGTAGAGATAAGTAGGAGTCTCCTATTTTCCATAGGTAAAGGCTCGTAATTGAACAATCTTTGTCTATCATGTTGGGGTAGATCAAAATAGTAGGGATATGCTCCCACTCTTTTAGAATGATCAAACTCCCAAACCTTCTACTAATTTCTTTTTTTCCTACTTTTTACTAGCTAGATTACTTAGCCATAGAAAGGATACCTCTCAAGATTTTTCTTAAAAGGGCCAGTGAGAGGGATCACCTTCTTTCTTGCATTCCTAATTGAGTGCAAGCCAATCATGTTCGAAATATAGCCTTCCTCTAGTAGTCTCACAAGAGATTGTACCAAACCATGTTAGCATTGGTGGGAAGCTCTCCATTACAAGATAGGTAAATTCAAACATTATTTGTCAAACACTAAAACCCTTTAGTCACCAACTTTAGCTAGCCACTATTAGGAACTCATTTCTTTGATTTTCAAAGTGCGTGCAAGTTTATTTCATTTTCATTTCTACTATTTTTGTGTTTGAATGTGTTTTCTATAATACACATTAATAAACTTTAGATCACAGTCCTTCTAGAAAATGTGACTAAAAACTAGTACAAAACCCAATACAAACACTATTGAATACCCTAAATTAATTTATTCAATAATTTAAACAACACATTTGCCTCTTGTAATAGTGCATTTAACTAAAATAACAATGCATTTGAAGACATAAATAGGACATATACCCTTTATAACTGTGCCTCACACACTATAAAACAACACATACAAGCATTAAACTAGTGCATTTAAAGTTTTCAGCAACACATTTGAGGAAAACATTAAAATAGAGGTTATCTATACTCATAATAGTCATAAATCAGCAATAGATCTAGGTACCCTTTTTCTTTGCCAATATTTTGCAAAACTTATGATTTATACAATTGGCTGTCACCTTTGACGCAAGCCATGTTCCAACCTAATATCAGATTTTTTATCTAATAGTTATGGTTACTTCAACTTTTTATATAAAGATAGTAATGAATGGACACACACATCTGAACCCTACCTAATTTCATGAAATTGAGTTTATCATCATAAACATTCCCAAACTCTTCCTTGCTGAATTATAGTTTTCTATTCCCAGAAACTCCAGTCTAAAAGCAATCCTTATATTGCTAAAATGTAGAAAATTTAAGGGAGTTTCATCTAGATCTCATGCCAACATGTAAAATTGATGTAGCTATGAAATAGAAAGGGCACAAAAGATCACACTTACATGTAAGTGCTAGGATATAAAAAATAAGAATCAAATCTATGAACATTCTTGAGCCTATTACACCTATTGATAGCTCATCAAATTCAACTACTAATGAATCACCTTTATCTAAATAGAACTTAGATACCTTTAACAAAATGGGTTCATCTAACACATGGGATGAAAGGAGTCTTGAAACTAAAATTGAGGATTTTGAACAAAATCTTGAGCTTGTCAATATAATGGAAAAAATATTAGAACACCATAAAGAATAATACCTACTATCATTGGCACATCAAGATGGCAAATTACCATTCAAATTTGACATAAAAAACCTTAAGCGGGACAAAGAAGAATAACCCTTGGAAGCTATTAGACAAAAACTCCAAGATGTACAACTAGAAATGGAAAGAATGAAAAAAGGGAAGATCCAACCCACTGAATTTAGCCTTGAGAAGGTGTGTCCCCTTGCTTTTGACAAAAGTGCCACCTTCACATTTTTTCCATAGAACATGGAACAACCAAAATATGATAAGTATTTTGGCACATCTGATCCTCAAGATCATATAAGAGAGTTCTATACTTTAAGTATGGAATTTTTTCATAACACTACCTACCTAATGTGGTCGTTTCCTAGATGCCTAGGATGTAAAGCCATGGAGTGGTTCTCCAAGCTACCCTCCAACATCAAGTCATTTGACCAAATGGCCTCATTTTTTATTACACAATATTCATATAATATTTAAGTAGAACTTACTATGATCAATTTATACAAGACAAAAAAACTCTATAAAGATTCCTCTAAAACATTCTTGCAAAGGTGGAGACACACATTCTCTACATACCACGAAGACATCTTGGACAAGGAGAAAACATACATGTCCATCAATAGTCTCTCAAAATCTATGAAATACTAGCTTGAAATTCAAGGGCCCAAAGACTTCAAGACTACTTTAGAAAATTTTCCTAAAGTAGAAGAAACTGTAATAAATAATGACATCATTAAGCTAGCAAAAGATGACAAAGGTTTCTCGAATAACTCTTTAGATAAGAGATTTTTTTTATTCCAAAAATACTAAAGTCCAAAATTAATTATTAATTATTTATTTAGAATAATAATATCCAAAAATATGTATCACATCTAGGATTAAGTTTACTACTTATATCTACAATATTAGTAAAAAATATTATCATTTAATTTTGATTAAAGTGGTTAGACATATGTCTACTTCTTATTTTTGTTCTTAAAAGTTTTTAATATTGCATTAAAATTAAAAATTTTGACCAATTTCGCTCCCTAAGATGACATGTCTATCATACATCCAAAAAACTCTTCATTACATATTGAGGTCTTTATTCACAAAATAGAGTCAAAAGAGCTCTGGTCAATGATGGAGTAAGTCTAAATATTTGCACTTTGAGTTTTGAAAAAGCCTTAGGGAACACAAAGGATGTTTTTGATCCAAAAATAAAAATCATGATTAAAGCATATGATGATGAGGAGAGATCCTCTAAAGGCATGGTCATTCTACTAATAAGGGTTGGCCCTATAGTAAAAGAAATTGTTTGTCAACTCCTAGATTCGAAGTAGATATACAACATCTTGTTAGGCATACCATGGATTCATGACATGCAAGTTGTCCCATATACCTATCATAAATGTTTGAAATTTCCTTACATTGGACAAGAGGTGATGATACCAAGGAATCAAAACTATGCACAATACTATAACTCCCTTTTACCCCACAACATGGAAGAGATCAACATTCCAACAAGTGTTGTTAAGAAATCCACATCAATAAACACCTCAACATCCATAGGTCAAGATAACAACAAATTATAGACATCAACTAAGGCTAAAGAGAATGTAGGTTGTTCCACTTCTACTCCTTCACTATCATCATCAAAAGAACCTAAATAGTCACATTATGAGAAAATGGATTGCTTGATGAAAGATTTTGATTGTAAGTGTAAGTTACAATGAAGAGGGTTAGGTGAGTATTATGTTTCATTTTTTGATCCTCCCCTATCTCCATGATATCATGGAAAACCATCTTCAACTTCTAGGGGTAAAAGCACAGACCTGTGTCACCCTTTTGTAAAGGAAAAGGCTAACAAAAGTATAATTGTTCACCTTCAATGATATAAAAGTAGAATTATTATATAGAATTTGAATAAGAAGTAAACTGATGAAATCTGTAGAAATGGTTGGAGTTTAGGATAAAGTTTTTAATAATTATTTAGAATAAAAAATCATATATTTTTTACATTTTTATAGATGATTTTTTAGTTGCGAAAAAATGCTAAAAATTAGGGGTTTAGTTCCCACCCTAAAACTATATGGAAATAAATGTGTTTCTATTCGAACTTAGAAAATGTTATAGATAACACATATAGCTAGAACAATCAACAATAAAAATTGACTTCAAAACTATATTTTCTCTTTTGTAGTGATTCAAATTTCAACTCACCCGAAATTAATAGTTTCCATCTCCCACCACATTTTTAAAAAAATATATATTCTAACCAAAAGATAAATTATACATTCTAAAAGAGGAAAATTGTCCTTTAGAATGTCATATAATTTTTTAATTTTTTTGATATGATTTAATATTTTTTCTTTCTCAAAATTAACATTTTTTTTAGTGTTAAAATACGTGCGTGTAGAACTTTTTAGTTGCAATATACTATATCTAATTAAAACACTATAAACTCTATATGAGAATATTTTTGACTTTGATCTCTATAAAATGGTGTTTTTATTTTAATAAAAAAATTCATAAAAGTTAGTAAGAGATATTGGAATGTTAGTTTTCTAAAATAATATTATTTCTTTAGTAATTGGATAAAAAATAGCATAAAACATGCATTTAATAGACATTTCCAATTAGAAAAGTGTGAGACTATATTTAGATTAGCTAGACTAAATTCATCTAGATCATAGGTTTGAGAAAACATGATTTTTGGATAGAAATACTCAACTTCAGTCATTCTGATAAGTCAGTTTGAAAGGTGACATAGCTTTGTACTTTTACCCCTAGACCTTATCATGACCATTTCGTCAAAGAAAGTAGTGTATGTTCAAGTTTTGTAGAGGAAGCAAGTGAGCAGATACAAAATATTGACATTTCCTCTCACCTCTTTGGAAAAGGATTTGATCTAATGAAGAAAATGGGTTACATATGTGATGATCCTTTAGGGAAAGGTAAAGGTATTATTGAGCCCCTAGTAGTGTAATTTAGATCCAACAAAACAAAAATAGGGGTAGGATATCTAGAACAAGAAAGTGAAAAATCCTTTTCTATATCCCACTCTAAACATGGTAATTCCTCCTCTTCCACCTTGATGTGGGTACCCAAAGAAAATGATGTCAACAAATACAAAGTAGATGGTGTAAAGAATGTGAATCTATCCTTGCCTAATTTACATTATACAAGAGAACCACCCACAGATGCCCCTAATAATTAAGATGATGTAAATTCCACCAAGTGGGAATTTGAATCATTATCTAAACAATCTATTCATGATAAAGAGTGTGATTTTGTTCACATTCTGACACCCAAAAATTTTACAACACAAAGATCCTCTTCTCATTCAGGCCTTACTTCACCATTAAGAGCCACTACACAGTAGCATGGTTTAGAAGATAACATAGAACAAACATGTGAGTTCACATCACATGAGGATGATGAACTTAATGATGGGTTTTAGTTTCAAACCTTATTTTCAGACTTCTTTCCACTAGAGGTCAAGGATGAGTATTATGAGCAGCTTGCAAGCTCTACTTTTCTAGACACTTTAGAAGAGGCACACATTATAGCTCTAACCAATACAACATACGAGTCATCAAATGGGGTCATGTCTTTTAACCCACTCAACCCTAATCCATACTATGAGTCATTATTCTTAATAAATCCTAAGCTTATCAACTGGAACACAAATAAACTTCACAACATCCCAAATTTTAACATTGACCAAGATATTTTTGTATAACTTAATGTGGTTGAACCATCTCATTTACCAAGAGAAGCTCTTGGGATAAAAGCACAAACTTTTTTCACCCTATTGTAAAGCAAAAGGCTAACAAAAGTATAACTATTCACATTGAATGACAAAAAATTGGTATTTTTATTTTGAATTTGAAAATGAAGTAAACTAACGAAATGTGTAGAAATGGATGAAGTTTAGGATTAGAATTTTTAATAATTATTTTGAATAAGAATTGATATATTTTCCTAATTTTTATAGATGATTTTTTAGCTACTAAAAAATGTTAAAAAGTAGGGGTCTAGTTCCCACCACAATACTATATGGAAATAAACATATTTCCCTTCAATCTTAGACTATGTTATAGATAACATATATAGCTAGAAAAATCAAAAAAAAAAATCAGCTTTAGAATTAAATATTTTCTCTTCTATAATGATTCTAATTTTAATTCACCTAAAATCAATACTTTTCATCTCCCACCACATTTTTCAAAATAAATCTATTGTAACTAGGAGAAGAATTATACATTCTAGAAGAGAACTCACTCCTCTAGAATGTCATGTAATCTTTTAATTTTTTTGATATGATCTAATATTTTGTTCTCTTTGTCAAAATTGACATTTTTTCAAGTGTCGATATATGTAGTTATAGATTTTTTTAATTATAATATACTATAACTAATTAAAGCACTATAAACTCTATATGAGAATAGTCTTGACTTTGAGCTATACAAAATGTTCTTTATATGTTATTACAAATATATCATAAAAAATAGTAAGAGTTGTTGAAACACCATTGTTCTAAAATAATTTTATTCTTTAGTAATTTGATACAAACTAGTATAAAACATGCATTTAATAGAATTTTTCAATTGTAAAAGTGTGAGACCATATATAACTTAGCTAGAATGAATTTATCTAGATCATATGTTTGAACAAAATTTATGTTTGGATAAAAATTCTCAAATTCAATCAATCTAATAAGTCAGCTTGAAAGGTGACACAACTTTATATTTTTACCCGATGGGAAATACATATGGATGAGTCTGATATCAATCATCTCATTCATACAAGAAAGAACCAAAGACATCAAAGAATTAGTGACTTAAACCACATTGTGGGCGGTCTTGAGAAAAAAGTTGATACAAATAGAAATGATGCATCCAATGGTGAAAACCTTACTATGGCACCCACAGATGAGATGATTGATACCTTACCCAAATATTCACAAGAATGGTCATCTATACTGATTAAACTTATAGAAAAAGTTAATATTTTCATAGAACAAGGTCACCTATACTGATTAAACCTATAGAAAAAGTTAACATTGGCATAGAACAAGACCCTGGGATAATTCATTTGGCACGGTCCTTACCTACAAAGGAAAGAAGTGAATTCATTTAGTTCTTTCAAGAAAGGAAGATAATTTTTGCATGGTCCTATGCTAACATGCCAAGGTTAGATCCAAATGTAATCCTCCACCATATCAAAATTTCTTTGCATGCCAATCCCATAAAACAAAAACTTAGGAAAATACATCCTCACATAGCATTATTGGTGAAAATAGAGTTGGAGAAATTTCTTAGTACCAACATCATTAGACTGTTGGCCTATGCATCATGGTTATCAAATATTGTACCTATCTCAAGAAAATATGGGAGCATATAGATTTGTATTAACTTCCATGATGTCAATGTCCTAAAGATGATTTCCTCTTTGCAACATTGACACAATTACGGACTTAACAATAGGATATTCCATGTTCTCCTTTATGTATGGTTTTTCGAGATACAACCAAATTAGAATAGCACTAAAGGACCAAGAAAAGGAAACATTTACCTATGCATGTGGCATGTTCTCTTGGAATGTTGTCTTTTGGGCTTAAGAACATAGGGGCTACCTATCAGTAGGCCATAATGACTATTTTTCATATAATGATGTGCACTTTCATGGAATATTGTGTAGATGACCTTCTCACAAAATCTCATACTAGAGAGGATCATCATCCTATCTTAGATAAGATATTCACCCACTTAGAAACCTTCAAATTTACACTAAATCTTAAGAAATGTGCCTTTGGCATGAAATCTGGAAAACTCTTAGGGTACATTATGTCAGCCAAAGGAATCGAGGTTGATCTCAAAAAGGTACAAGTCATTATCAAAATGCCATCTCCTAAAGACTTGAGCCAACTACGTTGCCTCTAGGGGAGACTTCAATCAATTTTCTACTTCATATCCTAGCTAGCAAAAAAGTGTGTACCTTTCACCCATCTCCTTCACAAGGATATAAATTTTAAATAGAATGGTCAGTGTAAGATAGCCTTTTATCTTCTTAAAAATTACCTGATGAATTCACTTGTGTTGGTACCTCCAATGCAGCACAAACCCTTTTTTTTCTATATGCCTCTTATAGAAAAATCAATAGGAGAGATATCTATTACATTAGTTACACCCTGGTCAATTCTGAGAAAAATTACACTTTTATTGAAAAATCTTACTTGGACATAGTTTTTCCTTCACAAAAGCTATGTTACTATCTTTTAACATGCAAAGTTAAGCTCATATCTATAATTGACCTACGTAAATATTTTCTCAGCAAGACAACATTAACAGGTAGATAGGCCAAATGGGTAATGATCTTGAGTGAGTTTGACATTGAGTAAATTGATAGGAAATCTATAAAAGAAAAAGCCATTATAGATCAATTGGTAGATGTACCCATCGAAAGCTCCAACCCTATCCTAGTGGGTTTTCTAGACATGCACATTCTCTAAATAGAACTAGTTACATGGAAGTTTTAATTTGATGGTTCCTACATAGAACCTGCTTCAAGTGCTGACATTTTTTTCATCACACCTCTAGGTGTCACCATCCCCAAATTTTACAAATTGCTCTTCCAGTCACAAACAATACGGCAGATTATGAAGTCTTCATTTTGAGTCTCAAGCTAGCATTAGAATGAAAGTTAACATAACTTGAAGTCTATTGGGATTCCCAATTGGTCATCAATCAAGTTATAAACATGTATCAAACCAGAGATGAGAAGTTGTTGCCTTACAAACATATGGTTGATAAACTTAAGGAATTCTTTATTCATATTACTTTTGAACAAATTCCTAGTAAGAAGAATAGGACAATGGATGCCATGGCCACTATGGCTTCCTTGCTTCAACTACCAGATCAACATGAGCAATATGAGTACTTAGTGAAAGTGATGGTTCAACCTACGTTTATTCAACCCAAATCCCACATTATTTTCCATTTAAACACTCTAGACTCACCTTGGTATGACTCCATTACTACCTATCTCCATGATAATATTATCCCTGCTAACCTCTCATGAAACCAAAAACACAACTTCATTTGGCAGACATCGCATTAGACTTTGGTGGCTAATACATTATATTGGAAAGGTTTTGATGGTACTTTATTTAGGTGTCTTGAAGAGGATGAGACTAGGGTCTTTGTGCAAGAGGTTCACATAGGTATTTGTGGCTCATGCATTCAAGTGGATTTGCATTAGCAAAGAAAATTCTTAGAATGGGATATTTTTGGCCAACCATGGAAAATGATTCTATTGACTATATAAAGTTGTAAAAAGAGTCAAATCCATGGCAATCTTATTCATGCACCAACACAAGAACTCAACCCTTTGCCCACACCATGACCTTTCTATCAGTGGGCTTTTGAATTTTTTGGTGCAATCCATCCTCCTTCCATCAATGGACATAAATGGATCATCACTACAACTTAATATTTCACTAAGTCGGTAAAAGTGGCACCACTTGCATACTCTACCAAAAAAAGAATCTTTTTTTTCATACTGAACCATATCATTTGTCAGTTTGGCATACCTCATGCCATCCTAATGCATAATGCCTTGTATTTTAGAAATCAAATAGTTGACAAGTTAAGTGAGGAGTTCCACATTATGCACCATTCATCATCAATTTATCATCCCTAAGGCAATGGCCAAGTTGGGGCCACCAGCAAGAATAACATCAACATTCTCAAGAAAACCATCAATGATACCAGTAGAGATTGAAATTTATAGCTTAATCTTTCCTCATGGGCCTATAGGACAAGTGTTCAAACATCTATGGCTGCCACTCCTTTCTCCTCAATCTATGATAGTGAGGCCATTCTTCTTTTAGAGGCTGAAATCCCATTTTTAAGAGTCACCCTCCATGATATCCTATGAGATGAAGACTATAGAGTGGCCCATTTAGAGAAGGTAGAGCTCTTAGAAGAACATCAACATACAAAACATGAACATCTCAAAGTCTATTAGAATAGGTTGTCTAGATACTATAACCAAATAGTCAAACCTAGTTTATTTCAAATTGGAGACTTAGTCCTCTTGGAGAACCCTAAGAATCAGATAGCTAGGGAAAATAAAGGAAAATCGGAGGCCAACTAGTTTGGTCCTTACATTATTTGATGTTGCTCCTATGGTTGTAAACCCTATGCACCTGGGATTAGGACCTATGTCTGAGGCCTCTATTGCCTAATAAACTACAAATCATCTGGTAATATAGCCCTGGTCTACTCTATCCTACTCTAACCCATATCATTTTCCTGTTGGCTAGACTATGCACCACTATCAGTACATCCTCTCATAATCAGCTCACCTTGGCTATGAACATCTCTAGGTCTCTTTGTTGCAACCTTTCTTAATATTTGCATTTGGCCCTGTACAAATTTTTTGTGTTGTGGTACTACTGTTTCTTAGCCTCAACCACCATATCTTGCCCATACCCTAGCTCAACCTCTGGCTCAATAATAACCCCTACCTCTCCCTCGTCGACCCTTGGCATCCCAATCCTATTCTTTGCTTGAATGCTCCTCAATCCTAGATATCAACTCTACTAAATCTATATATCTTAGGAATGGATGCTCATGGAACCATCATGCATAATCTCCCTCCATCCCCACATCTACCTCTCCATATTTCAATGCCCATACATATAGTTTCTCTATCATCTACAAGAAGGCATCCCAGTAGGCCTTAGACACCAAGGTCACCCCCTATGCTAGCCTATCTAATTGAACTCACACATAATGTGTTGATCCCTGTCGCATGCCCTGTCAGCACCCAAACTATCTCACTACCCTCCTGAAGAAAAATCTCTTGATTACTGAGGGAATCCAAATGAGAAAATATATCATACATAAGAAGTATATCATATCATCATCATCCTTGGCCCATGCCTTACTAAACTTGTATGACCTCCATACTACCTCATCAATGTCATCCAACATCCACCACAAATACTTTGTCTTCCCAGATGGGGCTGAATGATCTCACCTAAATAGGTATATATATGTAATCTCCTGAGCTTGTTGTTGCACACATATTAATCAAGTAATGGGAAGATGCTCCCATGTCCATATCTATAATAAAACTACACCTATTGATAGTAATGAGGCATCAAAATACAAAACTTGGTGTAAATCATAATATAAGTGGGCCAATATATGACTACCCCATGCAAACCTCTGTGGCTAGTCAATCATAGCATCTACAAGATGGCCCCATTAGACTAGACATCCTCATCCTTATCTATATAGTAACTATAACCCTCCTATCAATCTGACCAAAACAACAGACAATGGCTCATACTATAGCATCTTAAACTAGGATACACTGTCATCCTCATTTCTGTCATTACCAAATACATCTTTGAAAGATGTCCTATCTATAATCAAATCATAGTACACAGGATTTCCCATTGTAAAGATCTGTAAAATCTAATATGCATCCTTGTGTGTAATAGTCATCTCCCCCAAGGGCATGTGGAAGGTTTTGTGGTCTGAGTGCCACCACTCAGTCACAACTATCAACAACCCTTTGTTAACTTAGAACTGAGGCATCTATTAAAGATAAGTATAACTACATCTATCAATCACATAATGTTCTATCGTATAAAATCTACCTATTGACTCTAGTGCCCATGGGTACAATCTCTAAGCCATGAGCTTTCACCCATGTACCTACCTCATCAAACAATCAAACAATGACGTTAGTCTCTCATCAAAAGTAATCACCCACATCAATCAATATCATACATCAAGCTATCCAGTTAATGGTTCTATCTATGACTCATCACTTGTCCTACTCTATATCCTAAGATGATCATGATCATTTTCCCTCATAGTTTTCTACCTATTCAAAATCAACAAATTGATTATACATGTCACTTTTTGACCAACATTCATTATCATTTCCTTCTATAGAACATGTACTAAGTTGATTCCAAAATCATCAAATTTCACATCAGGATCCTACTCATGCCTTGATCAATAATTATGCACATCCAAACCCATCTAAAGTGATCAGATAATCCATAACCTGGCCTTATGCATTTCATAAGTGCTGCAATAGTGCTTTGTTCTATTTCATATAGCATAAGCACTAACTCCATTTTGAAAGTTCTCTACAACTCAATTGTACTACTCCATAACTTCAATGCACCTCT
The DNA here is from genome assembly GCA_028749045.1 of Cupressus sempervirens. Lineage (NCBI taxonomy): Eukaryota > Viridiplantae > Streptophyta > Pinopsida > Cupressales > Cupressaceae > Cupressus > Cupressus sempervirens. The sequence goes on along the minus strand of CM053793.1, from coordinate 46,578,641 downwards.
TTGCAACACAGATGAACTACAATTGTCATATACTCGATTACACTAAGTATCCATGCTACTCAACGTGTCACATATGCTACATCTAGTGTAAGCACTATTTTATTTTTAATATGCACTACTAAATCCTACGAATGCACTATGCACAACCAAAGTACTAACCAAACTATCATATGCACTATAACTCATTCGTACAACATGACATTTCCCATCGCTTAGACCAAATAAACCTAAATCATAAATGTGATATCTTATGCTTTGTATGCATTGGAAACTACCTCATATGCACTAGAACATTCAAATGAGCTATAGAAAGCTAAGGTTACACCTTTTATTTTGTGCGTGCATTGAGTTAGTAGTTAACTAGGGATTTAAAAGTGCTATTTTGCCTCATGGATCCACTACTAAAGGTTGTGAATGTTCTACAATATATCACATGTGCTAAAAAGACATCAAAAGTGCTAAACCCATCTAATCTACATGTTCATAAAGAAAATCCATGCAAAAATAAAAAATTCATTCCAAAAGTCACAAATCTTAAATGATTGAACATCTAGAGGACTCACTAGGGCACCGTAGTTTGTCAGACGCTCATATCTTCGACCCTTCTTGAGCCTATTCTCTGACGATGGGACCACCATTCTTGCTAGCTTAGAGCTCCAAATCTTCAAAAGTAAAAGGGAAGTGTGAAAATGAATTGGGAAAAAGAACTTTTTTACCTATTTAACCCTCCTTTAGGGCTTTTTATGATATTTGTAGACACTATAAGCCCATTTTATGACCTTTTGACCTATTTTTGTGAACTGTGTATTCTTCAAACATTACCTATGTAACCTACATCCACCTCACTTTCCTATCAAATGATTCAAAAATAAAATTAGACTCTCAAAATTTTCAACATCTAATTTTTGAATTTCATTTCTAAGGGGATAGTATGCTGATATCATAGCACGGCATAAAAAATTTCCAAATATCAAAACATTCTACCCTAGCCAAAATTTCAATGTCAAATCAAATTGGGGCATCCAATCAAATCATATTAATTAAATAATCTTTAATCATCTATAATTTGACATCAACTTATCAGTAATCAGGCATCATAGCAATCTTGAGTCAATAAAACACCATCAATCAAACATTTAGTTATCAAAGTTTGAGCTAGAAACAAAAAATTAAGATATTCTTTGAACTAATATGCTTCACATATTAGCTCAAAGAGGGGCATCTGTAGACATCCAAAAATGTGCAAATACCTAAAATAACACAAATTTTGATCAAAAAATGCAAATTAAGGACAAAATTAGATAATAGAGGAAAACAACAGACTTTCAAATCAATCGTCACATCAAGTCATTAATTAATCAAATCACATATCAAATAAAAATAACCTAAATCACTTTAAAAAGAGGAAAAGCAATTCATAAAATCATAAAATGGAATAAAAAAAGAAAAAGGAAAAGATAAAAGTTCAAAATAAATGGAACATTTAATAAATCAATAAAATACATTTATCATCACAAAAGTGAAAAATCCTCCTTTTTAGATTTAGAAGAATTGAAAAATCCTAAAATTTCTCCTAAAAAACTAAGTTTATTGGACTCTTCCTCTTGGTGCCTTCTGAGATACTTACTAATTCATCATTACCCTCTAGTCAAAAATGAAATCCTAATCTTTACCCCAACCCCTTTTAAAATCCTATAAATAGGAGCAATATTCAAGAGCAAAAGAATCCAAGTTTAAGCATCTACATTACATGCACATTTAGAGCTATCATCTCTTTTACCATTGTTATTATAGTGAATTCATGTCATTTTGATATCATTTTAGCATTTAGTTCATGTCATTTAATATAATTTAGGTTATACATACACATGTTTCTAGCATTCTAGTGTTATTATCTTCACATAATCTACATTTTCATATATATCTAGCATATATTTTGATAGATCTGCATTCATAGCATACTCCCATTGTAGAATTTTCACTAAGATGTTGTTCTAAGGGAAATCTTAGTAGTTGTAGTTACAAAAACATGGGATGTTTGTGGAATCTTTATTTAATAGTGATTTCTTGGGTTTAGAACAGTTCATTCTTACCTTGATAACAATCTTTTCCAAAGTCTCATGAATATGTGATTTCACCATATCCAAATTATTTATGATTTATATGTTAAATTACTTATTTCTTATTAATTATAGACCAAGTTTTATCATATAGTATGGTGGTAAAGGGTAAAGTAGTGGTTGTGTTGTTTCACCAACCAAGTTTCAAATGTCTTAGTTTATTCACACTACTTGTAGTTTAATATTATTTATTTAAAGCTTAAATGGTGATTAGCTTTAAGGTACAATTACTTTTAACATTAAGGTTCAATTAGAGTTAGTTTTAGTATTCAAATGGTTTTTTGTTTAATTTTGTTTATATTTTAGTTTAATTTTGATTGATACTGTCCAATTGAATTTAATCTTTATACAATTTATTTTTTGTTAAGATTTTCATTGATTTGTTTCTATGATTCTAATGTTTTTAGTTGAGCCATGAATTTGGTACTATTTGGGTTATGTTTAAACAATAATCATCATATAATTTAGTTTTATCATTTATTTTTAAGATCCAATTACTTTTAACATTAAGGTTCAATTAAAGTTAGTATTAGTATTTAATTTGGTTTAGAATTAGGACTATAGTTCAATAAAGATGAGATCAAAGTTTTCTCACTTTTTAATTAATTTTAGAGATAAGGTTTAATTTAATGTACTATTAGGAGAACATTCAATTGTGTTCACTATCAATGTTAGGGCTTAATTTAGTATAACATTAGGAATAGGGTTAAGATTTGTTTACTTGTTTTTGAATTATTCTCTCTCTCTCTCTCTCTCTCTCTCTCTCTCTCTCTCTCTCTCACACACACACACACACACACACACACACACACGCACGCACGCACAATATATATCTAAAATGATCCAAAAATATCCTCTTACATGATCTTTATTTCATCTCTCTCTCATTTGAATTGCCACTTTCTCCCTCCCCCTCTCATGATCTATATCCCTCATTCCTTCTTGTCTCTACCTCACGCCCCCTCTCCCTCATCACCATGTTTCTTTATTATGATCCACAAATATCCTCTTCCTTGAGGTCTGTTCCATCTCTCCCACTTATCATTTTCTCAATTCCCCTCTCACCATATTTTACCCCTCATTACAATCAATCATTGCCAACTATCCCCTCTCTCATCAGCCTTTCTCTCTATTATGATCCACAAATATCCTATTACTTGAGCTATATTTCATGTCTCCAACTTGTCACATTATTCATTACCCTCTCACCATATTTTACCCCTCATTACCATCTATCTCTATGTCATGTCCCCCCCTCTCTAATCATAATATTTGATATTAGAATAGTACGAAGAACTAAACACAATAAGTATAGCTGAAATTGTTAAGCATAGAGTAACTTTCTAAGTTAAGTATTTTAAACTCTAGGATCACCACTAAACATTACTTACAAGGTAGTAAACCCATTTAATCAACTTGGGAAATGTAACTAGAGAGATATAATATTTACAATGCTATCAAAAAATGTACGACTGATTGCTAGCTTCAAAACATGCTATTCATTTGTACTTAGGCCTCATCCATCATTAGAGTTTGGTACTTATAGGAAAGTTGTATCAAATATTTCATCATTCCACCCTACTAAAATATAATCATTAGAATCATAGTCATTGTTCATCTTATTCTCATCACTAGCACTGATACAAGGAGTGGACTATTGAGTATTCATTAGAATATTTCTCTATTATGATCCATAAGTATCCTCTTCCTTGAGCTCTATTTCATCTCTCGCAGTTGTCATGTCACATTCTTCCTTCCCCTCTACGCCTCGTTACCATTAATCACTACCTAATACCCCTATCTCTCTTTGATCACCATATTTCTATATTATGATCCACAACTAGCCTGTCCCTTGAACTCTATTTCATCTCTCTCACTTTCACTCTCCCCCTTACCTTCTCACCATCTTATATTCCTCATTATCATCTATCCCTAGCTAATGCACCTTTCCACCCCTCTCTCTCCACCATATTTGTCTATAATGATCCATAGATATCATCTTCTTTGAGTTTTATTTCATCGAATATTTTTAGAATAATATATTCAAGCCCTTATTTCCATTATCTAAACACCCAAGTATATCGTATCTAATCTGTGCATAAAATATATCATAAAATGAAACTATAGTAACATGTGCATATAAATTATCAATCACATGCATGAAATTTAAGCACCTAACACAAATATTGGGTTACCTATAAACCCTCCAATGTGAAGCTAAAACTAGGGTGGGGATGACACTCAACAATCTTCACTACCGCTGTAATAAAGTGAACCTCTTAGGGACACAATGTTGATCACTTTTGATGATGTACCCTATGAGGGGTCCACCCCATTAAAGATCTTAGCTTGTGAGAGGATTTTACACTTTCAACAAAGTAAGGACTCAATTAAGACTTTTACAAAAGATCTATTAAGACCACTTTGTTAAGAGACTATACCTGACTAAATTTTTTAGAACTGATTTACTTGATCCTTGTTATGCTCTAAAAATCTTGTTTTGGATCTCCTCTCTTCAATCTAATCTTGTCTCTAATCTAATATAGCTTTATTATCCTTTACTACTTGATAAGGTCACCTCCTCTTTTTTGCCATAACAAAACTTAACTATTTTTCCTTCTTTGCAATGTCCCCACTTCCACACTTAATCTTCTTTATGATCACATAAATAGCTTTTCCACTCTTCCTCATCATATATTCAATATAGGTTTTGATTTTCTCTATTTAAAGATTTCTTAAAAGTTTTTTCTAGATGTTTCCCTTTTTTGTCTCTTCATCTGATTGGTTGATCACAACACGTATGGATTTGTGATCCATATCATAAAACACATAATAGCCTCTATAAGAACCTCTACAAATATTTAATATATTTTTCATCTTAGTCCAAAATAGTTTATCTCAAAAATTGCATTATTCCCGACTCAAATGTTAATTCTATGTTACTTGACACTTACTATCTCTGATAATCAATAGTTTTCCAATAATTTCTTCCCACTTAGGAAACATTTACAAAATCCTTTATTAAAATAGAATAATTTATTTAGGGCATCATATAGTGAAGATAGGTGCATAGTGTACCATCTTTAATTTGATGCACTTTGATTTAAGACCTTTTAGCTACTCTTTATTGTGTTTACATTTCATATTTTCACCTTCAACACACACATCACATCTTCTCTCTTTTTTCTCTTAGGCTAAATTGAGATAAAACCTACCTGATCCTCCCTGATTTCCCTCCATCCTTCATAGAATCACTAAATAAAGAACTATTCTTTCAGTATCCTTCCTTTGTAAAACCTCAGATATCTAGAATAGGTCAACGTAGGTCAACCTAGTCCAAACAAGCTCAACCTAGGTAAACTTGGTCCTAGTGATTTGTGGCTTGTATTTTTTTAACACTTTCATTAAAATACCTCTTGTGTAGTTAGCCTCGATAGTGTAATTTTGTGATTATTATAAAAATTCACTATAAAAAGGGATCCCATCCCTCATTTTTACATGATATGATAACAAGATGATTTGAGGATGAAGGAGAAAGAAAGCATAGACACTTGATTTTGGCTTTGAGCAATTGCAAGGTGGAAACAAAGGTTAGTTTCTTATTCCTCATTTCTTAGTAGGGCTATTCTTCTTCATTCAAGGAATTAAGGTGATTATATTAATCATGGATTTTCCAAGTGATCTCAAAGATGGTTAGAGTACTTTACTCTTGTTGTCTTGGTATGATTTCTACATCATTATTCAAATCCTATTGTTTACACCTTCATACATTTACATAAATACATACTTTCATGCTAGGGTTCACTCATGGAGTAGATTCTTGTCATTTTTACTTTATAGATCTACAAATCTAGGGTTATTCTCATACACATGAATTTTTTCCTAATGACTATTTGGGGAGGTGGAAATCATCAAAATAGGGGGCTCCCTATTTGTAGGTGGAAACAAAAATAATTACAGATCTAGAACCTACACTTCACAAGATTTCTAGTATCATCAATTTCAGAGTCATGAACTACATCAACCTAGTTGTAGAACATCTTTCGACCTAGTCCTCTAGTTTCATATTTTTAGGATATTTTTGAGTTTTTTTCCTTTCATCATTTTATTCTGAGATCCGTAGTTGGAAGTTTAGAAGAAATTCATATCAACAAGTTATAGAGCCAAATCTTATCTTCCATTACACATTTCTAGATAAGTTTTTCTTCTCTTTTTTTGTTTCTAAGCATACATTTACTTTCAAATCTCTATTGGGCTATTTGTGCATATTTCAGATTTATACTTATCATATCTATTTGCATGCATTGCATGAAAGAGAACTTGCTAGCATTCTTCCTTCAAAATTTTCTAGATTTTGCATTAGCACCCCTTCTCATCTTTGGGGTCTTGCTAATCAAATTTAGGGCTTATCAAGAGTTATGCTTGGAAGCCCCTCTTTCTCTCAAATTGAATGTCTTAGGGTGAACATGTTTAACTTGCCTAATCTACTTTGTACTATTTTTTGTTGGTGTCATTTTTCCCTTGCAGATTTTGGTGAACCCAACGTGAATCAATCTCTTTTATTTTTGGTAGTTGGATCTTTCTTTTATACATTGAATTTATTTTAAAAATAAAAAAATATTTTTCAATCTTTACATTTTACATGTTAGTCTTAACTAATTTCTTTTTACTTCAAGATGTATGATTTCTTTTATGAATACTTTGATGAGGTGTTTTCTAGAGAACCCTCAAAGGTGTCTAGTATAGAAGGGTCAGATGAAAATAATGAGATATTCATTGATCCCATTCCCCCTACAACTTCCTCTACATCTTTTGTTACAATACTTTACAATAGGTTTATATCATGGATTCCTATGTGTGATAGTGTGTGTAGTATTGAACCTATACAATTTTCTCAACCTATTATGACTCTTAAAGGATGTCCACCACAACAACCTATTATAACTCTTAATGGAGTTCCTTAGGATAATAAAACTCTTATAGACTTTAAAGGAAAACCTAATTACACTTCAGTTCCACACACTAATCAGGCAAAGAATAATCCTCAACTGATTATTCTGGTAGCTCCTACAACTTTACCTCCATCTTAGTTAGTGCTTCCTAAAGAACTGCAACTACCAAGTTCCTTTGCAAAGGAGTATTACTTAGTTGAGCATGTGTGTGCTACTCCTACTAAGATCTATTTATGGGAACTTCTTCAAACATCACCTACCTATCATGAAGCTTTGCTGAAGGATTTATCTACTCTTCCTAAGCCTCTACCTAATCTGGATAATGTAAATTATTTCATAGAATTTTTGCATGGTAAACCTACACCTCTTCAGATTGTGTTTATTGATGAATATTTTCCATCTAAGGAAGAACACGACCAGTATATGATGCTCTTATGGTTGTAATTCTTATAAATGAGAATCTCATTTATAGAACCTTAATTGATAATGGATCAGGATTGAATGTTTATAATCTAGATATATTAAAAGCTATAAATATTGAAAAGTATACTATAAATAAGAATATCCTACCTATCTGTGGTTTTGATAACATTGCTAAGAAAACCTTGGGAGTTATAACTCTTCCTATCAAGGTTGTTCCTATAGTCTTAGACACTTTGATCCATGTGATGTCGGGACCTCTCAACTACAACCTTCTTTAAGCGAGATCATGGTTGCATAATATGCATGTTTTTACCTCTACTCTTCATGTAAAGTAAATTTTATCTATGATAACACAATGCACACCCCTTATGCGGATGATAAACCTAATAATTTCTATAGAACTAAATATTCTAAGGTGACAACACCTAGGAAAGAGAAATAAAATGACAAAATTGAAGTTAAAAAGAAATCAAGTGAAGAACCTTCCTCTTCATTTTATAATGATGACTGAGGTACTTTGGACTTTAATAATACATTTATTGGATAATATAAGGTCTTTGATCACTCTTTTATGGAGACCTCCAAACAACCTAAGGAAGAAAAATTTGTTTCTACTCCTTTTTATGGTTAACTAAGTAGCAATTTCAACACTAATACATGTAAGGAAACCATTGAACCTATTAATCTTGATGCTTAGGAGATAACTTCCTCTAAAGATTCTATTGATCTCTAAGCTTGTGTTGTCAATTTTTGTCCAAACACTTAGTTATTTACTAGGCAAGATTACAAGTTCATCACTGCAACCAAGCTATCTACTACAACATGAGCACACAAAGCTTATACCAAGTAGGACAATAATTTTTGAGAGTTTACTAGTGACCGAGAAAATATGTGAGTCAAGAAATATAATTGAGACTGAGCATGTTGAAAAGTTACTAAGTGTCAAGCAAACAGGTATATAGAAGCCGAGTAACAACATCAAGGTTTATACATGACCGAGCATCAGAGCATTCAAGTACCAAGTAGGTTAGGTTTGATATATAAGTTTTTACTAGTAGAAAAATATATGTAAACCATTTTGGCCAACTTTTCTATGATATTTAATATTTGTAGAGCCAGCTAAGGATTTTATCACACATCATTGCATAGGGTAATAATCCCAAGGCATGCAATTCAGCTAATCAAAAAATGAGCTAGAAATGGAAAAAGATGATGAAATGTAAGTCATCGATGAAGATCTAGAACCAAAATATCTATTTAATGAGGATTCTAACCTCAAAATTAGTATGTTGAAATGTGTAGGAGTGTATAAGAATGTGAAGGTGTAAATTTTAAGTTTCAAAGAAAAATCAAGTAGAGACAAATCAGAGTAGTGAAGGATTGAATAAAGTTATTAGATTAGAAGATCATATCAAAGATATAGCAAAGAGGAGATACAAGATCGGCTTGTAGATAAAACTAAGGGCTAGACACTAAATCAGTTATTTTAATTAAGATAGGATAAATCTCTTAACATAGTAGTCTTAACATATCTATGTAAACCTCCTAACAGAGCCATTACTTCATAATCAGTGTAAAATCATTTAAAAAGCTAAGACCTAGTAGTCTCTTAAGCTTTTAATAGGGAAGACCACTCATAGGATATATCATATCTCATGATCAAACAATGTAACCTTAATAGGTTAACTTTATTGTTGTAATAGTAAAGACTTATGCGTTTCATCCCCACCCTAGTTTTACCTTAATCTTGAAGCGTTTCTGGGTTACCAAATTATTGTGTTATGTGTTGAACTCTTTATGGATGTGATTTATTTCATTTATGTTCCAAAATTACAATTTGAATGGTAGATCTAATATGTAGATGAATTAAGTATGAATTTATGAAATTGGTTTTGAAGTTATAAGTTTAAGATCCTTATTCAACACCCCCCCCCCCAAACTCTAAGTACTATGTTTCCATATACTCATTCCAAAAATTGGTATTAGAGCCTAGCTCTCTTATCAAGAAGGCTAACAATTTGAGAGGATAAAATCTTGGAGATGGAAGTGTATAAGATTGAAAAATTCAGAACAAGCCAAATGAATCAAGTAAGCATGTTGAAGAAATATTAAAGTCACATAGAACAAAGACACCTCTAGACTTGGATACAACAAGAAATCTTCATCTATTGAAGAAGGAAAATAATCTAAAAGTGGAGAACAAAGGAATGAAAATTGCACAGGTAAACCTACATTTTATCACTATGGGAAAATTGGACACATAACCAATATTTGCAAAAAACAAAAATGGTAAGAAAATTTCTAAACCTAAACCAAGTGGTAATTGTTTTAATTGCAAGAAAGAAGGACATCAAGCAGATGAACATAGATTAAAGAACAATTATTCAACTAGAAAGGTATCTAAATTCCAAGGTCATTGCTACAATTGTCAAAAGTATGGACATAGAGCTCATGAGTACAGACTTAAGATTCAAACTGGTTACTTGAAAGAAAAACTCATACAACAAGGAAAGGGAATTCCTAAAATTGGGATTATAATACATGGTACAGTTGTGACTATTGCATGAAGAATATGGACACATTTTAGAGAATTGCATCAAAACATATTTAAGAGAAAACTACATGAAATGGTTAAATGGAGAGATCATATGTTTCAGTTTTCTCAAAGTTGGACAGATCAATAGAAAGTGCAAAACAAGAACACCAACACTAGAACCAAGTAATGGAAGTGACAAACCTAAAGGAAAGAAAACATGGATAGAAATAGTAAGAGTTGAAAGCAGTAAAGCAGATAAAACTATGATCACCCAATCTAATGGATAAGGTGATCACACTACATCAACGTAAAGAAATAAGGTATGTAGGAACTATATACACAATGCTATATTTTACATATGTTCCTAGCATAGAAGTGATGAAAGTTAATATCTACATTAATAAAGATTCATAATAACTATTAGAAATGGAAAATAATAAAGTACCGAGCATCGGTGGTATAGTCTATATTGACCAAGCTTTGCAATATAGACCAAGTGATCGAGGAAGATAACCAACTCACCAAATGAATTAGTTATGGCCAAGTGAATAACCTTGACCAATCTAAAAAGGAATCTAGGATAGCTATCATATACCAACTAAGTATGAAGATGGATAAAAGCACAAACCTGTATCACCCTTTTGTAAAGGAAAACGCTAACAAAAGTATAATTGTTCACCTTCAATGACATAAAAATGGTAGTAATATTTAGAATTTCAAAATGAAGTAAACTAATGAAATGTGTAGAAATGGAAGGATTATAATTTTTAATAATTATGTGGAATAAGAACTTATATATTTTCCTAATTTTTATAGATAATTTTTTAGTTGCTGAAAAATGCTAAAAATTAGGGGTTTAGTTTCCACCACAAAACCATATGGAAATAAATGTATTTTCAATTGAACTCAGACTATGTTATAGTTAATATATATAAAGCTAGAAAAATCCAAAAAAAAAATTGACTTTAGACTTATATTTTCTCTTTTATAATGACTCAAATTTCAACTCACTTGAAATTGATAGTTTTCATCTCCCACCACAATTTTCAAAACAAATCTATTCTAACTAGAAGAAAAATTATACATTCTCAAAGAGAACTGTCTCCTCTAGAATGTCTTTAATTTTTTAAATATTTTTGATATGATTTAATAATTTTTCTTTCTCAAAATTGACATTTTTCTAAGTGTTAAAAGAAATGCTTGTAGAATTTTTTAATTATAATATGTTATATCTAATTAAAACACTATAAACTCTATATGACAATATTCTTAACTCTGAGCTCTATAAAATGGTATTTATATGTTACTAAAAAAATATTATAAAAAATAGTAAGAGTTATTGAAATGTGAGTTTTTTGAAATAATTTTATTTCTCTAGTAATTGGATACAAACTAGCATAAAATATGCATTAAATAGATATTTCCAGTTGGAAAAGTGTCAGACCATATATAACTTAGCTAGAATGAATTTATCTAGATCATATGTTTAAAAAAAATTGATTTTTGGATAAAAATACTCAAATTTAGTCATTTGATAAGTCAACTTGAAAGGTGACACAACTTTGTACTTTTACCCAAACATTAATTGCAAACCAAAAATGAAAGATTGAGGGTATTTATCTATTTTGAAAACTCATTTGCATTCACCAAGTGATCAAAGAGCTTACAAGAAGTTTTCAAGGAAGTTAAAGCAATTTTAGAGACTAGAGAAAAATAATCACAACACATTATCAACAAATTTGTGAAACAAAGTACCACTCCCAGTGCCAAGTTAAATATTTAAAGAAGATTTTTGTGAAAGTTTTGTATAAAACCCTAGTATGAACTCATATTTGGAAATGAAATGATGAAGAATAACAGTGCACCAATCATAATGAATCATCAAATTCCTCCACCAAACTTCATAAATTCAATTAACATCAAAACCAATGTTGATGATATTGGAGCCTTGTCATCAATTTTGTTTAGAGTCTTAACTGTTCAAGACATAAGATCATGTTATCAATGTAAAGTTAGAGAAACAAAATATTTTGAAATTAGAATAGCTTATGACAAGCTATGTGTTATTGGAATTCTAAAGGAAGAATATAAGATCATTGCTGGGAAAGGGCTTACCTATGCCCTAGGATTTCAAAAAGTTTTTAAAGTAAAATGGATAAAGATTATGGTCAGCCATGTTCAGGAGTCCCTATTAAGAGACTTTGAATCCATGTTAGGAGATTCCAACCCTATTAGGAGTTTTAGTATAGCAGATGCAAGATGAGCCCATTGCCCAAACATGCACTTCCAATTACAAGAAGAGCTCACTACCCAAATAAGTTATCAAACTTTTGGAGTATAGGTACTATAACTTCTTCCTTGATTGATCTCTGATCTTAAGCTCAATTTGGGATCACAAAATAGTTTTCATAAAAGTTTGCATAGATCACTCTTACAAAAGTTTACATACAATTGCTCAACATCACAATATGGTCACCACTTCTTATCGCAAGATGTCCTTTGCATAAATACCATGCCTTTACAAAAATTGCTACTAGGTTCACTAAGAACACAATATACTTTTCCAACTTGTAAACATCTAGGATGTTGGCCCTAATTGGACAAGTAATTATTTTGTAAACAAAATAATCCTTTCCTTCAATTTCACTGTCCTATTTCATTATAACATAAATATCTTTCTTCTCTATAGTCCATACTAATTTTGAGGTTATATAAATTATCATAAACATGTATACTATCTCCATCAAAATTTTATAGTCATAATACAATGTTAGCAACATGTTATATAAACAAAACAATACACTATTGTATACCAAACTCCATACTTGGACATTTTTTTGATTACCAAATGTTTAGTATCTTTATTTCTAAGGTTTTTTGTAAGCATGTACATCATGTGTTGTCATAAATGACAAAAATTACATATCTCCATTAGCCAATTGTCAACAATCTCTCCCTTTGGCATTGATGGAAACAAAATAGGGAAAATTGGCCAAGTAACAATAACAAAAATATATTCATACTACATCTATTATAGTTTGTCCATCTTTATATATGCTCCCCCTTACAATATACTTTACAATCCTTTTGACCTATTGTATTTCTCTTAACAAGCTTAACAATTTTCATGTGTAATTATCCCCCTTTGACATCAATGACAAAGGTCAAAATGTCAAAATTTGTCTAAAAATTGTCCATCTGTTGTCATAAATGTTGTTCTTCTGCCTTAAGCTAGTAGAATCTTCATGAAATCATCAAAAATTTCCTTTAGACTATCCATACCTTTAGTCCATCTCTCCTTGGCCGATTTAGCAAAGGTGATAATTGTACATAAATAATATGATGCAATCTCAATTGTATTCAAGTCTAAGTACAAAAAGCTAGAATAGGTGTCCTTGGCCTTGGCACATTCCTTCAACAATTTCTCAACAAAATCTATTTTCAAAGCAATAGACTCTCTGAAATTCGATATTCTCTTCAAAATTTGTTCCTTCTAAAGTTCTAGTTTCTTGATATCATTGTGAATATTGGCCACTTGTCCTTCAAAATCATCAACTTTATAAGATGGATGTTGGATCTGGTTGGATAGAGCCTCTAGCTCGCTCATCTCACCGCCAATCTGATTGTTAATGTCCTTAGTCAATTTATATGATAAGGTACACTTAATGTACAATATCTTCCCATATTATTGACATTGTTGAAGTTTCTTGATACAAGTATAAAACCAAATCATTTTTAATATTTTGGAAAATGGTGCTAAACAAGTTAGCATCATGTGAAATATGTGCCTTTTCTTTTGCAACATTCAAAAGGTTAGTAAATTTTTCATAAAATGACTTTAGCACTATCTATGCCCTCTATTCCAGAGCTACTTCTATGTGCTACACTACCAGAGTACTATGTAGTCTATTAGTAAACTCCATTAAGGTCTTATACAGGCTTTTTACTATTCTATTCTTTTTAACAGGCTTTGATAAGGATGAGATCAAATCGGTTTGATCATCATCATCATCAGTTGCTAAGCTAGCAAGTGAAAGCGGAGTAAATGAACCAGAAGGTTTAGTTTCATTCTCTTTTCCTCTTGGCTTCTTATTTTACTCTTCTCTCTTCTTCCTCTTTCTTTTCTTTTTCTTTTCTTTCATTTTCTCTCTTTTCTTCCTCAAGAAATTTTTGCTTGACCTCTTCCACTTTCTTCTTTTCTTCTTGATGTAACCTCTTTTCCTCTTTAATTTGTCTCAATTTATCTTCAATATCCTTGGTATTAGGTTCATTAAGTTTAGAGCCTTCAAATGCATTATTATCATCAATGTTATTGGTAACATTGGTTTGATCTATTTGCATAGTGTCACTACTCACTGACACTTCTATGGTTCTAGGTGCTAGTGGAGATGTTGTCTTAGATTTTGTCAACATCTGGTTTATTGTTGTAGTAGTTTCACTTCTTAATTTATCTTTCTCACCCAACATTAAAAAAAATGGTCTTAATTTATTTCTTAAGTAAGGTGCAAGATTATTCAATAATGTCTTAATCTCTTCTTTGTAATTAGTCTTGCAAATAGTTCTTAGCATCTAGACTTCCAAATTTCTAAATCTCCTTCTCTTGCTGGTGTTTTATTCTCAATAAGTCTATCATAGACTTTCTGGTTTACTATGCCCTCAATATCTTTCAATTTTAGATTATTGACTATAATGTATCTCACAATAGATATATTAATCTAATATTTCTCAAAAAATTTATAAAAATCATTAAAAAAAATCATTTGAACAAAGTTACCTTCAATAGAAATAATTGAGTAAATCTTTTCTAACTTTGGCTTCTACGGTTGCTAAGGTTTTCCTGCTGATTGTTTTAACATTGTCACCTTCCATACTTGCTTGATTTCTTGCTCTTGTTCTTCCTCATTGCTAGATTTGACAATTGTCAAAAATGACTTTGCCCTCTTGCCTGGTCTAGTGGCCTGTTGCTTGACCATTTTTGTCTTTGTGGTCACTGCTTCCACTAATCTCTTAGGTTTTCTCTTTAGCTAACTAGGTTGCACATCTAACACTACTACATATGGAATGCTCTACTATGAAGATGTCTTTGCAATAGATACTAACAAAGGTTGCACATTTAGTATTCCTTGTTTCATGGTTTTCCTAACTGCCTCAGACTCACTCTTAGTCATACCAGCCTCTAATAAAGCTTTCTTCATGATTGACTCTATCTTCTTGTGTGATGCCTTCTCTAAGGATGCCTGATGAGCTGACTGGGTAATCTCATCATAGGTTCCAAATATGTATTTTTCTTTATCCTTCTATGATTTCAACAATAAATCAATATGACCAATTGCTATATCATCATTCAATTCATAACCCAAGGGATCAAGAAATTTTTCCCGAGGTTCTACTACTTGAATATAAGTATACTTTGTACCAACCATAATACAAACATCTTCTTTAAATTTATCTACAATTGCAGGTGCAATTCGGAATCTTTATCTCATTTCATTCTGAAATGTCTTCATTATAAGGGTTTCACTATCCAATATCTTGTCTGTAGGATGTCTTCTACATACTGTTGTGATCATTTCCATTGTACATCTATCACTTCCTATTATCTCTGTGACTGATAAATATGAAAATATTTTAAGCACATGAAAGAATATGTGATTTATCAGTGACTAAAATCAAAACACACTATTCTTAATACTCTTGATCTTTTCTATGTTCTCAAGTAATTGCATTCTTAAAATTTCATTAAGGTTTACTTGTTCCTTCTCTACACATATCTTATACACCACATAAATGAATCTAACTAATAATTCATCAATCTTTGAGCTTGTACATATAGAGTAGGCAATGATTCTACTCAAGATTCTTACATCATCTTGCATAATTGTGCTGATCACCATAGCCTTTCTATTATACACTACTTTGGTATAACTTTCAACTTTCTTCTTCACCATTTTCTCACCTCTAGGTACATTGTCTTATTTAATAAGACCAATTACCTCATGAATAAGGTCAGCAGGAATATCAATTACATTATCTTACATCCATAGTTTTCCATCATGTATCCTACTTAATATGATTCTGTGTCCAATTCATGGTAGAAATGATATTTGAACAAATCTAGTTCCTTTAAATGTTCAAATCTGAGCTTCATAGTCATGTCATGATTGAAAAATAATTCCATTTCCTTGTTCATGTATTCCACTCCCAATAGATTCAAATTTACTATTAAGATAACTTCTTACATCTTCCAAATATACTACATTGTTCATAGTGATGGATAATGCCAGGGATTTTTTTAGTGGCTATTATTCGCTAATTGGCTAATATGTCCCAATTGGGCTATATAAATTGGCTAAAAAGAACACCATATACTAGTTGACCGGTTCGCCCAAATTTTATAAAACACTCATATAGTGATTGAAACGTTCACCACTGTTATTACATAATTTTAGTTTGGTAGTCAGGTTCTTCACCCATATTTCTCTATAATGTTTACTCTTATTCGCCATGAAATTAATTGAGTGTCTCTTTCGACGATCATCATTCGTCAAATTTCCATTTTCCTATGTGAATTTATTTTTTATGAGTGACATTGTACTCCATAGACAACTTACCTTGATACGTGTCAACATTTCGGTGACTACCTCAACAATTCTTCTTCCTTCAAGAAATGTTGGCCGAAATTAAACCTCAGGCATTGATCCTTGATCATCAGATGATTTGAGTTCTCAAATAATACATTTAACATAATTACATTTCAAAACATAATTTGCCATCAATATTAATAATTTTTTTTAAAACAAAAATTATAATCGTCATTATTTTATAAAAATTGTCTAAACTATTAAAAAATTTGCCACCAAATATCCATCGATTGACTCATAATTCGCCAACACTATTAATTTTTTTCACCCAAATGACATGTGATTTGCCACAATTTTATAAATCTTGGGAGGGGGGGTTCTTTAAAGTTATCCCTGGATAATGCTGAGTTAGGGTTTCCTTCTATAGGTTTCATAGAGACAACCCTCAAATTAGGTTTGTCCTTGTTCTTAACATTGTGCACTACTGACATATCCATGATTCTATCAAATATGATCTTTTACTAAATAAATTTGTGAAAAAAGAATAAAATACCTTTTCTAAAAAGAGGGTTTGCTTCGAAATCTCCTTGACAAGTTGCTTCTAAGTGCTCTTGACTTTGGATGTATACACAATAAAGTGAAAACCAATTATGTACTCCATTCATTCCATAAACTTGAACTTGCATTAATTGTGTGCTTTGCAAACATGAAAAAGCTATTAATTACATTCTGTAATCAAATAACTACTCAAGATCATCTAACCAATCTTCAAATGCCATCCAAGGTTTACTATAGCCTCCTTTCATCATGATAATGCCCCTCAAGACTTTGCTTCACAAAATTCTTTACAAAAACATAGTTTTCATCTTCTACTATAGAATTAACCTTGTTTTGTAATACCAATAATTCTTAGTTCCTTAATAACTTGTTTAGACAAGCTCCAAATTACAAGTGAGCATAGGTACCATCTAAACTTAACTAGATACACCTTTTCCCAACTTCACTACCTCTAACTTGATCTTAAAATGAGGTTCCCAAATTTTGGTGCTATAAACAAGCTTAATTCAACTTAATTGAACCAAACCCAGTAATTGACTTTGATCTTCCTATCTCATCATTATCTAGCTTTTCTTTTGAGATTTCCAATCCTTTTACAAATGCCTCATTAAGTTCTTCTTGAATTTCACTAACTTCGTTTCTTTGTTCCTCATTGTCTATGTTAGTTCTAGAGTTCCTTTCATGGTTCCTTCTATCATTTCCAATGTTGTTTCCATTATTCCTTCTGTTCCCACAGTTTCTTCCTTTGTTCCTTCTATCTTCAAAGTTTATATCCATTCTAAAATACTTTGTTGTATGTCTGAAGTTGTTGCATAATTGACATACTGGTGCTCTACTTCTAGGATTCTGTTGTTCATCAAGTGCATAAAAATTCCAAGCAATGTGTCCAAAGTTGTTACACTTATAACACATGATCTGTCTTCTATCTTCATAAGGTCTTCCTTCTCTCAATGTCCTTTTATTAGATCTTCTTCTATCTATAGAGTTAGTATATTTAGATATTCTACTATTCCTTCTATCATTATCATACTTAGATTTCCTACAATTATTTTCTTTATGACCCATACCATGACAATTATGACAATAAAAGTACTTAACATGATTAAATGACTTATTTGTGCAATCTCTTTTCATAGTCCACCTATTTCATTACATAAAAAAAAAATTCCTATAAATTCATACCTAGTTTCTTTAGGAGATTCCATTTTCTTTGTTTCATCCAAAATTTTAACTTCCTTGCCTTGTTCAACTTTTTTAGGTTTATCAGAGACTGGATTCAATCTTATCATCAAATTTACCTTTTTCTTTTGGATCTGATCTGATCTCAGGTTTCTTTGTAGACATGTTAATTAGATAACCAAGACTAGACTTATCATAAGTAGGTCTCTGTATTGACATTGGATCATCAAGCTTTTCTCTGCTAGAATAAAGCTTCTCAAGCTACTGTTTGCACTAAGTTAATTCACCTTTCACAATAGTATTGTACTTATGAAGTTCTTCATGATCTTCTTTCAATGTTTCAAATTCAAATATTTTCTTTGCCAGACTTGCTCTCAAATTTGCATTTTTAGTCTTCAAATTAGAGTCAACTTTGCTAGGATCATTTTTCAAAGTCAACTTTAGATTTGTGATCAACAATTCATGCTTCAAGATCTTGTACTCTATCTTCAGCTTCGAATAGTCATCATCACTAGTTATAGATTCAGTAGATTCAGGCTTCAATTTGAGATGTTCAATCTTTTCCATTAATTGTCCTATGTATACTTTGGAGTCTTCATATCTTTCCTTCAACTTATCTCTTTTTTTAGTAAGGAGATCAATTTGTTCAAGTGCCTCTTCAAGGTTCTTCATCAACTATTCCATATCAACAGGGATCTTACTCAAGCTATTAAGCCTTTTCAAAATAATTCCACTCTGATACCAATTGTTAGAAATATGGATTACTGAGCCGAGGGGGGTTGAATTAGTAATCTGCAAACTTTAGCTACCAACTAGATATTATTTCTTACTTTAAACCATACATAACAAAGTAATTAAGTAATTTTGAATAGCAATAGTAACCATGCACAAAGATAACTCATAACACCATATTTTAGTAATTAGGGAATCCCTTGCCAAGGGAAAATCCTAGTGGGAATGATACCCACTAAATAATATACTACTATATAAGTTCCTTATTAGAGGATTGACCCTATTAGGAGTCATTGTTAGGAGGCTTTGAATCCCTATTAGGAGATTCCAACCATGTTAGCAGTTGTAGTATAGTAGATGCAAGATGATCCCATTGCCCAAACATGCACTTCCAATTACAAGAAGAGTTCACTGCCCAAACAAGTAATTAGACTTCTAGAGTATAGGTACTATAACTTCTTCCTTGATTGATCTCTAATCTTTAGCATGATCTTGGATCACAAAATAGTTTTCACAAAACTTCACATATATCAGTCTTACAAAAGTTTGCATACAATTGTTGAACATCACAATTAGCACATATGGTCACCGCTTCTCATCAAAAGATGTCCTTTGCATAAATACCATGCCTTTACACAAATTGCTACTAGGTTGGCTAAGACCACAATATACTTTTTCAACTTAGAGTAAACATCTAGGATGTTGACCCTAATTGGAAAAGTAATTATTTTGAAAACAAAATAATCATTTCCTTTAATTATGTTGTCTTTTAATTCATTAAAATGCAAATATCTTTGTTCCATATAGTCCATACTAACTTCAAAGTTTATACACATCATCATCAACATATATATTATCTCCATCTAACTTCGCTAGTTATAATATGACATCAGCAACAAGTTATGAACAAATAATACACTACTATATACAAAATTACATACTTACACAATTTTTTGATTACCAAATTCTAAGTATCTTTATTTCTAAGTTTTCATGTAAGCATGTACCTTATGTGTTGCCATAAATGAAAACAATTAAATACATCCATTAGCCAATTATCAATAGTTTAATTCATTGTGGGAGCTATGAACGTGGGATCATCACGAGATTTATCTCATTTGATCTAGCTCGAGGAGACCTTGGGATTTCGAGCTTTTGGGTGACCTCTATAGAACAATTATTTTATCATGAGTGTTTTTGTTTTGGTTGCCTCTTTCAGTTGTGACATAGTGCTCTCTCATTTTTTTGTTTTGACTTCATTTCTGAGTTAGTTTCTATTACTATTATATTAGGAGGTAGAGAACTAGTTCTCCCCTTTTTTTTGGTATGTTGGCACTACTTGGTTAGGAGGGTATGAGAATTTATGGCCTTTTTGGTGTGGGGGTTTGGCGATTTGGACTGTTATGCTAGTTGCTTTTGCATACAGACTCTGAAAAAAAATATTATTGGATATTTGGGATTGTTGTACCTGCTTGTGAAAAGGATTTTAATTTTGTTGAGTTTTATCAATATTGATTTCTGGGCATTTTTTACTTTGTCTCGATTTGTGTGTTTCCCAATTTTCTTAGGTGTTTCTTGGCACTGATGTTAGTCATGGACCTAGATTATCTATGAGATATCCAATCCAACCATAAATGCTTGTGCTTGCATTAGAATTCATGGAAAATTTGTACTCCTAACTATGTGCTTAGTTGAGTGATTATTTACTTACTATTTTAATTGTTTCTCATCTAGCCCTTATTGTTTATGATCATCGTGTAGTTGGTGCACCCACACATGAGCACATAAGCATGCACTTGTCAGGTTCTTGAGAGACCCAAACTCCTGGTTAATTTCGATTGAGTTATGTTCATTGGGGTTGGGCAGGGAAAATGCATTGCCTACAGGGACTCATCATGTGATGAGTATGGGTATATAGGATAGAGAACTAGAGGGGATTGTCTCGTAACCTTGGGTCATGTTCCCAACAAGGTTAACATGAAGAAGTTTCTAAATAAGTGATAACTAAATGAATAAATGGGTAATAAAACTAAGGTAATTAAATGTGGAATACCTATATGGTTTGATTTGAGGGTATTAGTCTATATGGTTTGATCCAAGGACACAGTGTGATGGCCTCTTAAGGGAATCCAGAGGGAGTCTAGAGGGAGAGTTTCCACTCGATTTTTAGCTTTGGAGTCCCAAGTGATCTACTCTCCTCTATAGTCCCTACATAGTGTACCCATTGAGCATTTGACCAAGACCAACTATATTGCATTGTCTAATGATCTTGGTTTTAGTAGTCTATACTATTTGGCATAAGTGTTAACCATGGATGACTATTTTGTGTGTGTTTGAGGTCAAATTACTATCTCGATCAGCATGGCGAGAGTGGGCTTTTAGGTTCCATGTAGTTAGGTGGTGTAGCTACCTTTGCCACTACTACGGAACATCGTAGAGAATTGGCCTTCCTCCATGTTTAGTTCTAGAGTAGGATGCTCACATGGTTCTTTGTATCTTCTAGAGTATGTTTCCATGTGGTTTATGTTATTTCAGTTTATAGAGATAGTTGATTTATCCTTGTTCCAAGGATCTTGAGGTGGGGCATTATAGAAAGAGAGTGATAGAAAGAGAGATGGTAATTATAGGGAAGTGATGGTTGGACATAAATAAGTAAAGAGATGAGGTAGAGATAGAAAGAGAGTAATTAGGGCATGAGAGAGAGAAAGGGAGAGATGGAATAGATGGACAGATTTGGGAAGGGAGAGCGAGAAGATTTACTTGTGGGAGAAAAATCTGCAGAAGTGATAGAGAGCAAGAGGGGAGAGAGAGAGTGGGTGTCAAAGATGTAATTTGGATACATGTTAATTAAGGTGGACATATGTAATTCTATTTAAAAAATGAAATATAAGCTAGACCCTAACACAAACCAAATGTGTGATTTAAAATTAGATTTTAAAATTAAAATCTTGATATCTCTTGACTTTCTATATAACTAATACATTCAAATTTAAAAATAAAAGTATATTTCAATACAAATAAATCTATTCAAATTAGAAATCTATTATAATAATAATAAAACTTAAATAACTGATAAATATGGAAAACCATTTATGTTCACATAAGTTGCGTGTGCTTACTAATAAAGATAATAGAGTCACAGAATGCGTGTGACTGCTATATTTCTAAGTTCATTAACATTCCATTAACATGTACTTAAAATAAAGGTAGTGATGAAGGTAATCACGGTCACGTGAGCTGCGTATGCATACTGGTAAAGATAATCAGAGTCACAGAATGCGTATGAGTATTATATTTTTAGGTTCATTAACATTCTCCTGTGTGCAAAGCATGAGAAAATATTCGATTATCTGGTAGTGAGTCATCTAGTGTGTAACAAAAATTTTGAGTTACGTGAATTTTGTAAATTTATGGTGAGCACTACAGGGATTAGTGCTCTTGCAATATTTCTATCACGAAAATTCAGCAGAAAAAAGAATTCATAGAGTTTGCTTTTGGGTCAATTGGGGATATTCTCCTATGACTAGTGATTTCTTTCCATTATGACCTACCGCTTTCTCTTCCTCTGTAAATAACAACCCACCATCAGAACATTCACCTTAACAAGCTCATACTTACAACACTGAAATCTAACATAACAAGACCTGAAATCTAACATATTAGATACAAGAACAACAGCTCCTCTACATTTTTGAATTTCAAATGAATTCAAAATTATTATGGAGGTGGAAGGTACGTAAAAACAAAAATTAAAAGCAAAATCAAAATGGACTGAGAGAGAACAACCAAAACAAAATAGGCTAAGCCTTACTCATTCGATGTGTTGATATGTTCAACGAATGCAGCTTTATAAGCTCCATTGTCAGGGTAGCGAAGGTCAGCAGGTCTCACGTTGGTTTTCAACATGTGAACAAGCTCATTGAGACACCAAGGAGACTTCGCATATCCTGGCGAGAATATGGCTATTTGCACAGTAGCAGAGGATATTGCATTTTGTATGGCTGGCTCGAGCTTGTTCACATGTTGAAAACCAATGCTCTGTTTATTCTTCTATTTTGTGATGTGAGACCTGCTGACCTTCGCTACCCTGACAATGGAGCTTATAAAGCCGCATTCGCTGAACATTAAAAAAAAAGGAGATTCACCAAGAAGAAGCTTCAAGACTGGAAAGCAGCCCTCTCCTCTTCTTTACTCATCTCTGGCTACGTCGAATGAGTAAGGCTTAGTAGCCTATTTTGTTTCGATTGTCCTCTCTCAGTCCATTTTGATTCTGCTTTTAATCTTTTTTTTTACTTACCTTCCTCCTCCATAATAATTTTGAATTCATTTGAAATTCAGAAATGTCGAGGAGTTGTTCTTCTTGTATCTAATATGTTAGATTTTAGGTCCTATTATGTTAGATTTCAGTGTTGTAGGTATGAGCTTGTTAAGGTGAATGTGTAGATGGTGGATTTTCATTTGAAGAGGGAGAGAAAGCGGTAATCATAATGGAGAGAAATCTCTAGTCATTTGGAGAATACCCCAATTGGCCCAAGATGATATAGATGAAAATTTAGCAGAAAAAAGAATTCATAGAGTTCTCACTGTAATTCTCAGCGATTTGTGTGCTTTTGGGCTTTCTGGTGATGGGCTGCGAGATCCGTACCTAGTGTGAAAGTATGGTATAATTTTATTGTTCCGCTAAGATTTTAGATAAGGGCTTTTATGTCAATTTGTTTTTAATACTTATGCATTTTTTTTAGAAATTTAAATGTGCATTTGTGGGATTTTCAATTGATGGGAATGTGAAGCTGAAGTTGGCATTCACATATTTTCTGTGAAATTTGTTGGAGGTTTTACCCTGCATTTCTGGCTTAAAATTATGATTAACATGTTTATAAGATGGCTCAAATTATCAATACAATTTATTGGTAATTCAATTTATTTTCTTTTTTAAATTTTATGTTTAGTTAATGATATATAGGTCAGATGATAAAATAATTTATTTTTAAGAAGAACAAATAATTTGTTATTGTCTTTTAATTCTCTTAATTGTAGTTATTTAGTTCTTTATTTTTCATTAATTATGTATTTAGGTTCATTTTTACTGCTCTTTATTTCATAGTATATTTGAACTTTATGCAAGAACAAAAAATTGTGTTTAATTTATGGTATGATAAAAAAATTATAAATATTTTCTTTTTAGTCAAGACTATGAAAAACTTATTCGGTTTATATTTTAGGAAAATAACTTCAAATTTGTTTGGTGACTTTACTCAAGAATAGACGGAACTAGAAAGATAGACAAGTGGTACTATGGGTAAGTCTCATTTTATGATTATTTGGAAAAAAAATATTTTAAACTTCTAACTTAAATATTTTATAATTATATTAATAATTTTTTTTTTCCAAACTTTAGAATATTAGAAAATGATTAATATATATAATGATATTTTTGAATCAACTATAAATAATTATAATAGAATGTTCAAGATATATTCAATTACATATACAAATAGTATGATTTTTTATTATCTTTATTTGATTAAAAACATAATTTAATTTTTTATTAAGACATATGTTGTTCATATTATTAATTTTATAGTTATGCTTTATTTTTATATTTTTGATTAAAATCATACCATATATCTTAGATAAATGTTTTTTTACTATCTAACCAATGATCAACTATCCATAAATAGTTTCTAGACTCAACTATCCAGAGTTTGTGGATACAATTATCCACAAACCTAAGATTCATCACGTTTTTGGATTCACCTACCTCCATACTAATACACACTACAATGCCCCCTCTTTTTCCTGAAAAGATAGTTCTCATGCAATGAATAATTTCTTCTATAATATGATAATTTGAAATAATAGATTTCCTTTGCTTCCATTTCCTCTAAACTAAATTTATTTAAAGATAACTTGTTTCTTTAGCACTAAAATTGGAGATTAAAATAGCAACTCCACCATTGAGAACAAAATATTTATTTAAATTCAACCAAGGACAAGAAAACATCTTTCTTTCAACAAACTCTTCGTAATATATTACATTAATGCAAGGAGAATTTTACGTTTTTCTAGCTTTATAATGCTCAACAAAGGTAAACATTAATGAATACCCTCCTTTAGTTTTTAAATTTTCCAAGAATTCAGAAGTCTAGGCTATTGGTAAAAAGAATCTACCCTAAAAAATTTGGGAGGCCCTGGGGTGTGAAGGAAAGAGTTTCTACCTATAGAGCCATAAACCAAGGTTTAGACATCACAAATATGTCTTCTACTGTGTCAACAATTAAACTCAATTCACAACTCAAATTAAAAGAATTTTTTCAAATCTAGGAAAGACTCTAAAGCACAAAGTAGAACCTTTTTTCATAGAGTTGAGTCCAAGTTTCTACTAGAACATTCTTTCATAGAGTTGAGTCCAAGTTTCTACCTTCTAGTGTTGTCGTGTGACCAATCAACAATTTTGAAGTCTAGTCCATAGATCCAATCAAAATTCTTTACAGAAAATAATTTAAGGGTGACTCTATGACATTAAGGTGAGGCTTTCCATGCACAGAGCCTTTAACCCAAGTTTAAATCTCACATTCTTTTCCTCTAATGACTTCTTACCATTGGATCTTTGATTTCCAATGCTTAATCACTTTCCAGCTTACTAATCTTCTTTTTCAACAATTTATACAACTTTTGGTCATCCATACCCCTCTCTTAACCCTAATTCAATCCTCCAATAAACACAAAGCCATGAATCCCTTCAATATTTAGATTTCCAATGGATATCCTCCAATATACACCAAGCCATGAATCCCTTCAATATTTAGAATTCCATGGAATATCCTATTAAACATTTTAACTTGTAACTAACTACTACTCCTTCCCATGACTGTTCTTGCCAAGAATGAGTTTTTACTATATGTGTGGCTTTTGATCCTAAACCCCCTACCTTAACCCCAAGTCATTCTTCCCATAGCCACCAAGCCAACATCCACTTTCACGTGGAGTATGTCACTGATTATTCTGTACAACTTCAATTCCATCCCCTTATCTGCCAAGCATGAGATTTTACCTTATATAATTAGAAATACAACCTTAATTTCTTTTCCAAATACAGTTCAACATTTCGTTCCACCTCATCCTGACATACAAAGGCTCAGTTTTATCTTATAGCTCATTATCACCCATCAATAGCATCCATAGGTAGAGATTACTATCATCTCCTCAATGTGTTGGTTCCCAAAACTGCAGATTGGAAATCCAAGAGCCTGCCACTTCTCCGATAGGATTTCTCAATCAGTTCTGGCCAACGAACGGAAATTGCTTAGATTCCCCTGCACTTCGGACTCGGCTACAACTAAGCAAGTAAACCTTTACCTTAACACTGACTGCCTAGTTCAAGGTTTTTCTATAGCAAATTTAAACTTTAGGAGTTCTTCGGCTGGCAAAGTTCTCAAACTCGATGAAACTAAAACTGGATGCTGAATATTTGATAATTGAATGTTTTGTATAAACTTTGTAAATAATAGAATTGATGCTTGCAGAAGGAATATTTTGATTTTTTGACTTCAACAAAAAGACCAATGCCTTTGCTCATCCGGGCGATAGAGTCAACTTCAGAGAATTTTTACATACAACTTCATAATGTTCAATGCACTTGTACTGCCAATAATTTTGATAATCTAGATGCAACAGACCAATTATGATGCAATCTTAAATTAGTCCAAATTGAATTTTAACTCCACTGAGACAAACCAGACACAGCTGTGGAAACAATTAAATATTTCACAACACCTATGATGATCAAATTTCAAATGCTTAATTGACCATGTCCACTTATCTGATAAGAAAATCATATACGAAATTTTAAAATATAATTATCAAAGACGATTCGCCTGTAGTTTTAAATCTCCATGCCATTAATGATAAACAAAGAACATTTTTATTTTATTATTAAAATAAAATAATTTTATAATAATAAAATAATGGAATTTTACTATAAAATCATATTGAAGCCTTATTTGTCCTTACAATAAAATATAAATATAAAATATTTTTTCTCAATATGAATGTCTAAATGTTCAGATATCTCTTTTTACAAATAGCTTGTCCCTTATTTATATTTTGAATACAAGAAAGATGTGACTTTTCAAATGGAACGTCATGTTACATTTTCTTATTAATTGCACCCCTTATTTAAAATAATTACTATAACCGTACCATTTCATTTTAATATTCCTCTTTAGCCATATAAGAGCTATAACCTTTGGTAAAAGTCACACCTCTTATAAATATTTCACATCTCAACTAAAATGATTAATCATATTATAATCTGAATTGCACCCTTTAATTAACATAGTCATCGGGCTCCTTGTCTTAAAATATAATTGCACCTTTCCGATGGCTTACGGGCACCAACAATTTGCCTAACAATTATTACTAGACTTTATTATTACTTTCGAATGCAACTTCAATATTATAACTTTGTCCATCCAATTCTTTGCTTCCGCACAGACTGGACGACCATAATCATTATTTCAAAAACAAATATGGTGCGATCTTCCATTTTTGCCCTCATCTGTATAAATACGACAGGCACTCCCTTATTCTCGTGTCTTCAGATGCGACCTTCCTGTGATGGCGATAATAAACTCAGAACTCTTGTGCAAATGAGATATCTTTGTTGCTCACATGGTTTTTGGCTTCAATTGTCCGGAGATCCTCGAATATTCAAAACAAAAACTGCTGTCGTTTTCTATAAACTTGTATGCTCCTTGCTTGGCTTCCTGGAAATATTTATTTCTCAACGTTGAATACTTGAGAATATCGTCGTTCTCTTTGAAATTAATCTTTCTTCTAGTATCAATTATTTACTTACTATTTGTGGTTGTTTGTTATGCATTATTTCTATTTGTCGATACTTCCTCCAGCTATCTTTCAGACTTATACTAGAGTCTGTTCATCAATTTAATCATCTGTCAGGATAAGCATACTGTCATGCGTCTCTATAATTCAATAGAAAACTCTAGTTATGTGTTTCAACCCTTTTAAAATTATATCTTCCTTTCTTGGTTTTGACGTAAGGCTTCTTTCGTATCTACATGGATGACACAACTCCCTTTCAGTTACTTTATTATTTTAGCTTTGTTTCGTCACTCTAATCATCGTGGTTTGTTTGTCGAAAGCTGAGCACACTAGAATAATTTTATGTGGACTGGGTATTTTTGACTCGAATCCTTTGTTTTATTCCTCCTACATACTGTCAACAGTATTTATGGAAGAACCTCCGTCTTCTGAATAATCACCTTCTTCAACTGGTTCACCCTTGCCAATATCTTCTTCATCTGTGGGAGAGCTTTGTTAATGTGAATGGGTATTGAGAACTTGCAGTACCTTCATTTTTTCTGTCTAATGGCCCTTGTTGAAGATTCAACCTCTATTCTTAATATATCAGATGATACTTTTGGCTGGCAAAATAACCTCTGCAATCTGTTTTTGAAAATACCAGATGCAGACTTTCTTTTGTCCAATGGATGCTCCTCAACTTTGCACAAATCATTAAATTTGTTTATGTATCAAGAAGTACACCCACTGTTATGATGTATTTGAGCAAACCGTTTTTAGTGCTGAGTTCTACTTTAGAGTCAAATCATGTGGACAGACCACCTAGATAACACAGCTTTATCTCTGTCAGTTTTGTCAACTTTGATCTAAACATATGATAATCTCAGACTATGATTATTCTGGCCGCTATGCACAATATCCTTTTCTTCTTTGATTGCACACTTAGTTGCAGGTATGGTCACACTGATCATAAAGCACGCGCAAGATGACACTCCAATTGAAAATGGTCAAGAGATATGAAATCAGGCATGATTTTTTTTTGGTAGATAGACTGTTAACAACAATTTTTGTTACAGTATCAAAAGGATTACATGCAGGGGTGTCCTTAAGTGGGTAATTTTTATATGCAATACAAAGTAGCAAGGACAATATTTAGTATGAATATGGAGAAGACTAATTATGATTGGCAATTGGTACAGGTCACTAAATTTTCTATAAAGTGTGCAAAATAGAACAACAATATATATATCATAGGGTGAAGAGATTAAGTATAATGCACAAATGGAGACCCTAAAAATTAGGGCTCCATCACAATGAAACATGTTTGTTTCTTGAGTCAAGGAATCTTCCAGTCCATATTGAGTTTAATCATGATCCGAGAACTTTTAGCTGCATCTCCTCTCAAGAAAGACTTTTATTTTTAAAAATAAACCCTTGTTCTCCCTCTGACATTTACTTTCTATAAGTAACAACAAGATTTGCCTGTGAGAGGGTTTAGTCTGAATTTCTAATAACTGTGGATTCAATTGCCTTCCTAGTGAACCATTCAGTTATCAAAGTCTTTTTCTCAGCAATATTCATCTTCTGGTCACATCACAACATCCACAAAATTTCAAACGAGGCTAATATGATCAGTCAGACATTTCATGCCACAGTGCAGGACAAGAAAAACATATAAGTATTCAAAGAGTGAATCATAGTGCAATATACAGGAAAGCTTCAAGTGAGACTACTAAGATATTAAAAACAGTTATGTAATTGCCCCTTCATTAATAGAGTGGTCTATCAACGTAGAAGTAAAATACAGGCCGTGTTTGTAGTTTCTATCCAATATTTAGGACCCAATAAGATGGTCGAGTTTCTACTCTCTGCTAGTTAGATGATTAGTTGATATAATTAGGCCGAATAGCGCCATTTATCCTGAGTAAAGGGGGAATGAATCAATTACCTATCAGTAATTTGTGAGGATTATTTTATAGCTAGTCGTCATTATTTGTAGTTTTTCAGAATTTTTTTTTATAAGGTATCTTCAATTTTCGAATCAAGAATGAGACTTTGATTTTGTATGGAAATTTCAATATAATTGTTATCAATGATCAACGAACATGAATCTTCATGAATGTGAGTTAGTAGAGCCACACCTACGTCATACCATGATGCAATAGTAAACTAAAGGAACTTGAGGGAAATGGAACAGTTACCATTCATGGTCAAATAATCGTTCATCTAGTCTTGCTAAATAAAAGTCTACTGGAAAAATCATTTAGAAGGTCAATAGCCCCTTACTGATATACCCAGCTGCTCTTTAAAAAAAAAGGTAATTAGAGCAACTCTGTAATTTTGTTGGTACCAATATCATACAATAAGGCAAAAGAGTGAAAGAGACTGTTTTAAACAAGAGACTGTATCTAATTGGTGGTTGTAGTCTATAACCATCAGGTCACCGTGCAACTAGCAAGGCCTCGGCAAACACCCATCACTATTTTGATATGCCCTTAGCTCGTTGCAGGTGTCTTTACAATGAAACCGTCAAACCATCGCAGTGACAAACATTTTAGAAAGAAAATTTCTATTACATGTGACACAAAAATGATAACCAATATTTCAATAAATTATTTTATAATAATGAATTTTCGAAACCGATCACATTTTTAACATGTACATGGTTTTTGAAAACCACAATAGAAATTGACTTACAAATTAAATATCATGAAAAACTGTCACATAATGCAGACTTCCAAAACCTTAATTAATAATGCAGACTTACAAAGCCTTAACCAAGATTGCCAGTATTACAAATATTACAACCAAAACATTCTCATCAAGACACCCAATAATTTATTAACAAACAATTTGATGCAGCTCTAGTTGTTTACCTTGATAGATATTGCAGCAATATGTGCACTTTCTTTCACCAATCTTTGAACGAAAACTTTCATATAAGAACATGAAGCCTTGAGTTACAAGAGAATATGGAGGTAAAAATAGTTATGAAAATAGCGTTGTTTCAAGCCCTTGTATATTCTTTTTGCCATTAACTAAGTATCGTGCCAATAAATTTCAAAGCAGATCGGATTGTCATTTTCTGTCATCCAGGCTTGCTTAGATGAACTTGTACTATCTTTCTAGCTAAAAACCCTATTAGTATCAAGATAATGGTTAAGATGTTTACACTCTTGCTGTAAGTAAATAATGTACATACTAAAAATGTTTGCTGTTTAGAATGGAACGAGAGGAATGTGTTGTTGCTCACTTTGTAAGCACGCTGACATTCAACCCACCATGACGATTACAGGTATGATGTCAACTTCTGTATAGTTTTTGTGAATAATTTATCTTCCTTTCATTGAATGAGTTTCAGATTGATTGTTATAATTATTATTTGTTAAAATTAATTATTATTATTTTTTAGATTTGAAGTAAGCTCAAATTTAAAATCTTTCCCAACTTACCACTGTCTAGCCTCTTGCCTAAAATGAAGCATATATTAATGATAAAAAATAGTATTGTTCTTAGATTAATTTGATAAGGACTCTCACTTTCATTTTTCATAGCAGTGTCGAATGAATTGGAAAATGAGAACACACAATTTTTCATCAAGTATAAAAGAAAGGTCATCGAAGGCAAAAACTCAAGCGGATGTTAGATGATATAACTGCTATATTTTACAAACTAAATCTTTAAAGCATGATTATAAGTTGTTTGTGGATTATTTTCTAGTATGCATATCTGTTCACTGAAGTTGTAAAAGCAGATCTTGTGTGCTTAAATTTGATTTATAGGATCAAGTCGCAAAATATATTGCCTATCATTGGACTTTTGATACATTTAATAGAAGTATAGATTTCTTAGAATTCTGAATTATCTTCATTTTCAGTGATGGGAGTGATTGGTTTTGAATCAATAGCATGGGGAAATAATTGATCCTGTTTTGGGATAGGGAGAAAATATAAGGCAATAATGAGGACAACTAACTTTTTCTTCCAACTGATATTAGAGGCGCATCTAACATGGGACTCTTTTTTCTGTACAGCTGATTCGAGAAGCATCTTGTGTTTGGAAATTCAATTTTAGAGAGTTTAATCCAAATCAAGAAATTCATGCCCCTGATTCAATCAAGCTGCTGAGATAGAGTGGTATCCATTTCACCAAAAACAACACATTGGGTATCCATTCAAAGTGCTTTGCTGAGCTTCTGATTTCATCTAGCATTGTTTTCAATAGGAATATGAAATGGGTTGTTTTTTATGGTGTTTATAATTTTGGGTATTTGTTAAAACTTATGATTTGCAACAAGTTGCCTCAGAAGGTTTTTTCAGTCTGATGAGATTATATTTTCCGAGCGTATATGTTGTGAAGCATATGATCAGGTTCTGTGATGGAGTTTCTGGAGGCCTTTGTTGGAATATTTATTGCAATTGATGTCTGTCCCTGGAGCCAAACACCCACCTATCTCCTACTGCAGAATAGTCACAAAATTTAATACGGGTAGGTGAGTTTTTCAAATTTGGAAATGAGGAGGAAAATATTTTTGGCAAAAGACAAAAGGAATGATCTGTATTCATTCGACCAAAGAGTCGGAGTTGAAGAGAGTAGTTGCAGAGCAGAGCAAAGAAGAAAGAAAGTGATCAGCAAATCCAATCATTGTAGAGATAGAAGGAAGCTTGTTTGTGCCTACAGTTGCACATGTTTTCCTTGTAGTCATTCTGTAAGTTTGAATTTATTAAATTCATCCTATGAAGCAGTGATTGCTCCAGGTGTTATTGTATGCCACCATTAGAGCTGCAACTTCAAAGTTCAAAGTTTGAAGTTTCTCCAATTTAAAGTTTTAAGGTTATTTTAGGGTTTTCTAGTTGAAGCCGAATGCTCCTAGATTTTGTAATGTCTTTTTAAATCAAAGTTGAATAGCAAGCAAATAGGCATACTTGAATCTATTATTCTTCTTCTATTTGTTGCATTTGAGAAGTTTATTGTTGAAAGTTTCAAGGTTCGGCTATCTAGTTTTAATGGTGAAAAAATTCACGTTATAAACCTGGTCACTTGGCTTGGTCTTTGTCTAAGTTGAAACATTGCAATTTAAGCCAAGCTCACTCGACATCTTCTTCTATCGAGCTCCACCCTACAGTGGTGACCAAGCTCACTAGGCATCCACACTACTGAGCTCACTCAGCATCCATTAATGCCGAGTTGCCCTTTACGTGTTGAGTTCACTTGGCTCCTTCATGTGCCAAGCTCACTCAGCACCCTCCTGCCACTCGGCTCCTTAAGGTGTCGAGCAAAACTGGCACTCAGCAAATAGTTAGTGCCGAGTGAAATTTTTAATGTTGTCATTTTGTCAATGAACAAATTGTCCTTCAAGAAAGTACATGCAAATCTGACCCTGAATACCCAGTTGAAAGGACTAATCAGCACCAACAATTGGATAGATTATCATTGGGTTGATAACTTTCCTCTAAATTTTATCGGGTACAGCTCCCTGTATGAAATATTCAATGAATTAAATGTGAATGTTTTTATCAGAAAGCATAAAAGGATATCAAACATCTACCCGTAAATACAATGTAGATGCGAAAACCTATACTACTGCATAGAAAGAAAGCAAAGAACAGCAAGTGACACAAAGTTCATTTGTTGAACACTGCATTATGTAATGAAAATGAAACTATGTTTTTCATCTTCTTGAGGGAATTAAAATCAGAGCTTTGAAGGATGACATAATAAAGAAGCAATGATATCAGACTGTAACTTTAGAGAAAACTAAAAATGACTCAAAGTTTGAATTCAGTGGAAGGAAAAATACATCATAACCAAAGTTTAATGTGTTTAACCTCCAGCCTCCCTTCCCTGACTGTAAAGATTACAAAGCCTCTTTCACACATTACAATCTAACCATTATTCAAAGAAAACAGAAATTTTCTCCACAATATTACATCAAACACCAAAATTTAATCTTGATCTCAGACACAGTTCTGAAAAGAAAGAAAATCTGCCCATGCTCTGCCTCTCACTGTCTCTCAAGAAAATGAAAAGATTTTACAAAATCCCCTCCCTGCCTAGAGCCCAAAGTCTGCAGTCTAGAAGAAGGAAGAATTCCCCCCTTGTTGTCTTTGATGTTGGCATATTTAACCTGTTCTTTCTTGTGGCTTTTCAGTTTCCTAACTGAATCTTGAAATTGGCTCTCTTTGTGGTTGCTCCCGTTCACATCTTTTTTTCTCTCATTTATGTTTTGATAACCTTATAAAACATTGATGTAAACATTTTATAAGAATAATTTGACATATTAAATGAGACTTGGACAAGTGGCACATTATTATATTATTCCATTATGAAAATACTTTTGATTATGGGCGGATTCGAAATAACTCTGTCAGAAACAATGGATCTCGATGCGGGATGCATAACTATTTATCCCACCGTTGGATCTTGTTGAATTTTGGATATGTTATCCAAATCTTAGTTCTCCACATTCTCACCAAGGCGATTTTGAAAATAATTTCTGAGTCAAAAGTTATAGATCTCTGTGTGAGGGTCTATATGACTATCAAAAAATCCGACTTGCTGAACTTGATCCAAAAAGAAAGCTTCTCTTCATATTTAGAGTTAAATCCCAAAATGAAGTCCGATTGTCTTTCATCTTTTCCCTTTTTATGAATGGATCATCTTTAATTAAATATTACCACGTTTATAATCTGACAATAGTAACACCAAACACCCAAACTGAATTCTGAATCCATGAAACTTCCTATGAAGGCTGATACAACATATAATAGTTTATGCACCTTGGAAGTCTTGCAGTTGAATCCATCAAACCAAGTCTTCATCTTGATATGCACTTTTGCATCTTTTGAATTGTTGGGTTGACTGAAACTGAATTATGAATTCTGGCAAAATCTTGAACTTTCCTGAGCTAGCCATTCTGCATTTCAAATTGTCTTGAACTATCGAACCACTTTGAACTAATTCGAACTTCAATTTGAAGTGGTTCAAAAACTCTGAACTTGAAGTTTTGCTTCGATTGTATTGAACCTGCAGAATGGGTTATCTAAACCATTGAATCATTTCAAACTGCTTTGAACTAAGGTTCAAAGTGGTTCAAAAACACAAACTCCAAGTTTTAAAACCATCCTCATATTGGTTACTGACACATTTTTATTTTTTACATAGTATCAGAGCTTTGAGGCCCCACATCCACAATGAGTTAGGGCATTTTTTTCTAGGATATTTGACATGGCAGGAGATGCAGGAAAGATATGGCAGTAGCCACCATCCTTTAATGGATAGAATTATGATACATAGGCAAAGAAAATGAAAACTATAATGGTTGCAAATGATTTGTGAGAGTTTGTACTTAATGGGTTCAATGATGTGATAGACCCAACTCAGTATGTTGGCCTCACAAATCCACAAAAGACTCAATTGAAAGAGTTAAGGAGAAAAAATGCTAAAGCATTAAGTTTGATTGAAGCAGCAATGACAGAGATAGTTTTTCCTAAGATTATAGTAGCAAATTATACAAAGGAAGCATGGGATATCCTTGAGATGAACTTCAAGGGAACTAATAAGGTCAAAGTAGTAAAGCTACAGATGATCAAAAGGGAGTTTGAGAACCTTCAAATGAGAGACAATGAAACTATTGCAGAGTTTAGCTCATGAATCTCCACTTTGATATACCAGCTCAAATCAAATGGAGAAGAATATGATGAGTAGAGAATTGTAGGGAAGATACTGAGGAGTTTACCTTAGAAATATGACAACCTTATGATGACCATAGAGGAAGAAAAGGACCTCACCACATTGACCATGGATGAATTGATGGAAACTCTTCAAACCATGAGCACTGAATAAACAGGTCAGCTACTACTTCTCAAGAGCAATCTTTCTAGGCTCAAGAAAATTCAAGAGGTAGGGGGAGAGGTAGAAATGGCTCCAGTAGAGGCTCAAGAAATAGAGGTCATGGAAGGAATGGTAAAAGGAATGCTGGTGGAGAAAGCTTAGGAAGAGCAAGCAACCAAGAGGGAGCAAGCACCTCTCAAAACAACTCTAGAGGAGGCAAGAAGAATTACAACTCCAACAAGAGTAATGTTCAATGCTACTACCATCATAAGTATGGACATTATGTAAGTGAATGCTGGAAGAAACGAGTTGATCAGTCAAAGAAAAATGCTAATGTGGCTGATGTGAATATGAGAAATACAAATAATCCCACAGCCTTCATCATGTGTAACATTGGTGAAGAAGGAAGCCCTAAGGTATGGTACCTAGACATCAGATGTAGCAACCACATGAGTGGTAATGAAAGTTTATTTTCTTTTATTGATAAGACTTTTAAGTCTGAAATTAAAATAGAAAATAATGGAACTATTCCCATAGTGGGCAAAGGATCTATTATGGTCTGCACCAAGCAAGGTGAGAAGAAGAAAATACAAAATGTGTATTTTGCCCTCGAAATGAAGCACAACTTGATGAGTGTTGGACAACTCATTCAAAATGGATACAAGGTGCTAATGGAAAATTGCAAGTGTGTCATTCATGAGAAGGATGGGATTAATAGGTTACTTGCAGTAATCCAAATGACAAAGAATCAAATGTTCCCGTTAAGAATTGAGACATGTTTCTCTTCTCAAGTCAGTGTTGTACTTCCCAAGCATGCATGTACAGTAGTACATTAGCAATCAGCTCTTAGAAGCATGATTGAAGACCCCCCCAAGCTTTGGCATCTTAGGTATGGACATCTTGGCTTTTCTGGTTTAAATTTGTTGTGCAAGAAAAGAATGGTAGAAGGTTTGCCAAACATTGTAAATTCATATAACAAGTGTGATACATGCATATTGGGTAAGCAACATAAGCTTCCCTTTAATTTTGGAAATTCTAGAAGGGCTATAGCACCATTAGAGTTGGTGCATTCTAATTTGGTAGGCCCTATGAAAACTACTTCTATTGGGGGGAGTACTTATTTTATGACATTCATAGATAATTTCAGTCTAGGACATGGGTGTATTTTTTGAAGAATAAATCTAAAGCATTTGAAAAATTTGTAGAATTTAAAGCCTTGGCTGAAAAACAATGTGGACACTATATTAAGGCATTTAGATTAGATAAAGGAGGGGAGTATACCTCCAATATGTTTGTAAATTTTTTCAGGAAAAATGGTATAAGAAAAGAGTTGACAACCAGTTATACTCCACAGCAAAATGGAGTGGCTGAGAGGAAAAATAGGACCATTATTGAAATGGCAAGGAGCATGTTGAAAGAAAAAAGAATCCCAACTGAATATTGAGGAAAAGCTATAGCAATAGCAGTATATTTGATCAACATGTGTCCTACAAAATCAGTTCATGATAAGATTCCTCTTGAGGATTGGTCAAGGGGCATATGGACAATTGAGCACTTGAGAGTGTTCATATGTGTAGCATATGCAAATGTGCCTAAGGAACAAAGGAAAAAGTTGGATGATAAAGGTGTGAAGTGCATATTCATAGGGTATAGTTCAGAATCAAAGGCCTATAGGCTATATGATCCAATTAATAGGAAGATCATCATTTCAAGAGATGTGGAGTTTCTTAAAAATCAGTCATGGGATGGCTCGATAGATGAATCCTCAAGCACTTCAAGTAAAGTGCCTACCATTGAAGAGGAAGAAGATGAAATTGGTGATCAACAAGAAGATGGAGCAACAAACATATATTGCAGACAAAAGAAAAAAGGAAAGCAACCCTTAACATGCCAAGCAATAGCTCCAAGCACATCAAGATAGCCCCGAGCTAGTATGCAAAATAGTAGCAGCAACAATACTAAAAATTTAGATCCCACTCTTGCCTCCCTATTGCCAAGAAAGACCAAAACTCTAAGGGACATATACCAAGAAGAAAGGTATGATGAAGACAATGATGAGAGTGTAAATTTTGCATTATTTTCTCATACTGATCCAATTTATTTTGAGGAAGCTGTGAAAGAGGAGAAATGGTGTAATGCCATGGATGAGGAAATAGATGCTATTGAAAGAAATGAGACATGGGAGTTAACTACAGTGCCTCCCAAGAAAAAAGTAATTGGAGTGAAATGGATTTATAAGACCAAGTGCAATGCTGAAGGAAAAATAGATAGGTATAAGGCACATTTAGCGGTCAAGGGGTATAAGCAATAGTATGGCAGAGATTATGATGAGACATATGCCCTAGTTGCAAGAATGGAAACTGTGCATGCTATCATAGCAATTGCAGCCCAACACAAATGGAAGGTATATCAAATGGATGTGAAGTCCACCTTCCTAAATGACATATTGAAGGAAGAAGTATATGTGAAGCAACCACCTGGTTATGAAGTTGTAGGTTTATAACACAAGGTGTATAGACTAAAAAAAGATCTTTATGGGCTTAAGCAAGCTCCACGACCATGGTATAGTAGGATTGACTCATACTTGATGAGCAATGGCTTTAGCAAAAGCAATAGTGAGCCCACACTTTACATCAAGGCAGAAAATGGTAATGTGTTGATTGTTGTCTTGTATGTTGATGATTTAATTTTCACTAAAAATGATAATTTCTTAATTGGTAAGTTCACAGAGGCTATGAAAAATGAATTTGAAATGATAGACCTAGGTCTCTTGAAGTATTTTTTAGGCATAGAAGTAAAACAAATGCATGATAGCATTTTCATCTCTCAAGAAAAATATGCATAGCAGATCTTGGAGAGATTCAAAATGCAAAACAGTAAGGCAGCGCCAACACAAACAGTAATAGGTCTGAAGTTGAGCATGGAAGATTCTAGCAAAAGTGTGAATCCAACACTATAGAAAAGCATGGTTGGAAGCTTGATGTATTTGACTACAACTCTGCCAAACATAATGCATGCATTAAGTCTGATTTTTAGATTTATGGAAACATCAAAGGATTGCCATTGGCAAGTGGAAAAGAGGATCCTAAGGTATGTGAATGGTGCCAAGGGATTTGGAATTTTGTATACTGCAAAAAATGAATTTAAGTTGGTTGGTTACACAGATAGTGATTGAGCTAGAACTCTAGATGATAGGAAGAGCACTTCCAGATACATGTCTCATATGGGATTGGGTGCAATTTCATTAGCAGCCAAGAGGCAACCTATTGTTGCTCAATCTATAGCAGAGGCTGAATACATAGTAGCAAATGTAGTAGCATGTCAAGTTATTTGGTAAAGGAGGATCTTGACAGATTTAAATGAAAGGCAAGATGATGGAACTACATTTTATTGTGACAACATCTCCTCAATTGCATTGTCCAAGAATCTAGTCTTTCATGGGAGAAGCAAGCATATAGAGATCAGATATCACTTCATCAAAGAGTTGGTGGAGAATGGGGATATCAAGATGGAATTTTGTAAGTTTGAGCAGCAGCTAGCAGACATTTTTACCAAGTCATTAGGCATTAGAAGTTTTGTACACCTAAGAGAGTGTCTTGGTGTAGTTGATTTGGATCAATAATGATCCTTGTTTCTTTGACTCAAGACAAAGTGGAAGAGTTGGAATATTTATTGCAATTGACATTTGTCCCTGGAGCCAAATGCCCACCTGCCTCTTGATGGATTGTAGAACAGTCATCAAATTTAATACGAATAGGTGAGTTTTTCAAATTTGGAAATGAGGGGGAAAATATTTTTGGTAGAATACAAAAGGATTAATCTATATTCATTCAACCAAAGAGTCAGAGTTGAAGAGAGTAGTTGTAGAGCAAAGCAAAGAAGAAAGAAAGTGATCAGCAAATCCAATCATTGCAGAGATAGAAGGAAGCTTGTTTCGTGCCTGTAGTTGTACGTGTTTTCCTTGTTGGTCATTCTATAAGTTTGAGTTTATTGAATTCATCCTATGAAGTAGTGATTGCTCTAGGTGTTATTGTATGTCGCCATTAGAGCTGCAAGTTTAAAGTTTGAAGTTTGAAGTTTCTCCAGTTTAAAGTTTTTGGGTTATTTTAGGGTTTTCTAGCTAAAGCCGAATGCTCCCAGATTTTGTAATATTTTTTTAATCAAAGTTGAATAGCAAGCAAGAAGGTATACTTGAATCTATTATTCTTCTTCTATTTTTTGCATTTGAGAAGTTTATTATTGAAAGCTTCAAGGTTCGACTCTCTGGTTTTAATGGTGGAAAAGTTCACATTATAAACTTGGTCACTCGGCTTGGTCTTTGTTTGAGTTGAAACTTTTTAATTTAAGTTGAGCTCACTCGGCATCTTCTTCTATCAAGCTATACCCTGCAATGGTGACCGAGCTCACTCGGCATCCATTGGTGTCGAGTTGTCCTTCACGTGCAGAGTTCACTCGGCTCCTTCATGTGCCAAGCTCACTCGGCACCCTCCTACTACTCGGCTCCTTAAGGTGCTGAGAAAAACTAGCACTCGACAAATAGTTAGTGCCGAGAAAAAATTTTAATGTTGTGATTTTTGTTTTTCACATCCTTAACAAAGTTACTGAGCTACTTAAAGTAGTAAAAATTGGCATATGTCACCGAGCAGAGTTTGATAGTCTACTTACTTGCTTTGTTTTCATGAAGTTGAAAGAGGGTTTTATAAACATATCACTGGACAAGTATACAAATGTTTTGTATGGATTGTATCTAAAAAACTACATTGGATAAGGTACTTGAATCTGCATACATGGTAATGTTAAATTCTATTTCTATTCACTAACTTGCAAGTGGACCTGAAAAGAGTTGAAAATGACAAATTTAAACATATCCTTCATATGATTTCATATGGGTAAATCATTTTCTCTGGTATATGAATTGGTTTCATACCAGTCAAGGCCACTTTTTTTAAGATTAGCAATTTCTTATGTCTGAAGAAAGCAAAATTGAACATTAAGAAATTTCATATCACATCATGGACTTGTTGAAAAGGCTTTCAAAACTTTAAATCAAATGCAATTGCTAGGTGCAAAGCTAAATTCTAGAGAAGCATCTCAAGCATGATCAAAACTAATTGTGTTCCTATGCTATAATACTCGAAAGAGGGACTATGGATGACCATTAATACCATAGTTAATTACAAACCTATTTCATTGCATAGCTAGACGGATTGAATTGCAATTGTGATTGAGGAAGAAGAACTATTTGGAGGAATCCTTAAGATTGATATGGAGGAAAAGAGAAGGGGAAGAAGAATTACCATGTGAATAGCATACCACTAATCTAGGCTATACTTCATCTGATATGAGTAGATAGGCTTTAAGCTTCAACATTAAAACCACTGAGAAATATTAAATATCCTATCCACTAAAACTTTTATGTATTCAATTTTTTGATGAATAGCCCCTTCCTTAGATTAAAAAAAAATACAATAAAGTTACATATTCACAAAAAAGGGGCTGGGGGATATAGGATCATTCCACGAGTTCATTCAACCACTGGCCAGAAATCAGCCATTCATAAAAAAACTTTAGAAAA
Organism: Cupressus sempervirens; assembly: GCA_028749045.1. NCBI lineage: Eukaryota > Viridiplantae > Streptophyta > Pinopsida > Cupressales > Cupressaceae > Cupressus > Cupressus sempervirens. Next base: position 46,537,326 of record CM053793.1, on the reverse strand, counting down.
CAACTAGAAAACAAAGAAATCCTCATGCTACTAATGCAGCGCCAGCCGAGGAAGGAGGATCCTTATCATCATAGCCCCACCCAAAAGTGGGGTGAGTAGATGGCTCAAGGGGAGCCCAACTATCATCAAGAGTAGCAGCATTATCTTCATCTTTCTCTCCCTTAGGTCCTGGAAGGAAAAATAGCTAAGTCCAGTAGGGGAAACACCCACTTGGGGTCCAAGTGAGCAAAAGGCCAAACAATAGCAGGAGTAGCAGGAGGAGCCATTGGGGACGACCCTAAACTAGACCTCTAGGGAGGTGAGATTGAGTGGTGTCGATCACCAAAACCTCTAGAAATGTGGCGCTGACCAAAAGCACCATAGCTGGGAGAGTGGTGCTACTAAGAGCGAGGCGTGTGTGAGTGGCAAGTGGAACTAATATGTCCTCGATGGTGATCTCAAGGAGGGATATGGTCACTGGAGGCTGAATCTGATGGAACATGAGCAACCGTATAGGGGGCATTTCCCCAATGAGCCAAAAGCTCCTATAAGTGTGCCACCTCTAAAGCTACTTTATACATCTGTACTTAAATTTGCAACATGACATTGTTATAAATACATGCTTTAGAGTACATAGCCACATTAATGTCAAGTGTGTTGTGAGTAGAAATGACTGCATTCTAATCTTTCCAAATGGTAAATAAGATCTTCAATCTGAAAGCATGCCATATCTAGGCATATTTGAAGGTAATCAAGGTATTATCATCCAAAAGAACCATATGCCAAGAAAAAGGTTTTGGGAAAAAGGGACAAAAGAGATCATGGATCTATCACCAGTAACACTAAGCCCATCTACTAAACTAAAAAATGTGCAAAAAGGACTCTGGTTGACCATAGAAAGGGAAATGGAGCTTAGGAACTCCTAGATACCATAGCCAGGAGCCCAAAGGCAAGCCCTAGAAAAGAATACGCAAGGCAAAATGTGCAATTTTGGGTTCAGTAAAGGTGTGCTACACAATGGAGAACCTATGACTCCAAGTGCGATGCGAGGATTGCAAATGCCAACTTTCGTTGAGTACATCAACCATGGGCAGGTGAGGAACTAGCCATTGGAAACCTAGCCTAGGTTTGTAGCAGGTTATCAGAGTGTCTGGATACCACTTCGAATATTTCCACCAAGGACAAGAAGACTGAATGCCCACTTTGTGTAATAAATGTGAAGGTACCACAGAAACTAGAAGATCAAAAGTTTTCCAATCTAGACGAGTGAGCCAGAACTGCACTCTCATTTCTTCCCATGACTATAAGTTTATAGTAACTCTAGAGAAAAGATCTTTAGGGGTCCTTATGCTACGTTTAAAAAAATGCAAAGCACTAGCCTCATGCACCTTTGCTAGGGGAACGCCTTGAATAGAAAATAAAGGTGACCACTAGAGATTATGCTAGTTCAAGTAAAGCTCATCTCTGAATCCATTGCCAACCTAGTGAAGCCAGGGCTTAACTACTTCCCAGGCTTTCCAAATATTCTTGGCAACAAAATTACCCTGAATTTGAATAGGTTCAAGGCTAATTAGAAGGGTTTGAAACCCAATCCCCTTCCAGGTTGGCCGATGAACAAGAAAGCCTAAAGAAATACAATGCCTTAACAGAGTCTTCGAGGCTTCATTTCTAGAAAAAGCTTGAATCACCCATTTGGCACATAAAGAAATACCTTGCTTCTAGGTGGATAGCAAGCCAAGGCCACCAGACTCCTTGGGAAGATAGCATAAATCCCAAGCAACTCTATAAAAGCCCTGGTGAGAAGTATCTAATGCCCAAAGGAAGTCACGTAAAAGGAATTCAAGTTTGAGGTATGAGGCCTTTGATGGAGCCCAACAAGAAGAATAATAAACATGGGTGGTGGCCAACACTTTGGAACAAATCTAGAATTTTCCTTCTAGGGAAATAGGTTTGGTAATCCAATACTCTAGCTTCTTCTCTATTATGGCAAGAACCACATTCCAGAGCTCAATAGCTGAGGCTTGGAAGGTGAAGGGGATACCCAGAAAATGAAAAACTTCCCCATGTTGAACCCATTTCCATTGGTATTTCTCAAGCCAAGCAGGACAAGGAAGGTAAGACTATCTGTAACAAAGGATTTTGTGCCACTGAATTTGGCAAACCCTGAAGCAATACAGAATGTGTCAAGACATTGTAAAGCAGAGGCAATATTCTCTTCATTCTCAATGAGAATGAGGAAAGAGTCATCTTCAAAATGACCATTCACAAGCTAATTAGGGGAATCCGAAAGGGAAATATTTCAGACCCTTCTTTGGGAGATGGCATTTGCGAGCAAATACTCAAAACCTTCTTCTTCCAATTAATATAATGAGGGTGCTAGCAGGTAGCCTTGGTGAATTGAATGATAAAGCCCAAATGCTTGAGACTAATGGGCATTAATGGAGATGTAAGCAAAGGCATCTCCAAAGAGCATTTGGACTAATTGCAAAAAGGTAGGGCCAAACCCAAGAGCTTGAAGCATGGTCAAAATGAAAGGCCACTCAATCCTGTCATAAGCTTTGGCAAAATCAATTTTGAGAAAGATGGCCTATTGCTTGGAATGATGAGCCCATTCCATCCCTTCCCACACAACAATTATATTGTCCAAGATATAATGGGACTTGATAAAACCTGTTTGCTCAAGGCGAATGATCGGAGGAAGAAGATGATGGATTTTGAGTGAGAGAGCCTTGGTAATGATCTTATAGGAAATGTTCAACAATGTGATAGGCCTCCAATTATAGATGTCTTCAGGGTTGTCAACCTTAGGTTTGAACTTAATATTCCATTTGTTAATAAGATTACCCAGAGAACAAGAATCATATGCCTCAATATAAACCTTATGCAAGTTTGGACCAATCTCATCCCAAAATGCTTTGTAAAATTCACAAGGGAAGCCTTCACAACTAGGGGCCTTATCATCTATCATGAAGAAGACAACTTCCTTGAGGTCCTCCAAAGTGAGCTTCTACTCATAGAATGCATATTGTTCTGGAGCAAGTTTTTTAGGCATGACAGCCAAATAAGCCTACAAGGCTTGGTGCCTGGCCACTAAAGGACCCCGAGATGTGAAATTTGTCTCATAGTGGTGAACAAAGGCTTGAAGAATATCAGAAAGATTACACAGGGTATGTTGACCCTCTCGAATGTGCTTGATCCCCACCATAGAGTGGCATGCCATCAACACATTAAAAAATTCCTTGGAAGCTTAATCACCAACCTCTAGCCAGTGAAGGCGGGCTTTGAGTTGAGCTCCCTAGGTAGTATATTGTATGCAACTTGTTTATGATGGCGAAGGTTGGCAAGCTAAACCTTGAGATCCATATCAAAAAAATTCATGGAAAGAGATTTAGTGGCCATATGGAGATCTTTTATAGTGGCCTCATAAGATCTCTTGCGGTATGTGGCCAATTGCCTCCCATAAATGCGAAGAAAGCTCATAGTACATGTGATGGCATCTTTCCACCATTGGATCCACACAGAAGATGAGTAGGGCCTAGGTTCAAGGTTCCAAGTTTGTAAAATATGGGTGGCAATGGGTGGATGGGATAGTACAAAAGTATTAAGGTAAAATTGAGTTTTACAATTACAAGGAGGGGAAAAATGCCAAGTAATGGAGAAGTGGATAGGGAAATGATCTGAAAGAGTCATGTTAAGGAGCAGAGTGAGAGGTAGCAGACTCATGTGAGAAAAAGAAAAAAAGGACTAAGCAGAAATCATAGCACGGTCCAACCTTTTAAGGACCCTATCAGCTCCCTCTCAAAAGTTGGACCATGTGTACCAAATGTCATTAGTCCAACGGTGATGAACATTGGGATCAAAAAGACCCAACTTGTTCTGCATGTAGAACCAAGCTTCTTGCTCATCAGCTGACCATCAAAAAGGCAATAGGCCCACTTTATCAACAACCAACTCAACCATACTAAAATCCCTGTAGAATAACCAGGTGGCAGGTGGCAAAGAATTAGCTAGCCAACTCCACAAGTGTGATTGCTCAATCACATCATTAGGGCCATAGATATTGACAATGCCAAAATAATGATTTTGAAAAGACAAAAAAATCCAAACTACTCTCTGCATGTGGTTAGAACCATGGGAAATAACAAAAGGAAAAATCTAAGGGGAGATGAGAGTGACTACACCACCTCGACCAACTTCATGCTGAGAAGCAAAACTAACACCATCCGACCATATCACATGGCAAGCTAAGTTGAGAAGGAACTGAAAGACTTTAACTTCTTGCAAACATAGAATATCAATATTTCCAAGCCTATGCTTGGTATCACAAAAAAAATACTTTCTAGAGAGGTCTATTAGCCCCTGCACATTTCATGAGAGAAAATTCATCATAAACAAGCTTGCATATTTTCCTCATCCCCAAGCAAGGAAAAACTATTATGCAAGAAAGCAGAGGGTTCAAATGAAGAGTCACCCAAAGTGATGGCTCTTCACTTATAGCCTTAAGGGCTACAAGAGTGATCGGGAGATGAAGAAGAAATCATAGAAGCTGTTTGAGGCACCCGAACCCAGGTAGCTCATACCTCTGGCTTAGCTATCCCCTATGGTGTAGGGTTTGAAATCAGCGGCCTCACAACTAGAGGAACCTCCGATGCCAAGGGTACAAGAGGAGTTGTACTAGAACTAAGATGGCTAGGTTCTTGAGAAATAGGGTTTAGCTTAGTATCACCCTTGCCTTTCTTGACAATCATTGTCCACTCATCCTTTTTAACAGTTGGAGCTAGCTTGGGTTCTTGCACCAAAGAGCGATTATGCTCAAGAAGAGGACAATCCTGACTCACAAATTGATAGTGAAAAATAAGTATTCAAGAGATTCAAGTAAAGAACCTTTTGAGTAAAGGTATTAGCACCAATCTAAATTTCCACAGTCTCTTTAAGGTCCCTAGAAAGGTTGACCTCAACATAGACCCTCCGCTAAGGACGAGCATTAAAAAATTTATCCAGTTCCACGTAAATGACTTTGCCCATGGTTTGGGTAATTTCAGTGAGAAAAGACCAGAAAGGGATGGGAAACCCAAGAAAATCTACCTAAATTGGAACCCTAATTTTGCGGTCATCTGAACACAAAAGTCTCAAGATCATCTCTAGAAAATGAGCAGAGACAAGTGAACTATCCACAACCCATGGCTGAAAATACTCTCAACCTAGCAGGGGTTACCAAAATGAAACAAGAAAAAACCCTTGGTGAGGTTTTGAACCCCTTCAAGGTGAATCCCCTAGGGGGACCAAGCCTTGGATACTCATTCATGCAACGTGCTTTCATAAGGAGTGCGACCCACAAAATACCCAATAAGATTTTGGGTTTCTAGCTATTCGCAAGCAGATTCAAAAGCAAAAATATTCAGAACCAAGTCAGGCGAGGAATTACCTCATGAAATACCTTGGGCACAAATTTTTATGGGCATTTGATTGGCGAGGCCATTTTTGCATGCAGCAGCAACTCCAGCACCAAGAGTAACTATTGGGTCAGAGAGGGCCAAGGCCATTATAGCCTAAAATAAATTCTTGCACTAAATGCGGAATGATAGATAGTAATGCAGAAAGGGCTTAGATGTAGACTGTACAAACCCTAGCAGAGCTCATTGGGATTCTTATGTATTTAATTCTCCTTCAATGATTATGTAAAGACTTATTCACTCTATTTTTTCAAATAAGAAGGAAAAAACTCAAAATTTAACGTGCCTACAAGTATACTTCTTCTAGTTGATGTGTGTTGGAATGTGTAATTTTCCCTCAAATGAAAAGTAAAATAATACTAGAGGATCCTAAAAATTGTAGATTACAAATAGGGTTAGGTAATATTAATATTTAATTCTATAAAGTTCTAGAAGTCATTTGAAAAGTCTATTTATTCTATGTCAGTTAATTTAGATATTTCCAGAAACAATCAAAGACTTCTATAAAAGAGGTACATTGTAATGTGTTTTTATTGAGATAGGTAATGAAATGGTTCTATAATTTCTATAAGTACCTATACCACATATTTTGTGTTTAATTATCATTTTCCCTCCATCCCTATCAATGTGGAATTCTGGAATCTACCCTGCTGATGTTCTCAACATTTTTTCTCTACTTTTTCTAAGAAACTCCCACTTGATGGTGAACATTGAACTCTCAAGATTCATCTATGTTTCTCCTCCCTTGTAAAGTGGTTGACTCTAAATAATGAATCCTTCTTTTTAAGTTTCCTTCGTAACCTAGACTTAGGAGTATCAATTAACAATTCTCATGCTTAAGTTATTGAGTAGATTAATAACTGCCATGGCTAAAGTGTATGATTTGAGAGGGTGGAAATTTCCTGCAAGGGATTGGGAATGATTATTCAATCCAAGAAAGCATAATTAATATGGCTCTCCCTTTCTGCCATGAATTATAGGTTACTTATCAAGGGGAAATTGATATAATGATAAAATATATATGTGCAGGGTGGTTTTCTTTTAAGCTTTAGGTTAATTTCTTGTTTTATTTTATTTTATTTTTAAATACTTGATTTATTAAAATTAGTTTTAATTTAATATTAAGATAAATTAAATTTCAAAAGGATTAAAGATGATAATAATAGGTTTGATTAATATCGATCTTATTGTGTCTACCTCCTCCCCTTTGGGTTGGCTATGGTATTTCCTGCATCTAATTTGGAACAAAAGAGGTTAAAACTTTATGATAAATTTGTGTAATAAAATTTGCAACATGTATTCAAATTTTCTTTTCCTATAGTATAATTTCCAATTAAAATTAGTTTGATTAATTTTAAAGTAATTTTTAACATATCTATTTATAAAATTTGTCATAATTAATAAATTAAAATTTGAGCAAGTTAAATTGTGATACCCTAAACTCTGGAACCAGAATCTTCCAGGACATAGTTTGTAAAACTAGAGTTAGTCAAGCAAAAACCACCTAGGACACAAATGTTATACCATTGTATCATATTGGCCATTATTGCTTAGGCCATCAAAACCACATTTTAAAAATCATTTCTTCTCACTTAAGGAACATTTACAAAAATCATTACTAAATTAAGAACAATTCATTTAGGGAATCAAATAGTAAAGATATGTGTATTGTAGTATCGAAAGATAGGGGGGTGACATATCCTCCCCCTTATGAGTCATTGTCCTCAATAAAAATAAATAAAATTAAAAAATTATTTATAGTGCATAAATGTTTCTTCTAAACTATCTAGTTATATACATTAAAAAATGAGAAAATTATTTATGGATCTTGGCATTGTATTTCCACACAACATTGTCCTCTAAGTATTGGTCCTACTAGACCTTACACTACTTTACTTCTTTATTACACAAGCGTAACATATGTGCCTCAAGAAACCTAATGGTATCAACCATGACCATCTTGGGGTCTCATATCTACAAATAGTTTCAATCCATCATGTGTGAGAAGTCAAAAACATACTTTTTAAGGTAAGAAATGTGAAACACATTGGGAATTAAAAACAAGATTGGTGGTAGTGAAATCCTATACATGATTGGGCTTATCATTTCAAGGTTTCTATAGGTCCAATGCATCTAGGCAAAAGTATGGAGGATTTTCCAAAGGTTATTGCACTTTTCGTATATTTTACCCTTAATAGTACCTTTTCACTAACTATAAAATGGTAGAATGTATTCATAGCATCACTATAGCATTTTTTGGCAATCGGTAGCTTTTACCAACCTTTTCCTAATCAATCTAACCCATCCCTCCATTTCTGGCATTGTTTCATGGCCTAGTACAATCTTGCCCCTTCAAGCATATCCCAGCTAATAAAATTTCTATAAAAAAAATTCCATACAATGCTTCAAGGGAGTCATCTTGATCGAGGATTGGTAGGTATTATTAAATAAAAAATCAACCAACGTAAAATAATCCTCCCATTTGTATTCATTATCCATTTAATACATTGTAAGTAAATCTTCTAAGATCCATTTCATTTTTATATTTATATTCGTTATCCAAAATCTCGACATCCTTCTAGCATCCCTGTATTAAATTATCTTCTTAGGAACACCATGTAGTGTAAAGATTTCTTGCACAATATCGCACACAATAAATGGAGCTCCATTTTTTTATGTCACCTTAAGCTACCTTGCTAAGTCTATCTATGACTACCAATATCATTTTGTACTTGTTACATGACATGGGTAGTTCTTGGATGTAATCCATACTAATAATTTGTTGTACTTACATTTTGGAATAGCACATGAGTGGAGTCAACTTGAATATATATTTGTCCTTGAATTATAAGTATTTCATCTCCATATCAAAATGGAACCCATCATATCAGTGATCTTAAAGGGTTCAATCGTAGTGCCCTCCTAACTAGATTGTAGAATTTATTACCCGCATAACTAGATATGACATGTTGTTTGAAGCTTGTTCAAATATATGTTATAGTGCAAATATGTCATATTTGGCTTAAGGGGTCAACTACCTTATTTTATATCCCCTTAATGTAAATAATTTTAAAATTATAGTCAAAAATTAGTTCTAGCCAACACCATTATCCTACATTTAGATTGGGTTGAGTAAAACTATATCTCAAGCCTTGGTGATTGGATCAAAATGTAATTTTTTCCCTATCAAATATTAATGCCTTTATCTTTTTAATGCATATTGTATGAAATGAGTAGGTTCCCTTTTAAAGAGATCTTAGAGTGGCCCATGCCTTGAACTTTCGAATGAGGTAAGAACCATATTGAAGTAGACTGATAAATAGTTGTGTTGGAAATATAGGAGTAACTAAGAGGGAAAGGGTGAATCAATTACAACTAATACAATTCCAAATCCCTTAGATATTAGTACAAACTATCCTATAACTCACATCTCGGTTAGAACTAGAAATCCATTATAACTCGGTTAACAAAGAAATCTTGAAATGTTAATGTGTATTAACCCTTAGTAAATTAGTTGTAGAAAGATAAAGTAATAAGAAAATAACATAAACACATGAGACACCAAGAATTAACATGGAAACTCAATTTGAGAAATCTACCAATGCAACTATTTACAACTTTTCACTATTTTGAAGTGATCCCTTTTAGGAACCAACTCTATTTAAGGTTACAAAGCACATTTTTATGTGTGACCCTATTAAAGGATTTAAATCACCCTGTTAGGAGTTACCTTGTTAGAGGTCTTCAAACACTTCAATTTAGAAATGTCAGCTAGTTAGAGGATTTATAAAATGATTGTTAAGTCAACTTTGTTAAGGGATTTCTTCACTACTACAATTGTTATAGAGTAACAATGATTAACCTGATTGACAAAGCAACTAAATTGTAGATTCAGATCACTATTATGGCTTATCCTCTAGATCCTCCTTGGTCAGAATTTTCTTTGGAGCTCCTTGGATACTCTACTCCAAATCAGATATTCTTCTTTATTCACATATTATCTTCTTCTTCTCAATCTCATATTTCAATCCACATCTTAACCTTTCATATATATGAAATCTAATGTCAATTCATGAATACCCTTTGAAATTAAAAAGTAATATCAAGTGAGTTGTCTTGCATAAACCAACTAATAAATAAAATAACTATTCTAAAGGTTGGCTAAAACTGGGTCACTTGGTTACCATTGAGTTCTTTGGTAACCGACCTAACTCAATTTACACAAGAATCCTAAACTTGCTTGGCTAATACTTGAGTCTTTTCGACTCAGTTCCAACTACAAGTGCTCGGTAACACAACAATGACAAGATACAATTGAATAATTCTTATCAAAAATCTCCCTCTTTGGCATTGATGGTAACACAACATGTCATTATGTAAATAACGCTTAGATAAATCAAATGATTTATAATATTTTATAGTATCCTCAATTTCATTCTGATTCTCTATCTATCCATGAGAACTCCCTCTATGATTCTCTCCCTGTAATCTTATCTTCGGACTCTATCAAATCAAGTTCTCTCTTTCTGATATGCAGATCACTTTCTCTAATTTTACTTTGAATACATTAATCTTTCCCTTAAATAAGTATATGACATGATTCAATCTCTTCTTATTTGACATCAAATGCCAAAGACTTGACACAGTGCTTTTACAAAGTGCTTTTACAATGTACCTAATGTACTAATTCATATGCAATGAGCTTTGACTTCTTTGCATCAATTCAAGGGGTGATCCCACAATAGCGGGTGCCACTTTTTGACCAATTTTGACATTGAAATCAATATTTTAGAAACAAACCTCACATTCGAGTGACTCTATCTCTAAAACTATGAATAATTAAAAGATGACATAAACTAGTGATTTCCAGTATTTTGTTCCTACTTTGTAACCATATTTTTTAATTTAAAAGAAAAAATTATTTAAATCAAGTTTTACTTCTCCCTTGAAAAGTGGTACATATGAAAAATCAATATTTTTAAATAGTGACAGTCATTTTGACGAGCATAACCTTTTTTCTAGAAAGAATAATGAGGTAATTCTTTCGATGTTTGATTTGTAACATCAATATCTAGAGGATGCATTTGGTTTGATTCAATTTAGTTGAATATTGTATAGTTTATAAAGTTTTGAAGTGACATCAATCACAATTCAGACATACATTCATTTTGACAAGGATAACTTGAACTAAATTTATCATAAATCAAATTTTCTTTTTCAATAGAAAGCTATCTTAGTAACCTATTTCCTAGATATTTTTCAAAAAAAACAAAGACCTAATTTACATTTTTTTCTAAACTGTCAAACTTAGTTGATGTTCAATTGTTAATCAACCTATAATGAGTTAAAATCATATTTGAAAGTCTTAATTAATATAATACATATTAAAATTATAGTCATTGGAAAGCTTGCTTCGAGTAGCAAAAATTTATATTTTTTGATTTGTAGTAGGAGATCATTTTACCTCAATTTTTAGGGTGAAAACAACAATTTAAAAAAATTTCTAAGAAAATAGCAAGGAAAATTGTGAAATCATGTGTTCTCGTGAACACTATGTTCGCATTAACATATTAATCATGTTTGCACTAGAACAATCCAACAACTAGAAATTTATTTTAATGTATTTGTGCAAACATATAAAAAAACCTTAGGTTCAAGAAAACATGTTTAAAAATCATGTGATGACATCACCTGTGCATTGAATACAAATGTTTGAAACTGAAACCAAACTTTATAAAGTAAATGTGAATTTATTGAAGGCAACGATTTTTATTTTATTTTTTTGATTTTTTTATGGGAAACAAGAAAGGTAGACAAAAAAAAATATGCAAGGTAGAGATCTCATGAAGCAAAAATAAATCTTCATAAAACTTTGGCACATTTCAAAATAAACAAGGTATGTATATATATATATATATATATATATATAATTTATTTATTTATTTTCATGGTTTTGAATTTAATTATGTATCCATCTTATTTTTATCTAATTTGACTCATTTATAAATGTATTGCAGATAATCAACAAGGTGAAGATGAAGAAAATGTTGAAGGAGGCTCAACAAAAGTAGAAGAAGTGCATATGGGAGAAGGGTCAAGATCACTCCCTATGGAATCTCAAAAAATCAATGATGATGAAGGTTCGAGATCACTCCCTACAGAAGTTCAAGTAATAGAAGTTGGAGGAGAGTTAGAATCTTTCCCTACAGCATCTCAAACAATGAAAGTTGGTGAAGGCTCCAGATTGCTCCCTATAGAAATTCAACTAATAGAAGTCAGGGAAGGGTTAGGATCATGTGTAGGAACTGGTATGGATGAACTCATAAATACTGTTCAATCTATAAAGAATGGAATTTCTCATAAAAATTTAGATCATTTACTTAAAATAGATATGGATAAATTGAGAACACTTGCAGCTACTATTCAACCCTTAAGTCTATCTAGGAAATGTCAATGAATAAGATGATAAGAGAAATAATGACAAAATTTGATGACATTGAAATACTTGAACAAGCTCAGTTGCTTTCACTTTTGCTTACACTAAAGAAGTTGCACGAGGCTTTGAAATTATTTAGTGTAGACACAACATCGAAGAAGAGAATTTTTTTAACATGTAAATTGATGTGATTGAAAATGTTAAACAAGGTTTGAGAAACATTAGAAACCAGTCTCGAACCAAAGATGAGTCCATGTTAAAAAAAGTGATGTTTGTCTATTGTGAATAAGAATATGATCCAAAATAAACAAATATCTTTAATTTTGTCTAACATGGGTTTCAGTAGGAAAACAATGAGATAATATGTTAAGAGAATATTAATTCTAGATGATAGTACTATGGAATAAAATTGGGCAATCATGTGTAGAGCACCTCATTCTGATAGGATTGATGAGGGATTCAAAAATTTAGTCATATTTTTTTTGGATTGATAACACTTGTCCTTCATCAAATAGTAGAGATGTTTTCAGGCATAGGATTTCATCTAGTCAATATGAACATCATATAAAACATTGGTTTGACACAACACAACATGAGTTATATGTGTCATTTTCTAGTGAACATCCTAATATAAAAATTGGGCAAATTTTGTTTGAAAGATTGAAGGCATACTTTGTGAGTTCAAACAAAGTGTTTGAAATATGTTGCCATCATCATATTGAGTCTAATCTCCATTATTAGGTATTTTAAAAGTTTGTAGATGACACATATGGTTTTCATGCTGCTCCTCCTAGTGGACGAAGTGAGTTTATATGTTCCATTTTATGTGACAAAATAGATGATCCAATTAGTGAATTGCAAAAGTTACAGGTATGTGAAGAATGAAACAAAGTTGGGGAAAGAGACTTAAAGGTTGGAATATTTTAAAGAGGAGTTACCTATTGTAACATTTATGGAAAAATTTAATAATTTGATTCAAACTTATATTTGAACATTGTAAGACACATTTTTCATCAAACAGGGTTGGGACATCATCAAGAACAAGTTGACAGGTACCATATAGAGTCTTTTGGGAGATAGCAGGTATGAATGTGTACATTTGTTTAAATTTTATGCAATTAAGTTTTAAAATTTATCTTGATTCTTTGAAGTTTAAATTTAATATGTCCATATTTTTGTAATGAAATTTCAAGTGTTAATAGAAAAAACATGCATGGTTGCAAGAGGATAGAAAAGACATGTTCCTTATATTCAATCATAAGTATAGATAATCGCAATTGGACATTGAAGACAAGAGAATAATCATATTTTTGTGACAGTTGCATTGATGAAGACTATCAAGAATGCATCAATCAAACACGTGGATATATAGGCGCATGGATTTTGTTACCACTTGATGTTACCGATACATATGATAAAGATGATGAATATTTTGATGATATTCCATTGATTTTGATGATTATAATCATATCTATGGATTGGTAAAAGCGGAAAAGTATCATAAAAATAAATCTCAATTTGCCAATTAATCTCAACTTGTTATATAATTATCAATGAACTATCTTTTATAATGTACATGTATGTACACTTGTTTTGCAGGAGATGTCTTTGTAGTGATTGTTGAGCCTAAAAATCATCAAGGTGTTCGTTATTATTTATTGTGATGTACAATGGAGAGGAAAAAGTTATATGATCCTGAAGAAAGTTATGAAACATAACTTTCTTCCAAAAAAATTCCTCTCAAAGTTCCCATTCTTCTAGAACTTTAAAATTTAGGGATTCAACCTTTCAAATATCTTCAAAGAAACCTCAATCTTTAATCCACTTAGTTATGTCATCAACATTTTCCTAAGAAAGTATCTTTATAAAGTGAAGGTTCCTGAAACATTGTCTATTCCATATCCTCAACCGCCTTTTAACATATTAAAGCCTTTTAGAAAATCAAAACATAACAGTACCATATGTAGGAGCTCCATCTCTCCACAAGAAAAATACAAGATCATGAAGAGAGGAGTCACAAAGCCACATCAACTGGAACTCAGAAGGTGGATGCTTCAAAATAATAGCCCCAAGATAAATTTCCAATGAATTTGGTAGTGGGTTATTCAAATCAATTTAAACACAAATTCTAGCAAAAGAAATAACCTTTTAATCAAGGGATTGATGCACAATCACAGTTGGCTTTCCAAGAAAAGTTGCAATTTGATTGAGGATGTCTTCTCGCCAGAATTCTAGGGGAAGGTGAGGCACATGAACCCAAACTAGCACTATTGAAGGGAGATTCTCAGTAGAATTAAATCCTAAATTTCAAGGTTTGACAAATAACTCCACATGGTTGTAGAAATAGGGTCCTCCAAAAACATGATCACAATCAGACATGCATGAGAATACAACAAAAAAATAGTTTTTCCTAGCCAGCATTATCTTCATATCTCCTTCCACCTTCCATGAGCGATAGATCCATGCCTCAAGAGATGATAAGGAAATTTGGATTCCAAGAAATATTTATATAAAAGCATGCTTAGTCTAATATTCAATGTCCTCCGTGACCGCTGTTGGAATAACCAGAATAGGATGATCATGACTACATGAAAAACTTTTTCCATCTTTGGCCTCTCCCATGAATAAAATGATTCAAATCTCATTGCATGTCTAGTTGGAGGAGAACCATCTATCCTCACCAATGCAAAAAAAAATTGGGCCCTGCCATGCAAACAATAAAAACCTCAATCCAAAAATGTCTGCAAATGCTCTCCAAAATCTAGAACCCACACTATTTTTGTCTAGCAGCCATCAATCCAAAAATAGCAAGAAACAATAGAAAAGAAAATCAACAAAAAAACAATAGCAAACATGGGACTAGGGCTTAGACTAGGGATTAAGCCATAGTCGAGCACACATCCATCGACTATCACTCCTCATCACTAGAGAATTAAATTTATTTATTTAATCAAAGCAACATTGTTCACAAGGGTGAGATAAATGTAACATATTGTCCTAGCATCATCATTTAATACAAATATCAGTCTCACATTATCCAATAGTAGCACTCTTGATCCCCATTGTTGATAAAAACCCAAACTGATCATGGAGAGATGAAATTCAATGAAATGTTATATATCTAGGACATAGCTTCCATTTCCCTTTTTATGTTTTAAATGAGATCATGTAGATATAATAAGAGCACCACAAGAATAAAAGATACGGAATGCAACTTAAATATACTACATGTCTATCTTTATTTCTTAACAAATTCATTGAATGACTTTTCTTGCTTCACAAATCTGATTCTTCATCATGACTTATCTTTTTGCTAGTGAAAAAACTTAATGAATTTAGGATTTACATTCTCCTCCTTTAGAATTAGTTTTAAAAAAAACTTATATGTGATCAAAGATTACATAGTTTACATTTGATAGCTCTCCCTTTGGAATTAGTAAAAATAAACTTATATATGTGATTAAAGATTACATAGTTTACATTTGATAGCTCCCCCTAGATCTGTACTTCTTTGTTCTCCAAAAGATTCCTTTTTTTTTCCAATCTTTTGTAAAACTATTATTTTAATATGTTTGTTTTGTATCATCCTCTTATATCTATCTCATACAACCATATATAAAATACTTTTCACTTCACATAATATAATACCTATCACTTGTCCCCCTTTTTTATAGTAATGCAAAAAATCAACTATTATACATGGCAATTTGTCAAACAAAACATTATGCCAAATATTTGCACTTACGGGATGATCTTTCATGCTTCTTTTAGTGCTTCCAATGCCAAATATTCAAAATGTATCTATGATGAAATATATATCATGTATTTTGCTCTAAAAAAATTAGGGGTAGTAGTGAGTTCTCTAGATTTCTTGATATTCTTTTGTATGACCTACAAATGACTATAAGTAGTACCCAGAATTCACTTGGATTTGTTTTCCTCTATTGTCTTCTCTTATAAAATCTAGTTGAAAACTCATGAAGTCCTTTATCTTTTTATAATGAACCTAGAATGACAAAGGTTCCTTGATTAGTTAATCTCTATTTGTGTTCAAATCATCTTCAATACTTTTCAACTTATCTAAAATATCTTGTGTTCAATTTGAAACGTTACGTTCATCAATTTTTGGACTAATTTGATTATCTTCTTCTGTGTATTATACAACTAATTAGTTATAATATCAAGTTTATCTTGTTGAATTGCAATCTATTTATTAAGCTTCCCCATAATATATCGTTCCATTATTTTCTCGATTAACTACATCATCCTTTTATCTTATTATATTTTAGTGTATGCATCAAGCCTATTCCCCAATTTTTCGTTATTAATTTAGCAAATTCAATTACATTTTTTGGTACAACATTCTTAAATTGGCTATTGTCATTAGATTTAGTTTCCTCGCTATCATCATTTTCATTAACTTTCTTCTATTTCATTTTGGGTGTCTTGATCACCCTCTCCCAAACATTATTCCTTTATTTTTTAGTCTGCACTTGTTTTTCCTTTGGTCCAATTATTTTGGGTTTTCCATTTTTGGTAGAGGGTGTAGATCTTGTTGCAACTCTAGTCCTAGATCGTGTAAACTTTAGGACTTTGAGTTTTTTGAATATTTCCTTTCTCACACTTCTTTCATTTAGGTTTCTCTACATCTCCTCTATATTTTTTATCATTTTCCTAAACTTCTTCTCAATTTTAAGGAAAAAATTTTCTATTTTGATTATCTTCTTTCTCTATTCATATGTGTCAAACCCTTTGGCTTTCCTATCTATTTTGAACTTCAACGTTTTTGAGTAGCTTGATCAATGTCAAGCTCATAGCCCATTGGCTCCAATCATGTAGTCCATAGTTCTACATCCTCAATTAGAAATGTATCAGTGTCTATTAAGAAAAAAATTGTGTCTTTGTAATCAGCAGCTAATTGTGTGAGAATTCTAAACCTTTGATGCATTCTAAACTTGAAATATTCAGAGTAATCATTCATCACTTGGTAAAATTTATGACCCCAACTATTGATTCAATGATTAATTTGATAAATGGCAGACCTCTTGGTACCCCAATTAACTTCACCTATTGTAGGGAAGAGATTTTGTAAGTAGAAAAAGATGCTTAGTAACAACCTATATTTTTGTGTATTAGACTTGGTAGCTCTGATGATCTTCATAATATCTTCAAGTTTCTTGAGCAATAGCTCAACATGATCCATTTTGGAATCTTTGTAATTTTTTAGGCTAAATCCACAACAACACATGGTACACTATTGCATCTTCTTGATTAAATTTTGTGTAGGAAATAACACATGTGGAAAAGTTAGTGTCAAGATCACTAATACTTGATACTAAGAGTCCTCTACCATCCCAAGCTACACCAATGTTCTTATCTATCTCACCCTTTAGTAAAATTCTCATAGATTTAGCTTTCCTAGCAACAAGGTAACTAGTAACCATGTGCAACACAAAGCTGCATCAATCACTCATTAACTTGGCTAAGATAAGAATTGCTCAATCCCTTAGTTTCAATATACTTATGTTGATCATCCTTCAATTTCCTAATTACACACACTACCTTGTAAGCTTACTATAGCTCATATTTATATATTTCTCCACTCTTATAGTGAACGTATGACCTTATGTCATAAACCAATAAAACCCTAGGAGGCCTAAGGAAAGTGCCCTTGTTTCATTCATTTTTCTATCAACTTAAGGAAATAATTTATTGTTTGGCTATTCACAATCATCACTCCTAACTAGATTTGGTTTCACAACCTTAGATGCCTTCAACGGTGTAGAGATAGTTTCCATTTTCATGGTTTGACAGTTATGCTTATGTAGAGTAACACTTAAACTACTGTGGCACGTTCAAATTCTTATGCTAGAATTCATTTAGCTTACTCTAATATTTGACAAATTCACTAGTCTCAGCTTAGAGTTCAATTTCTCATGCAAATAAATTAAATTCACTTTTGCTCTTGTTGTAAGAAAGGGGAATAATAAAGATTTGAATGCCCTCTTCATAGAAAAAAGTGTTTTTCAAGTTAGGTAGGTCACAATAAATGATACTAGTTATTTGGACATTGGTTACATACCAACCAATGACCATACTGACTACTAATCTCATACTGACTATCAATCTCAGTTAGTACCTTTCACTTGATTATTGAGTTCCACTTGGTTACCCAACACTTTACTACCAACTAACTAACTTGCTTGGTTATACTTGTTGACTACACTTACATTCACAATTATGCAAATTCTGCCATTGCATATAGTCTTATGCTAATTCTCATGTCATTCCATGATTATAAATAATTGATGTAAATAATCTAAAATTTAAATGTATTCCCCATACACATATGTATGGTTTAGTTTGTGGTTGTAAAGTCACCTGATCCAGAGGCTAAAGTGTCATGACTAGTATACTTGATCCACTCTTTCTATCTTCTTTTTGTGACCATATCTTCCAACCACTCTAGATGTAAGCCTTGTGTTAATAGTACTACCTTATCTCTTTAATATCTACTAGAACATTTTCTATGATTTGTAGTCTCATGCTTTGTAACCATACTTTGCACTTGTTTGATAATAACAATCAAATTTCTATTTCTTAGGAGTTCTATTAGACTTGGATCTAAACTCATATTCTTGGTGTCCATACTTATTAATGTTATAACAATAACCATAAAATTTAATACAATAGATATCTTACTAACCTTTCTCTTGGTTACATTTTCTTTGTTATTAATTTTTTCACAATGATAATATGTTAGTTTCTTTGATTTTATACAAATCTAATGCACTTGTATCTGTTAGTCTTCTATGATTTCTTAGCTATTCATCAAGTTTTCTCATGCTCTTCTCTAATCTCTTCAGCATTTCATTGGTTTATTTTTCAATTTTTAGCTCATTCCTCAATTTTTTATTTTGTGTTCTCAATACAATGATCTTTTCTACATTTCTTGCAATCTCATGATTCACATTGAGTAGTATACTTTTTCATGTCATATTGATTTTGTGTCAACCTCTATATTTACATATATTTCTTATTCAATCTTGCACTCAGTTGTCTTTTCTCATCTTCTATTATTCTCTTTTCATCTTCATCTTGTCTATTTTATGCCACGAGTTCATATATTCTCATTTATTGAGATTTTTGTTCCTTCGTAGTAATACTTACTAATTCGACCAATATATATGTTGCCCCTTAGTTTATTATACTTCACATGGTAACATGATAAGCTAGATAGTCTTTGTGCTTGGTAAACATAGAGTGCTAGGTACCCATATTTTTTTTGTAGTTTTATTCCTGTTTGATATTTATCTTTAGTTGGTAACAAGATTCAATAAATGATTTTTCTTGCTTCACCAACATGACTCCTCATCATGACTTATCTTTTTCACTAATGACAACACTTAATTAATTTAGGATGGATATTTTCCAGAGCTGACCACCTTCTAGGAAATCTTTCAAACTGATAGTTTTGGCACTTTGAATTTGATCTCAAGATCCCAAATGGAAAAGAAAGAGGATGAAATTCTATGGGCCAAATGATAATCTAGTAAATAGATACTTCAAAGGTATCACCATTAGTAATTTTATTCTACGAAGAAAAGGTATAATTTTATAAAGTAAAAAGATTAAAGAAATTGGAGGATCAAAATAACTCCCTTTTTTTCACTGATGATTTGACCAAGGAACTTGAAAATTACACTTGGTTCTAAAAGAGAAACTTTTTCAACCACATGATAGGAAAATCCTATCTTCTACTAAAGTTAGACAAATATGTTTGTAATACAATAAACTAACTTAGAACTAGGTGATCCATTAAGTTAGGGTTGAAATAATAGAACTAAGAATATTATGTGCTACTTTTTTCTTTAAACCATGGTGTTAAAATATTGTTTCAAAATATTAAAACACACACACACACACACACACACACATTATATTCAATCTTGCTTCTTCAAAAGTTTTAAATAAATTTGCACAAGTAGATTCGAACCGATAAGAGGCTTACAATTTACTTGCATTATAGGCTCTTGCCTAAAGTTTTAAATAATTTTATTAGACTAGTTTTATCATCTGTTAATGAAATAATATTTATTTTAAATAATTATACTAGTTGATTTTGCCTCTTAGTCCCTACCATTGATTTTAAACATTCTTAATTCAAAAATTAGCTAATAAAATCGAATACTCTATTTTCCTATGCATTTACAGGTCATCTTATCCCTCCACTCTATTTTTCTATGCATTTACGGGTCATCTTATCCCTCCACCTTAGTCATCTACATCCACTATATGTAATAACCTTTAGGGACATTTCATTTGTCAGTGGTCTATTTGATTTTCTCAATTGTTGATTTGGCCTCTCAATCCTTGGAAATAATTTCATGATTGATTTTCTCTCTTACCCCATGCAAATTTCTAGATCAAATACTATATTTTCCTATGCATTTACAAGTCATCTTATCCCTCCACCTTAGTCATCTATGCCCATTATATGTCATAACCTTTACGGATATTTCATTTGTTAGTGGTTGATTTGATTTTCTCAATTGTTGATTTGGCCCTTTAATCCATGGAAATAATTTCATCATTGATTTTCTCTCTTACCCCATGCACATTTTTAGATGTCGATTTTGTCTCACTCTATGAAATGTTTTATAGATTGTTGATTTTTCCTCTTAATCCCTACCATTAATTTTGCCTCTTAAGGCATGCATAAAGTTTATAAATAACATCTTTAACCCACTTATTATGTACCTACCAATACTATCACAGTGAAGAAAAAGCCACATACAAAATCATTCAAGTAAGTCTGAAGTAACAATAGAATCTTTTAATGTCTTTATAATTATTTTATTATTTATCATTTGTCTTTTTAAATACATATTAGTATTGTTGTTATCATTTGGTTTTGCCCATAGATCTTATATTTATTTTATCTCTCTATAAATTTTGACTCTGTACAACATAGAACTTAATATTTCTTTTACAATAAATAGATTTTTCTCTTGAATTGATTAGTACAACTATTGCACTTAGCTAAATTTTATTTGATTAGAAAAGTTATATTTGATAAGATATTTTAAATTTTAGAAGTTTTAATTTATTTCCAATAAGTACTATAGGTTCATGCAACGTCAGCGAAAGATCGTCTGAAATCCATCTGCGAATTAGGGAAAAGAGTTCCCCTGAACACAACTGCTAGAAACACTAAGCAACCAGGACAAAGGTAAGAGGACAATATTAATTGTCTTGTTGACCTTTCTAGTAAATATAGCAAATAACTCATTGTTCCTCTCAGATTAGTTTGTGTATTAACTGATATTGTATTGGAAAGTCAGAGAGCAGGAGCTTTATTTGATAATTAATTGTTAATGCTACAAGTTTGCAAACACAAGTGTGTCACAAGTTTACAAAGAGAAGCTAAAGTTAAAGTAGATGATAAAAGGTTTTGAAGTTAAAAGTGCTTCAATCTACTTGTCTTTGTTGGATCAATGTTCTCTGTCTTTAAAGTGAATTCATTCATCCCTAGTCTATTTATTATTTTTCTTTGATGAAGGTGAATGTGATTTTTAATCTAATGTGACACTTGTCTTTGTCTTGTAGAGGTGACATAGCTTTTCTTCTACTGACCACCATTTCCTATTTCTCTGTTTATGCAAATGTTGCCAAATTCATACATTTTCTTTATATGCTTGTAAAATTATGATCATTTCTCCATACATTAACATTTTAAAAATCACACCAAGTCAAATAAAAACAATATCTCATATACTTTTGTCAACATTACTATATTATTGTTTGAATTGCCTATTGGTTCCTCAAGATCATTTTGATACACATTTTCTTTGATGGCATTATCATTATTTTGCTGATTGTTTACTTTTACAGTAAGAATACCTATGATCTCTTCATCTATGAATTGGAGACGATCTCTCTTAACCATCTTCATGCACAACCAACACATAGAGGAGCAAATTCATCTTAATTGTCAACAATAAGAAAACAAAACTATGGAACAATTTTCTCCTCTATGTGTTGGCTATGCAAGAAGATGGCTAACAGAGGTTACCTCTTATTCAAAGATGAAAAGAGCAGAGGTATCCTCATGGTAAAATTAAACAATCCTGGAAATCATAAAAATGTAATGAAAGAAATGTGTATCAAAATTAACTTTGATTATAATCAAATTTCAATGGCCATGCAAACTAATTTTGATATAGTCAATTTATAAACGATCCAAAGAGAATAATATTAATGTTATTTTGAGTTTTTCATTTTAAAATGTAATGAACAAAAATATATAATTAAATCTTATATCTATGATTTTTTTTATTTGTATTAAACTGTTGCACTCTTTATAATGGATTCAAAGCTAGATTTAATTGATTGGTTTAATCACATCAATTAAAAAATGACACACATGGATTTATTTTGATAGTCCTCTATTTAATAATTTGCGCTCACCCATACTTTTTAAGAAAAATAATAATATAATTATGTCCTTCACTCAATTATTGTTTATTAGTTTATTGATTTGTTTTGTAATATTATAATTAAATTTTATGTTGCTAAATTTTCTTAATTGATATGATGTTGCCATCTGTTTCATGTTTCAGGTGATTCTTTTTTTTTCATTTTTTGTTATTGGTGACAAACATTCTTACAACAAGTGCCATATAGTGGCATGTACTTGTCATTTAGTCATAATAGATAGTTTACAAAAGAAATTGATATTGTTTTATTTCAATTTTAAAAATATTTTTTTACAAATGTTAGTAAAATAGTAAAATTTTGTCTATAAAAGATATAATGATAAAATATAATAGACAGTAATGGTTAATAAAAAAATTAACTTAAATTATTTATTTCAATTAACCCATTAAAATAATAATATGTTACTAAAATTATATATGTATGTGAGATTATTTTTTATATAAATATAATATATAGTTTTGTGATGATTTTTTAAAAATATGTAATAGATTTAATAATAATATCTTTTGTATTAATCTATCTCCTTAAATTGTGCCGAGAAAATGAATTATGGATCCAGCCTTTTAAAAAAGGGTCCTATAACACAAAAGAAAATCAACCAATCAAATTAATGAGAAATAATTATTAGAATATATGAAATTGATATGTAAATTAAAAAACTTTAGAAATATCTCAATTGTCCATAAATAATTGTTAGTGATTGGTGTAAATTAATTGAAAAGTCAGAGAAACTGAGTACAATAGTACTATTGCCTATTTGTATGTATCAAATATAAATTATAATTATTTAAATAAATTTCTAATAAATTAATTTAAACTAATTTCAATATTAGAAAAGTGAGAAAAAGTTATTGTGAAAAGTGACAATTTTTTAATATTTGATAAGATCTATAAGTATAATTATAGATGAATAAATAGAATAGTAATAAAAAATCATTATAATCTCTTGATAGTTGTACATACATTTTACTTTGCTATTTCCCTTATATCTACTTTTTTATTTAAATAATCTTCATAAGGTAAATTAAAATTGATCATGTTATTAAATTTACTAAGATTTTAAACATTTATAGAGAAACTAAACTAGTTCAAATATTTAGCAAGTAATGTGTAACTCTTACTTTATGTTACCTTTAATCTAACCGAAAAAATTGCATTATGGATAACCTCCCAAAAAAGGGCTCCTATAACACAAAATGAGTTCAACCAATCATATAATTTGTATGAAATATAAAATTTATAAATGAATAAAACAATTTTAGAAATATTTTAATTATTTCAAAATCAATACTTGTGATTGGTGAATAGATTTCAAACTAATTGAATAATTATGCAAACTGAATGCAATAGTACTAGCCTATGGAAAGTACAATAACATCATGAAATCAATCAATAAATCTACACATTAAATGAGCATACAAGAGGGTATATATTAATCTCTATTTAATTTGGAGTTGTCATAAGATATGAAGAAAGAAGTTATGTGGATCACTTCCTCGTTGGTTGCGCATTTTTCTTCTTATTTAAGTAATTGAACAATTAAATTTTGAGTTCTAGATGAAGAATTTTTTTATATTTCTTTATAGTCTCATTCTTAAGGATGGTCTTTCTTCAATAGATAAAATAAATTTTCAATAATTCTGATGTGGATGAGCTCTAAGATGGAGATGGGAGCTTTGTCCAAATAGACCAAGAGCTCTTTCAACTTATAAATCTTTAAAGAAGAAACACATACATAATAATGCACATTTTTATATGTCATTATAGACACATAGGTAATCTTATACTATATATGAATTGATGCAGAAGCAACTTGGGTACTTTGACAATCTTGCATTACTAAAAAGATATCCTTTCCTTGTTCTTATTTTCCTATTTGAAGAATGGTCATTGTTGTTAATATTTTATCTTTTTGCATTGTCAAATCCTAAATGTGCACCAATAATGGATCCTTTGTATAAGAGCACAAAACTTAACTCCTTCATTTGCGGAAGTTATCCTTTCCTTTGGTTGAGGTGCACTATTTTCCTAGTAGCTTGAGTAACATGTAGGTTTGGCCTTGACGAGATTTTATCAGACATCATGGCATTTTGTATACTTGGAAATATCATATTGGAACATTTGTGGACCAACCATTGTCCCCATAAAAGTTAATGTGCTTATTTAGAAGGTTGTTGAATTCACCTTTGGGGCAGGACCTCTAAATTGTAATTATCTACCTCACAAACCTACTTGTGATCTTTATGGCTATAAAAGTTGAGATCTAGAATTAGGAAAATGGAAATGAAGTTAGATAGAATAAATATTATCTTTCATTGTTGTATTGATTCCTCTACAATTTCTTGTGGTTTCTCCTATTTGGTGTCTTTTGTGCATAACTCTAAGCAAGGCTAGCTAGGAGGTGACTCTTTCCCCCTCCTGTGTTGCATCATGACCCTCAACCTTGTGGTCTTGCAAATGATCAAGTAGAAAGGCCATTGAGCTCGAGTGCTCCTACCTCATACTTATGCTATAAAAACTATTATTTTAGTTTTTATGAGACTATGATTGATAGAATGTAGAGATCATCAACTTCCATTACTATACTCGTTATCAATGTGATGGAAGCATACAAATTTTTTTAGATAATTCAGTAAGGTAGATTATATGTTGAATGATAAACTATTTAAAAATGTGTTTAATAATTACATACATATTTTAAATTAATTAATTAATTACAATTTATGCATTTTATACTTTATTTTAATGCATAAATTAACTCATTAAAACAATAATTAATAAATATTGTGCATTTAAAAAAAAATTAAGATCTACTTATTGGATAATATTTAGTTAATAATCAGTGTCAATATAATTAGAAATTATCAATTCATAGGCTTATTTAGGAGAGAGCTTTGGACGGATTATTCTTATATACCCGCATTGTCCTACATCGTTGTTTACCCATTGATGTCGAAAATAGTATGCAAACATTTAAAATACAAATATAATGATGAAAAATCTCCTTTTTTGTACTTGTTGTAGGCAATACTACACTTGCCTTCACCTATGTTTAATTAATCAATAGTTTTGCACTAAGAACCAATCATAAATAAGCATTTGTTCTTTATTTAATTATTTCTAAACTTTTCATAAGTATTTATTAATCAAAATTTTTATATAAATGAATTATTTCAGTTATGATTGGCTCAATCAATTTGTAATTTTTTTGGAACCATACTCCATATTCATTTTTTGAGGCATGTTTTAAAATTTAAACTATATTCTTTTGCCAAAAATTAACTTTAATTCCTACTTGATATTTTACAAACTATTATGTAAACATTTTAGTGAAGTATTTCAATTAATATGTACTTTACTATATATGATTTATTCCTTCAATGTATTTATAATTATTTATTTATTTCACAAATAAATCATAACTCAATTCTAATTAAACTTTGAAAAAAAAAATTACTTAACTAAACTAATTTTATGGATAAGGTAATATTTGATGCACCATTAATAAAATTATAATGACGGGTATAGTTTGTAATCATAGTATTTAAGTATTTACAAATTACTTTCTTGAAAATAAAGTGCTTTAAAATGGAAGAGGATCAACTTTAGGTTAAATATTGTAATGAGAAAATTGAAGTATAAAGTGTACGAGTATTTAAACCCTTTCATATAGGAAAGAAATAGTATTGACTAATATTTGATGCACCATTAATAAAATTATAATGACGGGTATAGTTTGTAATCATAGTATTTAAGTATTTACAAATTACTTTCTTGAAAATAAAGTGCTTTAAAATGGAAGAGGATCAACTTTAGGTTAAATATTGTAATGAGAAAATTGAAGTATAAAGTGTACGAGTATTTAAACCCTTTCATATAGGAAAGAAATAGTATTGACTAAAACAAATTTATATTAGATAGAGTGACATTTTTTACATCAAATTAAACTTTTTTTTTAGTTCTTATTTTTATTTAACAATAAAAATATGGGGAGAGTTAAAACCTTCCAAAGGGGAAAAAAAGTATTGAAAACATATAAAATTAGATTAACCTTTCTTAGTTTAAAATTATGAAAATGTTCATAATTAAAATAGAGTGACATGTTTATATATGAAATTAAGGTTTACATTTAATTTATTCATCTAAGTACTTAACTTTATTTTACAATCTGAATAATTATAAAGAATTAAGTTGATCGAGACTAAAAACTAAAGATAATATTTATTAACAATCATTAAAAAAAAATTAAATTGAACATTTATTTTGCTTGTACAAATTACTAACGAAAATATTTTTGTATTTTATTTAAATTATTAATGTTAATTTAAATTCATTAATTATTAAATAGAATAATGAAATTTATTAAACCAAAACTTTTTATAATTTACTATCTTTAATTTAAATACATTAATTGTTAAATCTAATAATAGAATTATATTATATCAAAGCTTATTATAATTAAGTCGAGAGACTTTTTTGTTGTGGCACACAATGGCCTAAAAATTGTCTTACATCTAAAAACTATCAAATGTTGGCCGGAAATATAGTAATTGAAAATGTAAATTTATTTTTGACATATACCGAAAAAGAACAATTTCAAACATATTTTACCAAACTGATGTTCCCGAAAAAAATAAAGAATGATCCTATAAAATACATAACTTTAAGTGATTGTTTCCCATGTCATACTTTTTTTGTAATTTATTTTCTCACGAATTTTCATTACAATATTTATTTTTCTTTTAGTGTAGAAGAAATATTTCTTTGAATGATAGAATGTTGCTTTTTATTTATTAAATAAGTAAGAAGATGACTCTAGTCCCATTAATTCTATCAATAATTTACCATTAAATCTTTTATTACATTTTCATCAAAGTGAAATTCAAAATTCAAGTTTTTTTTTTTTCATTTTCAAGGTAATGTTTATGTGTTATGTCTTTTTGTATCATTGTAATCAAATAGATGTTCATCAATTTAATATTGTTCTATTTTTAACATTTTTATTTATGCATTAACAAAAGAATTTTTAGAAAAGAGGTTGCAAATGTGTTTCTAGTCATCTTCACAATAGAATGACTTATTTCTAAGTAAGTAAATAATATGGCCTCTGGTCATTTTAATGTGAATGCCATTTTTTCATCTTGGGATAGTCTAGTAGTCTGGTCTTGGAAGCTTATCTCCTTTCCATCATCCCTTGTCTTTCCTCGTGTCAGAAAAATCCCTCTTCTTAGAGCTTCAGTAAAATGGATTCCTCCCAACTCTTCATTTATCAAGCTTAATTTTGATGAATCATCTATAGGGAACCCTAGTGAATTAGGTATTAGGGCTTATCTAAGAAATAATTTAGGTGAAGTCTTGCCTTTCTATGCAGCTCCTATTAGCCCTAGAACTAATAATATGGCAGAAGCTACTACTTTGTTGGAAGGTTTAATTCTTTCCAAGAAAATGTCTTTTTCTTATTTGCACATTGAGGGTGATTCTTCTATTATTATTAATGCCTTATTCATAGGAAAAGTGATAACTAGCATCTAAGCTATGTTCTTCAACAAATATGGGGCTTCATTGATTCTGGAAAACTATCTTATATCACATGTTTATAGAGAAGTTAATGCTTTGGCATATTGCTTAGAAAATTTTGGCTACAATAAAGTTATTTTGGATTCTTGCTCTTCTATTGGTTTGATAGGAAAGTTTCCTACCATTATTGCAATCATCAAGAATGAATCATCTTAATTCTTGCTCATTGCGGGTTGCTAATTTTATTTTATCGTGCTTAGTGTCATTGTGGGTGTTGTATTTATGCATAGCTGGTTATATAGTTTATATGTATAATCAGTTATGGTTATGAGTATGTATTGCATGATGTTATTATGGAGTTCATTAGGCATTATAATATAGGATTAATAGCTGGCAACTAGATGGATGATTTTAGCTAAGCTTCTAATGTGGTTATTGGTAACTTGATACTACATCAATTCAAGGTGACCTCAGTTAGTAGTGCTGCCATGCTTTCGTTCTTGGAGTGCTTATGTGGAGGTAATTAACAATTTACACATGATATTTGAATTTTGGATCCTTTTACGTATTTCAGCTTTTTGTAATTTAGTTGGAAGCTGTCGGGTGGCATATCTTAGTATCATACTCGTTTGTGCAAACTTATGCAAGCATACTTCTCCCTTGTCATTTTCTTTTTTTCATATTATGTTTGGGATGTCATATCTTTTTGCGTAAATTTCCATTATAGTGAATAAAAGGCCTTGTATTGTTTTGAACAGTAGTTGTTATTCTTTTTGTGGGTATTTTATCATTTTTGTTAGGCTTCCGCTGAGGGTTTTGATTGTGTCTTTAGTCTCTAGATTTTCTAAGTTCTTTGCATTATGTCAAGTTATGCCAATTCTTCGGTAGGGATAAATTCTATAGTTAAGTTATGTTCTATTTGTTTAGCATTACATATGGACTACTATCTTAGAAATTAGAGTCTTTCTAGAAATTCAAGAGTGGGAAAAGCCTTTTCTTGGTTGCATTAAAGATAATATGTTTGCATCTATCTTCTTTTTTGATCGATCACATATTCGCCATAGTATAAAAAGGATCGTTAGGAATGATATTATTTTCCCTTCAAGAAAGAGAATAATTTATCCTTCTCAAATTTTGTCAGTATTTTTATCAAATGCTTTGGATCTGCTCCAATCCCCATCTCATCTTGGGTTGATTGTTAGCAAAGTTGTCAAGCCTATTTTTTCATAGGTAGGCAAGATAGCTAAAGCATGTCATAAATATGACCTATGGGGTGGTGCTACTCTTATAGTACACCTTTTGAATACCATCTTGCGGTTCTCAGTAATCATGGTATATATATGGTTTTTGAGAGTATCAAAAAGGCTCTTGAAAGATAGTCTTTCTACCTAATTAAAGCTTCTTTGTAGTAGCATGGTGCCCATTTGTAAAAAGATTGTATTAATAGTGTGCATTAGGGTGTATTTTCTATACTAGATCTCTTGGAGCATGATTCGTTTGGTGCTCCACCCTCACATCTACTCATTATCCCACAGATTGTTAGTTAGTCTCACCCCTTCCCTGATCTTTCTCTCAAGCTTGGGTCTATAGATCCTTCACCAAGTTTTATGGACGACTAAAATGTACAAGACTCTATGAATTTTAGCCTTTTTTTTTTCTACCCATGGTCATTTGTGTATGTTTTATTATGAGTGGGATCTCTACAAAAGCTTTTTGCTCGATGACAGTGGCAAGGGATTGAAGGTGATAATGATTTTGTTAAGAATTTTTGATTCAACACTCTTCTAGTTTTATAATATTGTATATCATGTAAATGAAGTCATAGTCATAGGGATACTATGATTTTCTTGGATATTTGTATGTATAAATCAATATGTAGTTTTAGGCCCTTTCTCCTTATCTCTTCTAGCTGATGTAAATTGGAAGCATTGATTTTGGGGACTTTTATTTACCTCCTCAGTATAGTGGTCCTTCATTTCTATTTTTTCCTTCTTGATGGGATCATGAATGAATTTTTTCTTCCTAGTTATTTTCTCCAGGAGCTCCCTACATTAGAATCAATAAAATTGTAAAAAAAATATATTATATATATAATATATCAAGTTATATAATATATCAAGTGGCTTCTTTTTTAAAAAAAAATTTAAAAAAAATTATATAATATAAAACTATTTCTAAAAATCAATTACTATTTTATTAAAATAAAAATATAATATATTATCACATGCACCCTAAGATGTAGCCTAATAACCATATTTAGAAGAGCTTTGATAACCTAAGTCATAAGCATGCATTTTCATTATAATGGGCATGTGAATATCGTGGATATTGGTGAAAGTGGGTGTAATATTAGGTGGATGAATGAAAATTATAGGATGATGTGGATCGTGCAATGAAAATATTGTCCATGTTCACTGCTTCAATGAGAATGTGAATCCCATCCACAAAAGTACACAGGTAGTTTGCAAGCCATTTTCGGATTTATTGCATCATGGAGATTCAATTTCTTGATAAGCTTCCTAATTTAATCTCAGATTGATTAATTATGTTATCTATATTGAGGTTTCTATTAGGAACTTCTGTGGTTGATTTCAATAAATATATCAAATCTTCTCTGCTTCTCTAACATCACCCGGATATCACATCATGTGTTCATTTTTAGGTAAGTTAGGTACACATGTTCTTATACTTCTTGCCCAATATTCACTTGCTTTATTTTTTATAAAAAGATTCATATACCAGTTGGGGTGTGTGGTTTTTTTCTATTCATCCTGGTCAGTTGGCCAATTTTTTTCCAAGTTGTTTTCACTTGCTTTGATATCACAAGCAATTAAGCAATTGTTTGATTTGTATTTCTTTTCTAGAACAAGTAGATATGAAGAGAAAGTGATAAAGCTGAGACAACGGTCATAGGAAGGACTTAATCACAATACTTATCCAGGTTTTATTTCTTGCTTTCCATCTTCCCTTGTGAACAAACTAAAAAAAAATTGGATACATTTCAAGATATAAAAATAGGCCACATTTTTTACACTATTGATGATGTCTATGAATTTAGTTCTTTTGCATATTTTGAATTTTTATTTTATGAATTTGTGTTGTTCCAAGAACATCCCCAATGTCAAGTTGTTCTCTTACCTTCCACAACTATCATGTCAAAGATGACTAGATTCTTCACCATATAATACAATATATTTTCCATTTCATCTAGAGATAGCTTAAACATATCATAATTCTGATGTCATCTATGAATGTGCACAAAATTGTGCCATGGACTAGGATGGGATGGGAGAACAAGCCCCTTGCTAAACTTTGAATAGAAGCCATTAAACTTGCAAACCTTGCCACAAGTCTTCAATGTAATTGTATTTGAATCCATTTAAGATACAATTCCTGAAACATATAAAAGCCATCTTCTCCTTTGAATGAAAATATGCATTTGCCTGCATTCTTAGACATTTGAGAACGTAACCATAGAACTCTTTGGTCACTGAGTATGGATATTTTATCCTCTTTTTAACTTAGGTTTAGGGTTTCAATACATTTTGTAAATTGTTGTGGTTTCACAATGCACACCCATTTCCCCTTGAAATGGAGACCCCCTAGTATTTTATTTTTCTTTCCTAGACCCCTAGTCCAGGGTTTAAGTCATTTTTGGGACTCTAGCTAGAGTCTATGTCTTGCCTAGATCCCTGCCTAAAAAACCTAGTTCACATATTTAAGTAATTTGGACCAAAAATGTGTTAAAAAGGGTAAGGTATGCACTAGTACACCTAGTACACATGTGCACCTATCATGGGTGCAGAAGTACACTATATGTGCAAGTACACATGTGCACCCTTTGAAGGTACGAACTTGCACACCTACACAAGTGTGCACATCCATAGAGATGCACATGGTCCTAGGTCTATAAATAACTGAGACCGCTTGTCCCCTTATTTACTTTTCTCAACTGAACTTTTCCGAGCATACCTCCATACCTATGGAGGTGTACTAAATTCTTCCTCTCCTACACACAACATGGTCAAAAACTTGAGAAATGTGCACATTTGCACACCTATCCCAGGTGCATAGGTGCACACTTGTATTTACACCTTAAAAAACATAAAATATACCTAACTCCTAAGAGAAAGGTGCACATCTATGCACCTATCCAAGGTGAAAAGATGCACATCTTTCATTTAAAACCTAACTAAGAACCTAGGTAATGGTGTGCATATGTGCACCATTTTTGGCCTTTCAACTACAACACAGGTGTACATCGTTAAACCTCACAAAGCCATCCAAGTCCCATTGCACATGAAAGGTGTGTAGTAGCACACATGCACATGTGTGCATGCTATCTAGGTGCACACTTGTGTAGGCTACTCTTGAGTCATTTAGCACACGTAGGGCACTTATCAAGATGCACTAGTGCACCAAATTGCATAAAAAAAGTTTAAAGGGGGATTTAATTGGTTTTGAGATGGTTTTGGGGTTTTGGGTCTTTTTTTTTTAGCAGTTAGGGTTTTGTTAGGTTTTAATTTTCACCTCTCTGGACTAAGATATTTATGTTTTGTGAAGATAAAATGGCTTCCTCATCATCCTCACTTATAGAGAACATGGCTCCAAAACCATTTTTCAAGTTTCAAGGGGCACCCAAGAAATCAAGCTTCTAGGATGCACATTTGAAGATTAGAGATACGAAAATGGGACATATAGACTAGAACACATTCCTAGTACTATGTAAAAATCCTAAGTAGAGGTCCTTGATGGTCTCAAAACTTATCAGATTAGTCTTGGTGAATGCGGCCTCACATGCTACATAAGTACAATCTTCAAAGCTTGTCATGGCATTGGCATAGAACTATGTTTCAGAAGAAAGAGTTGTGAAGAGTATAACATGGGAGACAGTCTTGGATTTAAGACCAAGGAACATTGAGAAATTCTTCAATCTTTTGAGAGTGCATCAATATGTGAAAATTACTTATAATCAAGTAGAAAGATGGTATAGGGAAAATGAAAAAGAAGATAAAGAGATCATGCAATCATCATTCTTGATTGATAGAACATCAATGGGATGAAGACTAGGCAAGGTAGATATGACTAGAGGATACATGAAGGATGATATTAGATACTCCATTGTGCTTCTGAGCAGGATTATGGGTTTACCAGCAGCTGGGCACTTGAATATTTGGATGGTACATTTCATCAAGACCATCAAAACAGCTAAAATGCCAATTGATTGGGCTGCAATACTAAGTGAAAACTTAAATGAGTAGTTGGTAGGAGTCAAAGATGACCCCAAGTTTTACATGACATCATACTTGGTTTATTTACTAGTGGCAAGAACAACTGACTATCTAGGATTGTATAAGAAGGGAAGCATACAAGATGTTAATGCTTTGCCTTATGCAGTATATCTCCAACTAGTAAAGAAGAAGCTCTCATATCAGAGAAAAGAATATAGAATAGCCAATGATGCTTTCATTTTTGCAATCATCTACTTCATCGAGGATGATTATGCCAAAAGGATTTTAGTAGAGGTAGCAACAAGGATTGTAGAGATGGGTGCCTATTACATCCAATTCAAGACATTCACCTACATAAGGATAGTAGGCACAACTGTGAATCCAAAGAAACTCCTAAAATATCAATTGGATAGGTTCATTTTACTGGAGATTGCGAGACAACTCACATCTGCATATGATAGAGTGAGGAAACAACACAAGTAGACTTCGGTATGGCCCATCACTATAGGTCTATTTGAACTAGAAAGGAAATAGGATATCATGACTTTTGATGTAGAATGGGATCGATATCCCTTGGAAGATTACAACTCTCCTCATCCATTTTTTGATAATATTGATAGAGTTCAACATTTGGCAGGAAAATAGTTTGTTCATGAAGATGTAGTAGAGGATCACTGGATGAACGTGATAGATGACTATGATATTTGAATTATGGATTATTGTAGGATGACTCTATATCTAGCAGGAAGTGCCTTGAAGATAAAGATCCCACTAAAGGCCATCCAAAAAGATACCCAAGAGCTCTTATATCCTTTGTGCAGTTGAGCTAAGATATTTAATAGACCAATTATGAATGTAGAGGTTGATAGGGAAGAAAATTTAGATATCAATCATAGGGCAAGACATATAATCAAATTGACAAAGGACTTGATCAAGAATCCTTTTAAGTTGGACCTAGTTCCTCAGACAATCACCTTCCAAGCTACAACATGCTCAGAAAAGGATAAAGGTGCAAAAGTAATAGTACCAAGTTTCCTTGCACAATCTCCAATCAGGCCAAAAATGTTATATAAGCATGATAGGGAATTTGGTTACTATAGGGTGGACAAAGGGAAGAATAAGAGGAAAAGAGATTCTTCCAAACAAGCTAAGCAAGAAGCCGAAGAACCTCAACAAGAAGAGGAAACTCAGGCCCAAGAGGTGGCTCAAGTACCTGAGAGCTAAGAGCCTCAAAATGAAGGTGAAACTCAAGCTCAAGATATTCCATAGGTGCTTCTGGTAGAGCAAGACTAGGAAAAAATACCAGAACAAGAAGCACAGGAGGTGTCACCACCTGCACAAGAGGAACAAGCCTCTCCTTCACCTGCTAAGAAAGCTAGAGTGGGACCTGCAGTCAAAAAGACTAGGAGGCACCATATACAAAGAAGGGTTTTACCTATCTCTAGAGTCCCAGAAAACATCCTTAAAGAGGATGAAGAAGATGAAGAAGATGAAGAAGACAACCTATCGTTGAGTCAAAGGACATGCTTGGAAAGGGTTTCCCAGGAAGAGAAGAGGAGGAGCTCGACCATCACGTTACCATCTATCCCTAGGCAACCTATTGAGGTTACAACTTTAGAGGATAAGTTGCAACAGTGGATAGATGAGCAAGAGGGGCAACAAACATATGTTTTCAAAATATCTTATTTTGACTTCATACCTATAGGGACTAAAATAGTGGGTGATAAAATATGTAATACACCCACAAACCAACCTTTGGGAGAGGATTGGAATCAAATACCACCTCCACCAAGAAGATCTTTGGGTACCTCACCACCACCATTTCAAGATTTTTCATATTTGGACAAAGGATCAGCCACTCCCCTCCCTCTTATCACTAAAGAAGAGAGAGCAGTGCATGAAAAAGAGCCTAAACAAAGACTAGTCGATGAAGTATCTAATGAAGGACATATATTTGAAGAACCTCAGCAAATTTCTCAAGATTCAAAGGCTAGGACTTTGGATACAATAGATGCAAGGACACCAAATTTAGGTCTCTCACAAAAGGAGAAGACTCTAGAAATGAGTGATAAGGGAAAAGGCCTATTGGGAAAACCTCCTCTTTAACCAAGTACTTGTCTCCAATGGGCACTACACTAGCCTGGTTGAAGAGGGAAGTTAGGTCTGAAAAAAGTGACAGCTGAACTTGAATGAAGAGGAGAGTATGGATGATCTAGTAGAATCCATCAAGAGGCCTAAGCTACCTATTGATGATGCACAACAATTGACATTCTAAATGAAGAATAGAGATTAGGACCTACTTTCTCACATAGTCATTCCTCCTCCACATGTTGAGACTGAGGATTTGACTCCCCTCTGAGTTACTCCTTTCCATTTCCAATATATTGGACATGTAATTTTTTCATTTTTTTGAAGACCTACAAGTAACGATTCAATTGGGTTAAATATTTTCATTTTTGGAGTTAATATTATAGTTTATATCTAGATTTCAGCATAGCATAACATAAAAATATGTCAACCCTAGGGAATCATGAATTGTCCACACAAGAATTAAAAGGAATTGAATTTATTTTTGTCCAATAAGTCTAGAGGTATCATACATAGTGAAACAATCCCATAACACTGACAACTCATTGATAAGAGGTGCAATATATACATTCATATCTTTTACTTGGTACTTACCTAGTTGAATGAACAACATCAGATAATTATTGTGGTCACTTCACTCTAACACTTATAATTACATGTAGATAACAATAAAATAATAAAACTACTTAAAACAATCATTTCCAACATAACGTGTTCCCTCTTTATTGAAAATCCATGGAGAAAGTTTATTTTTGATAACAAAAAAAGGCCACACTAAGTAAACAACTCTCATCTCTCCTAATAGATTGATACCATCAGTTGCCAAAGAAAGCTTGAGATTTTGAGCTTCTTCTTTAAAATTTGGCCACTTTTCCTCTATGTCCATACATTTTGAACCATCTGCAGGCATTCAAGTAATGCCATCTCGACTTCTATTGTGTGCATCCATAAATTTTACCAAGCTACTACACCTAAATGATCATTTAAGACATGGAATAATGGGGATATAACAAAGAACCTTGCGACACACCTTTTTTGTCACTTTATCATCTCGATATCTTCCCATATAAAATTTAGGGCATTTTGTTGCATTTTCATGTTCTTTATGATAAATAACATGATCTTCTGGACAAGCATCTATTGCTTGACACTATGTTCCAATATGTTTCATAGTGGGACATAATCTCATTATGAGTAAGAGAGAACATTTGACATTAGTAAAAAATTATCACCTATTGATCTACAAAAAAAATTATAAGTCATTAGTATAAACAAATTTAATGGTACATATTTCACCTTTTATAAACTACAATGACATATATGACAAACCTTAGCATTCATGACATTGCTATGTTGGATAAACCATTCATAACCTTCAAAATCACCAACAACAATAAAACATAAAGAAGATTTGATTGGGATACTTCATAAAGGGCCATGTTTTCCTTCTCAAGTAGAGGTATATCATGGATGGTCTCAATGTAATCCTCATCATAATCATCAGCAGCAATAATAGTAGCACCAGTACCAAATGTATCGTGGATCAATGCATTTGTACAATCAACTTCAATTGTGTTTTCTGGCACATGATCATCATCTTCCATGGGATCTTGATCTTCTCTTTCAATACTCACACCTCCATGTTCCTCCATATTCACACCTTCATGTTCCTCTGAGATGTGGTGGTCCATATGACATACTACCCTAGGGAGGTTGACCTATATAAAAATGATGATAATCAAACCCACATTCCATGGTTTGTATGTATATTGATTGTGAAAACAATATAACAAACAACTTACCAATGTATGATAATCAAACCCCCCTTCAATGTAACCATTCTCCCTACAATGTCTCTTAGCTATTTTTCTTTTTCTTTTTCTTTTCTTTAAGTGATTACAACTCTTGCAAGGAAACTAAAATTTGTCATCACCTTCTCTTAGAAAGTTAGACAATAATCTAGTGATTGTCTCCCTATTTTGATCAAATTCTCTTGTATTATCTGATATGATCCTTCTTCATGGGAATAACTTGTTCTTGTACCCTTACTAACGTCATTGTACTTAATGTTTATATCTACACATATGGTTTTGAAAGAAAAAATTGGTCTAATTAATGTGTATATCTACAAAAATATTGGACATGTTGTACTTAATATTTATATCTGTACATATGGTTTTGAACGAAAAAATTGGTCTACTAATATGTACATCTGCAAAAATATTGGACATGTTGTACTTAAAGCTCATATCTGCACATATGGTTTTGAAATAATAAATTGGTCTAATTAATGTGTATATCTACAAAAATATTGGATATGTTGTACTTAATGTTTATATCTCTACATATAGTTTTGAAAGAAAAATTTGGCCACCTTGCTCAAATTCACCATTATTCCTTTTCAACATCCCACATTTGCATTTCATCGCTATTTATCACATTTCTCATCCAATGATTGACCCATCTCACCCCTATAAATATGATCCATTTATATCTCCATCTACCACATCAACACAACTCCCATTTCATATTGATTACTTATTTGAATTATCTTTCTCTCATTGATAAGTTTTGATAGTGGCAGAGAACTAATTATCTTAGTTGTTGATGAGAACCAATAGACATTGGTGTCTAGCTTAGGGACAAAATGAGAAGATATGGGTGTAATGAAGGAAATGTCATAATTTGTGTTTCATTTATGCCTCTTCATTTTGATTTTGTTCAAGGGAAGCTTGCCAATGCTAATAGAAAACAACAATGCATTTTCTAAGAGCTTAAAATTGTTAAAATAAATTAATGTTTTACAATAAAATGCACTTGGAAAATTGTCATTCATAAGAAAAGACATGGTATTAATTTCGCTCATCAGGTCCGATGTAGATGCCATGACAATTATCTCATATTTTACTCACCTACCATATTAAAATATTTTCCATCTTACACAACTTTTGTATGATTTTCATCTCCAATTGCTTTATTAAAACATTCATGAAATCATACTATAAATAATTTAAATATAATGTCACATTAAGTAACAAGGGACAGAATGCGTCAAAGTTCCTGCCAATAGTTATAAATAAAGGAAAATAGAGATTTATGGATGAAAATCAAAAAATAAAAAAAAGTAATTAAAGAAATAACATATAAATATTTGTGTACACCAATTTATTACTTTATCTTAAATTGGATAAGATAGTTACAAATAAATATCATGATCTACAAAATGATTCACAAAATTACTTCAATTTCTATCTTTCTTCATGCAGAGAAAAATCTTCACATAAATGGTAATAATCCAATTAATCTAAGTGGATATTGTCAATCCATAAAGATCACTCTGACCATAACTCAACTTGAAATACAATTTATTTTCTAGAAAATATATTGCCAAGATGACCAATTGAAATAACTTGAATTATTGAGTTCTGTTAGTGAAATAGGATTTGTAATTTGTATGTGTTTTCCAAGTTACTATAAAAACAAATATATATAGGAAATAAAGAGGCATGTCTCTTGAAGAGGCATGTCCCTTTGACATATTAACTTACATTAGTCATAGTTATAAGTAATATATATCTTGAACATATTGTAATAGTTTTATAACACTATATATATATATATATATATATATATATATATATATATATATATATATATATATATATATATATATATATATATATATATATATATATCACTCTTAATATAAGTTAATTATTCCATATATAATATTTGTCATATATTATATATCTCATATATATAATATAATTTATCCAACAGAATTATAACATTAACACTCCCTCTTAATGGAGAAGGATAAAACACATAGATATTACACCAAAGGTAATATTTCAAAAATAATACATATAGGAAATCTTTGATCAGAAGATTTTTAGAATATGATATCATGTAAGTATTGGCCTATCAGAATATCAACATATGATATTCACCAATTACTATTTGATATCATATTTGGTAACATGAACATTGGCCTATCAGAATATCAATCAAATGATATTCACCAAATACTCTGAGTAATGGCCTATCAGAACATCAACTAAATGATATCCACCAAGTACTCAATGTGGTAATGGCCTATCAAAATATCAGGGCATGATTTACACCATGTACCGAAAATATATCTATACAAACAACTTGAAGATAATCAAATTAATGATATCAACCACCTAGTTGTTTATTTACAAGATAAAGCCCTCTCAATGTGGTAATGGCCTATCAAAAATCAGGGCATGATATACACCATGTACCAAAAATATATCTATACAAACAACTTGTAGATAATCTATAACAAAAAGTGATTGAAATGATAAAATATAATAAAATGAAATAGCATGAAATAATAGATTTAATCCAAGAGAGCAAGAAGAGTTTTACCATACAAATGATACAAGATCAATGGAGCAATACCAAAGAGGAAGCAACATAAGAGACAAGGATTTGATAAGGAGAAAGCAAAGAAAACTCCTTGTGAGTATTATGAATGAGGCAAAAGCCTAAGAATGTGTGTGTGTGTGTGTGTGTGAGAGAGAGAGAGAGAGAGAGAGAAAGAAGAAATGAAGAAAAATAGCTCATTTACGATAGCATCAAAAACTTGATGTGAATAATGGAGACTAAATGAAAATGAGAGAGAGAAGCACCTCTTTTAAAGAGATGAGAAAGGAGTTGCATGTCTTTGCATGTGTAACTCCCATTTCTATGAATGCCACATTCATAAAAGGTGTGTGCAAAGTGTCAAGTTCCTCTTAAGGAGGAATATCTATTTTCCTTATTAAAGGAAATACAAAAAAAAGGTCCTCGCAAGTGGACAATAGGACAAGAATGATATGTCCTTTACATGTGGACTAGAGGACAAATAAATAATACATAAGGGATACCTTGGTTTATCCCAATAAATAAATAAATACAACCAAGGAAAGATTATTAATTCTAACACCCCCTTTTAATCTTTACTTGGAGAGATGATGTCAAAATCAAATTGTAATTTGGTTTTTTGAAATATCTTCATTGTGCAAGAGGTCTCTTATTATCATGGGTACATCATTGGAGAGCCAAGAGAAGTTGATAATTCTTCAAGTGTGTTACATCTTTAAGTGGATTCATGTGGCATAGGGTATGTACAACAAATAATGATATCTTGTATGTGTCTTGATGGATTACCTGAAACATAGAAACAAAGGAAACTATCCACAAGGATAATTTCATCTTATATTCAAGTTAGAAATTTTTTATGTATAAGTAAATTCTCATAGAGTAAATATAAGTGTAACTTGGTACTGCAAATAAATCAAGATAAATCATATTTTGCAAAGAACAAATATGTTATCAAAACTTTCAAGAAAAGACCATAGAAAAGGCTAGCTAATGGATCCAACATCAACAATGCTTCAATCACGTGGATATAGACAGTCCACTAATAAGTCATTGTACTGCAAGTTAATGGGTGATCAATCCATAACCTGCATGACTCATGATTTAAGAAAAGAAGTATACATAACATTATATGGCATGTTTTCAAAGATATCAAAGGGGGGGAGTATGAGTATTAACAATTGACTACCTTCAAATAAGAGTAAAATGCCTTCAAGATGGGTCAAATTAACTAAAATTGGAGAGAAACTCTAATAATAAATGGTATTAACCATAAAGTGCCAATATGGCAATAGAATGATGCTAAAAAAAGCATAAACTGCACTAATGTGCCAATCAATTAAACAAAATAAATGTTGAAAGCAATAGTGTATAATAACTCATAATCCCAATGAATAAGAAAAATAAATAAAATAAATTTACTTATGTGAAATAAAGAATGCACTCATATTTGATAAGTCACAAGAGACACAAAAATTTGTATATTTATCAAGATATATATATGTGGGCCCCCATATATACACATGAATAAATATACCTAAACTATCATGGTATGAAATATGCAAATAGAATTAAGATCATATATAGAACATAATTTCTAGGCAACATACTAAAGAGAAATGTCAAAGATGATGAAAGAGAATTATTAACATCAAACAATATTTGCAATAATTAATCCTCCTAGGTTGAAGTCCACCCATTCTAAAAATTGATCTCTTTTACTAAGTACTTTTTGAAACCATTTATTTTTTCTGTTAACAAATTTATCACTAGAGGAAGAGTCATGATGTATGAATGCATCATTTGTTTCAACATTAGCATTATTACCATTATCAATATTAGCATTATTACCATGATCTATAAATGCATCATTACCATTACCATTGTAAGAAAGAATAGGAGGAATAAAGGTAGATATATGAGGAGTAGGGTTTAGAGAAGGAGGTTGGTCCTCCACTAACACAATTCTGCTTCCATGAACTTGTTCATTTTGAGCATTAGAAGAATCATGTACACCATTTCTTGCAAGACAAACATTTCGTGATATGTGCACTTTGTTAGTAATAAGATTATAAGCTTGATAACCTTTGGTATTTTGCATGTTTTCACTTATCCACTTTGTACATGCCATCTTAGATGAAGCAATAGGAGGTAAATTTTCAATCGTATTAGATGAGATATGCTCATTTTTCAAATGAGCAAGCCTTTCATGCTCCATATTAAAAGTAATATCTTTGTGCAAAGAGTGTCTAGAAGAGGTGAACCCAAAAAATTTAAATAAGTTATCATGGCCTAACTTAGCATTAGCAACAACTTCATTAGTGTTAGGATCAATAACAGAGCACATGTCCCTATGAAACTCAACTTTGTAATTTTGACATAATTTTATAACAGAAAGAAGATTGTATTTCAATTCAGGAACATAAAGGACATCATGTAATTTTCCATTTGGAATACTAACATTACCAAATCCTTCAACTTTGCAACTATGATTATCAGCTAATTGAATTGGAGTATTAGAAGGATCGGGTTTTAAATAATCAAACACTTTTTTATGAAAAGTAAACTGTTGAGATGCACCAGTATCAATAATCCATTCTAAATTTTTAGGAACATTGTAACTGACAGTAAAAGCATGACGAAATGGATGAGAGTTTTGATTATTGTTATTGATAGGTTGCTTATCTTTTTATTTTTTAAAACAATTATTAGTTACATGACCATCTTTCCCACAATAAGTACAGTGGAGTTTTTTATTAGATTGATGAGTATTATTACGATGAGTGTTTGGATGATTATTGTGATTATTATTATTATAAGTATTGGGAGAATCATTATTAGAAAATTTGAAATTATGATTTTGTCTTTTAGAGACAAAAGCATGTTCATTAGATCTAAGAGTACCAAATTGTAACAACTTAGCTTCCTCTTGACGTAACAAATTTTGAAAAATAT
The DNA here is from genome assembly GCA_028749045.1 of Cupressus sempervirens. Lineage (NCBI taxonomy): Eukaryota > Viridiplantae > Streptophyta > Pinopsida > Cupressales > Cupressaceae > Cupressus > Cupressus sempervirens. The sequence continues at coordinate 46,494,778 of CM053793.1, read as the reverse complement.
ATAAGTTAATTGAGTAGACAAAGTAGAAATAGCAAGTTGAGAATGAACATTAGTAATAAATTGTTCAAATTGTCTAGGAAGACATTTCTTTAAAATAATGGTAATTAATCTAATATCAGTGAGGGTAACACCTAATCCAATTAGTTGACTTTTAATATAATCAAATTTAAGTAAAAATTCATCCATAGATTTGAAATCAATATACCTTAGGTCTTCCAAATTGTCTTGTAATTGAATCTTGCGTAATTCAGATGGCCTGTCATACGTTTTCTTTAAAATATCCCAAGCTTCATAGGCATTAGTGCAATGAGAAATTAGAACATATAAATCTGGACTAAGAGATATACCAATGAGGCCAAGGGCTTCTTCATTTTTAGTATTCCATGCATTTTGTTCATCTTGTGTAGCTGAGGCACCAAGAACTACAGAAGGGTCAGTAGCAACATCTAAAATATGCTTAAAACGAAATATAAATGAAAGATGAGTTCTCCAAGCATGATAGTTTGAGTTATTTAACTTGATTTCTGGAATTAAAGTCGACATGATTTAAAAATTACGTTTAAAATTTAAATAATAGATTTGAAATTAAAAAGTGAGACTTATTATCCACAAGAATGTTAAATAATTATTAAGAGATTTAGAGAGTCAAAATTAAAAACTAAAATGTTCCCTGCAAAACCACTGGTCAGATTGAAAAAACAGGAAAAATAAAAATTTGAAAAATTGAAAAAATGTGTTACACACAGAGAGAGATAAATTTTCTAATTTAACTTTATTTTCAATAAAATTTAAAGGGTTTTTTCATTTTTATGTTTTCTAAATGTTGTTCAAATTTCAGCTAAACCCAGATCACGGATTGAGAGATATCATAAAAATACGAACTGATGTCTTAAAACTTGAAAAATAAATAATACTGCACATACAGTATAATAACTTTTGCAATACTATTCTGATACAAATGAAATTTAAAGGGTTTTTTCATTTTCATATCTTCTAAATGTTGTTAAAATTTCAACCAGACCTAGATCATAAATTATGAGATATAAGAAAAATACGAACTGCTGTATTTTCCTTTCTAAAACAAAAAATAGAAAAAAAGCTTGAATTTCAAAAAACTTAAAAATCTTGCAACAAAAATAAGGTTAGATACAATAAAAAAAATTAAAAATAAAGAATCCTTTGACGGCAAGCCTTCCAAAGGAGGTTAGAAAAAATAAAAAAATAAAAAACTCTTTGGCGGTAAACCTTCCAAAGAGGGTTAGAAAAAAAATTTGAAGATTGAATAAAAAACCTGCAAAAAAAATAGGAATGAATTTTTTTTTCTTCACTTCTCTCAACAAAGTTCTCCAATATGGTAACCTTCATAAAAGCTCAAAACAAGGATTAGAAAGCTCTGATACCATGTAAGAAAAAGTGATTGAAATGATAAAATATAATAAAATGAAATAGCATGAAATAATAGATTTAATCCAAGAGAGCAAGAAGAGTTTTACCATACAAATGATACAAGATCAATAGAGCAATACCAAAGAGGAAGCAACATAAGAGACAAGGATTTGATAAGGAGAAAGCAAAGAAAACCCCTTGTGAGTATTATGAATGAGGCAAAAGCTTGAGAGAGAGAGAGAGAGAGAGAGAGAGAGAGAGAGAGGGGGGGGGATGGGGGGGGGGGGAATGAAAAAAAATAGCTCATTTACAATAGCATCAAAAATTTGATGTGAATAATGGAGACTAGATGAAAATGAGAGAGAGAAGCACCTCTTTTAAAGAGATGAGAAAGGAGTTGCATGTCTTTGCATGTGTAACTCCCATTTCTATGAATGCCACATTCATAAAAGGTGTGTGCAAAGTGTCAAGTTCCTCTTAAGGAGGAATATCTATTTTCCTTATTAAAGGAAATACAAAAAAGAGTTGTCCTCACAAGTGGACAATAGGACAAGAATGATATGTCCTTTACATGTGGACTAGAGGACAAATAAATAATACATAAGGGATACCTTGGTTTATCTCAATAAATAAATAAATACAACCAAGGAAAGATTATTAATTCTAACATAATCAAATTAATGATATCAACTGCCTAGTTGTTGATTTACAAGATAAAGCACTTACATGAAACACTTTCACAAAAATGAATCATGCTACAAGTTATTGTAAGGACGTCACTTTACAACAACTTCTCCTAATACAAGTGATAATCATTTAGAAGTCGTCACTTCTTCATGATGTACATAGGGGACATGCTCATACATGTATGACATCAAAGGTTTGCATGAAGTCTCCATGAATACTATCATGTGGTGGTGTCACAACATTCACCATAAAACATATCAGAGAATAAGGTTTCTCCCTCTTAGTTTGATATCAACTTTTCTGACCTCTTAGCTCAAGGTTCTCTCCGATGAAGTATCAGACTTCCTCTGAATCTGTTATCATCCTTCTATCCTCTTAGAAACAAGTCATGTCATGCTTCCCTAGTTCAAAAGGTATCCTAATAACATAAAGGCCTTCCAACCTACATACATGAGACTTTATCCCAAGAATCGTAGTCCTTTAGCTGTTATAGTTTCTGACTAGTGGAGAATCCATCAACAAGGTCTACTCCTTCTGAACCAAGATCATCAAAAGTTTGATTGAAGCATTTGTTTTCTGCTCACTCTCTTTCTTTAAGGCTACCTCTAATGAATTGTTAGACTCCCTCTCATAATCATAATCATCAAGGATATTCACTTCAAGATCCTCACATTATCCAACCTAATCATCAAATGATTCATGAATCCTAAATCATAGCTTCTTTGGAGCTACTATCATAAGATTGAGTCTGCCCAATATTTGGTAGCATGCCTAATGTTCCAATCTTCTTTCCTGCAAGGACATCCTCAAAGACAAAGGAAAAGATATCATAACACAAATGACCCTTTATATCACATATAAAAATACAAATAAGAGAGAGACTACAATGAATAGATAAGTGTACTACTGAAGGATGAGAAATACTTATCTACACATGAAGGTCCATAGACATTTGAGAATGAAACATCTCTTCTCTAAATATAGTTCAAATGGGAATGGAACATTGTTTATTATTTCCTCCCACAATGTAAAATTCCCATTCTTATATTGTTCGAACAATTTAAGCATCATGTGAAATATGACAAAATTCTTACATTCATTCTCATAAGAGTTCACAGATGTGAGGTGCAGCCACAAAGATCAACACTTTGGAATCAATAATCAGCCATGTATTACTGAGTTCTTTTACTTCAACTTTCAAATTATAGCTCATAATTTAAACATGGTATTTTTGTGCATGTAGTTGTGTCCCACAATTTTGTTTAATACCAAGTATTTCAAATGGCTTCATCATATAAGATATGATCCATGGAAGCTTACCTTTATTTTGAGTTCTTGCTTGGTTTTAATGCTAAGCCTTGATCATGAACCTAAATAAGACTCCATTCAAAGGGATCTTTATAACATTTGTCTCTTGTCAAATCTTCATCATACTTATTATTGCAACTACATAGTCATTACTTCTAACTCTATTTGGTTTATGATGTCCCGGATATGTAATGAGTAGCTAGATAATATGGATTAAATCCTTTCCAAACTTTCTATTCTTCCTTCGATGTTGCCCTACTTATCACTCTGCTAGCATTCCCCACTACACGTGGCTGAAAGTCTTAGTACTATCAAACAATTGTGGAGATGGAAAGTTTGTCATTGTGGAGTATGCAATGGAGTATGTATTCAACGTTCACTATTTCCAAATCTTCATCAATCGTGCAGTGATGACCTCTTAATTTCAAAGGAATGTAAATTTAGTTCATACAAAATACCCTGGGAAACCTTCAATCCCAGAAAAAAAATCTCTTAATATTATTATTAAAATTTTCAAGGTCTATTTAAAATTTGTTAAGACCAATATATCAATTATTCTCTGTGAAACTGCAATCTCAATCTGTATACATATGTTATCCTCTATGATAAAATATACATATGCTGTAATATGCTGTAATCTTAATTTTTCTCAGCAGTAATATATATACCACGATTTCAATGTTTGTGATATAATATATATACTTGGCCAATGATTTGAAAGTCTTTGTATCTCCTTCAGTATGCTCTTTGTATTATTTATAATATCCTCCATGTTAATCTGATAATAATAAAGATCGTTGCATATATTCTGTAGTATATCTTCGATGTGTATGTATGTCTTCCCATGCTGCGGCAGTTTTAACATGTGATATGAATTCAATACTTTTGGCACTTACCTTGAGACACTCACCCATTACTTCTCTGAGGTAATATTTTTCCATTTGATTATTTCCTTGTATCAACGAAAAAGGCAATGGTCGAGTGACTTAGATATTCACGTGGGGTATCACCCTTTAGAGTATGGATGGATATCCTTTGACACTTTATGATACTGGAGACTCAATGTATGCCCACTCATTATTAGCACAAGAATTGTGCACTCATATACTGCACACTAATGCTATCGATTCCATTGCAACAAATAACCTTAATTATTATCAATTACAGTCCAAAGTCCGTGCGAAAAAAGTCTGTATACTGAGGACTCGTAGGGAAAAATAACTTGGTGGATATTGAATTTTCTTTGTAAGCTTTCAATGGTAATCAATACAAGTTCATGTCCTTGGCGAGTCTTCCCTTAGATCATAGTTGCTGACGTGGAAGTCAAGCTATGCGAGTGAGGTGTAATAGTTCCCTTCTCCCTTGATATCAGATATCATTGTTTATCTGTGGACTGCAATGATTCACTTTGGTGAGGTGTAGTAGTTTCCTTATCACATATTCTGATTCAATATCAAGTATTTTTGTCTACATTTGCTTTTCTATCATTGCTTCTCTGTAGACTGCACAAGATTTACCTTAAGCTTAATATCATATGCTTCTTTTAGTATGCCCATGAGCATCATTTTTATTATTATTATCATATTTTCATTCATAGGTTTGATATTACTAGTGTAGCTACAATCGCTTTTATTAGATTTTAATAATCTTCAGCATGATCTGCCTGCAACACAATCTACTATTGATGATTGCTCCAATGGTCCTTGTACAATTACAAGCTCTTCTTCAATGTCAAGGCACAATTCTCCCTGAATCGAACTTGCTGTGGTATTTAGAGGTCACTGTGACTCACACCAAACATGTCGTAGGCTGTCCATCTTCCAGCATCACGGTAGATTCAATTTGATCACAGAAGGTCACTTGATTAGTTTTGTGTAATCTGAATTCTCAAATTTAATTTGGATCTTCCTTAACCTGCTCTGATACCATTTTAGTGAAATAGGATTTGTAACTTGTAATGGCACTTTTAGAATTTTATGTGTTTTCCAAATTACTATACAAACAAATATATATAGGAAATAAAGAGGCATGTCTCTTGAAGAGACATGTCCCTTTGACATATTAACTTACATTAGTCATAGTTATAACATAAGTAATATATATCTTCAAATATATTGTAATAGTTTTATAACAAGATATATATATATATATATCACTCTTAATATAAGTTAATTATTCCATATATAATATTTGTCATATATTATATATCTTATATATATAATATACTTTATCCGATAGAATTATAACATTAACAAGATCTTTAAAAAAAAATTGATCAAAACATCACATCTTTCAATGCTACTGTCTGCAACACCTAAAAATCAATGTGATAGACAATATAACCATTCCCCAACGTCACTAGTACACAGAAGATATTCAAACAATTTAGTTTATTGTGAACATATAAAGAATCACATAGGAAATATAAGAGGGACATGTTCATTCACATAATTTAACTCGAGAATCAAAATGTCAACATTCTTCTTAGGCAACGTTGTGTACTAATTTGAAAGTATTTTCTGGTATTCCTCCCAAAGAGCATAAATCAATGGGATTATTTATCGCTATGTTTCTATTTCATTGCCAAGATGAAGGTGACTGGGTCATACCCACCACATTCCCAGTATAATGTATGATGTCAAAAATACATTAGATATAGATAATGAACAGTGCAATAAGACATAGATGCATAGTCTGTGGTAATCAATAGTGCAACATCTTGAATATTCTCAAACCCTGCCTCATGTTGGAATTGTGTTTTGAGAAAAATAACTAGTTGTATATGAAAAATTTTAGTAAGGTATATGTGGTGGATAGAAAGGATCTCTAAGCACACACGCTCCTATCCTAGTTACCTTCTAACCTTGGTAATGTGTTATAGTAGCATTGTATTCTACATCCCATCACAATCAATTTTGTGGATTTATTCCACATATATAAGAGTTTATTTTAATATATAATTTTTTACGAGGCATGCAATCAAGAAACTAATGCCAAAGAATAGAGGCCTGGTGAACATGCAAATTTTGAAAATAGATAAAGAATCTTTAAAGCTTCAAAATTCCTCTGTTGCGGAGAAATTAGTATTGTATGTCTAAAATGTGATTTGACCAGGGATATTTGGGAGATCTAAACAAGTATAAGACACTAAAATCTGTGTATTACATCTAAGAGTCTCTTGTTCACTACGGAATTGAAGGAGGTCTATGACTGAATATATGTTAGCAATTAATTCTCAACTGTTCAAAAATAGTGGAAGAAGATAAGAGAACTTTTGGTCTTGTGAAGCCTACTACCAATCTATATATTATTACAAGAGAAATGCAAATGAGATGAGAATAACCCAAAATTTTCCAGTTGTTTAAGCTAGACACAAGTGAATCTACATCCTCATATTTCAATTTAAGTGATTCCAAATATTGTATGTCCTGTAGAAAGTGATATCTAATTTTTTTTAAGATAGTAGTAGGAAATGAATTTATTCCATTGGTTGATCGAGAGACTTACCATGTTAATGAAATGGTGATTTTCAAATCATATGGAGCAATGTTGTAGACTTGACTTTCATGCATATTTGGCATGTTCCTAACATTAACATAAAGCTTTTATTTATTTAGAATTAACAAAAAGGAATCATCATGCTTTAGTAAAATTTCACAACAACCAGCATTTGATCTGAAATCTTCATTGTAAAATAAGACTATACTTGCTCGGGAGAAGAATTATACAAAATTTATGATTTAAATTAGCCAACCAAATGCAATAGCAGTGGATTGATGTTAAATAGAAAAAAGAAAACAAAAAGATAAAAATCATTTAAACTAATAAAAGACAGTGTGTCAATGAAGTCTTTACATGTGGATTCATCCATTGTGTTTCTTATATTAATGTTATAGTTTTTAAGAAAACCAAAGTTTGGATTGGTGCTTTGGCTTATATAGCCCTTAAAATATCTATAAAACAAATATCCAAGTTAGATTCAAATTACACTAATATCAATATTCTATCAACAATATTAAAATTCTATTTCAGCTTTTTTATCAAACATAAGTAAATCATGGATGAGAAAGGATTATAAGTTATAATAAAATGCACATGGAACATATTATATCATTATAATTTTCTTACAACCACATTCATGAAAATGACTCAAGATTTATGCTTGAATTGAAACATAAATATTTTGTGGTATCTTATGATCTAGTCCTCTATTTGACACATTTTCATGTTGATGCTTTAGATAGCCAAATATTCAAAATAAAAATAGAAGATGAATAGGAAATTAAACTTCAGAAGATAATTATAAAAAATTTCCTTAACAACTACTAAAATGTTTCCAAAACATGAAGGTTCAACCATCACTCTGCATCTATATATGTATGGAGCAACACAAGTTTCCATGTTGATAAAAGTCGAGATTAAAAGTATTGGAAACATGGATTCTCTAGGTGATTAAAGTTTTCAATCCAGAGAATGAAATTGATGAATCTATTACAAATGTTTCAAAATTTATGTATGGAGAGATCATGCATAGCTACAAATTGTCAAGTGTATCATATATTTTAAATGAGAGGATATTTTCAAGATAATTATTGGAGGATTTCTTAGCATAGTTAATAAGTAGGTCTTGACTTTATCAATATTATTTAAAGTACAAGATACACATGATATAGTCAAGGTATATGATAATTTCTAGTTATAAAAGACTTTGTAGTACAAGTCAATTCCTCCTCTATAGAAAAGAAAGATCTTGCCAATTATACATCTTAGAGTTGAGAGGAAATAAATGATTGCAATTTTAGATATAAATTTGAACATTAAAAGCAATATTTTGTGTATCAAATATATTTTATTTATCTTTGGATTGATTATAAATAAGAATCATATTATATTGACTAGATTTATTCATAAAAGACATTCATTGAATTTAATTTTAAAATATTATGTCTTAATACCAATCAATAAAGAACTTCCACCTAACAACAATTGATCACACAAGAACAATAATTTACACAAACACTCAGTAAAGAATTATAAAAATCTAGTCACACTAATCATACTCATCCTAATACAAGTGAATACCATCGCCCTCATAAGTAATTTCCATATTCACCAACTCATTCTCATCTCTCTAAGAAACCTCAACAATAACTCCATGTACCTTGTTTTCCTAGAATGGGGAAAGAATTATCTCTCAAACTTATGAACTCTCTCCATTTAAATAGCATAACCTGGGCATAGCAGAAAAAATGAATGTCTCTCTCCTTTAGATAAAAGGTATAGTCCACCCATCTCATTCCTTTTTCATTTTCTTTAGATTGCCCAAAGTCAAAAATAATTTCATAACCTACAATCTACATAGTGAGAACACTGAGAACAAGATAATTTCCATTTAAAATCCAACAATCCCCTTTTGTGAATACCATTTGCATCATAAGTAATTTTCATATTCACCAACTCCCTCTCATCTCTCTAAGAAACCATAGCAATAACTCCATGTCCCTCATTTTCCTAGAATGAGGAAATAATTATCTCTCAAACTTGTGAATTCTCACCATATAAACTTATCATTCTCCAACTTTATACATATGGAGCAACATAAATTTCCATGTTGAGAAAAGTTGACATTAAAAGTATTATAAACATGGATTCTATAGTATTGTGCTTAAATTTGAGGAAGCTTAAAACCAATGGTTTCTAATATGGAGATCTTTCAATGTTCAGTTATCAAGAAAACACATGGTTGTAGTAGGTTGTCATATGCATGGAAGCAATAAGATTGTGCTAAATGGCTAGTCTTACAGTTAATCAACCCTCATAGAGTTCACTTTCACACGTTTAAACATAAAGATCCCAAAAAAAAAAAAACTTAGCTAATAAATTAAAGATTGTAAAATGTCCATAAATGGAACTTGTTAAGTATGTTTTAAAAACTTTCAAGAAACTGCATTTCTTAGGTAAGAAGTATTATTTTATATTTACAAATTGAGTTATAATAGATTTTGAGAGTTTCATAAGGAATTTATAATAATAATATAGACCAAGACTACAGTAATGCTCACTAATAATCTTGTGTAATATAGGGAGAATACAGAGAAAGGGCATGAACAAAGATGACAAGGTAATGGCAGGACAATGCATTTGCAGGGCAAGGGCACAACATGAAAACAAAATAAGAGAAAATGTAGGGTAATAGCATGGCAACACAATCATAGAACTTCACACTCTTTCACTCTATACCCTCATTCAAAGCTCTTCACATGCACCTCTCCACAATAGATCAAATGGGAATGATTAATGTCATGTTTCTTTTTTTATATATAATCATGTTGATGTCGCAATTATGATGTTGATGTCATTATTTCAACAATGTCGAGGAAAATTGCAAAAACAACATGAAAAACACCCACAAATTATATCGTCATCACAATTTCCATCATAATTTAACCGCAAATGTTATAGTGTGTATTTAAAAAAGGAAGAAGAGTGCAATCAAGGGTAATGAGAGTCCTCTCATGGAATGTTAGTAGCACTAATTTTTGTGACAAGCATGCTAGCATCAAGGCACAACTTGATGTGAGCAAGGAAGATGTGATTCTTCTACAAGAAACTAAAATTTTGTTGTAATTATATGACAGATATATACCTAAGTGACTAAAATAGAAATCTAGTCATGTCCAAGCTTTCGATGGTTCTCCATGGTTATGTATACTTTGGGATCCAAGCAAATGTAATGTATGCCTAGAGCAGTGTCAATCTAATTGGCAACAATTTATAGTCACATGTTTTGATCTGAGCTTTACTCTTTTTAGTTTTTATGGACCTAAATGGATTGGTGATAAAATGGCTCTATGGAGATATCTATCACTATTTTTTGAATTTAAAAACAATGAACAAAAGGAGTTGACCCAAAGTACCAAAACAAGTCAAAATCACTATCACAACTTTTTTCATCCCTTTAGTCTTATTAATACTTATTGGCTGGTAATTTGAATGCCATCTCATCATCGCATGGGAAGATAAGGGGTATATCTCCATGAGAAAAATATAATTGAAGATTTTTTAAACTTTATTAATACTAACTCTCTTGTAGATGTTCCTCCTTCCAATGATCCATTCACTTGGAAAAATAAAAGAAAATATTTTATGCAAATTGTTGTGAGGTTAGACTTCTTTTTCTTATCTCATACTTGAATTCTTTTAGGCTTTTCTTTATCTTTAGAGATCATTTTATCTCATACTTGAATTGTTTTAGGATTTTCTTTATCTCCAAATATCCTTTCATTGATAGCTTTATACCACTCTTCTATTTCCTACAATATTAGTGAACAAACAAGTACCTTCCCTTGTAAGTCATCATTTTAAGTTTGAAAAGATGTGGTTTAGACATCTGTATTTTATGGATCTCCTCAAATAGTAGTTGCTATTTGCACATTAAATTGAGGCATATATGCAAATTAATTTCCAAATGGAATAAATTAGTTTTAAAAAACATCTTTAAAGAAAAATCCATAGCTAAAGAGCAATTGAAATAGGTCTAAGAACATATTTTTCAACATGTTCAAGACCAACCTATGTATCTGAAGAGGAAAGACTTGCAATCACAATGGGAGGAGTTATGGTCTCTGAAGAAGTATACTAGTAGCAAAAATCACATGAGTTATGGATGCAAGATGTTCATAAAAATAATAATTTTTTCTATAAATATGAAACTATTAAGAAAGCCAAGCAGATCATTTTCACAATTATGCAGTATACAATGGGAAAAATTTACTAGATAAAATTGGTACTGAGAAGGAATGGGTTACCTTTTTCCAAGGCTTACTATCCCCTCAACAATCATTGGGTTCTTTTCACGATGAGGAGGAAATTATTTTGTCAAACATTCCAAACATTTTGAATCAAGATAATAATGACTTCCTTTTATAACCCTTCTCATTTGATGAAATAAAGTCTATTGTTTTCTCAATATCAGATGATAGTGGCAAGGACCCTTATGGTTACATAGATATTTTCTTTTAGATGGTTTGGGAGTTTATTGGTTTTGACATATTGATGGCTTTGGAAGAATCTAGGAACCATGAAACAATGTTGTCATATTCCAATGAACAATAAATTGCTTTAATTTGAAAGTCCCTGAATCCTAAAACATTTGTGGACTTTCACCCAATTGATCCATGTAATCTAATCTATAAGACTTTTTCTAAATCTTTGTATCTAAGAGTTTAGGGTTTGATATCAAAACTCATTTCAATCTAGCAAGGGGGTTTTTTCCTGGGTAGAGAAACTATAGATGGATCCATAGTTGCCCATGAGATTTTACACTCTTTTAGACATAACAATATAATGGAATTCATCATCAAGTTGGATGTAATGAATGCCTATGATAGTATCTCGTGAGAATTCTTATATAAGGTTATGATTAATATTGGGTTTTCAAGGAATTTGTTTAAATGGGTCCTCTCTCTCTTAGAAGGGGCTAGATTTTTAGTAATGGTTGAAGCATTGAGTTGATATATCATTAATTCTAACTAGTATGTCTTGTGGAAATGTGTAAAGGTTCCTAGTAATCAAATTGTCTCATTCTCTCTTTGCAAATGATACACTTTTATTTTGGCCTAGTATCTAACATTACTAGTGAGATCGTTTGTGATTGAAGAAAACATAAACAAACTTAACAGAAAAGAATAGCAGCATAGAACAAATTTGAAAGAGAAAGATATTTTTTATTGATTGATTTTTGCACTATAATTACCTCTCTATATATAGAGAAGTTTACATTTCCTAGAACCAAGAAAAGCTCAATTGATTTCACATGTGGAGAAGGTAAAATATGATAGAATTGCAAGTAATCTTGACAACCTTGACTTATGTGGCTAGAATATCTACTCTAGTGTGACAAATAATCTAATTGAATGCAATTTCATAGGAAATTTGAGTGAGATGTGGAGTTAAGTGCAGTCAAACTGCACACCTAGAATGAGTTCAGTTGTAACAAATTCATGATGTGGATGCTGACTTTTTCTAACACCCTCCCTTGATTTCTACCACTAAAGAATATTTTGGTCGGAGAAATTGCAATAAGAAATTTACATAGGATAGGTCTCGGAATTGAGCCTTATTAGGTACCCATTTACAAAAGAAAAATTCAGCTCTCATTTTCACTATCAATTTGTTCCTTGTGTCATTATGATGTGGGTTTTTAATTGGTTGACCCATAACCATTTGGGATTTGCCCCAACTAATGAAATTGATTTTCCTTTTGGATTTCTCACCCTAACAAGTGGTTTTGGCTTACCACAAAACTTTAAAAAACTTTTAGGTTTTGCACCCAAACAAGTGGTTTTAGCTTACCACAAACTCTTTGAAAAATGCTTTAGGATCTTTCACCCAAATAACTAGTTTTGGCTTACCACAAACCCTTCAATGAAATTTTAGGTTTTTGACCTAGAAAATGGTTTTGGATTACCACAAACCCTTCAATAAAATTTTAGGTTTTTCACCTAAACAAATGGTTTCGGATTACCACAAACCCTTCAATAAAATTTTAGGTTTTTCACCTCAACAAATGGTTTTGGATTACCACAAAGCCTTCAAGGACTTAGCAAAAAATATTATTTCAATGATGACAAAAATAGTATCTTTAAGATTTTTTCTTTATGAAGTCTCACTTTTCATGGATGTCTTGGTAAATGATGATTTTGATTTGCACGAACAATTTGCAATCCTTCTTGAGAGTTCACACTCACATTTGAACATTTGTATCTAAAAAAACTTTAATCATACCTAGGATATTTTTCCAACTTGATCCATAACTCCATCCAATGTCCATTTTGAAGCATTTCTCTATAGAATTCTTTTTACACTCTCTATTCCAACATGTCTTTTCACAATGACTCTTTAATCTACAAAGACTACATGGATGTAAATCCCAACACTTGTCTTTCATGTATCCTTTCCTGTTATAATTTGAACATTACATATATTGTTTACATTGAACAAATTGTATTGAATCCATATAATCATTTCTTTCATCTATCACATATCCTAGTCCTTCATACTTTGGTCTCATTATTGGCTTAATAGGCTCTATGATTCCTTGTTGATGTTTTCCCAATCCTTTACCTTTGTAATCCATTTTCTTCATTATATTCCATCCAACATTCTTATTCTCACAACTGATAGTATTTGATGCCCCATTTTCATATTCTTTATCACAAACAACCTCAACAGAGTCACTTTTTTCTAGTGGTGAATTGAAATCATTTGTACTACATGAAACATCCCATACTGGTTTTTCTTTGACACGTGCATTTCTTTCAATGGTGGATTGATTTAGTTCATCCTTTAACAAATCATTTTTCTTCTTTTACTTTCTTCATTTTCTCCTCTAATTCATCCGTTAACAAGTAATTTTCCTCTTTTACTTTCTCCATTTCCTCCTCTAATTCATTATTTCTTTTCTTAACATTATCCAACAACCTTAATTTTTTCTCTAGATCTCCATTTACATCTATATAGTGATTAATTTTGATTTAAAAAGTTGCATCTTTCTATATTCATTTCATTTCTTAGTTGTGTAAGTTCTTCTTGCAAACAATTCTTCTCACAAATTAAGTCTCCATTTTCTTTTTTCACATTTACTAATTCTTATTCTAAAATGTCTATCTTAGAAATTAAATTTGCATTTACCTTTAACACTCTTTTACCTTGCTTCCCCATTGCAATTAATCCACAAATAACACTTTCTTTGAATTAACCTAATAATTTTACCATACTTCACAATCACAATGAAAATTTTAGATTTCCTCATCTATTCCTTTAAAAATTCAAATGTAAGATTATTGGACATGATCACCATCACACCAAAATCTATGACCTTTACTCTCTACATTGATGAAATAGATAATTTTACCTTCAACAGTCTCATTATTCTCTTAATGTAGCAATGGACAAAATACCAATTGCCAACTTCCCTTCTCTTGAGTAATCTTTTACTAGGCATATTTTATCCTCTTTTAGGCAGCAACTTCAAAAAATAAAGCAATCTATTCCACCACCCATCTTGACTTTCCAAACACCCAAAGGTTTCTTTGATGTTGCTCAATCAGATTATAACCTACAGTAAAAGAAATTTCACACAAAAAAATCTGCCACAGCCCAAGTGTTAATAAAGCTCTAATACCATGAAGAAAACATAAACAAACTTAAGAGAAAAGAACAGCAACATAGAACAAATTTGAAAGAGAAATATATTGTTTATTGATTAATTTTTGCACTAAAATTACCTCTCTATATATAGAGAAGTTTACATTTTCTAGAACCAAGAAAAGCTCAACTGATTTCACATGTGGAGAAGGTAAAATATGATAGAACTACAAGTAATCTTAACAACCTTGACTTATGTGGATGGAAGATCTACTCTAGTGTGACAAAAAATCTAACTAAATGCAATTTCACAAGAAACATGAGTACAATGTGGAGTTGTTAAGTGTAGTCAAACTACACACCTAGAATGAGTTCAATTGTAACAAATACATGATGTGGATGCTGACTTTTTCTAAAAGTGATTCGCTACCAACTCCATTTACATACCTCGGTGTCCCTTCCCTTCATGCCCAAACTACCAACCAAGAAGATCAGATTCCTTGTGCCACATAGCCTATCCATCAATATATCACAAAAAAATAGGGCCATGTTAATGTTGCTCCAAATAAGGTGACTGATAGTGTCCAATTTGATTCTCATAATAATATTCAATCCATGAATAGAGTGGTGGCACTAATTTTATAGTTTGACATAAAGAAGTAATCAATGAAGTTCCACAACAAAGGAGGTCTATAAGAAAATGAAAATTTCCTTTCAAATTTGATGATTATGAACTCTTTTTTGTGTGTTCTAATCAAGAAAATCCATGTACATATAAGCATTCTTGTGCTGATGTGAATTTAGCCTTCTAGATGGATGTCATAAATGATGAAATGGACTCTTTGAATGCAAATTAGACATGGGATTTGGTACCATTTCCACCAATTCATAAGGCTCTAAAAAATAAGTGGGTATATTGAATAAAAGGTGAAGACAAACGATTGGAAAAGGTATAGGACCAGATTGGTAGTAAAGGGATTTGGTCAACAAAAAAGAGTTTCATTGAAATTTTCTCTCCAATGGTAAAAATGTAAACCATTTGTTTGGTATTGGCCATAGAAGAAGCTTGGGATCTTGAACTTGAGCAACAAGATGTAAAAATAATGTTTCTAATTGGAGACATTGAGGAGGAATTGTAAATGGAGCAACGAGAGGGATTCGATAAATAGTGGCAAGAGGTTTTATATTGCAAATTAAAGAGGTGTCTATATGGCTGAAGTGAGCTCCATGTCAATGGTATTTGAAATTTGATAACTTCATGACTCAACTAGTTTTCACTCATTGCGAATTAGACTCATTTGTTTATTACAAGCAACTTCCTACTTGTGAGTTTGTGATTTTACTACTTTATTTTCATGATATTGAGTGTTGGGAATAGCATACAATTTATTCATGAGCTAAAGACACATTTATCTCTTCATTTTGCAATGAAATAATTAGGGGCAGTGAAGAGGATTCTTGGGATGGACATAATTCATAATAGGCATAAAAGAGAAATCAGATTATCTCAAGAAAAATACATTTAAAAAGTTGTAGAAAATTTTAATATGGAACATGCCAAATTGGTTGTCACTCCATTGGCTGATCACTTTCAATTGTCTTCTAAAATGTGTCCTTCCACTATGGAAGAAAAAAATGAGATGGATGGTAATCCTTATTTATCATCAGTTGTGAGTTTGATGTATGCCATGGTTAGCACAGGTCCAGATATTACTCATGCAATTAGAGTTGTGAGTGGTTTTATGTGTAATCCATGTAAAACTCATTGGCGAGAAGTTAAATGGATTTTTTGATATTTGAGAGGCACTTACTCTCATGTTTTATATTTTAATAGTTAGATCCCTTATATTTACAAATATGTTGATTCTGATATGGTTGGAGATTTTTTAAAAAGGAGATCTACAACAGGCTATGTGTTTACTTTTGTTGGGGAAGCAATTAGCTAGACTTCTCCTAAGCAAAAAGTTGTTTCTATTTTCCCTACCATGGATGAATACATTGCTCTTACTGAGGGGGCTAAAGAGCTGATATGGTTTATAATGATTGTTTGGAGAGTTGGGGTTTAAACAATCCAACTTCACTTTATTTTCTAACAAAAGGAGTTCCAATCATTTGGCCAAAGATTTGGCTTTCCACAGTCGCACAAAGCTTATAAAAACCTAGTTTCACTTTATTCATCATGTTCTTCAAGAGGGAAGACTACAATTAGAGAAGATTGATACAAAAGTTAATCTGACTGATGTGTTTATAAAGGTTGTACCTCGAGAGAAGTTCAAATTATTTAAAACTTTTCTCAACATTGTCATGATGTAGCCATAAACATTCCATGTAGGGGATATGTTTGTGACATACTACTTTTCCTTCAAGTGGGAGATAGTAATAGTTATTAGCAGAGGAATATCATAATAGCTCTATTTTTTTGATGGTGAAGCCCTATCAACTCTTCAATTTTGAAGGTAGATGTTTCTTTACTTTGTTCAATGGTTATGACCATTGGATCAAACTTTGTTGGAAGAGATCTAAGAATCTTCTCTACAACTTTTTTCTTTGTGATAGTTTCCCCTTGAGTTTTAAGATGATTGATAATAGTTTGAGCTCTTGTAATAAACTCATGACTAGACTCTATGTCTCTCATCCTTAAATTTTTGAAATATCTTTGAAGGGTTTGAAGTCTCACCAATCTTATCTTGTCAGATCCTTGGTATGTTGTTTTAAGGGCTTCCCATGCATCCTTTTACTTTTTCATACTAGCTATATGGGGGGAAATAGAAATATCCAATGTATTTTGAATGAGGAAAAGAGCTTGATTATCTTTCTTTTTGTCTTCTTTCAACTAATTTCATTGAGCCTGTGTTAATGCATTTAAAGCATTCATGTCTACAGGCTTGGTGTATCCTCCTTCTACAAATTCCCAAAGATCTTGAGATAATAGCAAGGTCTTCATATTGATACTCCAATATTCATAGTTGCCTCCCAAAATAAGTGGAGGCTGGAATGGAAAGCTGCCACCATTTGCCATTTTGAAAGATGTTCGAGAAAACCGCTAGTCTTCCTGCAAGAGAACAATATTCTAGAACCTACTCTAATACCAATTGTAGATTTTAAAATAAAAGTTCTTATGCTATACTATTAACCAAAGAAATATAAAATAGAGCATAAACAACAAACAACTAAAATAGGAATAAAAAAATATATTTTTATTGAATTTATATCAATTCTAAAAATATAGAATACATTATAAAGAAAAACTAAAACACTTAACCTTGACTATTGAGCAAGGCAAATAATAAAAAAATCCTAAACATTAACATGCAAAGAGATTGCATGAAAATCAGAGTTTTGCATATTATGTAAACTAATTAAAAAATAAATAAAACCGATGCCTATGAGGCTAACTACAACATGCATTTTTATTAAGCATGAAATTTTAAAAAAAAAATTAAATTAAGATGACATGCATTAGAACTAAACTCTACGGTTGGATTAATGCATTGTGAGTACATCAAACATGCATGAATTGACTTGAGCATTGAGCGATGGTTGAACACATGCAGTGAGCGCTGCATGAATATTCAAGAACACACGCCTTCAATTACAAAAACAATATACTTAAATGTTGATAAATGTATTGGAGATATTGTTTGTATTTGACTTGGTTTCCTTTTTTTATTATGTGAAAATATGGATAAATGATCATACATTTGTAGAGATAAGAAGAAAAAGTATGAATTCAGCCACATTTAAAGACATAGGAAATAACTCTCAATGGAGGAAAAACAAAGATAAGAGTTGCATGGGAGCAAAAATCACATTCACCTTGATAAAAAATAAATAAGAAATAGACTTTGTAATACATGAATCACTTTATAAACAAAGGACACTATCCTCCAAAAGTAAGTAGATTGAAACACTTCTAACTCAAAATCCCTTAATTAACTACTTTAACTTTGGCTTCTCTTCCTAGACATGTAAGACTAATAATTTATTATTAGTTAAATGGTGTACTTATCTCTAACTTTCCTATGAAATATCAATTCATAGGAAAACTAACCTATTGGAATTATTTAGAATAACTCAGAGGGGTAATGAATTAGTTATCCAAGGTCTAGATGTACAAATAAAACTTTTCACAACTTAGTGAACCCATATCCATAAAACATTTGATCATGCATGCATCCATTAGATTCTGCAATCACTTAAACTTGTAGGTTACTGACAAATCAACGTTGCATAAATTTAAACATGAAACATAATAGATTCAATAACACACTTGATACAATGATTTAACATGGAAACCCAATTTGGAAAAAACCACTAGTAACATGCTACTCATTCTCACTCTTATGAAGTGATGCCCTATGAAAAGCCAACCCTATAAAAGGTTACAATGTACACTATTACATGTGACCTGGATAAAGGATTTCAATCACCCTATTAGGAGTGAACCTTGTTAGAGGTCTTTAGATCATTCACTTGGAATGTCACCCGGTTAAAGGATTTACAAATGACTATTGGGTCAACATTAATCCAAAGGATTTACCCTAGAAAGATACAATGATTAGAAAGTAATAGTAAGGCTTGATCTGATAACAACTTATAACACACTTACAGATTATAGATCTTTGTTGCAACCCTCCATTCTACTTTAGTTTTCACACACTTCAGCTCTAATAGCTTGTTTACCCTTCAAGCATCCATACCCTTAAGCCTTTTTTCTTTGCTTGCCAATGTAGTCTCTTCTCTTAGGTCACCGAATGAAGAAATACCCTAGACTCCTTGTCTTCCTTAGGTTCTTGCACATGACAACCTTGCTTCTGACTAGCAATCTCTATAAATAGAGAATTAAGATCTTTTCTCATTCATCCTTCATCATCCATTTTAGGGTTAGGTCAGATTACGTAGGATTCAATAAATCTACCCCTTATTTCATTTTATTCCCTTCTAGAAACTTATCCTTCAATCCTCTTGAATTTTCCTCAAAGAAATTCACCATGAATTTTGTGCCACTAGCTCATCAACCTTATCTTCCACACAATTCACACAATTCAAGAAATCAAACTTGTCAGCTCAGATTCATCAAATTCTCAATCTTTCTCATAATGTTGGGACTTGACATTAACTAGATTCTAATGCTCAACACATACTGTGTTACTCGACATCCTCTATCAAATTACTTGGCATGAACTAAAGTTTACTGGTGCTTGGCATCAGCTAAACTTTACTTGGCTTATATTGTTTCACTAAGCTTACACTGAAATTTACTTTTCTTGACTCTAACTAATTTTCTCACCGACTTGCACTAACTTTTCTTGGCACCTACTATGCAGGATGTTAAGCTTGGCAGACAAACTTTGTTTAACTTGTTCTTTTGAAATTAATCAGCGTAATCAACCTTTGCACTATAATATCATTATCTTAAGTAGATTATCAATGCACTATAATATCGTTATCTTAACTAATCCTTGTACTTCTTTTCTATATCATAACTCAACTTTTCCTCTAGGTGCTATTGTTACCTCATTTGATCAAATTCTCTTTGTCAATCAAATAAATGATAGTAGTTAAATCATATAATCAATTTTCTTACCAACAACTAGCAAGTTTGACATTAGTGACAAAACAATGATTAAAACATGTTATCATACTTGTATCAATCTATTTTCAACAATCTCCCTCTTTGGCATTGATGAAAAACCAAATTGACCAAACTTAATTAGTATGGCCAGTAGAATACCAAAAAGAAAATAATTCATTGTATTGAAATCTCTCCCTCTATTAACAACTTCCATCTTCTGAATAGGTTATGACTCCCTCTTGATTACTTCTTATATCTCTCTCTTACTAGGTAGATGTAATTATAGGTACACTTTCTCCCTCAACAGTCAAGATCTCTCCTTCAAT
This sequence comes from Cupressus sempervirens, assembly GCA_028749045.1. Lineage (NCBI taxonomy): Eukaryota > Viridiplantae > Streptophyta > Pinopsida > Cupressales > Cupressaceae > Cupressus > Cupressus sempervirens. The sequence goes on along the minus strand of CM053793.1, from coordinate 46,474,348 downwards.
AGGATTAGGTAGATTAGGATTTCTCCATCATCTCCCTCAACTTTCATCTCCCTCTTTGACAACAATGGCAAAGACTTGTCATCTTCATGTGTAGATATGAATATTTTTAGTTTCTCCCTCTATCACCTTACTTATGACTGATTTGCAACTCTAGCTCTTTGATTACTTTAGATAGCTCCTAAAGTAAGATCTACTACATCAATGTGTAAGATATGTCAATCAACTTGTTTGATGTAGGGCATTCCTCATGCTTCTTAGATATCCTTTGATAGGGGTATCACCTCTAGTTTACCTCTTAGATACTCATGAGCATCCCTAGGTAATACTTTTGTGAAGATATTAGTTATTTTCTCTTTTGTGTTAACATATTCCATCTTCACCTCTTTATCTTGAACTAATTCTCTCAAGTAATGATACTTGATTGCAATGTACTTAGTCTTTATATGCATCACAAGATTCTTTGATATATTTATAGCACTTGTATTATCACAGGTTTAGTGATTTTCTTGTTTATACCTTTGAGTAGTTGTTTGATCCATACAATGTTTTTACAATTTACTACAGCAAAAACATATTCATCTGCAATAGTAGATTGAGAAATCTAGTTATGTTTCTTTCTAGTCCATGTAACCAGCTTTTTGCCTAAGAAAAATGCTCCTGCATTGGTGCTCTTTCTATCATCAATATTTCCAGCCCAATCAACATCAGTATAGGCTCTCAATTCAAATTTCTCGTTTTACTTGTAGTATAGTCCATAGTCTTCTATTCCTTTCAAATATCTCATTATTCTTTTAATGGCCATCAAATGATTCTCCCAGGGATTAGCAAAGAATCTTGTAATTATCCCTACAGATAATGCAATATCAGGTCTTCTATGTACTACATATTGTAATTTTCCAATCTTAGACCTCTATAATGTTTGATTCACCTCAGCTAAATCATCATTCTTTGATAATTTATGTCCTATCACCATAGGTGTTCTTACTGGCTTGGAATCTTCCAATCCAAAAGTTTTCAATATCTCCTTTGCATACTTTGATTGAGTGATGTATATAACATATTTCATCTAATGTACTTGCAAACCCACAAAGCACTTGATCTCTCCAAACATAGACATCTCATATTCTTTCTTCATTTCATTTCCAAAAGCATTACATAAAGTATCTTGACCTCCAAATATGATATCATCAAAAAAAAAAAAGATAACAAAATATCTTTTCCTTTTTTAATCTTCAAGTACATGTTGTTGTTATCATCAGTTGTTTCAAATCTAATCTTCACAAGATAATTATGAAGTCTTTCATATCATGCTCTTGGTGCTTGCTACAAACCATATAGAGCTTTGTGTAGTCTACATACCATGTTTTTGTTGTTAGCATCAACAAATCATTCTGGTTGTTCTATATCAACCTCTTCCTCTAATATACCAGTAAGAAATGCAGTCTTAACGTCCATTTGATAAACTCTAAAACCTTTGTATGCAGAGTAAGCAAGCAAAGTTCTTACTCCTTCCAATCTTGCAACATGGGCAAATGTTACTCCATAGTATATCCCTTCTTCATGTGCATATCATTTACAAACTAATCTTGCCTTGTTCCTTGTGACTTCACCATTTTCATCTAACTTGTTTATGTATGCCCACATGATACCAATCAATTTTTTATCTTCTAGTCTAGGAACTAGAGTCCATGTCTTATTTTTTTTAATCTGTTCAATCTCCTATTTCATGGCTTTACTCCAGTCCACATCTTCTAAGGCATCTTTCACTATTTTAGGTTCTTGCATGCTCAACAAATATATAACATTTCTCAACTTTTTCCTTGTTATTGGTTTAGCATCTTTATCTCCGATTATTTATACAATAGGGTGATGTCTTTTGACATACTTAGACAATCTTGGTTCAACTCTGGCTTCTACATTTGGTCTCTCAACTTTTGAATCACTATGTACCTCTCTATCAGGTAGTTTAGCATCTCTTTCATGTACACTAATCTCAAAATCAGAATGTACCTCCACTTCATTCTATAACTTGGCACCTCAATGTAGCTCAGTTCCTAAATACAACTCGACATTCATAGTATCTGATTCAATAGTCACTAAAACTTGTGAAACTTGATTTACAACATCTTCATCAGTAGACATATTTTCATAAGAGTATACAAATGATTTATATTCTCCTGGTTCCTTCATAGGTTCAGCCTCATGTACTTATTTATATTCATCAAATTTCACATTTACATTCTCCAAAACTTTGTTAGAGTTAGTGCTTAAACACTTATAAGCTTTACTTCTTGTGTAATAACCAAGAAATATAACTTTTTCACTTTTTGCATTAGTTTACGATTCTTAACATCTTTGAGAATATAACACTTTCTTCCAAATACCATAAAATATTTTACATTGGGTGAGTATTCATACCATAATTCAAAAGGTATTGAATGAGTACCTTTCCTGACTTGCACATGATTCAAGGTATAGATAGTTGTACTTACAGCTTCTCTCCAGTATTTCAAAGTAGCATTTTTCTCCATCATGAGTGTCCTAGCACAATCCATTACATATCTATTCTTCCTTTCAACAATTCCATTTTGTGGAGGGCTTATAGGAGTAGATCCTTGTCTTTTGATTCCTTTTTCATTATAAAAATCTGAAACTCATTTGATGTAAATTCTCCTCCTCTATTAGATCTCAAACATTTTAGACTTTTACCTACTTCCTTCTCAACTGTTGCTAAGTACCACTTAAATATTTGGAAAGCACCAAAATTTTTTTTAAGAAATATAATAGTTATCATTCTAGAATAACCATCTACAAGTAGCATAATATACTTATCTCCTTTATAGCTTTGCACTTCAATTGGTCCACACAAGTCAATATGAATAATCTATGACATTCCTTTAGAGGTATGAGTCTTAATCTTAAAACTTGACTTTGTCATTTTGCTTAACTAACATTGTTTGCAAATTATACTGTCAAGCTTCTTCAACTTAGGCAAAACTCTAACTCTTTTCTTGTTATTGATACTAACCAAGTTATCAAAATTAACATGACAAAACCTCTAGTGTGATAGCCACACATCATCAAATTTTACAATTAAATAGGTAGCATCCTCTATATCAAGGTAGAATAGATTACCTCTAGTTTGATCACCTTTTTCAATCAGTTTTCCATCAATAACATATATCTTAGCAATCTTTTTTTCAAACTCAACCTTACATCCTAAATTATTTAGTTGTGACACACTCAAAAAATTATAGTTAAGTCCTTCAACATAGTAAGCATTGTCACATAAAATCTTTTATGTGAGCTTGATAGAACTTTTTCCTTTTATCAAACATGGTGCATCATTACCAAACCTTACACTATTTTCATCATAATAATTCAAGGTAATGAACTTACTTCTATCTCCAATCATGTGATGTGAACACCCATAGTCAATGATCCATTTATCATACTTGTCCACACAAGACACTAGTGCAATTACCTCATCTTCATCAAATTCATCCTTCATTGCAATATAAACTACTTCATAATCATGATCGTTAGATCCTTCTTTTGTTTCCTCTTCAGCAATGTAGCAAGACTTCTTTCCTTTTTCTTTGTAATCTTTTTTCTCTTCATCTCTTCTACTTTTGTACTTGTCGCCACCTCTATAATTCTTCTTCTCTAGACATCTAGCAACAATATGACCAACCTCATTGCAATTGAAATATGGGTTACAACTTACCTTTGAACTTTATTTTACCTCTATGAAATCTCCTTGCTAGTAGTTATTCAAGTTGATCTACATTTTCCTCATCTATATCACTGTCACTGGATACATTGTCTTCTTCTTCTTCTCATTAGGTTCCTTAAATGTTAGCTTAGCATTGAAAGCAAATTCAAAATAAATAGGTTTATAATTATCAAAATTAGATAGTTCAAAAGTATTGAGCCTAACTCCCAGACCTTCAAGAGTCACATTATTCCTTGTCATACATCTCAATTCTTGTATTGCAAAAAATCCAATAGCATAGATGGGCAGAAGTGTTCTCAAGACTTTTCTTAGTATAGTATTGTTGTCATAATATCAATCCCCTATATTTTTCAAAATTATAGTGTTGGAAATATGTCCAATCAATCAAATAAGGTAAGTTATGGTTTTCATTTATGACAACATATTTTTTTTGCAGATTAGTCATGTTCACTTGTGAAGGAAAAATTGTCTAAGTATCAGACAGTGTTATAGCAGCAGGACAATGTTGATGATAACAAAATATTCCCTTTGAATATTTTCTTGCTAGTTAACTAGAGATGCATGACATCATAATGATGATGTATACCAGTGTGCATATCCGTACAATAAATTGAGTTCAAGTTATGAAGGAACTAGTGATGCAATGATGGCACAGCGCAGAATAGAGCATATTAACATAATGTGTTTAACAAGTTGATTTATTGTTTTAAGTTATAATTTCTTATTGAGCTAACTCTAATGATGTTATATGACATGACTAAGGAAGAATTTACTAAAATGTTTTGTATAAGTAAAGAACTTTATTTGCAAAGTTAAGGTTGGGAAGTGAAAAGTGGATGATGATTTAGTGATCAATGATTGCGAAGTTGTTATGATCTTGTGAAATGCGAGTAACAAGTGAATTCAATACTTTTCTATATGATGTGAAGATATGTTGTAGATTAATATGTGCACAGTCTCTCTTATGTGAAGAATCATTAGTCAGAAGATTTATGAAGTACAACATATAATCAAGACTAGCTAGGCTATTGAGAGGGGAGGGGTGAATCAGTAACCTCAAAAACTTTAAATCAATTCAGCACTTAACCATATAAATCATTCACCATTCATTCATCTAATCTACTATATGCATGAGAAAAGATAAACATACATAACACATGAACATAGTATTTTGGTGACCCAGAAACCTTCCAAATAGAAAGTAAAATTAGGGTGGGGATGATACCCACAAAATTTCACTAGTGCAGTATAAAGTTGGCCTATTAGGGCTTATATTGACCAATTTTGATGATCTACCCTATTAAGAGCAATTTGGATTGCTAGGTCCACCTTGTTAGAGGTTTTACAAACATACAATGAAGTATGCACTCTGTTAGGAGATTTATACAAACACTATTAAGTCTACCCTGTTAAAAGATTTGGAAAACTGATTCACCTATTAGGATGAAATAGTAGATCTGACTTACAACTTGATTTCTGAATAGATCTTGAAGAACAAATCACCTCTTGTGACTGATATGTCTTTTCTGCTCCTTAATGACCTTGTAGAATACTCTACTCTGTTGTTGATTCGCATTCACTCTTCTCAAACATTACATCTCCATTACTTAACATTCCTTATTATCATCATATTACAAATGATACAATACATTACGTATATAATATTTCAATAATTACAATTGCAAGGTCGGCTAGAACACAAGTAAACAAAATATTACTGAGTCATCCAAACAGTAGAAAACTCAAGCTTTTCAAGCTAACTTGGTGACCTTGTGATACTCGATGTCCACTACATTACTCGACATCATCATGTACTCGGTAGAAGTAGAATCTTAGTCCATACTAATCACACAACGTAGCTTGAAACTTGGTAACCATTGGAGACTCAATAGATATAGTGTTACCCGGTAGATATTGAATCCTTTGTTTACCTTGCTGTCATTCGGTAAACACTACATATCCATTGTTTGGTAGAAACTAGCTTTATATTACACAAATTGATCACTCGGTAGACACTATGAAGCTCGGTGACCATTATATGTTCGGTAAACACTGTAGGCTCAGTATACACTACTGAATAGCACATTCACTTGGTAGCTTCAAGAATACATGGTGTGAACTGCTTAACTGCTGAACTTACAAGGTAACCACTAAACACTCGGTATAAACTATAGACTAAGTGATAAGCTTGGTAAGCATTCAGAATCGAATAAGTGTTGTCACTAATAAAAAAAATACAATATAATGACAACAATCTCCCCTTTTGGCATTAGTGACAAAAACACTTATGAGCCAAAACTTATGTACACTAACATTCTAATTTTTTATTTTTCAAAATTGATCTTTGTAAAGCTGTTGTATATACATATCTTACATATCTCCCTTATATATATGGCATAATATATACATAGCTTTTATTTGTAAATATATCAATCTATTTTCTCCCTTGATTTCTCCACAAGTCTCTTACTATCTCTTTACTTCCCCTGTTCTTATTATCTCATACTCCCCCTTTTTGACAATAATGCCAAAGGGTATATATAATATATTCAAATAGAGACATCAAAATGTGAGAGAAATTCAGAGTGTACCTTGAGAATAAGAGCCAATGTCTTATCCCAATTATCTTGCAAAATCTTGCAGGTGGAGAGGGCCACTTGAACTTCTACAAAAAGTTTAATCATATGATTTTCTATTGAAAAATTATTATCTTGGACCAATGTTTTTGAATATGCAATATGTTTCTGCATTGGGTCCATGACTAGAAGAATCATATTTTGGATGTCAATCAGTGTAGACTTGATACTGGCTTCCTCTCTGAGTAACTCTGCCTGCATTTCTGACAAAAATTTCACCTTTATGCAATGTGTTGAGCTTGAGCTCGAGTCAAGTTGTAACCTTTGAGCACTAGCCTTCATGTCTACATCAATCTTATTCAATTTCTCCTTTATATACTTGGTATACTCGGTAACATCACAAAGCTTACCAAAATTTGTGAAGGATTGATCAAGGTTGCTCAAAATTGTAGATAATTCTACCTGATCTACTACAATGTGCTCAAGCACCTTATTGTCAAATTTCTTCTCTACCTTCTCAATGAGCTTCTCTTAGCCAGAATTGTCCTCATTGAACTTGTTCATAGCCTCTTCTAATTGTAACAAAATGTGTTGAGATGGATCAACGTCAACACCTATAGCCTCAGTAATTATATTTTTGGCATTCTCAATTATAGTAAATTTTATGTCTCTCTCTTCTCTAAGCTACTTCTGCCTTGCCTTTTGCTCAAAAATATGACTGACCAATCTCATTTCATTAGTTGTGGCAGTGTCCAGATCTATCTTAGGAATAACAATTTCTTTGTCCAAGTCTATGTCTTCATCAATTGTTTTCCTAGTAAGCAAAAGTTTTAGAGGAGTCTTTGCTTTTACTTATGTGCTTACTTCCTTGGACTTAGAAATAGAAACAATAGTAGAAGTAGCTGGACTAGCAAAAAAGACTTGAATGGGTCCAACTAAAGGAAAACTAAAAGAAGTACTAGTTGAATCCAAAATTGATGTGCTTCACAAAAATGATGTACTAATAGGTAATGTACAAACTGGAATATTTACAACTAAAGAGCTATCTAGAACAAAAATTGGTGCAGTTAAAGCTATAGTAGACAATATTGTAGAAAAAATTGGCAAACTTACTAAACAAGGAGCAAAAAAAGTTGACACAATTTGTGAACTTGTAGCTATGCATATTACTAAAGTAGCTTGCTCAAGAGCTAATTAAGAGGGTTGCAGCTTGGTAGATGAAGTGACTGACACTTCCATTGAAGATACCTAGAGTTGTGAGGTAGTAGGTGCAAATGATATTTTTGATGTAGTTGCAATCAATCCTACTGAAGCTAAGTCCAACCCTAATGATGTTGCAAGCTTAGGTCGAGAGTGAGGAAGGGAAGCAATGACTTCTACTGCAATCTTAATTGGATCATCTTCTTCATTTTCTTCCTTGTCTTCCTCTTCAACTTCTTCCTCTTTCTCTTCATCATCAGCCCTTAGTGCTTGATAGTCTTCAACATCAAATGTAACACATGGAGTGTTATCATCTTCATCATCACTATCACCATCATCATCTTTGATCTATACTAGATCATCACTAGGCTTATGCAGATGATAGATGTTCTTCCACATGTTTGTTGCATCTCTCACAACATGCTTAATATCTTTTATTAAAATCAAACATGTGTGGAATCTAATCATCATTTTACCTTCATTATTTCTCATGGCTGCCTTTACTTCTACATCAGTAAGGTTAGGAAATAATTTCTTCAAGTATTTTTCATAAATATCCTTGGCTATCTATGCAGCTAACTCCCACCTTGGTTGCAATCTCACTAACAATTCTTTTGAGATTTGGGGAGCAATCTAGTCTGGGGAATACTTCCACTTTCCCATTGTGGAGAGCACTAGCTCCTCAATGTGCATCTTTTTGGCATATGTCCTTGTTTCAAACTTTAGAGCCTTGAAGTTTATGATGTCAGCTCCTTGGGGGCTTATTGAGCATAACTTCACCTTTGCCTTTTCCTTTACCTCTCTTGGTGAAAAAAGTTGTGGAGGCCTTTAGAGGTTTTGTAATGATTACCCTCCCTTTCTTCTTGGCTAGCTCTGACTCCTCTAATTCTTACTCTTTTCCTTCTTCTTCTTCTTCTTCATCTTCTCCTTTTCCCTTGGTAAGCATTAGAGGGCCAGTAGCAGTTTTCATCTTTTCTATCTTCCTCTTGCCTTTGTTGATTGCTTGAGGTAGCTTGATTTCTAGTTCAATTTTGGCTTTTGTTTCATCATATGTGCAAAAAATTGGATGCTTAGAGTCTATAGGCTTATTTACCAATGCTTCAATGATGTCCCTAGTTTCATCAATATTAACATCATAAGGGAGAGGTTTTACCCATGCAACTTGGGGCTTGACTGGCTAAATGTATAGTCTATCATAGTCAACCATGAAACACACATCATCTTTATAATCCTCAACAAGTTTAGAAGGAATCTTGAACCTTTTGTTCATCCTTTCCTTAAAATCTTCAAAGTAATTGTCCATCATCCTGTCAAAATTTACACCCATTTCTACAATAAACTCATTTATCTAATATAAAATGGGAACATCCTTTCTCCACACAACAAAACCTTTAGATGGAAAGAATTTTTGCATATAGAAGAAAAGACACGTCAACAAAGAACCAAATTTACAAGGGTTGTTCTTTGATGTTCAAATGTTGTCTATATTCTTGTTTATTCGTTTAAGTAGTAGCTCTAATAGGTCAAATTCCATGTTTTTCTTCACAATTTTAAATGCTAAGTCCACTGCCTCACATGGCAAATTGTTCAAATGACTAGAGCTGTAAATCTTGTGGGTAATTACATGAATACCAAACTTCAACTCCACATCAGAAATGGTGCTAATTTTCAAACCTCTACCATCCCACTCGGCTAGGGTTTTCTTTTGGAGTTCATCCTGACCTAGGGTTTTGGTAGATTTTTCTTTGTTTAGCATGGGAAGGCCAGTAATCTTGTGAATCATCTTTTTGGTTATCCACAGAGGCTGCTCTAACCATAATTGACCATTGTGTACGCAACTAAGAATATACCTAATCCATTTTATCTGAAAACTCCTAGGCAGGTGTGAGAAATGTGTCAACCCTTTTGTTTCAAGATGCTTGTGCTCAAGTTTCAATGAGCCATCAACATGCATTTCCTCTAAAGCACTATCCATTTCTAGGGTTCCTATCTCCTAAAAAGAACACTTAAAATGAGTGTGGATATCATTAATTAACAATACCTTTGGTGGAATTTGGGATTGCGCACCATTTGGGTCAAGTACCTCCATAATTGTTGAAACTAGTTTGAAATTCGGTGCTTTCCACTCCACACCCTTGACCAACATCTCTAAACCCCTCTTTGTCTTGCTACTGCGGGTGCTTCTGGATGCCATTGCTACTCACTAAGTGAAAGAATTTTTTGAACAAATTCTTTAGCTAGAAATTCGCTTAAAATCACTTGGAATTGCTTGAGTGTGCAATTCCATGATAGATGTTCTTCCACATGTTTGTTGCATCTCTCACAACATGCTTAATATCTTTTATTAAAATCAAACATGTGTGGAACCTAATCATCATTTTACCTTCATTATTTCTCATGGCTGCCCTTACTTCTACATCAGTAAGGTTAGGAAATAATTTCTTCAAGGATTGTTCATAAATATCCTTGGCTATCTATGCAGCTAACTCCCACCTTGGCTACAATCTCACTAACAATTCTTTTGAGATTTGGGGAGCAATCTAGTCTGGGGAATATTTCCACTTTCCCATTTTGGAGAGCACCAGCTCCTCAATGTGCATCTTTTTGGCATCTGTCCTTGTTTCAAACTTTAGAGCCTCGAAGTTTATGATACCAGCTCCTTGGGGGCTTATTGAGCATAACTTCACCTTTGCCTTTGCCTTTACCTCTCTTGGTGAAAAAAATTTTGGAGGCCTTTAGAGGTTTTGTAATGATTTCCCTCCCTTTCTTCTTGGCTAGCTTTGACTCCTCTAATTCTTACTCTTTTCCTTCTTCTTCTTCTTCATCTTCTCCTTTTCCCTTGGTAAGCATTAGAGGGCCAGTAGCAGTTTTCATCTTTGCTATCTTCCTCTTGCCTTTGCTGATTGCTTGAGGTAGCTTGATTTCTAGTTCAATTTTGGATTTTGTTTCATCATATGTGCAAAAAACTGGTTGCTTAGAGTCTATAGGCTTATTTACCAATGCTTCAATGATGTCCCTAGTTTCATCAATATTAACATCATAAGGGAGAGGTTTTACCCATGCAACTTGGGGCCTAACTAGCTAAATGTATAGTCTATCACAGTCAACCATGAAACACACATCATCTTTATAATCCTCAACAATTTTAGAAGGAATCTTGAACCTTTTGTTCATCCTTTCCTTAAAATCTTCAAAGTAATTGTCCATCATCCTGTCAAAATTTACACCCATTTCTACAATAAACTCATTTATCTAATATAAAATGGGAACATCCTTTCTCCACACAACAAAACCTTTAGATGGAAAGAATTTTTGCATATAGAAGAAAAGACACGTCAACAAAGAACCAAATTTACAAGGGTTGTTCTTTGATGTTCAAATGTTGTCTATATTCTTATTTATTTGTTTAAGTAGTAGCTCTAATAGGTCAAATTCCATGTTTTTCTTCACAATTTTAAATGCTAAGTCCACTGCCTCACATGGCACATTGTTCAAATGACTAGAGCTGTAAATCTTGTGGGTAATTACATGAATACCAAACCTCAACTCCACATTAGAAATGGTGCTAATTTTCAAACCTCTACCATCCCACTCGGCTAGAGTTTTCTTTTGGAGTTCATCCTGACCTAGGGTTTTGGTAGATTTTTCTTTGTTTAGCATGGGAAGGCCAATAATCTTGTGAATCATCTTTTTGGTTATCAACACAGGATGCTCTAACCATAATTGACCATTGTGTACGCAACTAAGAATATACCTAATCCATTTTATCTGAAAACTCCTAGGCAGGTGTGAGATATGTGTCAACCCTTTTGTTTCAAGATGCTTGTGCTAGAGTTTCAATGAGCCATCAACACGCATTTCCTCTAAAGCACTGTCCATTTCTAGGGTTCCTATCTCCTAAAAAGAACACTTAAAATGAGTGTGGATATCATTAATTAACAGTACCTTTGGTGGAATTTGGGATTGCGCACCATTTGGGTCAAGTACCTCCATAATTGTTGAAACTAGTTTGAAATTCAGTGCTTTCCACTCCACACCCTTGACCAACATCTGTAAACCCCTCTTTGTCTTGCTACTGCGGGTGCTTCTAGATGTCATTGCTACTTGGTAAGTGAAAGAATTTTTTGAACAAATTCTTTAGCTACAAATTCGCTTAAAATCATTTGGAATTGCTTGAGTGCACTTGGAAATCTCTTTTCTCTATGAATACTGAAGATGCGATAAAAAATGGAGTCAAATGCTTCCCTTTTTGATGAAAATCTTCCATTAATCCTAGGTAGCATAATGATGTAGTGTGAGACAAACTATCATCCACTCACTAGCTCAATAGAAACTTGTGACTCGGTGAGCTAGAACACAAGTAAACAAAATATTACTAAGTCGGCCAAACAATAGAAAATTCGAGCTCTTCAAGCTAACTTGGTGACCTTCTGATACTCGACATCCATTGCATTACTCAGCATCACCATGCACTCCATAGAAGTAGAAGCTCAGTCCATACTAATCACACAATGTAGCTTGGAACTCGGTAACCATTGGAGACTCAGTAGATATAGTGTTACTCGATAGATATTGAATCCTTCGTTTACCTTGTTTTCATTCGGTAAACACTACATATCCATCATTAAATATAAATTGGCTTTATATTACACAAATTGATGACTTGGTAGACATTGTGAAGCTCAGTGACCATTATCTATTTAGTAAACACTATAGGTTAGGTATACACTACTGAACTGCACATTCACTCGGTAGCTTCAGGAATACATGGTGTGAACTACTTAACTACTGAACTTACAAGGTAACCACTGAATGCTTGGTATAAACTATAGACTGAGTGATAAGCTCGGTAAGAATTTAGAATTGAATAATTGTTGTCACTAATGACAAATACAATATAATGCCAACAGCAAATTAATATGTGCACAGTCTCTCTTATGTGAACAATCATCAGTCAGAAGATTTATGAAGTACAACAAATAACTCAATATTGTATGTATACTTATTTCTTGAAGAACTTATTGTATAGTTGCATGTTAGGGCAGTGGGCTCTTCTTGCACACATTTGTATATGATTCACCAACTCCTAACAAGGTTGAGGCTTCTAACAAGGCCTAGTCTCTTAACAAGGACTTGAGAAACAATACATGCTTCATAGACTCCTAATAGGGTCAATATCCTTAACTAAATTCTTTATATAGTGAATCATCTAGTGGATTTCATCCCCACTGGGGTTTTCCCTTGGCCAGGGTTTTCCTAGTTAAAAAAATATGGTGTTATGATCCCTCCTTGTGTATGATTGTTGATCTACTATTCAACACTATTGGTTTATTTTCTTATGCATGTGGTAAAGTGATTAATAATATTCAGTTGTGGGTAAAAAGATTAAAAATATTGATTCACCCCCCTCCCCGCTCTTAGTATTATCTATTTCTAATAATTCATATTAGAGCCTAGTTATTTAGAAGAGGCTTAACATCTTGAATAAGATCCCTATGATATGGAACAATTGAAGCAGAATCAAAAAGTAAACACCATTGAGCATACAATATAGCTACTTCATAACAATATAAGGGAATTACAAGAAAAAAAGGTAAAATTTTTTAAATGGCTCACTCTTTTGAGAGTACACTTATTCCCTCAAATAACATTGCTGGAAAATCAATTGGAAGAATGATGATTAGCAAAATCTTCATATGACAAGTTTGTGGCTACAAACTTGAACATAATAAAATTGGCAACATATGCTTTATGTACGCTTATCAATGTATCTGATGCACTGAAGGATAGTTGGAAGAAATACTTTGCACAATTGAAGATCAATTTCAGTGACTATTTTTTTCACGTTTTGATATGCAGCTACCATTTTTTTTTAAGTCTCTTTTTGATATCTTTTTCATTGATGTCAAAGGGGGAGATATATGGAAAATTGTATTGCAAGTAATTGTAATATGTAAGGGGGAGCAATAAGTTGTAATAGGAAGTTATAAGGGATGTAAACCTCTTTCATAACATGAATACAAATATTTTTATTTATGTTATGGCTATTTATTTTGATTGGTATGACAACATGTTTTGGACTTAGCCAATCTTTCCCAAAATGTTGCAATCAATGGCAAAGGGGGAGATTCTTGGCAATATGTCCAATCAATCAAATAAGGTAAGTTATGGTTGTCATTTATGGCAACATATTTGTTTTGCAGATTAGTCATGTTCACTTGTGAAGGAAAAATTGTCTAAGTATCAGACAATGTTACAGCAGCGGGATAGTTTTTCCCTTTGAATATTCTCTTATGCAGTTAACCAGAGATGCATGATGTTATAACGATGACATATACTAGTGCACATGTCTATATAGTAAATCAAGTTCGAGTTATGAAGGAATTAGTGATGCAGTGATGACACAACGCACAACAAAGCATATTAGCATAATGTGTTTAACAAGTTGATTTATTGTTTTAAGTTGTAATTTCTTGTTGAACTGACTCTAATGATGTTATATGATCTGAATAAGGAAGAATTTACTAAAATGTTTTATATAAGTAAAGAACTTTATTTGTGAAGTTAAGGTGGGGAAGTGAAAAGTGGATGATGATTCAATGATCAATAATTACGAAGTTGTTATGATCTTGTGAAATGTGAGTAACAAATGAATGCAATACTTTTCTATATGATGCAAAGATATGTTGCAGATTAATATGTGCACAGTTGCTCTTGTGTGAAGAATCATCAGTCAGAAGATTTGTGAAGTACAGCAAATAACTCAATATTGTATGTAAACTTATTTCTTGAAGAACTTATTGTATAGTTGCATGTTAGGGTAGTGGGCTCTTCTTGCACACATTTGTATATGATCCACCAACTCCTAATAGGGTTGAAGCAACTCCTAACAAAGTCCCCTATTAGAGACTCAAGACACTATACATGCTTCATAGGCTCCTAATAGGGTCAATATCCTTAACTAGATTCTTTATATAGTGAATCATCTAGTGGGTTTCATCCCCACTGGGGTTTTCCCTTGGCTAGGGTTTCCCTAGTTAACAAAATATGGTGTTATGATATCTCTTTGTGTATGGTTGTTCATACTATTTAGCACTATTGGTTTACTTTCTTATGCATGTGGTAAAGTAATCAATAATATTTAGTTGTGGGTAAAAAGATTGAAAATGTTGATTCACCCCCCCCCCCCCCCTCCTCAATATTATCTATTTCTAACATCTAGGGTTTGAGTCAAGTCACATGAGATGTCGTATCTATATTTTGTATAGGTTTTCATTAGGGTTTCCTCTCTCATCTTTCCCTCTGAGTTGCCTAGGTGGGAATAAAAGAACAATGTAATGGATTCAATCAAGCTAGGCATTTAGGATTTGGGAGCGTAAGTTTCTACATATCCTAGATGAGGGAGAGAAACAATCATATTTATAAAAACTCTAACTCTATGATATAGTGCTCCATTAAAGACATAATTCAATTTCAATGGAGGATATTATACGAGTGATCCCACAATAATGGGTTCCACTTTTTGACTAATTTTGACACTGAAATCAATATTTTTGCAACAAACATCACGTTCGAGTGACTATATCTCCAAAACTATAAATAATTTCAAGATGACTTAAACTAGTGATTTTGAGTACTTTGTTCCTACTTTGTAACTATATTTTTTAATCTAAAAAAAAAAATTTATTTATGTCAATTTTTTTTATCTCCTCCGAAAAGCGATACATAATAAAATTCAATATTTTAAAGAGTGACAACCCGTTTGACACACAACTTTTTTTCTAGAAATGATAATGAATTAATTCTTTCGGCGTTGGATTTGTAACATCAATATCCAGTGTTTTCATTTGGTTTGATTTATTTTTTTTGAATATTGTATAGTTTATCAAGTTTTGAAGTGACAGGAATCGTAATTCAGACATAGGTTCCGTTTGACACAGATAATTTGAAGTCAGTTTATCATAAACCTAATTTTTTTTTTTGAATAGTAAGGTATCTCAATAAGCTAGTGCCTACATATTTTTCAAAAAAAAAAATTGACCTAATTTACTAATTTTCCCAAGGTGTCGAAGTCGGTTGATGTTCAATCGGTAATGAATCGGTAATGAACCTATAATGAGTTAAACTCATATTTGAAAGTCTTAATGACTAAAATATGTATTGAAATTATAGTCATTGGAAAGCTTGCTTTGAGCAGCACATTTTGACATTTTTTATTTTACAGTAGAAGATCATTCTCCTGCAATAATGGGAGTCAAAAGAGCAAAATATATATATATATATATATATATATGAAAAATGGGTTGAAATTTTCTTATTTTGTGCATTCGCCCGAACATGGTGTTCGTGCGAACATATAAAGCATGTTTGCATGAACATATGTTTAGGCGAATATGCACATTGAAATTTCATGGCGACCGGGAAATTAATTGGCCATTTTCGCATGAACATGTCTAATTTTTTGTGTTCATGTGAACAGTCAAAAAACCAAAAAATTACCAGACATGGGACAGGAAAACGCAATATAAAGCACCGAAAATTAGCGTGCCATATGTTCGCACGAACATGTACACTAGACATGTTCGTGCGAACATGCCTTATTAGGCATGCACATGTTCGCGCGAACATGTCTAGTGTACATGTTCACGCGAACATGTCTCGGTTGTTCACGCGAACAATCAAAAATTAGAAATCCAAAAATTGAGTAATTTTTCCAAGTTTCTTCATCCCACTTTAGTGGAACCCATTATTGTGGGTTCACCCATACTCATATTTAGAAAAGAAGATGACAAAGAACATTGAGGATGAGGCAAAATGATGATATGTAGACCATATGAACATCATGGAAACAAGATCAGTTGAATTTGCATGTAGGAGAACTAGATAAATATAGAAATGGCATAGAAACATGGTCAAATGTGGTGAAGACCTAAGTGGAAATTGAATCAATGAATTAAAACACGTCTAATCATCCACATCACCAAGTTGAAAAGTCAATTGAATGAAAGACTGCATGCTAATCATCGATCTTACAAGATCGATGTTCATCGCTTTGTTGCTTATTAAAGTTGCATGAAGTTTATATATTGTAAGAAAGAAACAATTCAACACATATTCGGTGGACTAGAATGTTCAATGAAGTGCCACGAAGAAAAAAGTTCCATGTTAGATTCTCTTGTCAATAAATTACTATCACCTATCTGCTATGAAATAAACAAAGTATACAGTTGGAATGTGGACCCACATTGCAAAGTAAACAGCACAGTCTTTTTTTTGAGTTGTCAAATCTTACAAGTTCTATGGATGTCACTTTCCCTCTTTTGGAAGATGCACGAGGTTTAGACAATGCGAGAGAGTGATTGTTCAATATGTGTACTCAGTGGACCAACAGAAGTAAATTCAACAGTGACAATAAAGGTTTTAAATGATTTAATCATGACTATAAGATTGAGAAGATCGACAACCAGAATTTGAAAAGGTAATGATTGTTGGAATATGAAATATATGGGTTTGGTGGGAAACGATGGAACATGAATAAAACAATGATTTTCTGTAGGATTTTTGGAATCATAGGAAGATGAAAGGTTGTTAGGTTTTCTCAGAGGTGCCAAGGGAGCATGATCATGTTAAAGAATAGATTATTTTCATGCCTTATTGACATTAGTTTTGAATGATTGTTGGGTTTCTGAGCGATTCAAATGCTCTGTCAACGTAACTAATGAATCTATAATTGGCCAAAACCCTAAGAGGGGGCCTATAAATATAGCTTCATTTGAAAATGAATAGGTCAGAAAACTTGATAGTGAATGAGTCTATAATTCCATTTACTTTCTATTTACTAGTCATATTTTATTCCCCATTCTTAGATTACTTCTGCATAAAGAGTTGAAGGAAAATTGTATGTGAACTTGTGATAATCTGGTGGATTCATTTTGATGTTTGCAGTGAAAGTGATTTCATTTACTTTCCTCATATATGATTCTTCTTCATCTCTTGTTCATTCCATATTATGTTAGAAAGTTTCATTGGGACTTGAAGATAGATGTGTATGAATCTATTAGTAACTTGTTGAATTCCATTTCATTAAGTTTGATAGTCAAAGCACTTATATTTTCCCTCGTGTACATCTCTTTTTCTATTTATCCTTGTATTTAGATGATTAACACCATATTTAGATTAGAAGTAAGAGTTAGAATCTTAAGATAATCTATTATAATCATTTCGTTGGGTGTAATAGGTTGTCCAAATCTACTTTGCCTAAATTGTTGGTGCCTATAAATAATTTATTTATCCTTTACTGCTCTTAGGTTAAGAGCTTATGAGTTTAAGACTTCTGATCTCATTAAAACATACTTTTTCCACATCATTGCAAATCATAGGGAGCTATACCTAATCAATTTGGAGGGTACTGATAGAATATATACATTGACCCATTTATTGGTAAACATCCTTTTTTTCCTCACATTTTGGACATCTAGAGTCAAAGTAAAGCCAAGTTAAAAGGAGAGACAAACTGTTAACCAACATTTTTTGGCAGCTCTTTTGGGGATTGGAATCTAAGCCTAGTGTTTGGTTTCTCATTCTTAGAAATTTAAAGGTGTCTTCCCTAGGATGGAGACTAGAGACTCTATATGAAGGACCTACTTTCTTTGGTGTGAGAAGGTCCGGTGTAACTCAATGGCCATGCCAAATTCAAAGACCAAGAGAAGGCCAAGGGCTAAGCCCACTCATCAAGAACTTGATGAGATTAATGACAAGTTGTTGCAAGAGCTTGTACTTTTGTATAAAGAAAGCATCTCCCATGAAATCCAAAAGAATATTACTATTGAAGATGATCATATGTCGAAGATGTTTTGGAATCACATCTATGCTTGCTTCCAAAGACTTAGGGACTTACAAGAAAGTGAAAGAAAGAAGCTGAAACAAGTATAGATAGTAGAGCATAAAAATCATTGGTAAGTTCACATGACTCTATTCCTTATGGTTTTTATATGTTTAAACAATAGGTGAATATCTCTAAAATGAGCACCAAGGAAAGGACAAGAGCTGTACCTACTCTTGAAGAACTCTATATAATTAAGGACAAGGTCTTTAAGAAGATCTTGTTAAGTTTTGTAAAGAGTCTCAACAAAGGAGATGAACCCAAAGAAAAGAAGATATAAGATCACCTTTGCAACCTATTCTTCAAGTTGAAGGATTAGAAAAAAAGACAATAGAAAGGAGTTAAACATAGCATCTACACCTGATTATGAAACTCCCATGGTAATGTCTCCTGATTCTAGTTCTTATATTATGAAACTCCCATGGTAATACTCCATCAGATTTCTCTAAAAAAGAATCTTCTGATGATCATATGCCTGCACTAGAACATTCCACTTGTGATCTACCAAGAGCTACAAATCTTACTTCAATTGAAGAAAGAAGCAATGAAGTTCAACCTAAAGAATGGTTGTATCAACATGAAGAGGAACTTCACAAAACCACTTGTAAAAATCTTATCCTTGATAAAGAGGTAATTGAAGAAAAGAGTCTTGAGACCAACTCTCAATATGAAGAAGAAACAACTCATGCACTTCCTACAAAAGAAGAAGAAGATGTGACTCCATTTAAGATCAAGAAGAATGATGAGGAAGAGCCTTTTTATGAGACTACTTTACTTGGTAATTTTATTTTTGATCATCAAGACCTTACCTCTGATGATGAAGAACAAGTCCTAGATGACAAAAAGAAAGTAGAAGACATAGAAAGAGAAGTTGTTTCATTTTGGTCTTCTCCTATTAAGAAATGCTCACCTGATGAAGAATGACTTTTTGAAAAAGGATTAATGGTGGATGTACTATTTGTGAGCTTGTTGAATGTTCATAACTCCTCTAAAGACATAGTGAAGTGGAAAACAAAAATCTCTCTCAACAACTCGGGTATGACAGGGTTAACTATTGAAGATGAGTTGTTTCATGCTTCCTCTTCTCATCTTTATGAACCAAATATTGTCAATTTAAAGTATAAGGTTGTTATTTAAAGAATCATTGACACATTAGAAGATGTAAGCAAAGTAGAACCACTTGATGGCCCAAGTGCAAAACCAAACCAAATTGAAGAGGGGTCATTAATGGTTGAGCTTTCTCCTCCTTTTGTGTTTATTCCTACTAATTTCTTCCCTAAAGATAACGAAGATGCAATAGAGAATAGAGAGAATGCATATCACTACATAGCTAAGGGAGACTTGGTTCTTGAATGTAATAAAATAGCTACCCATCCAATAATAGAGCTTGTGCAAGAGAACATTTTCTCTACCTTGGTTGATGTAGCCTAGTTATGTGAGAAGGTAATTGAAGTCCCTGGTGCCAATCACCTTTCTCCTAATAAGGAGGTACATGATCATTTTCCTCTTCTAGAAGATTATTAGAAAAAGACTATCAAAGAGCATAAGGAGGATGAGGCAATATATAATGAAGCATGGTTGTTTGGATCTGAGTGGGAATTCAATCAAGTATTGCATACTACTTGGAGAGTTGTAGTTACCATGCTTTTGTTGCTTCTACAAGTAGGGATCCTACTTAGAGACCAAAATCAATTGTGGAGAAAAGGATCCTACTTCAGTCAATCAGTAAGTAGATTCACTTAAATATATTTTTCTATTTGTTCCATAAGGTGAGATTCATCTCACCTCTGTAAATATTTTAGGTGAGGTGTGTGTGTTTAGTGTAGTTTTTTTTCCTTGCTTTCCAGCTTTTTGTGTGTTTACCTTTTCTTTGTGTTGGCTACCCTGTTTCCCCACCATCCAAATGCACAGCATCTCCCTGTGCTACTTAAGACTCTGCAACCCAATGGACTAAGGCAACGATCTTTGCTATTTGGTGTTTTTTGTAATAAAGGAAGTAGGTAGCTTGTTGCTATTTTTTTGTTGAGCTTGTTTCAAAACTAGAGATTGCTAGATTCTTGCCTATGCACTAACATGCCTAGTTCCCTAGTCAAAGCAAGTTGTTTCCATGACATCAATCCCCTATATTTTTCAAGATTCTAGGGTTTGAGTCAAGTCACATGAGATGTCATATATGTGTTTTGTTTAGGTTTCCATTAGGGTTTCCTCTCTCATATTTCTCTCTAAGTTGCCTAGGTGGGAATAAAAGAACAATGTAATGGATTCAATCAAGCTAGGCATCTAGGATTTGGAAGGGCAAGTCTCTAAAAATCCTAGGTGAGAGAGAGAAATAGTCATATTAATAAAAGCTCTAACTCTATGATCTAGTGTTCCCTTGAAGACATAATTCAAGTTGAATGGAGGAGATCATACTCATATTTAGAACAAAATATGACAAAGAACATCAAGGATGAGGCTAAAAGGTGATATGTAGATCATATGAAAATCATGGAAACAAGATTAGTTGAATTCGCATGCAGGAGAACCAGATAAATGTAGAAATGACAAAGAAACATGGTCAAAGGTGGGAGAGACCTAAGTGGAAATTGAATCAATGAATTAAAACACGTCTAATCATCCACATCACCAAGTTGAAAAGTCAACCAAATGAAAGATTGCATGCTAATCGTCAATCTTACAAGATCGACATTTGTTGCTTTGTTTCATTTTAAAGCTGTACAAAGTTTTTATAATGCAAGAAAGTGACCATTCAACCTGTGTCCAATGGGCTAGAATATTCAATGAAGTGCCATGAATCAAAATGGTCCATGTTAGATTCTCTGCTCAATAAAGTCCTACCGCCTGTCTGCCACAAAGTACATGAGGTATATAGTTGGAATGTGGACCCACATCGCAAACTAAACAACATAGTCTTTTCCATGATCTATCAGATCTTACAATATCTACAGACGTCACTTTCCCACTTTTGCAAGATGCGCAAGATTTAGACAATGTGGGAAAGTGATTTTTTGACATGTGTACTTGGTGGACCCACATTAGGAAATAAAACGATGACAATAAAATTTTTAAATTATTTAATCATGACCGTCAGATTGAGAAGATCGATGGCCAGAATTTAAAAAGGTAATGACCATTGGAATATGAAATATATGGGTTTGGCATGAAACGATAGAACATGAAGAAAATAATGATTTTCTATAGGATTTGTGGAATTACAGTAAGATGAAAGGTCACTAGGTGTTCTTAGAGGCGACAAGGGAGCATGATCATGTTAAAGATTAGATATTTTTCATGTCTTGTTCACATTAGTTTTGAATTATCATTGGGTTTCTGAGTGATTCACATTCTCTGTCAATGTAACTAATGAATTTGTAACTTGCCAAAACCCTAAGAGGGGGCCTATAAATGAAACATTGTTTGAAAATGAATAGGTCACCAAACTTGATGGAAAATAAGTCTATAATTCCATTTACTTTCTGTTTACAGATCATTTTTGTTGTCCATTCTTATATTTATGTTATCACTAAGTGTAACGTGTTCTTAATGTGGTTCTTCATTTTGAATTTCAACTTCTGGCTCTAGTTGCTCAGACTCGGTAGGCATTGGCTCAGTAGCTTCAAAATGTGACTCAGGTCCTTGTGACTCAATTTGAACTTCTTGCAACTCGATAACTAAAGAAGACTCAGGAGTAGATGTCTCCTTATTGATAGATGTCTCTGGCAATGTATCAGGTTCGAAGTAAAAAAATCTCTTGTAATCTTCTGGTTCCTTTTTGCTTTCTTCTTTAGTCCTTTCTGCAAACTCATCAATCCTCATGTGTGTACTTTCTATAATTTTATGAGTAGACAAATTCAAACATCTATATGCCTTACTTATACAAGAATATCTTAAGAATATACCTTCATCACCTTTTACATCAAACTTGCCTTTTCTAGACTCTTTCAAGATATATCATTTACTTCCAAATACTTTTAGGTAACTTACATTAGGTTTGTAGCCATACCATAATTCATAGGGAGTTTTATATGAGTCCTTCTTTAAATGTACTCAGTTCAAAGTATGAATTGCAGTGTTGATGGCTTTCTTCCAATATTTGATAGCAATGTTCTTTTCAATCATTAGAGTCTTTGCACAATCCATGATAGATCTGTTTCTCCTTTCAGCTATTCCATTCTGTTTGGGAGTACCAAGGGCTGATACCTATATTTTAATTCTTCTTTCAATGCAAAAGTTATTGAGTTCATTGGAGATAAATTCACCACCTCTGTCTGATCTTAAGCATTTCAATCTTTTCCCTATTTCCTTCTCTATTCTTGCTAGATACCAGTTGAATTTTTCAAATGCTTCTGACTTTTCTCTAAGATACATAACAATCATCATTCTAGAATATTCATCAACAAAAAGAATAAAGAATTTTTCTCCACTATAGTTTTCTATTCTAGTGGATCCACATAGGTCAGTATGCACAATTTCCAAGACATCTTCAGACTGATAGTTTTTACTTTTAAAAGTAGTATTTCCCATTTTGCCAATTTGACAATTTTTGCATAAACCAAAATCAGGTTTCTTCAAACTAGGAATACCTCTTACTTTTCTAAATTTTCTTATCTTGACCATATTATCAAAGTTTACATGACATAATCTTCTATGTCATAACCAACTTTCTTCTATTTGAGCAATAAAACATGAACAATCACCAAGATCAAGATAAAATAAGTTACCTCTTGTTTGCTTGCCTGATCCAATCAAATTACCTTTGTTATCCAATAGTCTTCCTTTGCCATGCATGAATTCTACCTTGAATCCAATGTTGATTAGCTATGCCACACTCAGCAAATTATGTTTTAGTCCTTCAACCCAATAGTACAAGTTCTTTGGTTAATGAGATTCGACCTTTCCCTTTTATGCAACAAGGTTCATTGCTTCCAACCTTACACTACCGCCATCATAGTCTTCAAAATGTTCAAACTTTGTTTTGTCTCCAATCATATGATGTGAACATCCACTATCTATGATCCATGTCATTTTTACTGACATGAGAGATAAGTCCCATCTTATCTTCTTCTTCATCAGATTCATCTTTCATAGCAATGTATACTATTTCATCTTCACTATTATCAGAATCTTTAGCCATAAAACAAGTCTTCTTACCTTTGTCCTTGAGTGATTTATAATTTTTGAAATCCTTCCTATCATTGCACTTGTGACTTTTCTTTCCATTCTTGCTTTCTTTGTCTGGACACTTGGTAGCAATATGACCAATTACTTCACATGGAAAAACATATCAGGGGAACTTTACCTTTGTATTTTACTCTGCTTCTAGAATATTTCTTTGCAAGTAAAGCTTCAACAATTTCAAGATCACTATCAGAACTTTCCTCTGATTCCTCTTCACTTTCTGACTGAATGTCCTTTATTTTCTTTACTTTCTCTTTGAGTGAAAGTTTGGTTTCAAATGCAGATTCAACATTTTTGGAAGCTCAAACATAATTTTCATAGTTGTCTAGCTCAAAAGCTGGCAATATTCCTACTAAGGTATCCAAAGTTATCTTATGATTTGGTTGACACCTATTTTCTTGAATAGCAGATACTCTAATTGTATAAATAGGAAGCAATGTTCTAAGAACTTTACTTACAATAGTTTCATCCTTGATTTCTCCTCTAGAAGCTTTGATTGCACTGATATTGGCTTTGATTCTTTCCACATACTTTGCAACATTTTCATCTTCTCTCATTCTCATTTGATCAAATTGTCCTTGAAGGCTTTCTGCTTTGGCTCTCCTCACATTGTCATCACCACCATAGATGTTCTTTAGCTTGTTCCACATATCAAAAGAATTTTTGCAGTCCTTGATCTCAACAAATTCATCATAGCTAAGAGCAGATGCAATATCAATCATCATGGTGTTATGGTTCTTTTTCTTAGCAATATCTCCAACAGATAACATACCAGTAGGAGTTGTGTATTCTTCATCAAGGTATTTCAAGCCTGAATCACTAACGAAGGCCAGATGAAGTCTCATGAGTCCCTACCATTCTGAAAAGTTGTCTTTGTTTAGCTTTGTAATTTCTCTCTTGTAAGACATCATGATCTTTAGCTTAGGTCCTTGAAACCCTTCCTACAAGCACCAAAAGATCTAATACCAATTGTTGGAAATATAAAAAAAGTAACTAAGAGGGGGTGTTAATTAGTTACCACTAAAATAAATCTCAAATCCCTTAGATGTCAACAATAAAATTGATTGATGCTATTATTTGGTAAATACACAAAAATATTGTAACCCAGTAAATGCAGAGTGTGATTTAATTTTAGCTGAACTTAAAATATTAACAGTGATTAATTTGTAAGCATAAGAGAAATAACATGAACGCATGAGACACCAGGATTTAACGTGGAAACCCAATATGGAAAAAACCATCAATGTAACTAGTTACTATTTCACTCTTTTGAAGTGAGCCTTGTTAGGAGCCAACCTGGTTAAAAGTTACAAAACACACTGTTAGGTGTGACCTTGTTAAAGGATTTAATCACCCTATAAGGAGTGGCCTTGCCAGAGGTCTTAAAACAATTCAATGGAACTGTCACCTTGTTAGAGGATTTACAACTACCTGTTAAACCAACTCTGTTACGAGATTTTAGATCACTGCTACAATGGTTAAAGAGTAACAATGAAATGACCTGATTGTGATGCAACTGAATTGCTTATTACAAATCTCTATTATTCTTCATACTTGATTCTTCTTGATCGAATAAGGCTTTTCTGCTGCACAAGGATACCTACTTATCCTTCAAGTTTGCTCTCACTCTTTCTTTCTCAATTCAATCAACACACACTTGCACACACACTAAAAATCTCAACTTGGCCTTTTATTTATACCATCCAGATTGTCAAGTCAGCTCAATTACAAATTATAAATACCAATAATCATCACCATAGTTAGCTAGAAACAATACTTAAAATAATAAGCTTCTTATGCCAAAACAACAAAATCCTTCATTGGCCGACCCTTCTCGGTAAACACTAGTTCTGAGATAATTTCCTATGTTAACCAACAGAAGCCCTATTGTCAGCTCTTCTAGACAATGAATATAGTCAGGTAAAGACATCTCAAACTTCTCATGAAATTTGGAAAGCATTAGAAGTTACTTTTGAAGGTGGTGATCATGCAAAAAGAATAAAATTGCAAAATTGGATTTGTGCATTTCAAGATTCTAAGATGATGGAAGATGAATCCATAACAAGTTATGTTGGTAGAATATTAGAAATTATTATAGGTATTCAATCTCATGGTGGAACTAAAGAAGATGATGAATTCATATGGAAGATCTTGAAAAGTTTAACACCACCATTCAAGCAAATAGCTCAAATTATTCAGCTAGTAATGTTGTGCACTAAAGATTTCACAAAGGAAACATTGCTTGGAAGATTAGAATTTGTAGAACAAAAAATGAGATAGTCTAGAGAATTAGCCAGAGTTGAGACAACTTTCAGTGCTCTGAAGATTCGACCTAATCTATCAAGAAGTACAAGCACAAGAGGAGATTTTGCCAGTAGTAGCAAATTTGAAGAAGATAAAAAGATTGAATAAGGAATAGCCCTTCTGGTAAAAAGAGAGAAAGATGAGCAAAAAATTAGGAACAAGGATAAAGGTGTTATGATAAGGAATGGAGTGAATGAGGAATTATGTCTGATCTCTCAAGTGGAACATAAGAGCACAGATGAAGCATGTAAAGATGATCAGTGGATGCAAGAAATGGAAGAAGAACTAGATCAAATTGTGAAGAGTGAGACATGGGAATTAGATCCTAGACTTAAAGACAAAAATGTTATAGGTACCAAGTGGGTATTCATAAATAAGAGGAATGAGCAAGGAGGAGTTGTGAGAAACAAGGCCAGACTTTTTTGCAAAGGTTACTCACGGCAAGAAGGCATAAATTATGAAGAAACATATTCACCTGTGGCAAGAATGTAAGCAATAAGGATGTTCTTGGCTTATGCAGTGAGCAAGAATTTCAAGTTTTATCAGATAGATGTCAAGTTAGCTTTTCTGAATGGAAAACTTGAAGAAGAAGTCTACATTGAGCAACCTGATGGATTCCCTCTAATAGAAAATAAAGATTTTGTATGTAGACTAAAGAAAGCACTGTATGATCTGAAGCAAGCACCTAGAACCTGGTATGCAAGGTTGGATAGGTATTTGTCTAAGATTGGATTTATCAAAGGTACAGTAGATGGTAATTTATATTTAAGGGAAAATGATGATGGTTTATTTATCATTTTAATATTTGTGGATGACATAATATTTGGAGGAAATGATAAAGAAAGTGATAAGTTTGTTGAAGAGATGAAAAATGAATTTGAAATGAGCATGATAGGAGAAATGAAGTTTTTTCTAGGATTGTAGATTGCGTAGAACAAAGATCGGATATTTATTTCACAAACCAAGTATCTGAAAGATTTGTTGAAAAGATTTGGTTTAGAAAGTTGCAAACCTATTGGTACACCCATGATAACTAGTCATGATTTATCTAGTAAAGATGAAACACATACAGTTAAGCAGAAGAAGTATATATCTATGATTGGAGTATTGCAATATATGACTCACACCAGACCAGATAAAATGCAGTTGGGATTGTGGCAAGATTCCAAGCTGATCCAAAAGAGTATCATTATGTAGTAGTAAAAGCATATTCAAATATTTGAAGGGTACATCTGATTATGGAATTTGGTATGATAGATCAAGTGCCTTCACTTTGTGCACATATACTGATGTAGATAGAATAGGTAGTATGGATGACACAAAGAGCATCAGTAGTAAAGCATTCTTTCTTAGCGGAATGTTAGTTTCTTGGTTGAGCAAGAAACAAGATTGTATATCTCAAAGTACAGTTGAGGCAGAGTATGTTGCAACAGAAAATAATTGTAATCAAGTTATGTGGATGAAACAAATGTTGAAGGATATTGGGATTGAGTTTATAGAACCTATTATCATTGACTATGATAATACAAGTATAGTAAGTATTCTAAGAATGCAGTATTGCATTCTAAGATAAAGTACACATCCATAAAGTATCATGTTTTAAGAAAGAAGGTAGCTAAAAAATAAATAAAGTTGGAGTATGCAAGTACTAAAGATCAGATTGTAGATATCTTTATGAAGCCTTTGCCTAAAATACTTTTGGGTACCTAAGAGGTATGCTAGGGGTTATGCCCTACCTACTTCAGAGTAGATGATGCAAGGAGTGCATCAGTCCAGTGGTACATAGCACTATCGTTAGACTGGACTAAATGATGATGCTTCCTATATGGGGGAGTATCTGGTATGTACTGAGTCATTAAGAACTCTTGGTATTTTGGTACTTTTTATTAAATAGTGTCTTTGGACACTTGAGTTGATTAAAAGAGTTGGAAGAAGTATAATTGTGTGCTTGTATTGATACCTTTGACATTGATGTCAATGGTGGAGAGAATGTGTACATGAAAAACATCTCCTAGGCACATGGGGAGAGAAAATATGAAAGAGGCACATGTTGAGTTATCAATGGGGGAGTGTTATCTCTTTAGGGAGATTTAGAAAGATTCATGTAAGTGTGTAGAAGAATATGACAGAGCACAGAAGGATATAAAGATATGTAGCCAAAAAAGTGTTGGAAGTTGCTTACCATAAACAACTCATGACAACAGGCAAAAGATTTCATATTGATAAAGAGGATTTGAGAAGATGACAGCAACAGAGTACAGTTTGGTATTCTTGGAACTTAGATGTTTTTTATCTATGTTGTCATCAATGCCAAAAGGGGAGATTGTTAGCATGAATTTTGATGATACTACATTGGGGAATTATCATAAGCATTGGAGAGTATTGACATGTTGCATTCATGACTGGATTTGTCATTGATGTCAACATAGCAGTAATTATGTAAAGAATGGAAGAATAGCAGTCAATAATCTTAAAATGCACAAAAGTTGAGGATGTTTTAGATGATGTGTAGTGGAGGACATGTTCTTGAGGTTATCTTGATGATGTAGTTAAGAGCACTAAGTCTGACTCAATGGTGTATGGAAGTTACACTTGATTTATTGGAAGTAGTGCAGAAACAGAGCATCAGAAAATAGAGTTTTGATGATCTATCACTATCTTCCATCTGTGATGTAATGAAGAGATGTGCAGTTACATGGTGATAGAGGAAAGTCACATGATGATGTCAGCATGTGCGCAAGGCATGGTTTCACACGTGCAAAGTTTTGTATAGGCTGTGACCCAACAATGTTGTTATAATTGTAAAATAATTAACTATCTTACTTTAATTAATTGGGAAAGCCTCAAGGCTGACTCAAGGAATTATTATGAAGATAAGGTATACAAGAAATTTATTTTCCTTGCTTATGATGAGGCCTTGATTTAGAGGATCGAGTGGAATGTGAAGTATTAATGCATAGTGCTAAAAGAAGTAGAATGCTTTTTGAATGTGTGTAAGCGATCCAAGGGATCATTAGATGCATAGTATGAGATCTGGTTACAAGATCTGAAGGAGCTGAAGTCTGATTGACAGGACAGAGATAGAGGAAGAAGTAAATTTCAGTTCTCTTATTCTGCAAGGAATAATACAGAGATCATTTAAATAGTGTGTTCTTTTATCTTAACCTTGAATTTGTTTGGGCAGTGGGTCCAACTATCTTCCACAACTGACTACTAGGTTTTATGTGGAGGGAAGGCATTGAAAATAGGGGTTTTGAAAGAGAATGTACAAGCTAATATGCCTATGACAAGCACAGACACAACCACAACCACACCCACTCCCACTACTAATAAAGGAAAAGGAAAGAAGAACAAAAGAGAAATAAATGCGGTTGAATTATTTAATATAAAAGAAAAAGAGAAGGCCAAAGAGTCTATTGGTAGGTTTATTTTTTCTCATGGTATACCATTCCATGTTTCTCATTTTATAAGCAAATATGCAAAGATATATATGTTGTTGGTATCTCATTTGTACTTGGAGAGACAAAATTACCTTCCACTATCCTTGATAAGGAGTATTCAAAAGTAAGCATTCTGATGGAGGATAGAACACATACATGGATGTGTGATGGATGCTCTATCATCATGGATGTGTGAACTGATATCAAACATCGACGACTCATTAATTTTATTGTCACTAATACAACAGGCTCCATTTTCTTAAAGCTATTGAGTGTTTAGGGAAAAGAAGGGATGTATCCTTCCAATTTCAAATATTGGAGGATGTTGTAGAAGAGGTTGAACCCTCAAATGTTGTGCAAGTAGTCACTAGTGTTGATGTTTTCAGATCACTGTAAATGTACTAAGCATTGCCTGTAATAAGGTATATGTTTTTCATATGCAACATCCTCTCATTTATATTGAGCATGGGTGAATGAATAGACACGTCTATTCAATAAACAAATAATTAATAATACAAACTTGATTTTATATATATATATATATATATATATATATATATATATATATATATATATATATATATATATATATATATATAACCATAGAGTTATCCAACTGAAGCTACCAAACATTAACACTCCCTCTTAGCAAGGGAGGATAAGTACAAAACAAAATATTACACCATCGGTAATATTAGGAATTTAAGGATATCTCAGAAGTTTTCTACAATTCAATATTGCATACGATATCAAGAGTATTGATCTCCAAAATATCAACATATGATATTCATCAATTACTCAAACTAGGGTAAGATATAACATTTGATATCAAGAGTCTTGATCTCCTAGAATATCGACATCTGATATTCATCAAGTACTCAAAACAAGGCTTAGATATCACATTTGATATTAATGATATTCACCACTTACTCAAAATGTTTAGATATCACATTTGATATCAAGAGTATTGGTCTCCCAGAATATCAATGATATTCATCGAGTACTCTAAGAGTAATGACCTCCCAAAATGTTGAGATACAAGACATTCACCATTTACTCAATTTATTAGATCTCATAATACAAGTTGATTGTAAGATCATCAACTTACAACAACTTCTCCAAATACAAGTGATTAGCATTTGGAAGTCGTCACTTCCTCATGATGCGCACAGGGGATAGGCCCATATATAGTCACAGTCCTCATGACTATGACAACTTATTGAACATTAGAGAAACCAGCTCAACATGGTTTACTCCCTCTCAATCAATAAGATCAAGTTCACTGAAGGTCAACCAAATAGCATCCTCAATCTTGTGCCTCTCTTTCAAGATTTTCTCAAATGAAATGTCACTCCCTCTTTTTCCTACACAAACATTCTCGAAGGAAAAGATCAAGGCAAGTAGTTCTTATAGTAATAAGAAAAGAGATCTACTATAGAATACATGAAAATTTTACTCAAAAGTGAATTTATCTTATGTAATCAAAAGATAATCTCCTTCACATGACTTCTTTATTCATTACTAATTTTATTTTATTCAAAAAATATTACTCGATTATATTGTCAAATGTTTCAAAATAATATATATTTACATATATATTATCACCCATATTCATAATTATATATCCCAAAATATTCTATAATGATGTAAATCCATAATAACATCAAACATGGAAATGAACATTTAAAAAACAAATATTATGAATAAAATATACCTTTATTACACTTACCTTATCTTATGTCTTTTCCCCCTTAAGGCAAGTATTCACGTACCATGCACAATTGTCATCCATTTTGATTTATGCATGGGACTCCATGTTTCCTACGTGGCAGAATTCCTTCCTTTTAATCTTTGCACTCTTCTCCCTATTATTTAATGGTTGAATTACATTTGAATATCTGTTCATTCAAAAAACAACCGCTCACGGGTCTAAGTTGCTTCATCATGGGAAAAGATGATAATGTAACCATCATCTTAAGGAGAACTATGGTCATCTATGAGCATGTTTAAAATTGGATGTATTTTCTTCAAGCCTATAAACTGTAGTATCTGTGAAGCTTCCTTTCAAAAGACATTATGGCTTCCACACAACCATGTATACATCACGTTAGCAAAAACGATCTCAACTTCTTCAAGATTCCTTCTATTTTATTGTTTTGAGCAAATTGAAATACTAAGGTGTTTTCTTTATTTGTATAGATACTTGATCATCACAGTGCGGATCATTTCCTATGGAATTTTACACTGAATGCTTTATTAACTAGCAGTTATCTTTTCCAAATACTATTATCACCTTCCCATTTGAGATATATAGCGTGGCTTCTCTACAAACCTAACAATAGATGATTGGCGTGCTTCGTAATACCTCAAAGCGAACATCACTCTACGAATTAAAAGGAGAACTCCAGACAGATTAGAACATTGAAGAACTTGGAGATACTATAAATATTGAATGTATTTTACAAATTAGCTGCGTTGCTTATTGTGTGAATTTTGGCTTCAAGATTATTTAATTTTTGTCTGTAACTCATGTGATCTCATCATTTTTAAACTCTTAGTATCTATTTTGACTGATGATTGCTTTGATCTTAAATATAAATCTCTGACCTCAGTCCTCAACCCAGAAATCACAGAAATCCCTGGAAATAACAAGATTGAAAGTAGTCAGAATGAAACAGAACGGAGTAGTTCATATCGGGCATGGTCTTCTCAAAACCGAAGAGCATTTCTCAGTCATTTTATTTCAGCGCTTCTAAAAACTTTGTTTGAAAGAAATACTTCATGGAAATGCTTAAGCTTATGTGATATTTTTACGAACAAAAAAGAGTTGTCTTCCTACCTGGCTCTGATATCATGTTAATGTTTTTAGATCACTGTAAATGTACTAAGCATTGCCTGTAATAAGGTATATGTTTTCCTATGCAACATCCTCTCATTTATATTGAGCATGGGTGAATGAATTGACATGTCTATTCAATAAACAGATATTTAATAATACAAACTTAATTATGTTTTATATATATATATATCAAATGATAAGCTTATATCTCACATAATAATATATCTCATATATTATTATATGAATAACCATAGAGTTATCTAATTGAAGCTACCAAACATTAACAACTAGTTTAGCTTGGATATTTAACTAGATTGGCGGTAGAGAACACTTATAGACACATCTATTACACCCTTTGTGGTATATATGCATTGAATAACACCTTGGAGGACATTGGAAAAATTGATTAGATAAGGGCTATGGTCTCTGAAGCTAGAGAGGTGCAAATGTTTATGTGCAATCATCACACATCTTTTGCATTTTTAGGACATTTTGCAAGAAATTATTCCTCAAGCACATAGAGACTAGACATATTGGTTACTTCATTTTGTTAGAGAGAGTGCTTTGAGGTCCAAGAGATCTTACAATCCATGGTGATCAATGCAAAGTGAAAAAGATGATATGAGTCAAGCAACCCAAATGGAACAAATAATCATAGATGATAATTGGTGGACCACAGTGAGGTAAGAAATAAAAATAATTGCGATTATTGATTTAATAAAATTATTTCTCAATTTGGCATTCATTGGTTTTATTAATCAAGAATTAAGGGTTTTAAAATTTATGATGTTTCTCATTTGTAACTTTCTTGTATTTGCAGATGTGTTTGTTCCTTCATTGACCATTTTGTCCAGGTCATTAGATATATTGATACTGACTATTCTAGCCTTGGAGAGATATTAAGACCTTTGATAGCATGCTTGGGCAAATCAAGCAAGTTGTTCATGATAGGGACCCTACAATGGAGTATTATGAGGAGCATCTTAAGCACATTGTTATAAGACAATGAAACATTATGAACACCCCACTTCATATGGCAGCCCATCTTGTCAAATCCTAAATGGTGTGCACCAAGACCTATGTGAGCGCCTCCATCTATGGACCTGAGTCTCAAATTATCTCAAAAGTAGAGCTCATATGATTATTGTTTCAATCTTCAATGTCCATTTTAGTTTAAGATTCTTACATGTTTTAACTTTTTTATTTGTTCAAAACAGGTGAAGGAGGGCTTCTTCGAGGCCCTTCCAAAAATGTACAATGCAAATGATGTTGCACAACTTTGGGGACAGTGGCTTGACTTTTCCAATCTTTATGGTCTTCCCTTTGTAGATCAAAAGCAAGGACAAATAGAGTTGCATTAGATCAAAGGAAACCTATTGGATGATGGACATAGTATGGTAGAGATGCACTTGAATTGAAAATTTGTGCCATTTGTCTTCTTCCATAGGTAGTCAGTTCCTCTACAACAGAGAGGAATTGGTCCATATATAGCTTCATCCAATCAATCAAGAGGAACAATCTTACCTCTAGACAATCAAAGAAGTTAGAGATTATTCACAGTGTATTGAGACTAGAGGAACAACAAAGTGTTCAATATCATCAGACTCCAGCACTATGTTGGGCTGTTAATCCAAAGGAAACTATGTTGATTGAGGATGGCGACAGACCTCCAAGTTTGCTTGGTGTCCCATTGGATTATGACCTTTTGCCTACCCCTACCAATGACTCAAAGCAAGAGACTGACACTAATTTAAATTTAGATGTCTAAAGGATAGTCACATATTGGCACATACTATTTGCAATACATTATTGATTTTGATCATTATGTGATTGGACATTTCATTTAGTATTTGCTATTTACTATTTTAGTTTTTAAATTGGACTTCTCTTTGTCATTTTGATTTCATGCATGATACGTGGAGCCTTCAAGGATTTTTATGGTTTTTTTTTATTTTTGATACCGTTATAATGGAAGTACTTAGTATTTTTCAATTGATAATTTTCCATGCATTGATATTATAAAATGTCTATGGTGAATAGTTTATGAATATTATGATATGCACATTTGAATTGTCTATATGTATTTTTATTTTATTTTTAAAACCTATGTTTTAAATCATTGTCCCCTGAGGTCCTGATATAACCTATACCCATACAAGAGATACATTCACCTTCCCTAAAACATCGTCATCCTAAAAACATTGTAAAGCATAGGTTGGTATGGATAGCTCTAGAAAGGTAATCATTTTTTTTTAGTATAGGGTTGAAATGTTGGTTAGGGAAGATACGGGTCATTAAATGTAGCATTTTAGGAAAGCAATCTTTTGATGGTTTTTCTGGACTTGATGCCCCTATGTTTTGTACTATTATTTTTTATTCAATACATCTTTACCCCTTTTCTCCAAAAAAGCATAAAATTAATACACAATTACTTCAATAGCAATTTTTTTATAAAACTTGCTCATGCTAGAAATGTTTAGAATAAATGGGGGGGTGGTGAATCAATTACTTAAGGTCCATATGCACCAATTAAACATAAGTATTTATTGTTCTACTTATCTTTTTGTTGCTTGGTCTCTACTGTAATTATAAAATTACTATCTCAAACATAACATGCTTTGCTTAATGAAAACATTATCAAATGTAAACACATATAAAGCATTCAACACAGTTTTGACACTAGCATTTTATGTGGAAACCCAATTTGGGAAAAACCACCAGCAACATGTCACCACTTTTCACTCTTTCGAAGTGAGCCTTGTTAGGAGCCAACTCTGTTAAAGGTTTACAATACACACTATTAAATGTGACATTAGGAGTGGCCTTGTCAGAGGACTTTGATCATTCCATTTAGAATGTCACCTTGCAAAAGGATTTACACAGACTGTTTAGTCTTCCAAATGACTGTTAGGTCAACCTCTATTAAAAGGATTTCAATACAAATTGTTCATAATTATTAGAAAGAAAATAGTAGGCTTTGATCTATATCATTACAACTCACTTTGGATGTTCATATCACTGTTCGATCCTTGTGTTGATTCACCGATAAGCTCCACATTGTCATCTGTGTTCTTGATTTTCTTAGCACCCCTTCAAGCAATAAACCTTCACCTAACAACAACACTTAAGCCATCTTTCTTAGATCCACTTATCAATATCAACAACATCTATGTAAGAAATCTCCTTAGCTTCGCATTCACTCACACACTCTTGGTTCACACTTGTGTGTCTCTAATCCACCTTTTTATGTGTGCTTCACTCACACACACACACTCTTGGTTCAACATTGTGCGTCTTTGATCTGCCTTTTCTCTATGCCACTCACACACTCTTGGTTCACCCTTACACATCTTTGATCCACATTTCTCTATATGCTTCACTCATACATTCTCATAAGTTCAACTCAATACATGTTTAAATAGGTTATTCTTGCTTTATCGTTTTCCATGATCACCGTAGATCTTAGGGTTTATGATCAAGTTCAACATGATTCATTGTATCTATCCATCTTCTTGATCTTCCTCTAGAAACTTCTTTGGAATTTATCAATTAGGTCATAACCTAACCCTCACCTAGAATTTATTGATCCACTCATCAATTTTGTCTTCAACATGTTTTACATCTCCCAAGAAATCAACAAAGTCAGCTAGATGTCATGATTTCCTTAAATTCATTCTCAATATTGTTACTCGGTAATCTCAAAATTCTGACACTCAATTATCACTTAATTCCTCAGTCGCTATAAAAACATCTGGCTCAACATCAACTATCTTGCTCAGTCAATAATGATGTTCGGTCAACACTAGATTTGCTCGGCACTTAGTGTAACTCGTTGACACTAGCACCACTCAGCATTCCTTAGCTTTTTACTCTATTGCTCAGCTTGGCTTAACTTTCTTGATATAAACAATCACTTTGCTTTATCAAACTCTATCTAATCAAATGTCCTTTGTAATATCTTTTTCATAACTCAACCATTCCTCTAGGTGCTACTATTACGAGCAATTTCTCAAAACCTCTTCATCAATCAAATAGATATGACATTTAGATTAGGTAGCAATATGTCTTATCAAATAGATTTGACATCAATGACAAAACAACAATTGTTCCAATTGTAAATATCCTACAGCTCAAAGAACTAAAGATTTGAAAAATAAAAAATTTAACATAAAAGTAAAATAGCAAAAGATCAATACCATTAAGCAATCAAAATGGCTTATCTACTAAACTCTACTTGGACCCATCAACATAAAAATCTCATGTTCTATTATATTTGATTAAACGTGCGTTGTCATGCTTTTGTTAGAGACCTAAGAACTATATATTTATTTCTAATATAAGATACCATCCAATATGAAGACATTTTTAACAATTTCATATCTATTTAAACATGCTCTATTGTTGAATCTAATTTAAACATGTTCTATTGTTGGAACCATACATGGACTATTGGCAGAATACTCTCTGAATTACAAAACTTGGCCAAGTTTTCTAGCTTCACAAGTTTTAATGACTTTTACTGGCACCAAAAACATGCTGAATTTTTGACAAGAACTTGTGGAATTTTTATTAAAACCTCAATCATAGTTTTATAACAGCAGGCAAAGGCAAAAAAATGGTCCAAATCAATTTCATTTCTCATGTCTTCACTTGTATTTTGTTAGGAGGGCAAAAGTCTTCCAAACACTTGCAAACTGATTTCAATCAATTTGAAGCAAATTTGAGGTGGATTTGGAGCACATTTACAGTAGGTTGGGAGCAGAATTTTCCAAGAGGATGACATCAATGATTTGAAGAGGTAGGCTGAGGAAGGCATGGATTTGGTTTTATGTTGGATGACATTGAGTTGAATAAGTAGTCACTACTAGTGCCAGGAGAAGCTAGAGGCAGAACTATATCTAGGGTTGAAGACAGGCCACAAACCAAGTTAGACATACCAAGCAAGAAGGCAATTGTGGCCAATGCAAACTTCTAAGATTAGACTTTCTAGTTTCACCTATCCCTTAGTTTTTATTAGAACTGAGAAGAGGACGATATAATTGAAATTATGTATTTACTTTTAGTTTTTTATTAATTATTTACTATTTTGTTTCCAGCCATGACTCTTCTTCAGAAGAATGCGATTTTGTACCCACTTTGTGTTTTATATCTAGACTAAGCTTGTTTGCTTTGTGTTCTCATTTATTGACTCATTAGATGTACCTTCTCATTGAATTTTGCAAAAAAATGCTAATTATATTTAAGCAATATTTTAAGTTGTCGAGTTTTTGCTGAAAATTGGCTGAATTTTCCTTGAATTTATTTTTCAGGCCTTGGCAAGTATTTGACTTTAGCGAATTTTCCAACTATAGTTAAAACTAATTTGAACTTAAATTTTAACCGTAAAATTTCAAGTACAGTCCAATCAATCATTGAATTGCTTTGTAGTATTAAATCCTGATATTCATATCACAATTTGACTAGCTGTGGAAATTATCTCCTACTTATCAATTGATGAGCTTAAGGGGCTTTCTAATGAATGGTTCATAAGGCACAACACTTGGTGAAGGTTTTGCAAATGGGGTTGCAAGCTTTGGGTTTAACTATGGAGGAAACTCCGTAGTTAAGCGCGCTCAGGCTGGAGTAGTACTGGGATGGGTGACCTCCTGGGAAGTCCCGGTGCTTCACCCCTGTGAGCATCACCTAGATCCAATGAGTGCTAAGTGTTCCATTTATTCTCGTGAGAGATGGATTCATGTTGAATCACTACTCATGAAATATGGGTCATCGAGTTTGACTCAAAATCACACAGTTAAACCCTGATATTCATATCACAATTTGAGTAGCTGTGGAAATTATCTCCTACTTATCAATTGATGAGCTTAAGGGGCTTTCTAATGAATGGTTCATAAGGCACAACACTTGGTGAAGGTTTTGCAAATGGGGTTGCAAGCTTTGGGTTTAACTATGGAGGAAACTCCGTAGTTAAGCGCGCTCAGGCTGGAGTAGTACTGGGATGGGTGACCTCCCGGGAAGTCCCGGTGCTTCACCCCTATGAGCATCACCTAGATCCAATGAGTGCTAAGTGTTCCATTTATTCTCGTGAGAGATGGATTCATGTTGAATCACTACTCATGAAATATGGGTCATCGAGTTTGACTCAAAATCACACAGTTAAATCCTGATATTCATATCACAATTTGACTAGCTGTGGAAATTATCTCCTACTTATCAATTGATGAGCTTAAGGGGCTTTCTAATGAATGGTTCATAAGGCACAACACTTGGTGAAGGTTTTGCAAATGGGGTTGCAAGCTTTGGGTTTAACTATGGAGGAAACTCCGTAGTTAAGCGCGCTCAGGCTGGAGTAGTACTGGGATGGGTGACCTCCCGGGAAGTCCCGGTGCTTCACCCCTGTGAGCATCACCTAGATCCAATGAGTGCTAAGTGTTCCATTTATTCTCGTGAGAGATGGATTCATGTTGAATCACTACTCATGAAATATGGGTCATCGAGTTTGACTCAAAATCACACAGTTAAATCCTGATATTCATATCACAATTTGACTAGCTGTGGAAATTATCTCCTACTTATCAATTGATGAGCTTAAGGGGCTTTCTAATGAATGGTTCATAAGGCACAACACTTGGTGAAGGTTTTGCAAATGGGGTTGCAAGCTTTGGGTTTAACTATGGAGGAAACTCCGTAGTTAAGCGCGCTCAGGCTGGAGTAGTACTGGGATGGGTGACCTCCCGGGAAGTCCCGGTGCTTCACCCCTGTGAGCATCACCTAGATCCAATGAGTGCTAAGTGTTCCATTTATTCTCGTGAGAGATGGATTCATGTTGAATCACTACTCATGAAATATGGGTCATCGAGTTTGACTCAAAATCACACAGTTAAATCCTGATATTCATATCACAATGTAAGATATATCTCATTTATGAATCTGCCTAACAACTTTACATTTAAGTTATCATCGTATATCTAGATTGTGAAGCATATAATTGAATTTAATTGAATACTGATCTTAACTTTATATGTGGCAACATTTCTATTCGACTATCTTTCATTATAATATCTCTTATATCAATTCACTAACAGTCTTCTAATTGTGAAGAGCTGTAATAACCTTATAGAGAAGGAAAATGTTCAAAATAAAGTCTTCAAATTTGTATATAAAATGGAAGCCCCTAAGGATGATGCACATAAATGCTTGTCATCTAAATATGCCAAATTTGAGGGTTATTGTTTCTTCTTTGCTACTCCCAGTCTGGAAAGTCATAACAATACTTTTTCGTCATTATCTAAGATTTTTTTTTTTAAACAAATTGTACAAAATTACTAAATAAAAAGCAGAGAAAGAGAAACTGTGCTTTAAATACGCTTGGATTTCACTTTGATTTTGAACTTGAATTTAATTTAATGAGTTAAAAACAATTTACATTCGAGATTAATTGTCTTCCCCATGAAAATGAATAATTGAGAGCAGTAGAGTATGTCTGCCATATATGTGAATTGAATAGATGGTACTAGCAAATTCAGTTTTCCCTGTTTAATTAATCAATTAAACGACCTTTCCCTAATACTTCCAAAAAAAAAAAAAATCAGCGAGTGTCATCTTCTGCATATTAACATAACATTTTAGTATTTTACTGCCTCTGTTAGCGGTAATAAAGTTTTAGGATTAACCATATAGGCATAGTCCGATTAGAAACGTCACTCAAGATGTTGTTTCATTGATCTGCACCATGTAGGCGCTAGTAATCCAGGCTAACCCACATTCTTGAATCTTGACTATATCGAAATTTTCTATATGCATTTTAACTTGGATTGTGTCTCGTGAATATGCTTCTCTATTGCTTTTAAGTTTTTTAAAATTGTCGTTATGTGTACCTCATCTTGAATGATTTAGGAAAAGGGCTGCAGTAGAATTATTAAGACAGTATCACCATTTCAAATCAAGGTGCTGGAGCAAATGGACGAGGCCCAACAGTACGTCTATATAATATTCTGAAAGCGATGTAACCATGCAGAATGAACTCAGAACAAATTAATTTTATTTTGGGTCCATAAACCTGGAAATCAAAGCAAAAATGCTTCCCATACATAACATCTTGTGAAAACAGTAAATGCTAATAGCATCATTAAGTTTATTCATTGACGTGAAAAACATGAGCCAAAAAGAGGAAATTGTATTTAATAGAAATTATGTATACAGAAATGCAACCTGTAGAACATGCCACTTTTGTAGCATTTCACATATACAAAAATCAGCCTATGGCAGGCCAATTAACAACTAGAGTTTAAAATCCTACAGATACAAGAAAGTTCACGTAAAACTTTGTAAAAACAGCCTATGAGATGGAACAATAAACTATTTAAGTGGAGCCGGCCAAAGGATGATAAAGGCCTCAAACCATGCATAACCGATTTGTGAAGAAAAATAATTTGTGATGTCTGGAAAGAATTCAGTTGACTTTGAAAATGGGCAAGAATCTGGATACTCATTGAATATTCTAGCAAAGGAGCTATATGTATTGGTCAAAAAGTGGACAAGCAATCATTGTG
This sequence comes from Cupressus sempervirens, assembly GCA_028749045.1. Classification (NCBI taxonomy): domain Eukaryota; kingdom Viridiplantae; phylum Streptophyta; class Pinopsida; order Cupressales; family Cupressaceae; genus Cupressus; species Cupressus sempervirens. The sequence continues at coordinate 46,433,644 of CM053793.1, read as the reverse complement.
AATCAATGCATCAATCTATCTAGCTAGGATCTTTGTGTCAAAAATGCAGTTGTTCAATGGTCATACCTCTCATACATGGCAACGATATTTTTACATCTTATTTATGCTTTTGAAAGGATCAACACTCAATTCGTACAGTGCCACTTTCCGATGATACAAATTTGGGCTTTCTGCTAACAAGTTCTAAACATTGAATAACATCTCCTATTTGGTAATCATTCCACTCTTGCAAAATTAAGCCACATTCATTACCTTTCCCCACTGCTTCAACATCTTGCTTCTCTCTCCGCAAGGACTGACAAGTACCTTCAAACACTGCCTCACCACTTCGCAGCACTCTCAGCCTTGAAGTTTTTGTCATGCGACCATCATATACTCGACAACCAGCAATCTTTGCATTAGCAGCTTTATTCCTTCCTTTAAGCTCGAAAATGCTTAATATTTGTGCTTCACCAGCAACCTGAGTTTCACATATGCCTGGTGCCATGCTTACGATCAAGTTTCCTATATCCTCAAGCAGATGATAGATTACACGATGTTGTCGTATCTGCACAAATAAAACAAACTTAATACAGATTAGTTTCATGCTTTATAAAGGCCATTTCATTTGTCCTCTTGTTTCTGATTGGACACAAAATCGTAGACCTAGATATGACACAAGTTTTCAGGTAGATATATTACCTAAATATACAATTCAAAATTTGAGCATCACATTTGAGCTCTAACAAGCTTTACCATTGGATCACTAATATATGTGATGCCGGCAGTTAAACAACTAATAACCAGATTCAATCATCACACTGGAAAATAGGTACAGAAACTTCCTACTAGAAAATAAAGAGCGTGATCTTAAATGAGTCGTTTTATATATATTCAAATGTCAAATGTCAAATGCTGGAAATCCTGCTCTTATAGACCTCATTATTTTTCTTTCTCATTTCCAAACCCTCCTTGCAATGTCTTCCCTTCCATTTAGCTTTTTTAATTTCACTGTCAAAGATTAAATACTGTACTGTTCTTTTGTGTATAAAATCAGCAATGGCAATCTCAACTCAAGGCAATGGTAGGAAGGACCCTACATCGAATGGTGGATGTGACCAAGGGCACAGTGACATAAATCTTGGAGAGATCCTATGAGAAGAGGAATAGTATAGTTAGAAAACTCAGCCCAACTTGCAGAGACTTGTCAGTCTGAAATTAATTGTGCACTCACAAAGTTTCCTGAAAAAAAACATTCAACTCGCATTCAGCCAAAAAATATAAAATACCTGGGCAATAGAATGATCTGATTCACTTCTTTTGTTTATATAGTGTTCCATGGGTGTAAATTGAGCCTAAAGGAGTGATTGGGAAGCATTTTTGAAGTTCGTCTATTTTTTTTTAAATATAGAGCTCATTATTTTTTGTTTTTGGCATTTTTAAACCCTCCTATATGTTTTCCCTTCCATTTAGTTTTTATAATTTCACTGTCAAAGATTGAATACTGTGCTGATTTTTTGTTTTTTCCTGTGTATAAAATCAGCAATGGCAATCTCAACTCAAGGCAATGATAGGAAGGACACCACATCGAATGGTGGATGTGACCAAGGGCATGGTGACATAAATCTTGGAGAGCTCCTATGCGGGGACGAATCAATACATTAAAATTACACCTTAGTCAAACTCCTAGACATGATCTCAAAATGTGTCCTCAAGTACCCAATGAAGTGAAGAGAAATAGATGCCCTACTTGCTAGTTATATTAATAAAAAAGACAAAGGACCAAGACACGAGAAACAATGGCGGAAGTGATGAGTTCCAATTCCAATTTGTCTACAGATTCTTTTATTGGCCTGTGCAATCTATAATTGAAATTGCATATTCAATAATGAAAACGGAGCTACAATATATAGACAATAACATGATGATGTTCTAAAATAAACAAAAGTAAAAAAATCAAAACTACGTAAACAAACTAAGATGACAATTAAAGAAACATTAAAATATTTAATCCCCTCCTTTGATGGTCATCATTCTAACCACCCTACAAAAGACATAATCTACAAGTCTTTTGGTCACATGTGCATAGAAGGCTGCCCCCTTCTCTTTAGAGCACTATGCACAATGAGCCTGCTACCGAGACCCTCCCTGATTTTGAAAAACTTCTAGATATGATCAAGATAACCACAAACGTCCAACTTGATGATGGGTTAAAAAAAACACTCACTGTAACCAGTGACACCAAGTTCAGCTTCTAAAACTGAAACCACGATTTGAAGAAAGTGCCAAACCTGAACTGCTTCGGGAAAAAGGCCACGGTTTTGTTCAAAAATTTAAAATCAGCAAAACTTTTGCAGATGAGCATTGAGATTGAAAATAGACTGCAAAATTCATGAACTTTGTGGAAAAAGTCATCAAACCCTTCATGTGATCTCGAGATCACCCACAATAAAATGCTATACATTTTTCAAAAGGAAAACTAGAAAACCCAAAAATAATTTGAGGAAAAGTTCATAAAAGCTTATAGAAAGGTTTTAAGAAAATAATTATTAAACCTTACACAAATTTTTAAAGGAAAAAATTATAAAGCCCAGAAATGGTTTTTAAAGAGAAACGAAAATTTCTCACAATTTTTGAGGTAGAAAATTGATCAAAACCCATACATTGAAACATCAATCATGAATTTTTGTAAAAAGATCAAAAAACCCCTTGCAAAGAAAGATCCAACGATTTTGCATGAAAAATTTTCAAAAAACAAAAAAACAACCATTATTTTTAGGAGAAAAGTGGACAAAAACCAACATGATGTCTGTTGAAAAAATCACAAACCCTTGCACAACACGAAACATCAAAAAGTTCTCAATAAATCTTTGTGCAGCAGAAAACACAAAATGTCACGTGGCAAAATACTCCACAAAGCCCAAGACAAACTGTCCAAAAAACTTTGTTTTTGAGGCCAAAAAAATGGTAAAAAACCCATCAAGAAAATTTAGCTCAACCTTCAAAACACCACAATTTGCAAACCCACAATTCTGTTTGCAAGAAGACCTGTTATGCAGGAAAAAAACTAAAGCCAAAACAAAACTAACAAAACACTAGCGATGGGCAAAAACACAGAAGGGAGGGCTAGCTACGACCCTGCAAAACCATGAACAAGCAAAGAAAGTGCACAACAAACACTGAAATTGTGCGGGCAAAATGCAAATAATCTTGTAATGTCCCCAATAAACAGGAAGTGATTTAATTTAATTTATTTATTAAGTGCTCCAAAATTTGCATAATATCTTACAGACCCTTTAATTAATTAATTTGATTATAAAATATAAAGTAATAAATAACTCATGTTGGCTTGCTTGAAACCTTTCAGAAAACTTCTTGGAGCCTATTATAAGGAGGTCATTGACATCATAGGAAATCATTGTGGAGTTAAAATTCCTTGTCTATTAGTGATTCCAATTGGAATTAAGAATTTGTTTGCAATTTCAAAGGTGCAAGACCCTCCCTATTCTGTATTCACAATTTCAGTGGAGTCCTCACCCTATTTTGCATGCACTCTAAATCTATGAAGTCTTCCGTTGAGAACAAATTTGACATACTCTGAGTTATATTCTTATCGTTTGAAATAAAAATATCTAGTTCCTGGTCATTCAGTGTTGTTGACAGTAGATACTCTGTATTGATGATTCATTCTTGTATCTGCAATAATATTATTAGCAAAGGAATTATCCTTGATTGGATCCTCATCATGTTTCAACAGAAGTAACAACCTACATTGTTGTATGGACTGTTTGGAAGTGTGCGGGCCAAATTTTTTGTGCGGACAAAACATACTCCATGGTAGGAAGTCTCAATTGCCACACAGGTACCTTGTTGTACAAATGAAACCTACTTACTGTATGGTGAAGCCTAATTACCATATAAGTACTCGGTTGTATGTGTGGAACATTGTCATCAAGAGTCAAAGGTTGTCGAGTGCCAAAGGGAGCCAACAATTCAAGGTCAAAGGTGTCAAAAGAATTTCCCCTCTAGTCATTGTCAAATATTTTTCCTCAGGTACATTACTGTCAGGTATTTCCCCTCAAGTATATTGTTATTGAGTATTTCCTCTCGGGTACATTACCGTCAGGTATTTTCCCTTGAGTAATTGTCATTGGGTATTTTCCCTCAAGTACATTATAGTCAGGTATCTACCCTTGTGTACATTGTCATTGGGTATGTGCTCTTAGGCATTGTCGTTGGTATTTTCCCTCAAGTGCACTATCATTGAATACTTGCCCTCAAATACATAGTCATCGGGTACTTTCCATCAAGTACATTGTTGTCGAGTATTTTCCCTGGGGTGACTTGCCATCAGGTGGCTTCCATCGTAGTGGGATCAAAGCTGGTGATCCTATCAGCCTATACTGGGATCAAAGTGGATGCAAAACGAGCTCATAGTATACACCAAAAGGAGGTACCCTTCTATGGACAAAATGGGAAAGCATAACATTGAAATCATAGCATTGTTGAGGGAGCTAACCCGAAGTAAAGCTCGACTCAACAAAACAATTGTCAAGGGAAAATAGCAATAGTGACTCATGAAGGAGGCATTGTGACAATTGGTGGAAAGCCAAACAAATGGAGATCACAATGGACATGGCGATACTTCGGTCACTAGAAGGCCAAAAACACAACACTCACATTCTCGGTCATTGATGCCAACATTTCCCCAAAGAATAGAAGCGCCTTGCAAAGATCGAGAGTCCACTTTCTTGGAAATGCAAGAGCAGCTGAGACAAGATTGTAAGGATGTGGATCTTGAGGGAGAGTTATCCTTCAAGGATTAAGCGGAGTTATGGATAAAATATTACGATGCCAAGGGCCATGGTCATTACAATAATGACAACAAAGAGAGGATTAGCAAGCTACATTTAACATCGTTTGACATCAGCATCAGCACGTGTACAGAAAGAAGATACCTACTTCCACCTCAACCCAATGCCTAAAGATGAGGCAATCAAATTTGCAGCACTTCACCTAGGAGTCACTCACAAATGGTGGCACCATGGAATGGTCACCCTCAGTCACGATCGAGTCACTTCAAAAGAAAGTATGACAAAGAGGACAGCAGCATTTTCTCCAACAGATGGATAGATGACAAGAACATGCCTCTCATCAACTTTTTATTGGCTGGAGCTAGCACATTGCTGTTCTTAAGCCTGTAGACATCTCACACAAAGCCAAGAATGCTAAGGCCTTATGCAATCTATTCAAAGGGGTGATCCAGAACATTGGGGTTGCAAATGTTGTCCAAATTATTATAAACAGCACATGTATTTGTTGGAAGACTTTTATAAAGGCATCCAGCTACTTGGTGGAGTCCTTGTGGTACAAATCACTTGGGTTTGATGCTTGAGAACATTGTGAAAAATGGATCAATCAAATATGCAGTTGAAGAGGCTAGACAAAGGCCATATTTATCTGTAGCCATACTTGGCTCCTTAAATTAAGAGAATACATGAATGACAAGGAACTTGTCCTATTCGGGTAGCAAAGTTTGCCACCAACTTCCTCACTTTCTAGAACATTGTAGCCTAATTATCTGCTCTCAAGCAGACATTTGTTGGCCATGCCTAGATGAACACTTTATTCCTAAAAATGAAGTGAATGCCACAAACAGTATTTTTGAGGTATTCATGAAAAAATTAAGGTCATTTTCAGCATAAGTAAATGCAAACATCAAATTCATAGGGAATTATAATATTATCTTTTTGTTAGTAAGCTCATGTTTTCCCGAGTACAAGCAAATGATTTGAGTGCTTTTGGATTGCATCAAAAAAAATACATAATTGAATTGAAAGCACTCAGAATTTTACCGACTCGTTGCTTTTGTTTTGTTTTTACAGAAGTTGCAGTTCTTGTCTTTTAATTTTCAAATAATTTTTTCATTAAAATATTTAGGGGGCAAAGTCTTTGGTCAAGGTTCTATTCTTTGGTAGATAGGGATGCCTTGTCGATGGGTTACCTTCCTATAAGGCCATAGATAGAGCCAAGTAGGCTTTTTGCATTAATATGGTGGTTTTAAAATAAGTGGGTACCATTTGGTGCATCATCATGGACAGGCGAACCAATGCCATTAGCCAACAAGTGCCTTGGTGTACTACCTCAACTAAAAAATTTAGGTTCTCCAATATATTTAAAGTTGATGAGTTGACCATGGCAAGATTTGACTCACATACTGTAGGATGGCAACAAATGAAAAAAATAAAACAAATGTTGGATGTGTTAGAACCCTACAAGTGCATAAGGAAAGCTCTTCCTCAACTAAAACCCTTTTGTGGGAGGGAAAAGCAACAGCTAGGTTTAAAAAAAGTCTCACTTTTAGCTTAGTTTTAGGAAGTAAAATATTGATTCTAAAAAGTGTTGGGAGGTTGGTGCCTCCATCGCCTCTAGGTGAAGCTACCATTCAGCATAGACTGATGGATTTGTGACATGTGCTTAATTGCCTCCCGTGGATCCTTGTCTCTAGCTGTTGTGACGTTCATTGACAGCTCAAGCTTTTGATGTAACGGCAGCAGTGATTCCAACAAAATGTTCAAATGTCGAACATTACTTAGTTCTTTTTTAGCATTATTTATTATTAGGGTGGACATTAATGGTACTACTACACCAAATTGTTGAAGGCTAGCTATTTATTATTTGTTCTGGCTTATTTGGGAGCATTCACGCTAATAAGAGAAACAAGTGGACCTAGAAGCACTCCAATGATATTTTTTGGTCCAATACAACCGTCATCTTTGAAGCATAAAGGTGTAAGTCCCCACAATGCCATCAACTTGGATGATATCAACCTACTTGTTAATTCAACTGTCGATAAAGAAGATATTATGTCCAGCAATAAAGATCTAGCAGAATTGGGGAGGGTGGCAATAGAGTCAGAGTCTTTGGATGAAAATGAAGAAATAAATAAGAAATCAGTTGTAATGTCCCCTTTTCATGAGCATCATCTTTCAGAGGATTAGCCTACTTCTTCACCCTAATAGGCTAATAGAATTATTCCGAGGATCTGGTTGCAGATTTGGAGGTCAATTCTCACTCCAGGATGTTCAAGATTGCTCTTTGTTTGAGTCAGATAAGCACACTTACTATTTTTAGTAAGTCTCTATTTTGGGTAAGTCGGGGTTTCTATATTTAGCAAGGCGCATGAACAGCTTGCGAACAATGTTGTTATTCAGTATCAGTAGCTGGAACAGTTATTCGAAGACTTACTATTTACAATAAGTAATGTTGAGGAGTTGCTATATGTGGTAGGGGAAACTGCAGTCATAGTATGCATAGTGATTGACTCATTTGTCAGTTGGCTTAGTTTGGGGACTTACTATAATAGTAAGTCAATAATACCCATGCTGCTAATTTTAGCAGTGCACTTAGTCTAGGTATTGGCAGAGTTCTTCAGTTGACAAAATGAAATGAGTTATTGGCTCAAGCCTAAGGTATTAATTACTAATAAAGAACCCTTTATTAACAATTAACTGTTAAAGTCATATATAACGTTTTGATTTAAGTGGGGGCCAATTGACTTATTAAAGTGCACATCATTATATATTATTTGACTTCATTATTAAAAGATGTTATTATATGATCATAAAATCAAATTATTAATGCATATAAGTACTTTAAAGTGCCATTTAAAGAGAGATATAAGTGATTATTAAAATATTCTTCATATTATTTCATTGTGCACCAAATGGAGGGAATATTTCAAATGTAACTCAAAAGCAAATACAAATGTGAATCATGTGAGGGGTGAAGGAGAAGCTCCAGGGAAAATCATAATGAGGAATTACAATTTTTTCAAATCACAGAGTTCAATTCATTCTTGTTGCATTGGTTTTTGATTTAGGATGAAATTGTGAAAGGCTGAGGAGCCAAGAATTTTCAGATGTTTTTATTTGATGTAATTGTGAACTCTATCCAGATAATACACTTTGAACTGGTGAAACTATTCAGGAACCATAATTGTGCCTCAAATCGGCACCAATTTGAGAGAAAGGCTTCAGCATTTTAATTCGGGAGAAATATTTACAAGTCAGCAGCTAGCGATTTGGTGAAGATCACCAAACTAGCTTGAAGCTGCATTTGATTCACCTAACTGTCATAGTTCTTGTGGGATAGTGATGACCTTTCTAGGGGGCTGCAATATTGTTTAGGGAGCCCATGAATATTTGTTGGGGGCTTGAATTTGCACCTGAGGGTACCAACATTATAATATCAGCATCAATGTCAAGGATTAATCATTTTCTAGCAAAATGCCATTACATTCTAGTTTTCTCATTATAAATCAACATCAATTAGTTTGACACACTGTACTTGGCTGGCATTTGATAATAAGGAATTATTCGGTTGCATAATAATTGTTCGATGAAATGCCTTTGCTGCAGCTATCCATTTTCAGTAATAATAAATCAAAAATTTGCATGCCAAGTGTTTGTGAAAATGTTCATTGGTTGTGTTTACTGTACAAGGTAAAAGGATACTTATCACATGTAGTACAGCAATATATAACACAGGACAAATACTTTATTCATATACACAATATGCTCATTACAATGATTACAACGATTACAATGATTCCAATGATGATGATTACAAAGTCCATTCCGGACAGTGTACATATACCTTCCCAAAGGGGTGACTCAACAATCATGCACCCTTTCCGATACTATTCTACCTGTCAGCTCTAATATAAAATTTACCGACAACACCACCCCCCCAAAAAGTAAAGTCGTCTCCGGATGACAATACAACAAAACTCAAAATAAACAACTAATTACATCAATGTATAGATACTTAACAGAGGGATGCGTCCCTGGCGTAGTGGTCGTCCGCGCCCTCAACTCATTCAGCTCTGCCCATAACTTGTAGACTTGCTCCTTCCTAACTTTAAATTCACTTCTACCTCCATTTGAAGCTCTAAAGCTGACTGCATCATCCCTGCAATCTCTCCCAACTCTTTCTCCTTCTCATCTGCTACTCTCTCCTTCTTTGCTCCTATTTGTTCCTTCTCCGCTGCCAATTTCTGTAGCTAACTCTATCTGTATAACAGGGCTGCCCTCTCTGTGGCTAACTTGGCAGCTGACTCCTGCCGAGCCCTCTCAACTGCTACCTGATCTGCCTGGCTCCTCCGAAGGGTGTAATATGCCTCCCTGTGTATCTCCACTATCTCGTGAGTCAAGGCCTCTACTCGGCTCTCTATACCAGGACCTCTCGTCGTGGCCCAATCCTGTCGCATCTCTACAATCTTCACATCCAGCCATCCCCGCTCCTCAAAATAGATTGTAAAGGTAGGCAAGCATCCTAATCTCATGAAGGATACTACTCCTTCCAGCTCCTTCACTACTGAGTCCAGAGCCATCTTTGCAATCTCCACATCTGGCCATCACTACTCCTCAAAACAGACTGTAAAGGCAGCTGGGCATCCTAATCTCATGAAAGATACTACTCCCTCCAACTCCTTCACTACTAAGTCCAGAGCCTAAATCTCTGCAGAGGCCACCACTTGGCGAGCCCGAGTCACTAGAGTTGCTATATCAGCAAAGAATGTCTCTCTCATCACTGCTTCTAGCGCTATTGGATGTTCCTACTGCACACCCATAGCCCTCTCTACTGCTTCCATCATACACTCAACAAAACTATGCGGTATTCCCTCAGCTTGCGTCGGCTCAACCTCATATGCCTGTAAAGGGTTCTCCTCTGAAACTGCTTCTTGCGTAGGTGTTTGCAAGTACACCACTTGAGGTGCTAGGTACGGTGGAACCACGTACTCAGGTACGCGCTCAACTTTTGGGTTTTGCTTTCTCTGTCTTGCTCAGGTGATGCTAACAATGTCATATTCACTGTAACCACTGCATCAAAACCCATTACGTCCAATCGGACACCCAATGCCCTCAAACCCTCACCTGTCAAAATCTCCATTACTCCGACCTCCATATCCATCTCAGTATCGAGCACAAGTGTCTCATCCCCAGTCTTTGGTAAAGCCTCACAAGCAAGCTCCATAGTTACCTTCGGAGCGGCTATCTCCGTTGGTGACAGATGTGTCTCTGCTACTGCCTCTGGAATAGCTCGTGTCTCTATGGCGGGCTGTGCCATAACTGAAGCTGGCGTCATCACTATTGGCTGCCTGAGCTAACCAAAACCCAGAATGCTATGTATATCAACAAGAGTTAAATGTGTCATAGCTGAAAGTGCAGGCCGTGGGAATCTCAATAGCGTAGCTGTAATTATCTCTACCTCCTCATCCTCTTCCTCTTCCCCATCGGTCACACTTTCCTCCGAAGAAGTCTCCTCCCGACAATTGTCAATATTTCCTTTGTCTGGTCTCAGTCGTTTCTGTCTGATTGTCTTGGTGCCAAGTGTATCAAGATGTCTCCACTGCATAATCAATGGTTCACCTGGCACGAGTGGTCCCGGTTTGGCCTCCAATACATAATTGGGGATCATCCACGTTGTTGCCTCCAAAAATAGGCTGATGGCATAATGCGGCATGTAGAATGTCTTCTGTTGTAATGTCATGAATTCATACATCCGTTCGGCCAACAATGCTGCCCAGTCATATACCCTACCATGCAAAATCCCGTTCATCATTGCTACATGTGGAAATGAAATATCTGAGGCGCGGCTAGAGCCTATGAGGCGACTCTTCACAACGTCCATCAAACAACGCCAGTGACCTTCCTACACATTGGATTTCTTCAACCCTCTACCCCTCGATGTGTCCGAGAGAGCTTCCTCTTCCACCTACGTCAAGTCCCCACACACGAGCTCTATCAACTGCATCTTTACTTCCTGGCTCATCTTTTTAGGTTTACTTTCTATTTTCCTTCCCCCTTGAGCATGGCCAGGTATCTAGAATACTCGTGCAAAGTCAGTCAGTTTGAATGACACCACCAAGTTGCATCCAAGGTAAGCAAATGTACTGGTTCGAGAGAACTTGTTATACGTTTCTATCATGATGCGTAGAAACCCTTCATAATCTCTAATATAGAATACTGGCATTTGTATCACCCATTCTACCTGTGCTTTATGAATGTTGGCCTTCACGTGATGGTTATTTGGTGTGTCTTGCCACCACTTCCGCCATTCTGCACCATTCAATCCTTCAAATGTAACATTTTGCATTGTAGGAATATCCGTCGCCGCTGACTGTGTTGGTTGCTTCACGTTCCTTTTGCTTGGCCATTTACTAGTTCCTCTTGCTAAACGAACTCCAAATGGCAATGTCTTCATATTCCTGTTCATGGCTAAATCTTCGTCCAGTTTCTTTTCCCAAGCTCTTTTGAGAGCTGAATGCATAACTGTCACTTTTTGTTGTTTTGTTGAGTACAAATTGGTTAGGTCAATTACCTCTCCGTACAATATTGTTCTGAAATCCTTCTCTTGTCTTGGCGTCCGTACAGATCCATACGGCTCTTGCCTCTTGTATTGTACAGCTTCTCTCTTTCTCAATTTCTGTCAATTGTACGGCTACAATTGTCTTCTCCTGAGGGTGTACAGCTTCTCTCTTTCTCAATTTCTGTCTGCTGTACGGCTACAATTTGTCTTCTCCTGAGGGTGTACGGCTGCAATATTTTCTCCTTCTGGAACTTTGTACGGATGGTGATTTCTACTAGTATTTTAGATAACCCAAGGTCCGCACATTTTATAGTGACTCTCCTCCTATAATCCTCATATGGAAAAACCAATGCATGCCTACTAATGGTTGTACGGTTCTTCTTTCTCCAAGTTCCTACCGTACGGAATGGCTCTGAGTTCTTTCATAATTTGCCAATGTATATATATCCTTGCTACCATACAACCCTCCTACTACTGCTTCCATATGGACCGTACAACTTAGTTCTTGATGCCAATGTCATACAAGTTTGTCATACAATCTCTTCTTCTAAGCAATCTGACCATACGGTCATACGGTACACCTGCAAGTCTCTTCCTGCAACCCCCCAGCCGTACAGTGCACCTCTAGGTCTCTTCCTACAACTTCCTAGTCGTACAGTCTATTCTAGTTTGTTCCTTGTACGATTTCCTATGCAACGTTCTTCTCTCTGTCTTCTAGTGGTCATACGGTCCTCTTTGTCTACATGCTTTGCATTGTATTGATGGTGTTCCCTGTTACCATACAGCCATACATCTAACCCCCTTTCCCACACTTGGCCATATGGTCATAGTTGTTTGTGGCTTTCTTTTTGTCCATACGATGTTTGCTTTTGAGGATCTCCAAGGCCATACGGTCCTTAAATCTAATACTTCTTTACTTTACCTTCCAATTTTATTTATACTCTCTGCCTAGTCATACGGTTTCTATCAATGATCCACTTGGACTTTGTGTCTATACGCATTGACTCCACCAGTGACTTCCATATGGGCCATACAGTATGTGTATTCTATGCCCGTACAGTCATACGGTGTCTTCTAATTCATTAAGAAACAAAAACATATATTCTTCGAAATACTCTCAGTTCAAATGTTTGTCTTCTCTAGGATATCTATTATAATCTCCTCTTTTCTAATGGCCATACGGTTCTAAAATGATTCTTTTGACTACTGTTCTCCTGTTTATATTTCTTTATTACGGCTATCAACTTAAAATAAAAAGATTTCATCTTACACTTAATTTACATATATACATTAATATTCATTATTTACTCTCATTTGTTCATCCACGAGGGCACATTATTTCTTTTGTGATAGGTTTTCAATTTTGACCTGTTCACTGCGTCAGGTACTTCCCGTCTAGCATCCGTAACTTGATTGTCCCATTATCGTCAACTTCTCATATCTTATATGGTCCAACCCATTTAACTTTGAACTTTCCAGGTCTGATTTCGTTCCGCCCGTTATACTTCAACACTAACTGGCCCAGAGTCATGTCCCCTTTTCAAATAATTAAAAATAATAATCTTTTTCTAAGGCAGGCAAGCACAAAAAGGTGAAGTTTCGGAAAAAAAGGGGATGATCTTTGGAAGCTAATGGACTAATAAATAAAAATTATTATTAAAATATGTTTTATTAACCCCTCTTGGACGTGAGTTAGCGTTATGCCCTCTTTTAAGGAGTTTGGAGGCATTTTGAGCTCATTCCAGAACTTGATTTTTGCTCATTCTCATTCCAGAACTTGATTTTTGCTCATTCTTTGTTATTCTTCAGAGGCTGCCAAACCTGTGGAGAAGGAGACCCAAGAAAGGGAGTTTGCAGGTTTCCAGGGAGACCCAAGAACGGGAGTTTGTAGGTTTTTAGAAAGGCTAAGGACGGGATTTTGAAGCCATTCCATGTGCATGCTCATACAGAGTTTGCCTTTGTGCTGAACAGTGCAGATTTGTGGGTTTTTGGGTGTGTTTTTTGTATGAGTTTGGTGTTTTCAGTTGAGTATTTCATATCAGTTTGGGCTGTTGCTGTATTTCAGACTTTAAGGTGTTAAAATAGAGCTGAATATATGTATTGGGACGTGATTAAACTTCTGAGATAGATTATTAGTGTTTTTGTGGTGTTTTCGGGCATTTTTGTGCTATTTTCGGGAGCCCGATGAGCATTGTTTTTGTCCTCCGTTTGGAAGCTATTGTGTGCATGTTATACAGATCTGGAAATGTCATTTTATAGGCTGTTATGCTGCTGAAATTTCTGTAAAAATGTCCACTTTCAGATTTATTAATAATAGGTGAAGCTGTGAAGCTTTTGGCACTATTTCTGGCATACCCGATTTGGGGTTTCTTGAGAAATTTGGTGGATCTTTGTGATATTAGTTGTTTGACCTTAAAAATCTGATTAGAGGCGTGAAATATCATGTAAAACCAGTAAAGGGACATTTCAGTGGTATCAGAGCCATGATCTTGCAAGCCTGAGGGTTTGTAGAAGTTTGCATGTCAGTTTTGACAACTACCCAGATCTTGCATGTCAGTTTTGACAACTACCCAGATCTTGCATGTTAGTTTTGACACTACCTAGATCTTACATGTCAATTTTGACAACTACCAGATTTTGCATGTCAGTTTTGACAACTACCCAGATCTTGCATGTCAGTTTTGATAACTACCCAAATCTTGCATGTCATAATTTATGATTGCATGTTGCTTCTAATCAGCTGCATGTCAAAATTTATGGCTGCATGCTACTTCTAATCATTTGCATGTTAGTTCTTGGTGAATTTGGTGGTTGCATGTTGCTTCTAATCAACTGCATGTCAAAATTTATGGTTGCATGCAACTAAGTGAAAGAGAAAAGAGATATTTGCAGCGATAAAAGAATAAAGAAATTTTGATCAAACCTCTAGTTGAAAGTAAAAGTACAAAATCCAAAGAAGGGAAAAGTATGGCTGATCCAGATGAGATGGCAAAGAAATTCTTCCAAGACATCCAAAATACTCAGAAGCAAACAGTGGATAGTTTGGCAGAAACTAGAGAGGCTTTGCGAATATTGACAGAAAAACTACAAGGAGTTGCATCTATTAATGAGAAAGGGAGCACTTCAGAGGAGCCAAGAAATCTGAAATCCACACCATCTAAATCAACCAAAACTATTTTCTTGCCTGCAGATGAGCCACCAGTACCAAATCCAGCCATTAATCCTATGGAAGAGGTTACAGGTAACTTGATTACATTAAGAGCTACTTACAATGGCTTAGATGATGACTTTCGTAGTTCGGTTCCTTTTAGAGAATATGTGGATATGATGAACACTTTGATGCCCAAGAAAGAGTACAGAAGGGAGCATGACATAAGTGGAAGAGAGCTCAAAAATAAAATAAGCAAGTTTTTAGCACCTACTTTTGATGGAACAAATAAAATTTCAGCTAGAGAATGGCTACAAAAATTACAGACCTTCTTCACACTTAACCCCATGAAGGAAAGTGATGCTATTCAAATTGCAAGTCTACACTTGGAAGATGCAGCCTATGATTGGTGGTATCATGGAATGACTACTCAAGGTCATGATCAGGTAACTACATTTGATGATTTTAGTCAGAGTGATAGATAGATTTGACTTCAAGGATGATGATTATGAGGATGTTGTTGTACATGATGGTGAGATACGTGGTGGAGATGAGCAGACATTGAGCATTCATGACTTTTCTGAGAGAGAGTACCAGGCACTGTTAGATGCTTCGTCACATGAGGTTGAGGCTAGTAGTACTTCACATGATTTATCCCGCCAGCTGAAGGTGAGTGAAGATAGTATTGTGACTACATTATCTCATCAGGACAGGTATGTGGAGTTAGTTGGTATTGGTCATATTACTCAAGTGAGGATTTTGCTTGAGTTACCAGCTGATTCTAGTTTACAGATATGGACTCGAGATTGTTATATTGGCATTTGGGATTCAGTTGACTGTAAATCTTTAACACTTTTTGGTAGCAGTGATTGTTTGGGTGCTATCATGGATTTGATTAGCAGATTGCACGGTGTTGTCTTTTCTTGTGCTAGGAGCTTATCCAATGTTGGTATTAGTTTTTATACACCGGTGTTGGGCTTTGTTCATATATCCAGTCGACCATACTTACTGGAATGTGTTGATGATATTTCATATTTGGCAGTGTGTACAGATGAGTCCCAAGATCATATTGGCATTGATGACATCCAAGAGGATGCAGTGGGCACTTTTGAAGACTTAGTTTCCTTGGGTACAGAGGAGTTGGACAGCAGTGCTAATGTTTTTGATACTCCGTATGTTGATATGAGCTTTAGATTTGATTCACAGGATATGGATGGTAATACTCTAGAAACTAGTAACTTTGAGGATACTCCTTTAGACAGTGCATCAGAGGAGGTTTGTAGGAGACAGTCAAGCCAATGCCATCATGTGTCTAATCAATTGAGAGTTAGTGACCGAGACATTGCTGTCACTTGCCAGCATTTCGATGCTGCTCGTCAGTTGTTAGCAGTTTATGGATGGGGTTCTCCTACTAGTGATGAGCAGGAAGGCAGTTATCTTTCCTTGACAGAGATCCACTCTTTATGGGAGGCTATTCGGATTTTGAGACAGAATTATATGCACTTGGTAGCCGATAGAGATTATCTTATGGAGTGGAGCAGTATAGCATATGATGCCTTGTTGGCCAAGGAAGATGAGGTGAGTGAGCTTACTGAGCAACTTGAGGTGACTTCTGAGATACTTGAGAGTACACAGTTGGCTTTCAAGGAGTCACAGTTTCATTTGGCTAAGGTGACCATGGAGTTAGAGCGACTACAGTCTTTACCTGATTCTATACAGTCACAAGCTGTGGTGTTTGGTGATCCGAGGATGTCCATGGCCGAGATTGTCAGAGATAGTAGAGATGGGGATGCATCCATCCTTGATACTAACATTGGCATATCAGGTTCATTCCCACTAGAGTCAGGTTCAGTTGAGTTGGGTGTTATAGCAGATTGTTGTATGCCTAACATGGTGGTGGCCTCTAGTACTGATGGCACGAAGACTAGAGATGTTGTATCAAAGACCATGTGTGATGTTGGTGAGCTGACAGTTGGCATGGTTCCTGCTAGTAATACTACTCCCTTGGCGATGTCTTCAGAGGTAGTAGTCAGTTCCAACTTGGTTAATGATCGATTGCAGTTAGTTACATCTGGATTGCAGTTTGAGCCACTGACTGAGATTGGTGCATTCTATCGGCATTACACTGTGAGGTATGCTCATCAATCTACCTTTGATGACCATGTTGATGAGATGATGATAAAGAGATGTACTTTGGTTCCTAGTGCTTATCATCAGTTATGGGACAGTTTGATGCCTCAAGATGAGAGTTGTGATGGGCATGACATGGTGATAGGTTCTGCAGTTGACAGCTTGATAATATGTGACTTAGAGCAGGAGTTTGGGAGTGATGCTTTAGTGGGTGTTGTTATTGATTCTCCTCCTTTGGCTATGACATCTCCTGACTTAGCTAGTGATCAGTCACAGTGGGTTGTATCACTTGTTCATGGTGAGCTGTTGACTGAGGCTAGTTTTTTTAATCAACATTATATTGCAGGGTATGTACATCAGTTAGCATTTGATCCTTGTGTTGAGGAGTTGATGGCAGGAAAATTTGGTTTGGGTTCCATTTCTTGTTGTTTATCTTGTGATGGATTTTCACCATCAGGGGTGCATGGGAGTTATGGTTATGAGACAGTGGCCGATGATCTACAGAGTTGTGTTGACTGCAGGAGTTGTGCAGTGTGTGGATTCTCCATACTTGGTATAGTTTTATTCAAGAGCGTTCACCATTGTTGTAGAGTTGGATTGTACATTCCGTATAGGTCAGTGGGATGCGTTGATGGTATTTACTGTGTTGGTAGTTTGATTTGTCCACTTTACTTGGGTTTTGATGTTCTAAGAGTTTGTGTCTCATGGGTTTCTGACTGTGGCAGTGGTGATCTTGGAGTTGGGTTGAGTTGTAATTGTCAGTTTGATTATGGATTCCTCTTGGTCATATTGCAGAGGATATTGCAGGAGCCTGTGTTAATTGGCAGTAGTATAGTTCATGACTACATTTGGGATCCAGGTGGATTGATTGGTTTATTGTTCAGCCATTTCTTGAGGACAAGCAATATTTGGGAGGGGAGGACTTGTCATGTCCCATTTTCAAATAATTAAAAATAATAATCATTTTCTAAGGCAGGCAGGCACAAAAAGGTGAAGTTTCGGAAAAAAGGGGATGATCTTTGGAAGCTAATGGACTAATAAATAAAAATTATTATTAAAATATGTTTTATTAACCCCTCTTGGATGTGAGTTAGGGTTATGCCCTCTTTTAAGGAGTTTGGAGGCATTTTGGGCTCATTCCAGAACTTGATTTTTGCTCATTCTTTGTTATTCTTCAGAGGCTGCCAAACCTATGGAGAAGGAGACCCAAGAACGGGAGTTTGCAGGTTTCCAGGGAGACCCAAGAACGGGAGTTTGCAGGTTTCTAGGAAGGCTAAGGACGGGAGTTTGAAGCCATTCCATGTGCATGCTCATACAGAGTTTGCCTTTGTGCTGAACAGTGCAGATTTGTGGGTTTTCGGGTGTGTTTTTTGTATGAATTTGGTGTTTTCAGTTGAGTATTTCATATCAGTTTGGGTTGCTGTTGTATTTCAGACTTTAAGGTGTTAAAATAGAGCAGAATATATGTATTGGGACGTGATTAAACTTCTGAGATAGATTATTAGTGTTTTTGTGGTGTTTTCGGGCATTTTTGTGCTATTTTCGGGAGCCTGATGAGCATTGTTTTTGTCCTCCGTTTGGGAGCTATTGTGTGCATGTTATACAGATTTGGAAATGTCATTTTATAGGCTGTTATGCTGCTGAAATTTCTGTAAAAATGTCCACTTTCAAATTTATTAATAATAGGTGAAGCTGTGAAGCTTTTGGCACTATTTCTGGCATACCCGATTTGGGGTTTCTTGAGAAATTTGGTGGATCTTTGTGATATTAGTTGTTTGACCTTAAAAATCTGATTAGAGGCGTGAAATATCATGTAAAACCAGTAAAGGGACATTTCACCCAGTTGAAATTTATTTAATTTTAAATGCTTATCATGCCATGCCTTCCGCCAATTTTGTGTAACTTTTGTGGCCCACTGTACTTGCAATCGTCGCTCATCCAGTTTGTTCAAGTTGTACAATTTCTCCCTTAGGCTTTCCATGTCACCCAGTTTGTTCTCGATTGCTATCCTCAAACTTGGTACCATGAATTCTGTTGGTACCAATGCCTCCTATTCATACATCAGCTGGAACGGAGTGTCTGGTTGTTACCTTATATGAAGTACAATACGCCCATAATGTTGATGGTAGCTTTTCTTCCAAATCTTCTCCCTCAACCGCACAGGATTTATAAATTACTCCAACCAGGATCTTATTCGTGGCTTCGGTTGTTTGTTGGCTCTTGGGTAGTACGGGCTCGACAATGAATGATAAATTTTGAATTTGGTAGTGAGTAGTTGGATGACATGGTTAACAAAGTGTCCTCCCCGGTCGCTTGTCAGCTGTAGTGGAATCCTGTACCTAGGGATGATTTGCTCATAAATAAATCTCACCGCAGAGTTGTCCGATAATGCGCGTGCCTCCACCCACTTGGTCAAGTACTCCATCGTCACCACGATGTATCAGCACCTGGTTTTGCTTACCTTTAGGGGTCCGACAAAGTCCAATCCCCATCTTTCAAAAAGCTCCTGTGCGTGAGAAGGATTCAGAGGCATTAAGTCCCTCTTGAATGGTTTTCTAGCTCGCTGATATGTGTCGCATGCAACAACCCACTCTCTGGCGTCGTTGTATATGGTTGACCACCATAACCCTGCCAAAAGTATCTTCTGCGCA
The DNA here is from genome assembly GCA_028749045.1 of Cupressus sempervirens. NCBI lineage: Eukaryota > Viridiplantae > Streptophyta > Pinopsida > Cupressales > Cupressaceae > Cupressus > Cupressus sempervirens. The sequence continues at coordinate 46,414,363 of CM053793.1, read as the reverse complement.
ATTGTGTCTGGCCCCATCTGTCCTCCTACCGATCCTTCATGCACTTCCTTCAATACCTTCAGAATTTCCTCCTCTAAAATGCACTACCTTAGAATCCGATCAGGTCCCATTTCGTATAGTAGCCCAATCAACTGGAATGTCCAACTCCTTAGCACCAATTTCCTTCTCTCATTCGACGGCCTCTCACTAAGAAACTGTCCTGTCGATAGATACTCCCTGATATGTGCATACTAGGAAGGTAGTACTATAACGTGAAATAGCTGCGCGTCAGGAAAATCATCGACTCCCTCTGGTGGCTCTCCAGATTTTATTCTTGACAAATGGTCTGCACTTACATGACTTTTCCCTGGCCGCACCACAATCTTAAATGTAAACTCCTGCGATAATAATAACCATCGACTTATTCTTGAATAATCGGCTTATTTACAAGATATAGTAGTGCCTGATGATCTACATAAAATACAAATGGCGTCACCAACAAATAATGTCTGAATTTTTATACTGCGTACACCATCCCTAGTGCCTCTCGCTCCATCATACTATAGTTTTTCTCCGCCTTAGATAATAATCGACTTGCGAAATACACCGGATGGTCCAATCCGTGGTCACCTATCTGCGCCAATTTTGTTTCAATGGCATAACTCGATGCATCAACATGAACATGAAATTCTTTATCCCAGTTCAGATAGGCTAGAATCGGTGTCGTGGCCAACCTTGTTTTCAGTCCCTCAAAAGCTTCATTCTGTTTCATTTCCCATTTGTAAGGTTCACCCTTACAAGTGACTTTGTCCAGTGAGTAAGAAATCTTCGCAAAGTTCTTCATAAATCTCCGATAATATCCGATGTGCCCTAGAAATGACTTTACTTCAGATACATCTGTCGATGGGGGCATACCCAGGATTAAGCAAACCTTGTCCGGATCCATCTTCAACCCTACTTTGCACACTATGTGTCCAAGTAGCTTCCCTTGTGGAACCATGAATATGCATTTCTTCATATTTAGTGCCAATCTCGCTCGTCTACACCTCTCCATGCACTATCCAAGCGTTGTTATGTGTTTATCCTCTGCGCTAAAGATTGACCAATTGTCCAGAAATGCTTTAAAACTTCCGACAGACATTTTATCAAATATGTGTAGGATAATGCTCTGGAACGTCGTCGAAGCATTACACACTCTGAATGGCATCCTGTTGTAGGCATATACTCCATCTTCCATGATGAATGTTGTTTTTAGTTTGTCCTCTTCAGCGATGAATATCTGATTCTACCCCGAGAATCCATCTATGAATGAATAAATCTCGTGCCCCATCACTTCCTCCAGAATGCTATCCGTGAATGGTATCGGAAACGGATCTTTAATCGTTACCGCATTTAGGCGTCAGAAGTCTACGTATATTCTTATCAGCAGGTGTGCTTTTTTAGAGATATCACGATCAGTGATACCCACTCACTCATCTGCACTATAAAAAAAATTCTTGCTTCCAGCATCCGATCGATCTCCTCCGTGACTTGTGTCGCATAGTTTTTATTCCTTCGGTACGGTCGCTTCCGTATGGGTACTGCACCTTCAATCAACGGTATCTGGGGGAGACAACTCTGGTGGCACTCCTTTTAAGTCTTTATACGTCCAAGTGAAGACATCCTTGTACTCCGATATTTTGACCGTTGATATCTTCAAAACTGGGTTCCAATCATCTCCTACAAGAATATTTTTTGTATTCGCCTCATCTCCCAAATTCATTGTTTTCACAATAGGCTCTTCATACTTTATAGGTTTATCCTCACTAAACGTATAGGTCGGCGTCTTATCCACCTGCGCTCCTCCCTCCTTTATCTCACTATACTCCTTCAGAAACTCGTTCCCTTCTTTTCCCTCCTTAACACCCAACATGTTACAGCTTGAGAAGAGCTCATAATCCTCCATCTGCCAATGGAGTAGACCGTTCACAAAGTCTAGGTCATCATCATTCAACCCTCCTAATCTCAAAACTCCTTCGTTTGGTTCCATTCTCTTCTTTCCTTCATCATCACTCTCGCCTTTACCTTCTGAGTCTGACGACACTGCCTCTTCCCCTACCATTTGTGTATGTAGGTTCATTATTAATCTTTTGCCTCCGCATTCCATGGATAGGGTATTTCGTTTCCAGTCATGTTTCACTTTTGCTTGCACCAACTAGCCCCGTCCAAGGATAGCGTCATACCCTCTTCATTTCAGTAGAATGACCACAAAATCTAATAAAAATGGTTGTGTTCCAATAGTTACCACTGCACCATCAGGGTTCCCAACAGATTGATTCCATGCTGATCTGCCGTAACTAGAATGTAGGTGTCCATAACAAAGGTTGTCCTAACATTTTCCATATATCTTCTCGCAACACATTCACGCCTAACCCTTCGTCCACAATTGTGTCTATCAATACAATTCCTAAAATACCGATCTTGACTATTGTCGGATGCCTTCCTATCGTGAGTGCTAGTAGCATTGGGTCTATTGTCGTCGTTCCACTACCGTCCTTTCCTATTTCCTCCGTCACTTTCGGAAGCGATGTCATATTTATAATGGTTGTCTGTAACTGTGGCATTGTGAGGTCATGTAATTTAATAAGGACTTTCGTTTGCAATACTTGCCTTATCATGTTTTGTTCCGCTAAGTTCCTTTTCAAGGTATCGACAGTGTCTTTTACTTGCAACCTTCTTGTTTTCATCTGACTTTCTAGCTCTGTTCGTGCTTGTTGTAACCTATCATTTTCTTCTTTTGCATCAGGGTATTTCACCTTCTTAGCTTGCTCACGTGTAATGGCTAGTACCTTCTCATCACATGCTTCAATGCTAAACAGATTTACCCCCTGCTTCGAGCATTTTGAATCTTCGTGGTCTCCTAGACCACACCATCTACTTAATAGTTGCGGCATCTCCTTCGTGGTACAATCTCTGGCGAAGTGGCCCCAGAGATTGCATGCACGACACTATATCATTGGTTGTCCACTCGCATCGTACTATATCCGACTCCGGCCTCCATTGTTATTATTGTTATTATTGCCACCCTTCTACATCGATTATTGTTACGATATCCTCCTGAAGTTGCATCATTGTTTGTGTTTGTTCCAGCGGACACTTCCTGCATCAATAATACTTGTTGATGTCCTTTTGACTTCATATTAAACGGGCACTCCTTTATGGAATGTCCCACAACCTGGCAGATATCACAGAATTGTTTCTTCAAGCATGAACCCTTTGTATGGCCTTCCTCTTTACAGTTTGTACACCACAATTCTCCCTTCATCGAGTCAAGATTCTTTTTCAAATTTTTAAATTCTTTCATCATTCGTAGCATATCTTTCCATAACGCTCAAACTTTCTTGTTTGATTCTTCATCACTACTGCTACTTTTGGATGATGAATCATCTGAATCTGACAATTTGTGCTTCTTCTTACTTTTTTTTGTTCACTTTCCAAATCCATCGCGCGATTACACGCATCTGCGTATGATGTTGGGGGTACAATCTTCATTTTCTTCTTCAAAGCAGGTCGTAGCCCCTCAAGAAACCATCGTTTGTTCAATCCGTCAACCGGTTGACTCTCCATCTTCCCCACCAGCTCTTTCAGTCGTCTTACATAGGCACGGATCATTTCATTCTTTCCTTTCTTTGTAATGTATATCTCTGCCACAATTTCGTTATCGTCCTGTAGCAGTTGGAACTCTGCTATGAACTTTCTAATGTCTGCCCATGTAGTCAATTTTTGAGGGTCAGCATCCGCAAACCAATCAATTGCCACACCCTGCAGGTCGCTAGAAACTATCGAACCCAATCATCCTCGTCTGTTACACCGTTTGCTATCCATATTGTTTCACACGACTTGCAGTGTTTGCTTGGATCTGTTATTCCGTCACCATTAAACTTCGGCAATTTCTCCTTGGGTTCTGCCATCACTACTTTCTTTTGATTATGTGGTACTTGTGTACCCACACTGTTCTGAGCACCCGCATTGTTCTGAGTACCCGCATTGTTCTGCACAACCGCGCTGCTTCAGACAACCGCCTTGCTTCCAACAACTACATTACCTGGTGAAAGAAGATCTTTCTCAAGCGAAGTTGTTCAATTCTCTGCCTGTATTCGTTCGTCGGGTATATCAAGAACAAAGAGTTCACTTCACGCTCGTGCTCCCTCAGCACTTCGAGACGTGAGAGTTGCTTCCCTTCCATTCAGATGCTCTACCCTCGGCATATACAAGTTAAGAAACTCATCCCTTGTTTCTTCCACCAAATTCAATCGTTGTTGAGTCTCTTCTAGCAATTCCTTGGCACTCCTCGGTCGGCTAGGTGAATGCACTTCCTCCGTCTGTGCCCCTTTACCCCCTCGGTGTTTGTCGACAATCTGTTGAAGCTTTTGTTTGTGTTCCGCCTGTTGTGCTAAAATTAAAACTTCTTGTGTTGTACGTATGTCATCCTTATCTTTTATCTTACTCCTAGTTAAGAAAATTCAGCATTAATCATCATAACATTTTCTTCGTTCCAGGTTCGACTGGCAACGGCACCAAATGTTTACCGTACAAGGTAAAAGGATACTTATCACATGTAGCATAGCAAGATATAACATAGAACAAATACTTTATTCATATACGCAATATGCTCATTACAATGATTACAACGATTACAATGATTCCAATGATGTTGATGATTACAAAGTCCATTCCAAACGGTGTACATATACCTTCCCGAAGGGGTGACTCAACCGTCACGCGCCCTTTCGGATACTATTCTACCTGTCGGCTACAATATAGAATTTGCCAACAACAAGCTGTACGTGCACATCTTACATGTAGAAATCATATGTATGCATTTCAAAAGACAAAAAGGATTGCATTTACATTTTAGTTCTTTGTCTAGATATTTTGGTAATCATTTGCAAGCATTTAAACTTCATTTGAAACCATTTAACAATCTTAAAATAAAAGACAGCATGAGGTTTCATGATTAGTGTTTGACAAAATTTCTTGGGATTCAAATTTGCGCCAGGACTGGCAAGATATATTATAGAGGTGAAGTTAGAGTCTGCTAGGGTTCTTACAGCAGTCAATCCTCATGTCACTATTGATATACATTCTAATTTTAGACTCCAAAGTACTACTAATACGAGGCAAACAAGTATACTGTTTGTAAATTGTATTTTGCTCTTTATGACATCCATTTTCAAAAGTTTAACAATTACTAACTGCAATTTTACAGTAATAAAATGTACTGTATGACTTTTAAACTTAGAAATTTCAAATGTTTAGAATGTTGAGTTATATGATGGATACCATCTTTAAATTATGACAAATTAAGGGCCATAATAGTCTTATGATTCTCCAAATGCTTTTTCTTTTTTTTTCCTGCTATTATGTTTTCTATTTTCCCAAGTTTTGCTGAGTCTCAAGTCAAAGCCAGAAAGCTACCAAGCCTGATTTTCCTACTGTAGTCGTGAGCATCTCAAGCAATTGGGAAATGAGACAACTAATGACACGGATATTGCTGCTAAATGATTTGTTCTCAGCTTGTACATCAACCTATCTATCATGTAGTGTTTCTCAGTATATATTGCATATATTTTCTTAAACAATGATGGTATTAAGATTTAAGATTCTAAATTGATTTTTCTCTTCATGCTCTCAGTCTTAGGTTGCAATTAGCAATCCTATTCCCTGTAATTGATTTCTTTGGGAGGCTCCTCCCATTTCTTTCTGTACTAGCTTATGTATTTGTGTTTTATGCCAGACCCTGAGCAATATTACATAAAGCACAGTAATATTATAAAACAGAGACTACCCAGACTTGATCTGCATATTTCACTTTAAAGCCAACAATTACATGTTCACTTACTGTTAAAATCAAAATCTGCTCAACTGCTATAAGAATTCTATTGTGTGATGGCTAATTCTAAAAATGAAATTTACTGAAGCTAATAAATATAAGGATATAAATATTGTCATTTATGGAAGTAATTTCATATGCTAAACACTACTAAATTTCACAAAGTTACTGAACTAGAAAACATTGAAACAAGGTATATCTGCTTTGATGAAAAACTACAAAACTGTCAGACAAGAAAATCAACACTAGATTTAAGGAAGTGATTAACTCTACATTTATATTTGCTTGACGAGCAGCTGCATCTACAGAATTTGGTGTGTTGCGTATATTAAACCCAACAATGCATGCTCCACATGCTTGGGCTAAATCCACATCAGCTTGAGAAATCGCTCCAACTCCTTTGTGAACAATATTGACAAGCACCTGAAAATCCAATGTCATTAATAAATTAAGGTGAAAAAAAAACACAAAAATTAATTGTATTCTTAGTATCTTACATACCTGGGAACCATTCAGTGTCTAATTAATGTGATAAAAAAAAACTCAAAATCAATTGTATTTTACATACCTGGGAACTATTCAGTGTCTTTAATGCATCTGTTACAGCCTGGACAGTACCTTGCACATCAGCTTTTACAATAAGTGTCATTTCAACTTTTTCAACTCCTTCATCAACAAGATCTGACATCTTAGCTGCCTCTTCATTTTTCTTTTTAATTCGGTCTTCTTCAAATCTTATTTTTCTTCCACTGCTCAATTTTCTTGCTCTCTCCTCTGTGGCAACAACAGAAAGCTCATCTCCTGCCAAAGGTAGATCTCGAAGACCTTCAATCTCAACAGGCATTGAAGGACCTGCTGACTGAACAGGACGACCAGACATATCACGCAGAGCCCTGACCTTTCCCCACACAGCACCAACAACAATGTAAAGACCAGGAACTAATTTTCCAGAGCGAACTATTGCTGTAGCTAAAGGGCCACGACAGCGATCAAGTCGTGCTTCAACAACATATGCATAAGCATCACCATCCATGCGTCCTTTCAAATCCATTAGTTCAGCCTGAAGTAGCAAAGCTTCCTCCAGCTTATCCAAACCAATATTTTGTGTTGCAGATATCTCAACCACCTGGACATCACCCCCCATTTCCTCTAATGCTAATCCTTCAGAACAAAGTTGCATTCGTATTTTTTCAGGGTCTGCACTTGCCTTGTCACATTTGTTGATTGCCACCACAACAGGCACATTTGCTGACTGTGCATGAGCCATAGCTTCACGAGTCTGAGGCATAACCCCATCATCAGCAGCAACCACGAGCACCACCACATCTGTAACTGCAGCACCCCTTGCTCGCATTGCACTGAAGGCAGCATGCCCAGGAGTGTCAAGGAAAGTAAGAGACGCTCCAGATTGCATGCTAACAACAAATGCTCCTAGATGTTGAGTGATACCACCAGCTTCTTTGGCTGCCAGAGATGTTTGCCTCAGTGCATCAAGAAGTGAAGTTTTACCATGATCAACATGCCCCATAACTGTGATCACTGCAGGACGTGTTTCTACTTTGGCACCTTTCTCTGAATGTACACGTCTCACATTTATTCCAAGTTCCTACAATGAACCATTGGAAACACATTAAGAATAATGGAGTTGCTTTAGATTGTCAAACTGTCAAATAGAAATTGAATGTAAAGACTTCTGAGGCAAGGACAGGAAAAAAGGATTGAAGTAAAACTGTGAAACCCAAAGCATATAGTGCAATTCCAGAATAAAATGCTAGGCACGTGGACTGATTAGAAAAGTTGATATAATGTAATCAGATTTCAAGGACGTCATGCATATTTTTGCCAAAAGCTTATACATAATACAGTTACAAATAGTCTATGAGGCCCTAGCACATCAACTTTGGAACTGAAATTCCTTATTAGGTTTTGAGACCATTTTCTGAAGGTGAAATTCATTTAGATTGGGGTTAATTACAACAAGGTGTCTTAATATTACTGAGCTTGATTGAAGACAGCAACAAGGACAAATAGAAACAGGTTGATTAGACCTTTGATTTTCTAAGAGTTTAGGCATGGATAGGGTTTGAAGACATTTTTAAGGTATTTGTAATATGCATAGTATTAATCAGCTTCATCTCAGAAAAAATGGAAGTGAGTCGATGTGAATCATTTCTTAAGTTTCTGGGCAGATTAGGAGACAATTTTTTTGCTTTTTCTATTCTTAGAAATAGTCAGAAATTTATCAATACTAGCAAATTGAGTTTATTAAGAATTTCTTTATGCAAATAAAAGTTAAGAATCTTTTGGTGCCATATTTCTGGAGATATTGTTGTTTTTCTTTTATACCTATTTGGGGATATTACGGTAGTATACGAGCTGCAAATCTTGGCAGCCAGTATGGGTTGGTCGTATAAATGGAAAGGGTAGTCATAACTTCAAAAACAGAAAGGAATGAGGGCTGGCAGCGATCAACCACCATCAACAAGTGAAGTTGAGGCAAAACAAATATTCGTAGTAAGTGCTAAGACAGTCATACAATATCAATCGCTATATGAGTTAGATGGCTTATGACTCAACAGATGAACAAGTCTAGTGCATATGGAAAGAGAGGAAAGTAGCAAAGATGCAGAAGACAATGAACACTCTACCAGTAAACCTTTGGGTCCATCACAATCCAAAGCTTTCACACCTGCCTTTGTACTACAGGAATCTATGCAGATAATGAGGACACTGAAATTTTGGCCAAGTATCAAGCTTTGTGGGGCAGATTTCAAACCAGGTGTTGCTGGGATAATGGGTAGTTAGACCGCTGGCATCCGAGAGAGTTACACAGTTGTGAGGTCAATTCTACTAGTAAACCTTTGGGTCCATCACAATCCAAAGCTTTCATACCTGCCTTTGTACTACAGGAATCCATGCAAGATAATGAGGACACTGAAATTTTGGCCAAGTATCAAGCTTTGTGGGGCAGATTTCCAATCAGCTGTTGCCAGGATAATGGGTAGTTAGACTGTCACGACCGTGTAACTCCCTCAGATGCCAACGGTATAACTACCCATTATCCCAGCAACAGAGAGCAGGCTCAGTTGAGACAAGTTGGACACTTGATGCATACATTTCAAAGTTTCAACAATTGTCAGTAATAGAATATGATGTGACCAAAAAGAGGTTGACTTCTTGGTTCATAAAGGGTTTTTTATAACCTCTTAGGGGTTCCACCATCCTTGTAGGACGCTATTAAGTGTGCAACGAATATGGAGCTATCTACACCATAGGCTAGGTGTCCTAGCAATTTTCTATAGAGACACTTATCACAGAGTTTATGCAGAGGAAGGACAAGAAACCAGAATATACTAGACCAGCGGAAGAGATGCCTATGCTAGTTGGTGGTGCACCTCATGATTCAAGGGATAAGCTGAGATAAGCCTTGGTGTAATGTCCCAAAAACATTATCCTAATTAACCCTTGAATTTGCCATAAAATCACAAATGCACTGGATTTTCCATTTATAGATTTCTTCAATTTTGTAATTCCAAACTTGCAAACTTTGTAACACAGTTAGGGTTCAAATATATAATCATAATGTCATGATTAGATTTCCTAAAGTTGAAAAAATACATAAGGAATATAAAACAATTTGATAGATTGAGTTAACTTGAGGATTACCCAACCACAGACGTTGTAAGGTAGGGTAACCTAATGAGGTGCCCCATAAGCTTCCTACCTTAGGTCCAATAGAAGATTTATTATCCCTCGTGGCTTCGTGTGGCCCTTTCCATACATATGAGGTGACATACCTAATGTGGGGCCCTATCATCATTCCGCTTCATCTTGTCATTCCTTGCTTCTAATTATTGAACACCCATTCACCATGGTAGGATGTGAATGGCATTCACAATAGGGTGCCCCAATAACCCATTCTTCCTAAACATAAAGGTAGTCCACTTTGTGCCCCTTTGGCCCATGGGGTTTTCCCGATCACAACCATACAGTGGTGTGCTTAGAAGGTGGCTCATTATTGTTCTCCCAATCATGACTACTACACTTTCCTTACCATGATTAATTACAATAATTTGGAAATATACACATCTTATCCTAACCATGATTAATTACAATAGTTTGGAAATATACATAACATATTATACATACTTCATGTATTAAGTCACTACGTCACTAATATATCTATCATTGCCAAATAAAAATAACTATAGAATTCACTTTAAATTTTTTATATATATATATATTCACTCATTATAATGTAGATCTTTCTTTATAGGCTACAAGTAAATGGAGTTTAATACATGCTACGGAACTAGAAGTATAACGCAAAAGTAAATACAAATGCAATGTTTCAGGAAACCACAACTATATATTCCATTATTGCTTCTCTCACGTACATCACATGACAATACCAGTCAAGATGAGATAACATCAGATGCCTTTCCTGTGAATGATGAAGAATACATATACTACCTGAAGGGTTGCGACTCAACTATCGGGTCACAACGCCCTTTGATAAATAACTACTTCCTAACAAATATTTAATTATTCCCAAAAGATAATACAAGTTTACAAACAACATCATACCCCCCTCCCAAAAAAAAAGAAAGTTGTATCTTGCAACATACAACAAAATGGAGATAATACTTTTTACTATGTACACATCAAGAATAAAAACCAAGATGAAGATGAAGGGGGCTGAGGAAGCGTGCCTGAAGGTGTTGGTCGGGATGTCCCTGTAGGATTCAGTTGTGCTCTCAAATCATACACTTCCTAGATTCGCACCTTCAAATCATGTTCCACTTGCATCTATACCTCCAATGGTTTCTTTAACAAAACAACAATATCTACTAGTCCAGTCTCCTTCGCCTTGGAGTCCTCCTTCACCTGAGTCATTTGAGTCCCTAACATGCACATTTCCCTCTTGATGACCTCCATCTAAGCCATGAGCTCCGCTCTCTCTGTTTGCCAAGTTGACTGCTAACTAGCCAAGTCTCCCTCCACTACTAATAGGCGGTTAGACATCTCCTCTCGAACCCATTTTGCTGCAACCTGAGACTGCTTTGCTTCTACCCAATCTAGATCACTTCATCACCAAGCATAGTAGGTGTCTCTATACACCTGCGCTATCTCACAAGTAAGGGTCTCTATTCGGCTCTCCACTACTGACTCCCCAGCAGTTCAATCCTGCAACACCTTTGAAGTCTCTGCATCTGGCCATCCATGTGCCTCAAAACAGGTAGCAAATGCAACAGGACACCCTACTCTCAAGAATGATAACTCATTCTCCAACTCCCAAAACAAAGCCTCCAAAGCTCGAGCTTGTGCAGAGACCACCACCTAGTGGCCTTGAGCTACCATATCTCCTAGGTATGCCTCCACTGCATGTCGACCTCAAGTCACCATATCTGCTAGAGACGCCTCTACATCTCCGCCAAGGATGTTTGGCTTTGTGGCTAGCTACTCGACGCACTAGGTGTTGTTTGAACGACCTCTACCATAGCCTAAATAAGTCTCTATTGTAGGTGGCTCCTCATCCATCTCCATTGGATGACATCCTCCTCCCTTAGGTGTAGGTGTAGCGGCCACAGTAGGCTCTCCTCTTCCCAAATCCCAAACCTCGAAAGGTGTGTCTCTCATGGGTGAGAGTATAGTAGATCCACCTGTGAATGGGGTGAGATTGAACCATTGCATCAAGTAGGCACTCATACACTCTAACCGACGTAGTTGATTGGGTACCCCTCCAACCACATAACCCTCTCTAGCTAGCTCCACCAACCACACGACATCCACCGTCACCACAACATCAAACCTAACTACCTCCAATCTAACCTGTGGCTCCTCGTGTAGTAGCAAAGCGGACTCGAGTAGTAGCAAAATGGGCTTGGGAGGAGAAGGCTAGTAGCAATGGAGGGAGACTTGGCTAGTCAACAATCAGCCTAGCAAATAGAGAGAGTGGAGCTCATGGCTAAGATGGAGGTCATCAAGAGGGAAAAGTGCACGTTAGAGACTTAGTTGACTCAGGCGAAGAAGTCTTAGGAGAAGGCGACTGAGCTTGTAGATGATGTTAAAGGAAGCATTGGAGGCACAGAAGCAAACGGAACAGGATCTAAAGGTGCAAACCCAGCAAGTGTATGAATTGAGGGAACAATTGAATCCTACAACGACATCCCAGACAACACCTTTAGGGATGCTCCCTCAACCCCCTTCATCATCATCTTAGTTTTTATTTTTGATGTGTACATAGTGAAAAGCATTATATCCATTTTGTTGTATTTCGTCAAGAGTGGACTTTCTTTTTTGGGGGGATGATGTTGTCCATAAAGTTGTATTACCTCTTAGGGGTAGTTAAATATGTGTTAGGAAGTTGTTAGTTATCGAAGGGCATTATGACCTGACAGTTGAATCACAACCCTTCATGTAGTATATGTATGTTTCATCATTCACAAGAAACACTTCTGATGTTATCTCATCTTGACTTGTATTAAAGTAATTAGATTTCCACAATTCATCATAATAAAGCATATTTTTCTTGGAGTATGATAGTGTGCCTACTTTTTATCATCAACATTTCGAATCACACACAGTGATCCATCATCAGGATGAAGGAGAGTGCTAGAGAGAAGCACTGTCATGTAATGTACTTGAGAGAAGCATTAATGGAATATACAGTTGTGCTTTCTTGAAACATTACATTTGTAATTATTTTTGTGTTATACTTCTATTTCTATAGCATGTATTAAACCCCGTTTATTGTAACAAGTAAACAATCTTTGTAGTAAACAAAGTCCAAACAATAATGACCACCCAAAATACTTGCTATCTAATATTCATAATAAATGATACCGTACCAAAATTTCGATAGTTTAAAATTATTCTCTCGTTTTATTTCTCCTAGCCAATGATTCCTATTCTCCATTACCCAACTCCTTATATTTTTTCCAATGGATGCAATTTTCTTCGAGAGACATCTTGTTTTCCTAGTTGATTGAGATAGGTGATCCTTAAAAACAAATTTGTTTGTGTGCACTTTTAATAATATCGTCGTGGTGTCTATCAACTTGTACATATGTTTTATTGTTAACAAATATTAAGCAACTATCACACCATCAGCAATCCATTAATTTCATAAGTACTATCTCAATGAGTTTGTTATGTATTTCATTGAGTCAACTACAAATAATTTTTGTTTGTCTGCTAAGCACTATTTGAATCAACTCCCTTATCTACTAATTGATATCATTGATACTATTTTAATGAATGTATTTCAACCTCTGCTTTTACTTTGATCCAAACTGATTTTAGTCTTTTCTTGTATTAATTGGAAGCACCTCACTGAAAATATATCTCCTTCTGTATAGTCTTTAACCTAAGTTGCCCGTTTGGATTCCGCTATGGATGCAGATTTGAAATTCATACAATTTTTTCTGGGGTTCGGTTCGGATTCATTTTGGGTTCATCAATACAAAAACATATTTAAAAAAAAAAAAAATGTATGTGTGTATAGATATGCAACAACAAAAAAGTCCATACAACACTATGTTAATAGTAAAGCAACATAGCAAAATACACCACCATATCTATGTTTCAGTTCAATAGGATATTAGTTGCATCATTTAGCTAGTCATACAACATGACACACTTGCTTGGTCACATGCATGGAACACATTTTCATATCAAGGGAACAGTTTGAGAATGAAAGGAATTGCCAAAAGATAAGTGTAGTAATCTGAATTTTTATTTTGTATTGGTTAAGAGGATTTCTAACCAGGCTAGATCAAGAGTTGAGATTCAAATTTTAAACCCTGAATTCAAAGATACCATATCTTTTTTAAAGAAATTCCTCTATAATCATCAATTTGGATTTCCTCTATAATCGTCAATTTGGATTTCCTCTACAAGCAAGTGTTCATTTTCATTCACAAATGCATTAATGACACATAGACCATCTATTTTGGTCTTTTCAGTGGTCACTTTAGGGTTGGGGCAATCAAATAGATCAAATTATGCAAAAGAAAACACTTTTAAAAAGTCTAGAAAAATGTTTTGAAACCAAACTCAGCCCAGGTTCCTCTGCTGGGAAGCAAGCTTTTCAAAATCTGCTACAAATTCTGCCTGGGTTCCTCTGACAGAATTTGCAGCAAGTTTGTAGTTTTGCTAGAGTGTTTGAGCAGAATTTGACATGGACCAGGCTTTGTACAGAAACGAACCAGAATTTGAGGGTTGGTGGAGAGAATCTGGCAACTTAGTCTTTAACGCATAACGATCAACTTCACATCTGCACCCAAAGATTGTAGATAGTATCGTTGGAGTATGTCTTCGAAAATGTTTGATATAGATCAATATTAAAATACATCAGGTTTCTTGATAAATATAGACTAGCTACTACAAAACATTACTTTTCCCCAAAATGAGGCCTGAGTTTGTGAGATGTGAAAGGCATTAGCTATGTTAATGATGATTAAATTTCTTTTAGATATGATTTATATGTGTCTATTCAATTTTCAGAGTACGAGTCGTACTTTTTAGTGTATTTTATCTGCAGGTTGTAATCAGAATATTGATAATTCTTGATCTTGACAAATATGAAGGTGATGCTAAATCAATATTGAAAAATACTAAATATAAATTCACAAGTCTGAATCTGATCTAGTGGTATTCGATCTCCAAGAGGCAAAACAATTTTTTATTTCAATATTCTCCTTTTGGGATTGGATCTTCATTGTATAAAGTCTGAAGGGATATATCCCATGACCAGACATGTCTGTTCATGGGATGCCTCATGAAAGTACCTTTTCATTTTAGTTACATACCCGATCTCTAATTGGGATTTATACTTTAACAAATGCAAATTATTATTAAGCTCTGAAGTGATCTTGCACGAAATGTCCGATCTGAATATCACCGATAATAATGCTTGATCGGGATTGAATATGGAACATCAAATAACAGTAATCTGCAATCAATAATGTCTAAATGCGGATGAATAATATACTTGGAGCATATGGAGTTTCAACAGTTACAATAATGATAATTTGTTTCCAAAACATCTATGAAAAAATGATGTGATTAAATACAATTAAATATCTCTGAGTATGTCAATATATATACAGAGTGTGCTGATATATATACACACACGTATATACATCACAATATCAATCATCATTCCTATATCTAACCAAAGCTACCATTTGTTGAATAGGCTAGTTCACACTAAAGAGAAAGTGGTACTTCGCATGGAACTTGGAACTTAAGATGCAACTGCAAGGACACACAGATTAATGCTGCTCATGGGAAGACACTCGTTGACATGAAAGTTGAGGGAAATCATGGTCATTTTATATGGCTAAACTAACAGTTTTTGTTGTTGATTGCTTGTATTGTTTGTTGGAGCTGAGTGATCGCATTTCCCAAGGGAAAGCACCATTTAAAGCTTCAGCACTTTCTATATAATTGCTACTTCTATAAATCTATAATGTCTTCAATAGAGACTCATATGTTTTTAAATACAATTAAATATGTATGTGTGTGTATGTCAAGACATAAACAGAGTATGCTGATATATATACACACACATATATACATCACAAAATCACTCGTCATTCCTATATCTAACCAAAGCTACCATTTGTTCAACAGGCTAGTTCACACTAAAGCGAAAGCGGTACTTTGCATGGAACTTGGAACTTAAGATGCAAATGCAAGGAGGACGCATAGATTAATGCTGCTCATGGGAAGATACTCGTTGACGTTAAAGTTGAGAGAAATAGTGGTCATTTTATATGGCTAAACTAACAGTTTTGTTGTTGATTGCTTGTATTGTTTGTTGGAGCTGAGTGATTGCATTTCCCAAGAGAAAGCACCATTTAAAGGTTCAGCACTTTCTATATAATTGCTATTTCTATATATCTATAATGTCTTCTATAGAGACTCATATATTTTTCACAAAGTTACGATGCTGATTCTGATGCTGATACATGAATGAGAAAAAATATTTTGGTGGATTTTGGATATATATATAGCATTTCGCAAGGGAAAGCACCATTTAAAGCTTCAGCAGTTTCTATATAATTGCTATTTCTATATATCTATGTCTTCAACAGGGACTCATATGTTTTTTGCTAAGTTATGATGCTGATTCTGATGCTGATGAGTGAATGAACAAAAATTCTTAGGTGGATTTTGGAGATATATATATATATATATATATATATAGTTTCCCAAGGGAAAGCACCATTTAAAGCTTCAGAACTTTCTATATAATTGCTATTTCTATATATCCATAATGTCTTCAATAGAGACTCATGCTTTTCACTAAGTTACAATGCTGATTCAGATGCTGATGTGTAAATGAGCAACAAAAATTTGGGGGATTTTGGATATATATACAAAGAAATGCAAGAAATATACCAAAATAAACCATTCTATGGCATAATACTTCACCATTGATAGTTCAAATTGAAATAACTAATTAGTAGATTACTCAACTTCAAGATTCCAATGCAATTTGAATTATAAAATCAAAGCATAGTTCATGATTCAATGTTGATCAATCAAGAGTCAAGATCAAGATTCACAAATCAAATTCAGCCAATAAGAGTCATAAGGATTCTCAAAAAAATCCACAATCTCATCATCTATTGCTGCAAGACTTGCAAGTTCATTTGAACCGAACATGGTTCCACTTGTGATAGAGGCACGTGCCATGATGTTATCAAAATCATCATCTCATCACCTCTCATTAAATTAAGATTGTGAAATGTTGCATTCAAGTTTGCACATTCAGAGGCTACATCCCAAAGCTTGATTGACCCTTCCTTGTATCCATTCTCCTTATGTGACAAAAGACCCAAGTTGGTATGTATATAAATCAAGTCCTCAACTTTCTTTGAGCCCAACTGGTTGTGCTTCACTGAATGGATATAGGAGTATGTACTCCAATTCGGTTCAGCAACAAAAGAACTTGCAACTTGGATAGTGTTTATAAAATTAAACATACAAATGAAAAGCAAATTAAAGAATGTTAAACACAAAATTGTAGAATACAATTGTTAAACAAAAATAAATTAAAGCTTACCAATGAGAGAACCTTGATTGCAAGAGCTTGTAGATTCTTGAATGGTTGACCATACATGTACCAACATGTGATAGCTCTCGTGTCATTTTGGTCTTTTATTGCATATGGAGTAAATTTTGATCCCAAAGCAAATAAGTCAAATTATAGCTTCAACCTTTTGGACATTTCATCATCTAGGAAAAATCTTGCAAATGCATCGAAGCAACTTCTTCATCTACATATGGTACAACTCTATCTGACACAGCAAATATTTCCTGGCTATAGTGCCTTGGAGATAAGGCATATGCAAGGTGTAATGAGATAGTCATCTTCTCCCAACGATGATGAATGATTACTTCCACCTTATTGCACAAGGATTCACATTCTCTGAGGTCATTCTTATGTGCTTGTATGAAAAGCTTTACCTTTTCTACCATGGTGTCCATACCATCATATACATCCCCCAAGCAAGGTGCATCAATATTAGCAAAGCGTAGCATAGTCATGATAGGCTCAATGAAATTCAATACAAATTGCACACAAACCCACCATGTGTGATCCAAGACCAAAGCCTTGACCTTTTGGGCTCTCCAAATTTGAACCATATACCCCATTCGCCAGAAATAACCATATGGCTCAATGCTTCTTGCACCTTGAGGAGTTGTCTCATAACAACAGTATGAGATGCAAATCTAGTCTGAACAACCTAAGCAAGTTAACAATATGACAATAAATATTAAGCAAAGTTATATATAAGTAATAATTTGATAATTGAACATGAATATAAAAATTATTTAAAATAAATAAATAAATGACACTAACTAATTACAATTTTAAATTTACCTTCAACAACTTTGACTTGGAGAATGATCTTAATATAAATTGTAACATGTGAAGGTTTGTCACAAACATTTGTATCTCCTCTCCCTATTGGTATATTTGCTTCACCCAATATATTTACGTGCCAATTCGTTGCATGACCAAGTTGAGAGAGTGTACAATGCATGGTGTCTAAAGAATATGGTTGTATCAAGACTCAACCAAAACACCTGCACCCCAAAAAAATTGGCATTATTTGTGACCACCTAGACTACATTCTTGTCACCCACCATCTCTATTGCCTCAATGAGAATTCTAGAAATGAATTGTGAATCCTTAACTTTTTCACAATCAACCACCCTCAAAAACATTGCCCCTTTGGGGAACATTACAATCACATTAATCAATGGTTGATTTCTTGTATCTTTATATCCATCAAACACAAAAGTTATATCAGAAGTTCTAATTGGTTGAAGAGCTTTGTCTATAGAAATCTTTTCTTTTTACAAAATAGTACGCACCTTTTCAAACCTAGGGCAAGTATAATCAGCCAGCACTTTAAGGATAGTTGTGACCATTTCCTTCCAATATTGTAATCTTACCAAGTTGAAAGGACGACCATTGGCATAAAGGCAATGTGCAATTGCTTCATCAGTAAGCTCTCTTGCGTCCATTTTGACTATTGGATCCAACGGACCTTTTTTGCAGGTAATAACTTCTACTTCTTCCTCTTCCTCTCCCACTTGCAAGAATGGATGTTTGGAGGATGCAAATAGTCGGTGGGCACATTCACTTTCCTCTTAGTGGATAAGGATTTATACAAACTTGTTTTTTATTTGCTTACTAAACCATCAGCAACTTCTTGTTCTTTTATAAATCCTGCTAATTGTGCATCACTCATCCTTTTCCCATCTTTGCTTCACTTGCAAAATCCTATTCCTTTACCAGTAGGGCCCATAAAATGAGCTTGGACCCGAGAATATGAGATGTCGAATGGTTTACTATGGCATGCATTGCATTTTCAAATGTATGACCCACCTCCTAAAACCTGTGATAATTGATAATCTCGTGGTGTGTCTCCATAATGGAGATGCTACATCAAAATTGAAGTCATCACTTTGTTCACCTTGCCCTTCTGCTATACTTTGACTACCAGTAGTGGCCATTCTTGCACAATACAAACTATGGATCTAATAAGAAAACAAATAAATTAAATAAATATGAACATCAAACATACAAGTGCAAAAATACAATACAAAAATACTAAGAAAAAAGATAGCTAAACTTGTTCCTTCATTTCTATAAAAGAATAGAAAAAAACTTACCTGAAAAAAATCGTCATCTCAAAAAAAATCTGTAAAAGATCTCATGAAGGGGATCAAATGCTTACCTGAGATGCTTAGATGTCCTTTGTAGAAGCTATTAAACACCCTATGAATGATCCTCTTCAAAGATAATGACCTTGCTTTCAAAATGCCAAAAATGGAGACCAAATGAAAAGAAAGTACGGCTAAAAACAAAATGAGAAGAATGAGCAATGAATGGCCTCTTTTACAATCGTTTTAGGGTTTGTGAGCAAAAAATTAAAAATCAGTAAATGCATGTTCACTCGTAACACACCAACACATCCTGATGCACCAACATCAATACCCGGTGATTTCCACAACGCATCGGTAACTTAGTTTTTCCCTTATTAACTTAGGTGTATCAGACTTTTCCATAAATAATGAATTGTCAATAGTTTGTTTCAAATTTGTCTCTCAAGAGAGACTTCACAAACTTGAGTTATGATGTAAAGAGGATCATAACATGTAACGTCCCTTTTTCAGACATTAGAAAATTTAAAGACATTCATATAATATTAACATTGACTATGAGAGCATGAATTAAAATTATACAAGGTCAATTTAACATTATGTTGTCCCACTTTTGTTTTCTAATTTATTGGCAAAAGTGAATTCTGTGTATTTTAGATGGAGTTAGTTTTGTTCCCATTGATGTTTGAGTCTAGGTCTAATTTCCTAAAGCTAGGTGGTCTTTATCGGATTTTCCCTTAATGCCTTCTTTCTCTTCAAAGCCAAGCGGGTTGTTGCCTCTGCCTTGTAATTTGTCAGGTAAGTATAGCACCCAATTCAATGGAGATCAATTTTCACTTATTACGAATGAATCATACTCACTAACTTCGTTCCCATACTGCCGAAAACTCTCCAATTTCGCATCTCTATGACACTAGCAATGTGAAAATCCATTGCTATGTTTTCAGTAAAATCGGTGGTCGAGTGAAGCTACTTGATGTTATATCCATGGTCGATCAAACAAGACATTGGCGGAAAATCTCACTTTGCCTTCTCCTTGGCAGGATTTCAACCCATGAACGTGACTTTCTGCAGGAGCTCAAATGAAGATGTATCTGGCCTGAAGATACAAAAGTCACGAATTCCTAAGTAAATTAGTGTTTGAATCTAAGATAAAACTCCCTGGGACAATTTAGATTCACTAATACTCAAGTACGAAGTCTTGGCGGAAAACCTTAGTTCAGCTTCTCCTCGGCAGGTTTCTAACCCACGAAGACAATTTTCTGCAAAACAGATATAAGCAAAATGTAAGATGCTAAGCGATATCCGAATAGGCCTATTGTCAGTAAATTCTATATTGTAGCCGACGGGTAGAATAGTATCGGAAAGGGCGCATGACGGTTGAGTCACCCCTTCGAGAAAGTATATGTACACCGTCTGAAAGAGACTTTAGAATCATTGTAATCATCAGAGTAATTGTAATGAGCCTATTGCATATATGAATAAAGTATCTGTTCTATGTTATATCTTGCTATACTACATGCGATAAGCAAATGTTTACCCTAGCACTGTTGCCAGTCAAACCTGGAACGAAGGAAATGTTATGAAGATTAATGCCGAATTTGCTTAACAAGGATAGGAATAAGATGAAAGATAGGGATGAAATACGTACAGCACAAGAAGTTTTAATTTTAGCACAACAGGCGGAGCGCAGACAGAAGCTTCAGCAGATTGCTAACGGACACCGACGGGGTGAAGAGGCATAGACGAAGGGAGTGCATTCACCTAGCAGGCCGAGGAGTGCCAAGAAATTGCTAGAAGAGACTCGATAGCAATTGAATTTGGAGGAAGAAACAAGGGAGGAGTTCCTTAAATTGTGTATGCCAAGGGTAGAGCATTCGAACAGAAGGGAAGAAACTCGCACGGCTCGAAGTGCCGAGGGACCACGAGCGTAGAGTGAACTCTTCGTTCCCGATACACCTGACGAACGGATACAAGCAGAGAACCGCACAACTTCGCTTGAAGAAGATCTTTCACCAGGTAATGCGGTTGTCCGAAGCAGTGTGGTTGTGCAGAACAATGCAGGTGCTCAGAACAACGCGAGTACTTAGAATAGAACGGGTGCTTAGAACAATGCAGGTGCTCAGAACAATGTGGGTACACAGCAAGTACCACAGAATCAAAAGAAAGTAGCAATGGCAGGACCGAAGGAGAAATTGCCAAAGTTTAATGGTGATGGAATGGCAGATCCAATCAAACACTGCAAGACATGTGAAACAATATGAACAGAAAATGGTGTAACAGATGAGGATGATTGGGTCCAGCAATTTCCAACGACCCTGCAAGGTGTGGCAATTGAATAGTTTGCGGATGCCGACCCTCAAAAATTGACTACATGTTCAGACATCAAAAAGGAGTTCATAGCAGAATTCTGACTGCTACGGGATGATAACAAAATTGTAGCAAGAATATACAGCACAAAGCAAGGAAAGAACGAAACAATCTGTGCCTATTGCAAGATGGCTGAAAGAGCTGGTTCGGAAGATGGAGAGTCAACTAGCTGACGGATTGATGAAACGATGGTTTATTGAGGGGCTACGGCCGGCTCTGAAGAAGAAAATGAAGATTGTGCCTCCAGCATCGTACGTAGAAGCATATAATCGGGTGATGGATCTGGAGAGCAAACAAAAAACAAGCAAGAAGAAGCACAAATCATCAAATTCAGACAATTCATCATCCGAAAGTAGCAGCAGCGATGAAGAATCAAATAAGAAAGTTCGAGCGTTATAGAAGGATATGTTACGGAGAGTGGGTCGTTGCATGCGACACGTCAACGAGCTAGAAAACCATTGAAGAGGAACTCTATGCCTCTGAATCCTTCGCACGTGCAAGAGCTTTTTGAAAGATAGGGATTGGACTTTGTCGAACCCCTAAAGGTAACCAAAACTAGAAGGTGCAGGTATATCATGGTGGCGACGAAGTACTTGTGGGTGGAGGCACGCGCACTACCAAACAACTTGGCAGTGAGCACAACGAGATTTATTTATGAGCAAATCATCACCTGGTATTGGATTCCACTGCAGTTGACAAGCGACTGGGGAGGACACTTTGTTAATCATGTTATCTGATTGCTTACTACCGAATTCAAAATTTATCATTCATTGTCGAGCCCGTACTACCCAAGAGCCAATAGGCAAGCCGAAGCCACGAATAAGATCCTGGTCGGAGTGATTTATAAGTCTTGTGCAGTTGAGGGAGAAGATTGGGAAGAAAAGCTACCATTAGCCTTATGGGCGTACCGTACCTCATATCAAGTAACAACCAGACACACTTCGTTCCAACTGATGTACGGATAGCAGGCACTAGTGCCAATGAATTCATGGTACCGAGTTTGAGAAGGCGACATGGAAAGCCTAAGGGAGAGATTGTACAACTTGAACAAACTGGATGAGCCACAACTGCAAGCACGGTGGGCTACAAAAGTTACACGAAACAAGCGGAAGGCATGGCATGATAAGCATTTAAAGTTAAATAAATTTCAACCAGGCTAGTTAGTGTTGAAGTATAAGGGGCGAAACGAAATTAGACCTGGAAAGTTCAAAGTGAAATGGGTCGAACCATACAAGATACGGGAAGTTGGCGATAATGGGGCAATCAAGTTATGGATGCTAGATGGGAAGGAAGTACATGATGTGGTGAATGAGTCAAAGTTAAAAATCCATCATGAAAGAAATGTTCCTCCGCCGACGAACAACTAAGAGAGAAGAACAGTAAATAATGTATATATGTAAGATAAGTAAATGTAGATAAAATATAAAGTTGACAATATTTTCGGAGTACGGGTACCGAAGTAAGAGTAATAAAAGATAGGATTATTAATATAAATGAGTACGAAAGTAATAAATAAAGAACAGGATTATTAAATAAAGGGGTATAAAAGGACCGTACAACCTTGGAGATCTTTACATTAGCATAGAAAAGGGCAGATTGGGAACCGTATGGCCATTAGGGGAAGGAGAAACAACCACCGTACAGTTCAGGGAGTATAAGAAAGGAAGCGTACGAACATGAACGAGGGAACAAAGCCACCATACGAACATGTGCGAAGAGGAGGCTTGACCGTACGGTCATATGGTAGAAGGGAGGACGGCTACAATCAAATAGAGTTGTAAGGAACAACGTATGGCATTCATAAACAAGAAAGAGACATGGGAACTCAACAACCGGTACAACAAACATAACTGAGGTCAATAGTAGGAACCGTACGACTATTAGGAATTGTGCATACAAATGTCCACTATATGGCAATTAGGCGACACAGAAGTGTGGTGTATGGCCCGTACAAATACATAACAAGGGAGATAGCGTACGACACTCAGAAGAGCGCAAGAGGCAATGTACTAACATACCGTACAGTACAGAAGAAGAGAGTAATTGTCATACGGCCCATCAAAGTGCTTATTAAAGACAGAAAACCTTGTACGGCTAAGGCAGAAGGAAAAATTAGAGAGTACGACGACCAAGTGCAAAGGGAGAACAAATTCCGTACGACACGGGAAGAAGATACCATACAGTAAAGGAAACAGAGAAGAAGGGACGTAAACCGGGCCGTACGACAAGCAAAAAGACATAAGAAGATACCGTAAAAATTCATTGGGCAACACTGGGAGGACATTGTACGATCGTATGGGCATACTCAAAGGAAGAAAGTACGGAGAAACAACAGAGAAGGAAGTACCATACGACAAGTTGAAAGTAAAGACATTTTTGCCGCACAGCTACTACAGAAGGTGAAGTGGTGATTGGTCATCGTATGGCATTCTAAAACCTTTACAGCTAAGGAAAAAAGGGAATATTAAGCTGTACGGCCCTACAATAAGGGGTTACAAATCAGTAAAGGAAAATTGGGGAAGTTGTACCAAAGTCACCCTTCAGAGGCCGTACCAGAGCATTCAAGAGGAAGCAAGGGTCGTACAAATTCTTAAGGAGGGAATATTGTAAGTCGTACAACAGATAGTCTGGCAGGGAAGAAGTCGTACACAAAGCATAGAGTGAGGGTCGTACGAATCCGTACGGACGCTAAAGACAGGGGAGGGAACTTTGATATAAAATTGTTCAAAAGGAAGTAACTGACCTAACGGATTTTGTTTTATTCGAGCAAAATGACACAAAGGTGACAAATATGCATTCAGTCAACAAGATAGCCTAGAAAAAGAAATTAGAAGAGGATTCAGCGACAACTGCGGCCATGAATAGGAATGTGAAGACATTGCCATCCGGAGTCCGTGTAGTAGGAGGAACAAGTACAAGACAAAGCAAAAAGAAGTTGAAGCAACCAACATAGTCGGCTACAACGAATAATCCCACAGTGCAGAATGTTGCATTTGAAGGATTGAATGGAGCAAAATCCCGGAAGTGGTGGCAAGAGGCACCAGATAACCATCTGGTAAAGGCCAGCATTCGGAAGGCACAGGTAGAGTGGGTAATACAAATGCCTGTATTCGGTATCAAAGATTATGAAGGGTTTTATGCATCATGATAGAAAAGTATGATAGGTTCTCTCAAACCAATATGTTTGAGTACCTTGGTTGCAACTTGGTAGTATCATTCAAATTGGCCGACCTCGCACAGGTATTCGAAATACCTGGCCATGCTCAGGGGAGAAGGAAAATAGAAAGCAAACCTAAAAATATGAGCTAGGAAGTAAAAATACAGTTGATATAGCTCATGTGTGGGGACCTGACGCAGGTAGAACAAGAAGCTCTCTCGTACACATCAAGAGTTAGAGGGTTGAAGAAATCTTGAAGAAATCCTATGTGCAGGAAAGTCACTGGCGCTATCTGATGGACGTTGTGAAGAGTCGCCTCAAAAGCTCTAGTCGCGCCTCAGATATTTTATTTCCACATGTAGCGATGATGAACGAGATTCTGCATGGTAGGGTGTACGACTGGGTTGCATTGTTGGCCGAACAAATATATGAATTCATGACATTACAACACAAGACTTTCTCCATGCCGCATTATGCCACTAGCCTATTCTTGGAGGCAACAATGTGAATGGTCCCTAAAGATGCACTAGAGGCCAAACTGGGACCATTCGCACCAGGCAAAAAACCGATTATGTAGTGGAGACATCTTGATACACTTGGCACCAAGACCATCGGACAAAAACGACCAAGGCCAGACTATGGAAACACGGATAGTGATCGGGAGAAGACTTCTTCAAAGGAAAGTGGAACTGATGGGGACAAGGAAGACGATGAGGTAGAGGTAATCACAACTACACCATTGAGATTCCCACAGCCTGCATATTCAACTACGGCACATTTGGCTCCCGTAGGTATTCATGGTATTTCGGGTTTGGTTAGTTTAGGCAGCCAGTGGTGATGACACCAGCTTTAGTTGTGATTCAACCTACCATGGAAGCACGAGCGGAGACACGAGCTATCCTTGAGGTAGTAGCAGAGGCACATCCACCACCAACGGAGCCAGCTGCTCTGGAGGTAATGATGGAGCCTACTTGAGAGGCGTTACCAGAGGCTGGGGCTGATGTACTCATACCTGAGGCAAAGATGGGCATTGAGATAGGAGTAATGGAGATACCGACAGGCAAGGGTTTGAGGATGCCATGTGTCCAATTGGACAGTGGGTTCAGATGTAGTGGTTACGGTGGATATGGCATTGTTAGCATCACCTGAGCGAGATAGACAGAACAAAAAAATTGAGCATGTACCTGAGAACACAGTTCCACCGTACCCCAGCACCTCGAGTGGCGTACCTCCAAACACCTACGCGAGAAGCAATTCTGGAGGAAAACCCTTCACAGGCACAAGGGGTGCAGCAAACGCAGGATGAGGGACTACTGCATAGCGTTATTGAATGTATGGCGAAAGCAGTAGGGAGGGCTATGGGTGTGCAGCAAGTAAAGGCCAGCATTCGGAACGCATAGGTAGAGTGTTAATACAAATGCCTGTATTCAGTATCAAAGATTATGAAGGGTTTCTACGTATCATGATAGAAACGTATGATAGGTTCTCTCGAACCAGTATGTTTGAGTACCTTGGTTGCAACTTGGTAGTATCATTCAAACCGGCTGACTTTACATGGGTATTCGGAATACCTGGCCATGCTCAGGGGGGAAGGAAAATAGAAAGCAAATCTAAAAATATGAGCTGGGAAGTAAAAATACAGTTGATCAAGGGTTAGAGGGTTGAAGAAATCCAATGTGCAAGGTCATTGGCGCTATCTAATGGACATTGTGAAGAGTCACCTCACAAGCTCTAGTCGCGCCTCAAATATTTCATTTCCACATATAGCGATGATGAACGGGATTCTGCATGGTAGGGTGTATGATCGGGCTGCATTGTTGGTCGAACGGATATATGAATTCATGATGTTACAGCACAAGACATTCTCCATGCTGCATTATGCCATCGGCCTATTCTTGGAGGTAACAACGTGAATGATCCCTATTGATGCACTGGAGGCTAAACTAGGACCACTCGCGCCAAGCGAACACCCGATTATGCAATGGAGACATCTTGATACACTTGGCACAAAGACCATCGAACAGAAACGACCAAGGCCAGACTATGGAAACACGGACAGTGGTCGAGAGGAGACTTCTTCGGAGAAAAGTGGGACTGGTGGGGAAGAGGAAGAGGACGAGGTAGAGGTAATCACAGCTACACCGTTGAGATTCCCACAGCTTGCGCTTTCAGCTACGGCACATTTGGCTCCCATAGTTATTCATGGTATTCCGAGGTTTGGTCAGTTTAGGCAGCCCGTTTTTCAACTTCAATTGTGATTCAACCTACCACGGAAGCACGAGCAGAGACACGAGCTATGCTTGAGGCACTAGCAAAGGCATATCCACCACCAACAGAGACAACCGCTCCAGAGGTAATGATGGAGCCTACTCGAGAGGCGTTACCAAAGGCTGGGGCTGAGGTACTCATACCTAAGGCAGAGATGGACATTGAGATAGGAGTAATGGAGATACCGACAGGTGAGGGTTTGAGGACATCGGGTGTCCAATTGGACGTAGTGGGTTCAAATGTAGTGGTCACGGTGGATACGGCATTGTTAGCATCACCTAAGCAAGACAGAGAGAGCAGAACCCAGAAGTTGAGCACGTACCTAAGTACATAGTTCCACCATACCCCAGCACCTTGAGTGGCGTACTTCCAGACACCTACGCGAGAAGCAATTCCGAAGGAAAACCCTTCACAAGCACAAGGGGTGGAGCAGACACAAGATGAGGGACTACCGCATAGTGTTGTTGAATGTATGGCAGAAGCAGTAGAGAGGGCTATGGGTGTGCTACAGGAACATCTAGTAGCACTGGAAGCAGTGAGGAGAGAGACATTCTTCACTGATATAGCAGCTCTAGCGACTCAGGTTCGCCAGGTGGTGGCCTCTGCAAAGATTCAAGCTTTGGACCTAGTAGTGAAGGAGCTGGACGGAGTAGTATCCTTCATGAGATTAGGATGCCCGGCTGCCTTTACAATCTGTTTCGAGGAACGGGGATGGCCGAGTGTGGAGACTGCAGAGATGCGACAAAATTCAGCCACGACGAGAGGTCGTGGTATGGAGAGCCGAGTAAAGGCCTTAACTCACGAGATAGTAGAGATACACAAGCAGGCATATTACACCCTTTGGAGGAGCCAGACAAATCAAGTAGCAGCTGAGAGGACTCGACAGGAGTCAACTGCCAGGTTAGCCACAGAGAGGGCAGCCTGGGAATCGGAGAGGGCAGCTTGGGAATCCGAGAGGGCAGCCTTGTTAGACAGCCAAAGTCAACTACAGAAATTGGCAACAGAGAAGGAACAGATAGCAACAGAGAAGGAGAGAGTAGCAGATGAGAAGGAGAAAGAGTTGGGAGAAATTGCTAGGATGATGCAGTCATCTTTAGAGCTCCAAATGGAGGCAGAAGCGGAATTGAAAGTTCGAAAGGAGCAAGTTTACAAGCTACGAGCAAAGCTGAATGACTAAGGGCGCAGACGGCAACTACACGAGGGACACATCCCTGTGCTTAGTATCTATACATTGATGTAATTAGTTGTTTATTTTGAGTTTTGTTGTATCGTCGTCTGGATATGACTTTATCTTTTGAAGGGGATGATTTTGTCGCTAAATTCTATATTGTAGCTGACAAGTAAAATAGTATCCAAAACGGCACGTGACGGTTGAGTCACCCCTTCGAAAAAGTATATGTACACCATCCAGAAGGGACTTTAGAATCATTGTAATCGCTAGAGTAATTGTAATGAGTATATTGCATATATGAATAAAGTATTTGTTCTGTGTTATATCTTGCTATACTACATGCGATAAGTATCCATTTACCCTGTACGGTAAACAAGGCCCACGTGCCTTAACATCTTTAACAATCAGAAATGCAATCATCAGAGATTCAACCAATAAGGAAGCTTTGGCGAAGAAATGAAAAAATGCCTTCTCCTCCGCAGGTTCCCAACCCATGAAGGCAATTTTCCAACTGTGCAGATAGATCAAGCTAATGCGGAATATTTGGCTCCAATGTTGAATCTAGTGAGTGTTAGGATGTCTTTGGGTCGAAAAGAACTGTTGCAGAAAGAAGACATGATCAGGATCTCACTTGGCAGATTTTAATCAACGGAGTACTCCAAACGCAACTTTCCAAAACTCAAAGGAAAACAGAAAAGCAAATAATGAGTCGACAAAAAGTTATTGTTACAACTAACATAACAGTGAAAAGACTTTTAAATATCCATTGAACTGTTGCTTTTACTTTTCACCGGTGTTTCCTTAAATGATCACTCGTGTGGCGCGAGTTGTGAAATTTAACGGATGAATCAAGGCCCTTATATGAGAACGCACAGACAGTTGCATAAGCTACTTTGTTTCCTTAATCACTTATTCTTATCAAAGTGCATAAATTCTGAAAGCTAGTGATTGAAGAAGTCTATTGTCTTATTTGTCTTTCATTTCAAAATTCTATTTATAAGCAATGGCCACTAAGTTCGCGGGTTTTAATGGTTTGACTGGAATCAAGTCTCAACTGCAAGACTTCACAAATACATCCCTTCATTTCTATGATATGGTAGACTTCCAAAGGAGGATAAAAGTCAAATGCATCCATCCTATCACTGAGAAACTTTGAGGATGTGGTTTGGTGGAAGCCGTTGGTTTCCCCATTGCGGTTCAAGCCCTAGAGCTCATTTATGAATGTATTAACCATTACAATTTAGAGACCAAGCAGAGAATTCTACCTGACGATACCGTATTGATTTCAATCGATTGACAAATGGTGGTGAATTGCCTTCGTGTGCCAAAACGGGAGGAGTTTTCCAACCTAACTGTTGGTGGGGCCATTTCAAAATTCTCAACGAAGAAGATGATTTCGATGAAGGAAATCATGCGGACATGGTTCCAAAAGCCATAGAGTGACAAAAGCACAGTCCCCAAAACATTGTTCGGAACCAACCTCAAACCGAAGATAATAGACATTCTAGTTCTTCTGCACAGATTGAGAGGTGAAACCGAAGCCTTAAATTTTGTTGAGCAATACTTCTTTTTAGTTCAAGTTATATGTTCAGATACACAGTTTATTGATTGGGCGAAGAGATAAACAAGATTCTATCCAATGCTGTAATGTCCCGTTTCAGGACATTTGCTTATTTGTCTTTTACTTGTATCCATTTCATAATACTTTTGTCTCATATCCTTTTCATTATTTGGATCCTATATTTATATGGGTATCTTCAAGAGTCATGCCCTTTCATTAATATTAATTATATTATATATTATTATATTAAATACAATTATATTTTATATTTTATTATATAAATCACATTCCTTGTAATTAATAATACTATTTTAATAAGTAATTAAGATGTAATTGTCAATAGTTGATATATGTGTAGATATATTAATTAATAATATAGTATTTTAATATCTAATATATATAAGTATATATATATATTGTATACATGTATAGTTATATGATAATATTTATATAATAATTTATTTTTTAATTTATATACATTATTAATTATTTTAATATTATATAATACTTATGTTATACTTATCTATTATTAAATTACATATGTCAAAATGGGGATATCACAGTCCTCCCCTCTCAAATTTGTTTGTCCTCAAGCAAAAATCATTTCATAAACAAACTCCTTTATAGATACAAAACATATTTGCATATAAAAGACTTAAAAGAATTTTGAGCTATACATATTTAACGAATGAAAACACGAAGCAAACACAAGGTAGTCACATAAATGCATGAAGACACGAAGTATACACGATGCAAATAGATGAAGACACAAAGCATACACGATGCAAACACAACATACATTCTTTATTGATTCTCTATAATTTATTTTTTACAATGAAGTAGAGGGAATGATTTATAAAACATACTTCCCCAGTACACTTTTTGATCATGGATCTTGCAAGCACAAATAATTATTAGCATGTACACATGTATATAATAGCTCCAAAGAAAAGTTGAGTCATAATAAATTAGTTCTAAACCAATATCCTACCAAGCCCAAGAGCAAAACTTTGGGCCCCTTGGCCTCAATGGAAGGTATTAGTCATCCAATGAGGTGGTTTACTTAGCAGATTCTTAACTGAATTAAGTTGACATGATGTCAAGACTCTTAACTTGGCCAATCTAAGTCCAAGAGCGAAACTTTGAACCCCTTAGCCCTTACGGAAATATTGTACCTTTCCATCAAGGTGGTCTACTTAGATGTCCATCTTAACATTCTTGTCCCAATCTAAGCCCAAGAGCGCAACTTTGACCCTCTTGGCCTTGACGGCAGCACTTTTGGCATCCATCAAGGTTATCTACTTAGATTGAAATCTTTTTCTTCTTAAATATCCTACCTAAGCCCGAGAGCGAAGCTTTGGCCCTCTTGGCCTTGATGGCAGCACTTGAGATCCATCAAGGTGGTCTACTTAGGAGGTAATTTGATTCACTAATTATTATAATCCTTTTTATTATATATATATTTTTAAAGTTTACCTTTTTTAATAGAATCACTACTAGAATTGCAGCTCATCTAGTTCTTGTCAGTCCTCCGCATCTTCATTACTCTCTTGATTATATTTAGATCTCTTGTTCATCTTTTCCTTTTCTCCCTTATCAAGTGTGGCGTCCTAGTTCCCAACTTTCCTTGCAATAAAAGCATAAATTTTTCTTTTTAGTTCATCACAATAGCTTTTTGAGCTCTTCTGCATTTATTTTTCCTACTTATGAATAACTTGTGTTTTCATAAGAGTATTTATTCCTTTATAGATTCTTCAAATCTAATATTTTTCTTGCTAATAAACTCTCATAGTCGCTAACTCCATCTCCTTTGAGGGAGTAAAAATAATAATAATGCCCATCTTCTTGTTGATTTGACCTCATCTAAGGCTATGACTGTTAGTAATCTCTGCATTTTCCATTATCATATGTGATAAGTGTTAAGTTTCCAGGATCTGCTGTAAATGTAATGGCATTGCCTTGTAATCAGGTATATGTTTTCTATATGCAACATCCTCTCATTTATATTGAGCATGGGTGAATGAATAGACATGTCTATTCAACAAACAAATAATTAATAATAATAACTTAATTATGTTATATATATATATATATATATATATATATATATATAAAAGCTTTTATCTCACATAATATTATATCTCATATATAATTATATGAATAACCATGAAGTTATCCGACAGAAGCTACCAAACATTAACACTCCCTCTTAGCAAGGGAGGATAAACACAAGACATATTACACCATCGGTAATATCTCAGAAGATTTCCATCATTAATATCGCATACGATATCAAGAGTATTGATCTCCAGAATATCAAAATATGATATTCATCAATTACTCAAACTTACGGTAAGATACCACATTTGATATCAAGAGTCTTGATCTCCCAGAATATCGACATCCGATATTCATCAAGTACTCAAAAACAAGGTTTGATATCACATTTGATATCAAGAGTATTGGTCTCCCAGAATATCGACATCTGATATTCACCAAGTACTCAAAATCATTTAGATATCACATTTGATAGCAAGAGTATGGCCTCCCAAAATATTAATGATATTCACCACTTACTCAAAACGTTTAGATATCACATTTGATATCAAGAGTATTGGCCTCCCAGAATATCAATGATATTCACCAAGTACTCTAAGAGTAATGGCCTCCCAGAATGTTGAGATACAAGACATTCACCATTTACTCAATTTATTTTATCTCATAATACAAGTTATTGTAAGATCGTCACCTTACAACAACTTCTCCAAATACAAGTGATTATCATTTGGAAGTCGTCACTTCCTCGTGATGCACATAGGGGATAGGCCCATACATAGTCATAGTCCTCATAACTGTGACAACTTATTGAACATTAGAGAAACCAACTCAACATGGTTTACCCCCTCTCAATTAATTAGATCAGGTTCACTGAAAGTTAACCAAATAACATCCTTAGTCTTCTCCCTCTCTTTCAAGATTTCCTCAAATGAAATGTTATTCTCCCTCTAAATTTCAATCTCACTTTTCCTGCAATAACATTCTCAAAGGAAAAGATCAAGGCAACTCTTATAGTATATAAAAAATATTTGTTATCAAAATACTTAAAACATATTTGTTTATCGAAGTGCACATACTAACATATATCTTTGTTTAAGGAACCAAACAATGCATACTTATGTAGGTGGGATCAATGTCATTTAATACACATCAACACTCTTTTAATGATGGTGGGTCCCTTCACACTTGTGTGTCACGTAAATTGGCATGACAGATGGAGGAGAATTTTATCTTTTCACCATATCCGTCCACCCTTCGATAGTCTTGGCCCATTTTCATTCTGTAGTAATTTCTTCATCCTCGGGATTTAACCATGAAGAAAGGGCTCCACCCTTCCACTTGAAGGCTTATTGATAGATGCCTAATTTTATTATTGTATTTCCAATATGCAATGGGGTTATCATGGTACTTGTCTTTGTATTCTGCAAGGTAGAACTCCTTTTGTGCAAATAAGACTCTCGATGTGGAGGATTGCATTATATGCCCCATCCTTTTCAAACATGACATAGTTTATTTTGGCGCTTTAAAAAAATGAATCTGCGATAATTTCTTCCTCCGCTTTCACTATAATTTGATTTAGCTTCATTGTTTTATAAACTCTCTTCCATTCGAATATTGGTGTTCATTACTGTCTAACAGCTCATATAATGTCCATTGATGTTGATGTTACAACATTTGTTTATTTGCAATCCCCTCCTTATCGACATTGTTAACATTTCATATGTGAAGGTTGTTGTTGCAGTTGACTCACAATATCAAATTCAAAAGCGAGTCAACCTGGGCATAGTAGAGGGTGTTCGTTCATCAAAATTTGCAAAAGGTGCGGTGGAATCTTGAATTTTTGTATGTAGTAGATTGGGGAATATTTCATGTTTCTGCCTCATACATGCATGAAGGGTGAAGAATCCATTACAAACTGGACAGATGTGCAGCCTTCCACTTCATCAAGGAAAATGACTCATATGATTCTGTGCCGGTGGGAGATGGGATTCATCATAATTCTCTTTGGTCTATGCTATTAGTATACATATCCATGTTTCCAAAAATTACTAACATCTGTGCACTATAGTGGTAGATAGGTTAGAGGATTCATTCCTCATTTATCTATTCACTCATTTCAGTATCATTTCAATTTGAGAGCCTTCTCTAATCTACGTACTATAGTAACAACCTACGAATCACAAGAATTTTTGCAGTGGGATATCTCTTCCCAATCATGAAAAACTCACAACCATAGTGCACTCCCTCGCAACATGTTCCTTTAGAATGGATATTCCTTCTCAGTTATGGTTTCTAAAATTTCACGTCTGACTCGGTTCCAGTGAGACCCTCTTCTCTTCATTCATATTGCGTGTCGCTAACATCTTTATATTTATAAATATATGCAAGTACATACTCATGTTCTTTCTAAAACACTCTTAAGTTCCATGTCAAGAATGAGGTTTACAATAAAGCTATTTATCTTACATCTGCAACCTGCTCTGATACCATGTTAAGTTTCCAGGATCTGCTGTAAATGTAATGGCATTGCCTTGTAATCAGGTATATGTTTTCCATATGCAACATCCTCTCATTTATATTGAGCATGGGTGAATGAATAGACATGTCTATTCAATAAACAAATAATTAATAATAATAACTTAATTATGTTTTATATATATATATATATATATATAACATAATTAAGTTATTATTATTAATTTTTTTTATATATATATATATATAACATAATTAAGTTATTATTATTAATTTTATATATATATATATATATATATCAAATAATAAGCTTATATCTCACATAATATTATATCTCATATATAATTATATGAATAACCATAAAGTTATCCAATAGAAGCTACCAAACATTAACAATAAGTTTTCCTCGTCACTCTAGTCACATATTTGTCTAGTACTTATTGTCTTTTTTGTGAATTCTTTGTCTACGTATATCTCCACATTGTTATTTTTGTGATTGTCAATGATTCTAATACTAGTCTTGTCACCTTTTGGTGAGATATTACTTGTTGTCCATGTTAATATAATATATGCCTGTGTTCCTTCCCAAGTCGATAATCATATCTTTTTTTGGTTGACGTTATTACATACTCCTTTGGTTTCCATATATCTCGTCTATTTCCTTCATCCTTTTAATATACGTTATGGTTGATCCACGTAGGCACCCCATTTATGTCATCATTTGTTTCTTTTTATCCTTGTCTCTCCCACAAACCTTTCCATAGTGGCAAGGAATGCGGTAATAACATTTTTTTAAAAACTCACGAGTTAAATCCAAGTTATTCACCCTTTAAGATGTTTCCTTCTTCATATGGTAATTCCTATATACCTTCTCAATGGTAATGGTAATGTTTCTATCGTCTTCATTGTGCTTTTAAAATTTATTCCTTTACCATTTAATCAATGTCTTCCATTATTGACAAGCTTATTACTTGATGCTTCCTTTACCAAACATTTTGTAAGGTAACCCTCTGCCGACATGGACTAATCCTTCCTGGCGTGTCCTATGAGCGGTCCATACTATGTATGCCCTAATTGTGGTCGACCGATTGCGTATGATCTTGGACTTGACATTGCTATGGAGTATGTGGGCATTGTACAGTACTCTCTCGTCTGTTCACATTGCTCTATACAATATTGGTGATCTAATGTTGAAGGTGTTTGTATACAGGCATGTCACCCGCTCTTGTTAGTTTTGGTATATACATGTCTAGGATATTGGTGTTATGTCACCCTTGTAATGCAGATTCGCTTCTCCTTATGCCGCTGAAGTAGTATATGAAAAGCAAGGGAACATATGCACTCATTGTGGAGTCCCTGATTTATATGTCTAAACATGATTCTCAGCAAACTATCATTGTGCCAGGAAATAATGGGTCGTACAAGGATTTCACCTCCATTCTTATGGTTTAATTTGGTGCCATTTCCGATTTGTTATTTTTCTTTTTATCTGTCCCTCTGCACTTCATATCTACACTGAAGGCTTTCACTTGCACCTGCATGTTTATCACCGTTTATCATTAGCGCTAGTAGCAGCATTAAGGTGAGATCCTTGATATGTGCCATTGCAAAGTGATTCATAGTCTTGAAAGAGACACTCTTAATATTGCTGTCTAGTTTTATTGTATTGGTTAATTTGTCCACGGAATACTTTCCACAAGATGGCAGGAAAGATGCTCTGATACCACTTGTAATGTCTCCTTTCAGGACATTTGCTTATTTGTCTTTTATTTGTATCCATTTCATAATATTTTTGTCTCATATCCTTTTCATTATTTGGTATCCTATATTTATATGGGTAACTTCAAGAGTCATGCCCTTTCATTAATATTAATTATATTAATAAGATAATTATATTATATATTATTATATTAAACATGATTGTGTTATATTTAATTATATAAATCATATTCCTTGTAATTAATAATACTATTTTAATACGTAATTAAGATGTAATTGTCAATAGTTGATATGTGTTTATATATTAATTAATAATATAGTATTTTAATATCTAATATATATATATATATTGTATACACGTATCGTTATATGATAATATTTATATAATAATTTATTTTTTAATCTATACACATTATTAATTATTTTAATATTATATAATACTTATATTATACTTATCTATTATTAAATTACATATGTCAAAATGGGGATGTCACAAATGCCCTCCAAGCAACCAAGTTTTACAATTCATTCTATATGTCGTCTTTCCTAATATACATGCTAGCTTCTTTGCAATTATGGCTTGGCCTACCATGTCTGGAGGATTTCCCAGATGATGTTAAGTCATATGAATTTTATTCGTGCCTTCTGCTGCAAAATAGCTACGCAGAATATGTAAGAGTGAATGACGCATTTACTGTGAGAATTTGCAAAGCATTGCAAGGGTGCCTACAAAGGAGATTTTGTCCTAAAGCCATGGTCGTCATCAATCTATTCGGTTGTTATTTCATCCAATTCTCATCATTTTCTTACCTACATCTTGCAACCTTCGACAAATTTCCTCTAAAGTGTCCTAGATATCCAAATGACATGATAGTGTTGGTCGAGATCATCTAACAAGCTCTGTAGGCAAATGTACTGAGCGGGAGCCTGAAGAAGAAAGGGTATGAGTTCCTTACGAAGGTTGGCGCATTCAGTTGTGACGCCCAGTCTGATGCCAAGAATATGATGGTCTTTTAGAAGTGTAAATTGGATATGTACGAGGTCGTGAGACCTATGTTCGATCCCAATGGATATGCTAAAGATGTCCTGCAGATTGGGAGTGTAATAAAGCACATCAGCACAATTGAAGACTACTAGGTTGACTGCAAAGATGAATTTGAAAGCCACAATCGTGCTTTTGCGAGGTTGACAGTAGATCAAATCAAGCTATACAAAGTGAACATAGATGTGGAAGGGGTCAAGGATGATGGTCAGAATATGTACAGCACGACCTACTTGACCAAACTGAGGAATACCCCTATAAGCTTTGCACCTGTTGGAGAAGTCGTAGAGGACTTGGACGTGATGATGGAAAAAATCTATAAGAGGACCAAGAATTGGGTCGAGTGGACCACAAGAAGGAAGAAAAGAACTAAAGCAGCATCCGCCCAATCCACCCCAGACACAGCTGCAACATCATCTTCACCTGGTGGTACTTCAGGCACAACTCCATCACTCACTCAAGGCCCAGCTCAACCGACAGGTGTAGGTGATCAACCTCCTAACAAAAACATTCCTCTGGACAAGACTTGTCAGGATGGTTCAGTACCTGTGATCGGAACGGAGGCAAAAGTCGAAAAGAAGAAGGCAGTAGAAGCCAAAGAGAAGAAGGCAGCAAAACCAAAAGATACTACAGTTCCGGTGGCTCTGCTATCTAAAAGTAGCCCAATCCCATCTGTAAGCACGACGCTACTCTTACCAAGTAGTCCTCAAATCCAAGTAGTTGACCTTGGACACGAAGAGCAGCGAAAGTAAATCTACAAAGTCAAATGAAGCAGCAAAGAAGACATCCGAAGCAAATAAGATTCCTGAAGCTCCGAAGTTCATTTCCCCTGCTCTCGAAAATCCTTTCTCCTCGACTTTGAAGATCTTGACTCCCATTAGGAGAAAAATGTTCAATGCGGATACACAAGGGATTGCATCCAAAGTAGTTGGCACCAAGTCATGGCTCGAGAATACTTTGGACAAGAAGAGGAAGAGGATAGAAGATGGAACTCTGAACAAAGAAGCTCTATCTTTGGCCATCCACTCTGGATCGGCATTAAGTAAAGAAGCCGAAAGTGGGCTTGTGGAGAGCAACCAATGAAGTGATAGAAGAACATGAGGACCTCAAACTTGCCAAGGTCAGGTTGAAGGCGGAGATCCACGAGCTCAATAGCTTTATCAGGAAACTAGTGCCCCCACTTGCAAGCATTTTGGGAATTCCACCTACTCGCAGTTGGAGGAGGACAAGTATATTGGGCAAATTGGTAGGAATTGGGTTGGAAAACTCAAGCCTAAAGGGCTTGCAGTTATAGAACAAATAGGCAATGCAGTGCTAAGGCTTGAGACAGAGAAAGATAACATCATAGCGAACCCGGCAACTTTGTCTACGAAAAAGGCCAAATGTGAAGACTACGTATCCCTTTTACACATGATCATCCAAACGAAGGTCAAAGTAGCAGTTGAAGCCAAGATTTTACATAAAGGAGACAAACCTCTGTTCGAATAGCAACAAAGCTTGCAATTCAAAGCGGATATGATCTCTTTCACAAAAGGACTACAGAAGACAAAAAGCAAAGTTAAAGAAGAGCAAGACAGAGATTATGAGTTGTTGAAGGGCCTACATACTGAGTCTCAAGCAAGTGGACAAGGAAAAGGAGTAGTTGGAGTCGTTATGCAAAAAGCTTTCTCCAATTACTGGGACAAGTTAACAGAAAGATCTAGCGATCAGGACAGAGTGTCAGATCTCCAACGGCTCAGCAGATGCATCCATGTGGCAGTAGAGGAAACATAAGAGTGGTTGAACGCAATCAAAGACTTGGCAAGAGAACACTCCAAGTGGCTTATTAGATACACCTACATCTACGTCCACAGACACAAGGAACTCATTCCAATCATCGTTGTTGCCAAGGCCTATAAAGCAGAATTGGAAAAGGGACAGAAAGTGAAATGATATTATTCCCGCTCTTTTGTATTCTAATATGAAATTATAACTGATAATTGGCTTCTTGCCATTTGTCATTTTTGAGAAGAAGATGAACCGATTCAGTCTCCTTTTTATAACGGTTCATCTCGGAATCATATATGTACTCAATTGAAAATTAATGAAAAGGTCGGCTAAATTTTGGTGAAAAATGCTTCAGATTGTAGAGACAACTTGAATGTGTTTTGTATCAATTATTTACAGTTCCATTGCATGTCTTAGTTAGAAATGTCTCTTTGTGTTGAGTTAAACTAATGGACAAACAGAGCTTTGTTCCCCTGTTTTAATACAGCAAACTAAAGATAATCATAGTACTGTCAGAAGTAAAAAGAGGCCTTTTTAGTATTGTTTCCTAAGTTGTTTCTTTCATTTTAGAGTTAAAATCTTTCTATTAAATATATTAGTCATTCAAATAGAATTCATTGTTGCATTTCCAAAGTTTGCAGGTTCATAAGATGTGTGAATTCACAGTTTTGGTTAGTATCATGACCCAGATTCCAGCCTGAGTTAGTTCCTGTCTAGGCCTAACTTGGTTTTCCTCTCTTGTTCTCTGGTCAAGAACCAATCCCATCTTAGAATTAAAAACAAACAAATTCATTGCAAACCATAAAATCAAGGGAGCTGTACCTATAAATTCAAAGGGAAATTAGTCATTTAGTTACAGTTTCCCAACTGTTGTAACCAGTCATTGTTCACAAATTTTGGGCATTTCAAGAGTTCATTGAAAAGGAACAATCTATTTACCAACATATTATAAAGTAGGCTAAAAGTGACAAGGAGAGATAAGACGAAAAGACAGGAAGGAGTCGAAGAGTCACAGCTTTGAGGATTAAAAGAGAAGAGACTCATTCAATTGTTTTATGCTTGGTTTTATGATTCAGATTTCAGTTTTTTGCATTGTGGGGAGTGTCTTGTATTATTGTTTCTGTTATTTACATCAGTAAACCAGAACTTGTTTCAAAAACAATCCAACACCTTCTAAAACAATGGCTGAGACCTCTTCTTGTCTAGAACTTTTGACCCCTCATAACTATCACACATGGAAGACCTTGATGACACGGCTTCTCCGGTCAAAAAGGTTGTGGTCTTGTTTAGATGCAGTGAAACCAGTTTTACAAAGGCCTTTTGAGGTCATGCAACACAGGAACAAGATGGATGAGGCAATAGGATTGATTGCTTTATAGGTATCCGACAGTCTACAGTTTCATCTTGATGGGTGCAATACCCCTCTAGCTATGTAGACCAAGCTTGAAGGCTTGTTTGGTAAAGTGAATGAGTTCAGGGCACTTCAAATAGAGGCAAAGCTTACCTCTATTGTACCGAATTCTTTTCTTTCCATTGAGGACTTCTTGATGAAGTTCAATCAACAGAGATCTTTATTGGAGGGTTGTGGGAAGACCAAGACTAACACCGAGTGCATTTACCTGATTCTTTCTAAGCTTTGTGGAAGCTTTAAAAATTTTGCTTTTGCCTTCTATTCCACCAAAAATGCTTTGGGTAATAGATTTAGCATGCCATCCTCGAGGTTTTTTGTGATCATTTTACTTGAGAGCAAGCTAAGCTAACTCAATTTAATTCTCTCATAGGCTCAAAAACTTATGCATTGGTAACTCGGCCATCTTTAGGGACGAAGAAGAAGACACAAAAATATCATTCTACAAAGTCTCAGATTGATTCTAGCACTCATAGTTCATCAGGGCCACCTCCTAAGGGGGGTAAACCAAAGCTAGAAAGACCGAAGTGTGCCTATTGTAATAAGCCTAATCGTGATGAGTCACATTGCTATGAGTAGAAGTTAGATGGCTATGTCAAACAAGTTTCAAATTTGACTGCTCTCCTTAAGAAGAGTAACATTGATATTCCTTCTACTTCTCACTGATCGTCTTCATCTTCATCATTTCAGTCAGATGGTAACGATATAGGAAAGGGTCATGCACTATGTGCAATTGCTACTCCACATTCTTCTAGATGGTTAATGGATTCAGGTGCTTCACACCATATGGCATCTTCTCAGGATTTGTTCTCTTCTTTTGAGGCTTCTCCTACTCCACATATTTTGATGGGGAACAACATTGCTATGACTGTATGTGGAAAAGGTTCTATTGACATTGATGATGGTACATTTCATAATGTACTTTGTGTTCCATCTTTGTCCTCTAACATTCTCTCTATTTATCAGATTACACACAGTGGGACAGGGAAGACAGTTGAGTTTGCACAAGATTTAGTGCACATCAGAGATAGTGAAATGGGCAATATTGTTTCTACAAGGACCATTAATCATGCTTCCCGACTATATTCCTTCTCACATTTTGGTCCACC
Source organism: Cupressus sempervirens (assembly GCA_028749045.1). NCBI lineage: Eukaryota > Viridiplantae > Streptophyta > Pinopsida > Cupressales > Cupressaceae > Cupressus > Cupressus sempervirens. The sequence goes on along the minus strand of CM053793.1, from coordinate 46,373,216 downwards.
ATCTCCACTATCAAAGACTCCCTCTCCTTCACAAGAGTCTGTTGATGTGTGTTTTATGACTCACCAAACAATAGAACAAAATACCAAAATATCTTATCCTCTCTTGAATAAAGTCTTGTGTATGCTAAGATTGCTAGAAGATCATACAATGACTTCAAGGTTCCTTTAATGCCAGGTCTTGACTGTGGATAAGATCAATGGTTGATGTAATTTGCTGATGATCACAAGGGGCCTTACGTGTTTATTTAAATTCATTTCAAGCCATACTAGATGTGGGAGCTATCTTAAAGTTTTGCAATGAAGTGCTTTTTTGGAATTTTCACAAAATATGCAGAAATTAAATAAGATGGGGTTCAGGAATTCTATTCTAATCCTAAGGGTAGTGATAACAACAAATAGTACTCTAGTGGACAAATTCCTCAATTTACCAAATTTCGCTTCGCCAAGTTATACTACAACTACACGTGAACTGGTGCAATCTTCAAGGGTTATGCCAAAGATTTTCATATCATCGTATACACCATCATAAAGAACAATGTATATGAATGATAGAAATTCAGCATATGCATGAAAGGGGTTCAGGCTAACTTTACACAACGAGTTAGAATCACTAAAACATCAAAAGTATGAACCAAAGGAACTCATCAATACACCATCATATTTTTCATTGTAATCACCACACATTGACTATGCTAAACTTAATCTAATTGAAGAAATTTAGGAGAACAAGCAAGCACTAAGACACATCAAGTATTCACCAAACTCCAATGAAAACTTTATTATCTCAACAGCTCATAGCAACAATCTCATAAAAATCTCCCTTTGCAAATGAGAAATGAGGCCTTTATATAAGTCCTCGATTACAACGGGTGGCCCAGATGATCACAATAACCGATGGCCAAGATAGTGCCACATCAGCCCTAATTAGGGTTAGCGCAATGGAAAGGAATCTACATTAATGCCATAAGGAATCCACTACTGTAGTGGGTAATAAATGCTCACTATGCATGCTCATTTAGGAAGGAGTGGGGTGTAATAAATAATCCCTAAGCACACCCACTATGCATTTAATGCATCTATCCTTGATTTTTTCGCCTGAAGGATCGAAATCAATCTAACATTGTTCCCAGCTCCTTTGTACTAATGCTTGGTGCAGATTCTTGCTTGAATTCTAGAACTACAATTGCTCTTTCTGCTTTTCTCAAGCTTTCATCCCAATCTGGTAGTAAGTCCTTGGTAGTGTGCATTGTATTTGAGAAGATGGAGAAGTTCTCAAAATCATCTCTTCCATGTACATTTAGTTGAAAGAATTCCTCTAACTTGACTTTCAGATTATCAGTTGTCATTTCTTCTTCTGCCAATCTCTGTGATAACAAGGATGCAACTGCATTTGATATTCCTTGCTTGATGTTATCAACAATCTTCTTCCATCGACTGGATTCCCTAGTAAAGCTCTCAAACATTTCCTTAGCTATGATCACTGTACTGTACCATTGAACAAAATCATAAACATCCCCCTCACTAATAACTGGACCATCAATCAATTCTTGCTTTGGGGTATCCATTAGATTCTGAATGTCAGCAATCACCTCTTCTTGGTAAATATGCTCATCCACCCATGATTCCTCCATGCACTGGATCCTAGAGATTGCAGCCAATGCCCTATTGTGCACTTGCACTAATTCTTCTGCATGTTTGAAGGCTACCTACTGAATTTCTTCGATCCAAATCTTTTCACCCTGAGCAATCCGCTTGATTCTGTCAATATCACCTACCACTTCACTGGAAACACCTGTTGGAGGGACAAATGATGGACCTTCCTCTCTTACTGGATGAGGCAAGTTATTGATGTACTGACATAAGGCCCGAATTTCTCTTTTCTGCTTTTTATACCCTTCTACTTTCTTCAACCTATCCTTCAAAGCCTGTGTGGAGTCATCAAATTCTTCCAATATTTGCTCTCGGGAGGCCCGACCAAGATTTACTTTCGTAACATGATATTCATCTGGAGCAATCTGATTTTTTCCTTTGTCAACTGTGGGAGTCGCAATCTGCAAGATTCTAGATCCTGATTCTCCTCTGATGAATTTAGTATATGTTTTTGCTTTCCCTTATTCTTCTGATCGGTTTGATCGGTCCAAAATTTCCTATAATTCAATTGCTGGATCAACCTCCCTTTGTTGACGCAATTGAATTCGTTGCCTCAACCATTCTGGAATGGGTATACTTTGGTCCCCTAGAATTACCAATTGTTCTTTCCTTTGGACTGTTCAAATGTCAATCTCCTCTTCACCTCCTGGACTATCCATCGTAACCTCAGGAACTATGGCCTTAGTACTTGGAAGATGTATTGCTACTCCTGGAGTTTCTTTCTCTAGTGGACCATCTCCATCATTAATCATTTCTCGCTCTAAGATCGTAGCAAGACTTTCTTTTGTAGCAATATCTTGATCTCTCCCTCTTTCTTGCATGGACTTTTCATAGGCATTTATACTCAGCCTATCATGAATTGGCCTATCCAAATTCTCTTCTTGCTCAAATCTCCTTATACTTGTCCCTACATCCTACCTTTCAAAAGTTTCTATCTCTTGGACACTTGGAGTTCGACTTGGAGAAGAGGGAGCATCTACATGTTTCTGCTTCTTATTTTGAGGTTCCTAGATGACTTCCTTAATCCTAGGACGCTTTTTTCGAGGTACCTCCTTCCCTTTCTTGGTTCCTACATCTTCGGATGGAGTTCCTCTTTCTTCAACAGTCCCTTCAGATATTTGTCCTGATCTTTCATCCCTAAGTGGTCTATGGCCAAGCAACCTATATGTGAATCCATTAGCTAGTGTAACTAATTTTTCAAGCTTACGCTCGATCCACCACTGTGTAAAATCTACGACTGGTTTTGAAAGAGCTTCGAGATCTGTAATTTCTTTCTTCTTCCAATCAAATGGTTGAGCTGTCATTTTGGGATTGAATCCCTTTCGCATCACGTTTGGGTCCTCCTCCATTTGATCAGGAACCCTGAATATGTTGCATGTTCTAATAATGTTCAATGGTAGTCTTGAATGCAACCTTTTTCTAATCTCGTTCTCGTCTGCTGCATTTGCCCAAAAGTCTTCAAGGTGAACCTTGTGTTGGTACTTTGATCCTCCTACTGATGAGATCTTGTTGTAAGGATAAAAATCATTCCTCATTGGATAAAGCGGAAGGCGGAAGAAGTGGAGCTCATCTGATGATTTCTCTGCAACTTTTAGACATGGGCATACCACAGTTTTCCCTTCTCCTACGGAAATTGGAAACTGGAATCCCAACTTCTTCCCTTTTTGAATCTTATCATAAGCTGTAAGTTGTCGAGTAAGCTCTAACAAGACCATCTTGTCCGTTGGATACCTGGGAAGTTTGTATGGTTCCATGGAGAATTCTTGAACTCGGATGTATGAAAAGGTAGGAAACTGAATGAACCAAGCGCCATATTCCTCGACCAACTTCATTGCACCTATTAACATTCTTATATGTGGCCTCTTTTGTAGTGTTCTTACTATGCACATGGCAAATATATCATTAACCCTCATGTAATCATCCTTTGAATACAAATGCAACTGTGGGTAACATTCATGGACTTTGAGGTGTTGGGTTCCGCTTCCAATCGGTCCTTTGCATCGTAGTCCATCATAATTTGTCCTCCGTGCTAGCATGTAGATGACATAGGAGCTCATGTAAAATTTCCTTGTATGCTCTAGATTCATCAACTGTTCATTTAGATTATCACTTATGAGCCCAGCCCAATCTATTTTGTCGCCTTCCTCCATTACCTGCTCAACAAAATACCACATCCAAGATTCAAACCTATAAGAATAAGGCATGCCAAATATGCGACTCAACATCATGACCATGTCACTATATTCCCTCTGCAAGTCAAGCCATACTATTTCCTTAGGAATCTTGTAATGATGTGATCTATTCTTTTTCAACCATCTTTTGTTGACTATTTCTTCACAAAAATTGATTCCAGAAGTGTAGATTCTCAGTGCTTTCTCTTGTGTTTTTGTGACCATCCTTTGGTGAGAAGGAATTTCAAATGCTTAAGAAATGGATGCCGGAGAAAAATCTGCAAGAATATTTCGTTCAGGATCCCTGATGGTTCTGTCTCTAGGACTGTAGTGCTTGGTACATTCCACAATTAACTCTGGATGCTGCAAAGAAGGAGGGAAAACAGCTGCAGCAAAAATTCCGCTTCTCACAATTCTTGCGGCTAGGTGTGTCGAGTGATAGTCATTGTATCCGAGCATTCTCCGGCTAAAATCTTTCAAATCAAGGCCGCCAAGGCTTGTATCCCTGATTTCTGCCCACTTTGACACAATTTTGGATTCAAGATAGAATCCTGTCCTCGTGTTTCTCCTGTTCCCCTGAGCTCTGCCATTCTCCTTTCCTGCAAAAACTTTAAAAATAAATAAATAAATAAAGCGTACACACATAAGACTATGCAAGGAAAGTATTTAAAAACAACGAATACAACTTGTCCATAAGATGAAGATTTTTGGATTTTCCCCAAAATTTCCATACTCCTTTCAAGATTCACTTTTTAACACTTCCGCGAGAAATATGAAATTTCACAACTTATTGCAAGTCTGCAAAGAAAGTTCCTTTTTGATAGGATTCAAAATCTTCTGTCGTGAATTCCCAGAAAACTCCTCAACAATTTCAAAAAAATTCTCAAAAAATCTGCTTCCTTGAACTCCTCGAATCTTACTCCTATTCTCGATTTGCTCTTCAAATTTCTGTGTGAGCCTGAATGAATAAGAGGGTTTCTTATAGAAATCATCCTTCAAAAAAGATGCCTTTAAAGCTGTAGACTAAAATTAGGCAGTTGCTTTACTTAACCATCAAGGTTTCCATCTTTTGTGCCACTTGTCGCTTTTTTGTTGTTTGGTTCAAAAAGTTGCTATTTTGATGCTCTTAGCTTCAAGATGAGGCTAAGTATTTCTTATCCCATTTTTATTTTTTTTATTTTTTTTACTTTTATTTATTAAATATCAATTAAAAAATCAATATTTAATTAATTTCCATATAAAAATTTTAAAAAATCAAATTTATTTGCAACTTTTTCTCCACTTTTATTTTTTGGATTATTATTCAACAAGAAAAAATCAAATTAAATATTAGTAAAACTAATATTTAATTTTTTAATGTAAATCCAGAAAAAAACTTTTTTGAAGGAAAATCATTTTTATCGCCTTTTCTCTTCACCCAATTTTTCTTCACAAGGAATTTCATTCTTTTCGGATTTTTCTCAAAATTTTCAATATTCCCACTTTTCACGATTTTTTTTAACAAATTCTGTGCTCCAATCATTTACAAGAGTGGGCTTTCCAATGACTAAAGGATTTTGAAAGCTTGCAAGATTATGCGTTGTCTTCAGTTTTCCCATTGAAACCATACTAACTGTCATAGGTAACCTTACTCTGTTTATCCTCCTTTGATTTACTCTGTTCACACAAGACCCATCTAACTTCTTACAGAGATTTATCAACTAGCAAAAACTGTTTGAAGCTCTAGTCCTTGGATTTGAATCGAAGTATGTTGCCTTAAATTGCCTTGCACAAGCACTGATGATTTCTTCTATTTGACTTTCTTCTCTTTCAACAAAACTTGATTCCAAAAAAATCATCTGGAACCTTTGTTATATGGGCAGAACTACTTCTAGACAAGGATGGAGGAGTATTTGTAAGGGTGCTATGGTATACTTTAGGATGGCCTTTAAGTACACCGGTTGATTTGTTTGTCCATAAAACTCAATAGCTGAAATCAGAACTGTATCCAGAAAGAGCGCCCTAAACTTGTTGGAGCGGGTTTTTTCACAAACTGAAGGATTTAATCCTTTTTCATAATATTTCGTTGCCAAACTAAAACTGTGCTCCATGATTCGCGGGATCGGACTTTTCCCAGAATGGAGGATTTTTTCTTTGCAAAACATCCTTCGCTATCTTAAAATTGCGCTCTGCGCTTTAGGAGGTCGGAGTTTTCATGGAATGAAAGATTTTTTTGAAAAAAAATTCTCACTGATTTAAAACTGCACTCCATGCTTTTCGGGTCGGGCTTTTCCTCAGAATGGAGGATTTCTTTTTCTCAAAGCATTCCACACCATCGCATAAAAATACTCCACGGGATGCGAAAAGCGCATTTTCACGGCAGTCAGGGATTAATCATTTGACCATTTCCTGAGTGAGGTTGACTTGTGCTCTGCCAAACAGGGAAATCCACAGTGGAGGCAAGTTTTAACAGCGGGGTCCTAGGCATGGGCGATGTGAGACTTTTGGTCACAACAAAGTCTACTGAGATGAAGTCAAGTCGCTTGAACTTATGTGTTCTTCTTGAGACCAGTGTTGTGACTTCTACACCTCCACCTCCTGTTCAGATTCCATCTCTCGCACAGGATTACTCTTTCGCATTGCCTACCATTGTAGCTCTAGTCATCGAGCCACCTATTGCAGTTGCTAAGGATATATCAGAGGACACACATCTCCTCTCAGATGACAAATTCAACACACCTATTATCCCACCTCCATTGGAGATTCCATTTCAGGATTCTCATGCATACTCCTTTGAGCATCAGCTAGGACTTCTAGCTTCACCTTACATTCAGGGTTTCACCCTCCTTGTTTACTGTCTTTGTTTCTTTCAGATTGGAGCCACATTGGTATGTTCATTAACACAGGAGTTATGCCATTCTGAGGGTCCTATGGAGTCTCAAGCTTCCATTATAGGGGGTTTTATTGTACTTATGGTCTTGAGAGAGTCTCTTGAGATATTTCATTTGTGCATCATTTTCTATCACTTTTTGGAGTAGGGTTTTTCCCACTTGGTATTCTCTTTCTCTGTTTCATAGAGATTTGGTTGTGATTGGGTACCTCATCAAGCTTTGTTGTCGGAACCCAAGTTTGCTCTTAGCATTGCATTGCAATTTCTTTGTTTTTTCTGCATTGTTTGTAGCTGCATTATTGCTCATCTTAAGGGGGGTGTTAGAGTAAAGCGTTAATTTCATCTCATTTATTAAACTACCTTTACTCCCTTCTTAAGATTTTACTTTATGCACTTTGCATTTCCATTTAATAATTAATTAGTAATTATTAAATGTCATTTACCTCTTAGGGTTTCCCTTGTAGGGTTTCGATCTCCTTTTATTAGGATTGATCTTTTGTAATTATCTCTCATCATTTCAATTTGATAATATAGTTCTCATATTTTCAAAGCAAAACCCTTGCCTCTTCTTTGGCTTTTCTTCTCTATGACAGGTTCTTGCATGCAGGTGTTCTTTGGGTTTTGTGGATTTGTCTTGCTCAAATCCTTCAATGTTAACTCAATGTAATTTACAAATGTCTTTAATCAGAAGATATTCAACATTTTGTATCACATTTGATATCATGAGTCTTGGTCTTCCAAAATATCAATATTCGATATCCTCCAAGTATTCAAAGAGTTTTGATATCACATATGATATCATGAGTATTAGCCTCCTAGAATATCAACGATATTCACCAAATACTCTTTCAGTAATGGCCTTCCAAAATGCAAGATATTCACCAAATATTGTGAGTAACGGCCTCCTAGAACATCACGATACAAGATATTCACCAAGTACTCTGTGAGTAATGAGCTTCCAGAACATCAAGACGCGTGATATTCACCAAGTAATTTGTGTAATGGCCTTCCAAAATATCAAAAAAAATTCATCATGTATTCAAAAATGTTTATATGTGCACACACATTCTCATAATGCTTACAATATAAACATCTACTAAGCAAAGTATAATCTATCATTATCTACATAGACATCGTAAGATATCCATCATAGTAGAAAATTAAGTTATTGTAAGATTGTCACCTTTCAGTAACTTGTGCAATTTCAAGTGATAACCATTTGGAAGTCGTCACTTCCTCATGATTTGCACAAGGGGTAGGTGCATCACATAGTCACAAAATATATTCATGAATTACAATCCTCTTGATAGCTACAATTTATTGATTACTAGAGAATCCATCTTGACATGGTTTACTCCCTCTAAATCAATATGACCGAGATCATCGAAGGTTGACTAAATCATATCATCTATTTGCTCCTTCAGATGGATTTGTAAAACTCCCTCTGAACATTAATCTTCTGAGCTCCTTTACCTTTGAAGAACTGTCGGACTCTCCCTGAATCTAGTATCAATCTCCCTTTTCTTACAATAATATTCTCAAAGGAAAAGATCAAGGCACATAGCTCTTATAGTATGCATTGAAATAAAAATATGAGATAGACCACAAAAATAAATAAAGGTGATACTAAAAAATAATGTAAATCAAAAAGTACTTATCTCTCACCTTATCTCAAATTCCATTAGACATTAATATTGTAATCGAAAAATAAGTATTTATTACATTAATTATTTCATTAAAAGAGATTATAGTGATTTCCTATAACTCTATAAGTCTAAAGAACATAATGCCATTCTTATTGAATTAAGATAAATTTACATATTATCCATTTGTAACTTTCTACATATGTCATAACATTGAAATAATATAACATGTTATACCTGAGAGGTCCATTTTACCTTTATTAGCGACAATACTCATTAGTAGTCTTTCCTCTATTTCTAGCTCATATTTATTACCTTTATAACATTAGAATAAAACACATAATATGAAAGGACATTAGACATGCATTTAATTTCTTAATCATACCTTTATCCAACATGTGGGGTTCAATGCTATTTATGTTGGGTAGGACCTGTTGCTCATTATACCAGGTGCCCTTACTCCTAATTCACTCACTTGTCCCTTCTTTGTTTGTAGCAACATCTTATTTATGTGTGCTTTATGAAAGGATTGAGTGCATTAGATGTCATGTAGTATGGAAGGTTGCTTGTGCATGTGGGCCCAGTTGCCTTATTGTAATTCATCCTCTTATATCACCCCCTGTAAGACTTTCAACATGAATTATGTATAACGGGGATCCCACGTAGCCCTTGGTGAGTTGAATATTGGATTTCTATCTTATATCATCTTTATTTTCTTTCCAACTTCATTTACTCTCTACAAGTAACGTGCCAGGAATTGACAGACAATGGTAGGTTTATTTGCTCACATTCATACTTTTATTTCATTCTTTCGCTTCCGTTGAGTCTCCTATCTATTCTTCAGAGCCACTCCCCTTCTTCCCAATGTATAAGTAGGATGGATCTGTATGGGTATGGGGAGGCTGTGATACCCAAAACTATGACAGCTAAGTCAACGGCAAAACTCAGTAAAGAATCTCAATACAGACTAAAAGAGTCATGATGTCTGATTGCAATCTTTGAGTGATGATATCACAGCTTTCCAATTTATGAGAAAAAATACATCTTATTAATCCCAATCGATGGGCGAGTATCTTTAGGTTCTTTAACCTCCTTTCATACTGGCAACTTCCTCCTTATTCTTATGGTTACAAGTTAGGATTCAGTCCCAATAGTTGGTGATAGTCTTTATAAGGCCCAATCTGCATAAGAAGCACTTAATTGTTTCACAGAGAGTATTAGAAGTGAACAAATATTAAGTTTCTGTATTTACATGTATTTTGAACAGTAAGAAAGTCTCTTTCAAGTTTCCAATAATAGTGAGATAGTGTCCTCACTCAGTCATGGTCATGATCGATTGGACCTAATGTCACCAAACCATGGTACTACCACTCATGCATTAATCCATCCAAGTGTAAAATAACGAACTTGATGGCATCTTCCTCTAATATAGGCTTCAAAGAACAAAAGGTATCCAACTTTTGGACCCAAGCTCTCGTAGTGCATTTTTTACTGCCATCCAAATGTCGAGGTTACATTACCCATACATTGCTGAAAGTCCCTTTGAGCCTGAGGTGCATTCTGCTCTATCATAGATGTTGCACTCAATCTACCTTTTCACTTTCATAAATTGCTCCAATGTCAGTATCTATCTGATCTCTGGGGATAGTGTCGTATATTCTGTGTGTTGTAGTGTAATACCCTCAGCCATAGAAATCTAGGGCTCTTGCTCTTGAGCCTATGTCCCCCATGTTGCCTCCTTACGAGAAAATTTGGGTTGTAAGGGTCTAAGTAGCATGTTGATAGGTACTCCTGTTGGACTCACTCCCCTCACTAGTTTGCATAGTGTGTTGAGATGGACTATGTTGCCTCATTTATGCTAATAACTGGGACATCATGTCCATCCAATCATCATATCTCCTCTTTGCTTTGGTGTCAAGACTAGCTGACCTTGCTCATCCCTTGTCCCTTTCGATCATTTGGCTTGTAGGATTATCATTGTCACTGGATGAATTCTGGTGTTTCTGAAACCGTCTCACCTTCTAGAACCTGAGATGGTTGCCTGTGTAATGTTTTTCTGTGATTGTTGTACTCCTTCACTCATGAGTGTAATTTTCATAAGATGGCAACAAAGCTCTGCTCTGATACCACTACAATGTCCCAACCTAATCTAGAATATCATAAACCACACACTATTTTTTTCCTTTTTTAAATTTTGATCTGATGCACTTGTAGCAAATATACCAAAAACAATGTCACAAATTGATTTAAACAAATACTTAGAAAATTCTATCAGCTGCAAATGAATATTTTTGTCAACTTAATTTCAGATTTGGAATTAAAAGATTTAATATGAATAAGAGATACGTAGATCAAAATAATACCTAAAATATCAATTTCTAACATACTCAAAAAATATCTTCTAAATTGTGATGATGGATCGTGGGTCTTAACACTAGACTAGCAGCAACTTAGGTTACTCAGAAATTTATTTGCAGATTCTTCAAAATCGCCCTCTACAAACTAGAAATCATTCCAAACCTATTTGTTGTCCTAGGTGCCAAGGAAAGGTACTAATATCACTTCAAGAACCAAGCTTTTTCCCTCCTCCAAACTCCACGCCAAGGGGTGAGCTGATGGCTCCTGGAGGGCTATTGTTTTCTGGTGAAGTTCCTTCCCACCACTAAAACCATTCAAAAACAATCTTCTACACTATCTAGGAAAACATACTAACCAGTGCTGATAACCAAACCTCCCAAGCTTCCCAAATGATGCCAAGAAGAGGCAGCCTAGCAAGGAAGTAGCTCACTCAGAAAATTCTGCTTAACACTCCAAAACCAATTTTAAGCTCATATGAAATCCCTATTACAGAGTTTCATTCCACACCCTTGGTGGATGTTTCACCACTGCAAAGGTGATCACTTATGAAGATTTCCGTCTCCACAAGCTGCTCTAGAACCCTTAGGATTTACCAAGCTCCACTCAAAAAGAAAAGAGAAATAATATTCATTACATATATCCTTGAAATGACTCTAAATTGCGTTAATTGGCGTTCTTCTTCTTGCGCCCTAATTTGGGTTTCCTTAGAGTTCCCCACTTAAATCTGATTTACCTATTTTCTTACTTATTTCCAACTTGAGTAGCCCCCAAGTGAAGTGAACCTTTTTCTTTTCTTTTTACGTTTTAATTGTTAATAATAAAGTTGTTTTTTTCTTTCTCCTCAAAGTGCGCCCAACTCATAGCCCCTATTTTCTCTCTCCAAGAAGCGCACCAATTTATAGCATCCCATTCTCTCTCTCCAAGTACCTCTTTCTCTCACTACACTCATAGTATAAGTGCACCCATTTAACAGAATATTACTTAGGCTTAAATTGTTTAAACTTGGCAACTCAAAATATTTCAAGGTAATAACTTCGTCTATCCATCTTGTTCGTCTACGAGAACCTGGTGATAGACTAACCCCAATTAATTGTTGCTTAGGGTGATCAATGGAATGTTTGTTGCATAGTTGAAACCATCAAAATGAGATTGATCCAATTTAGATAAGTGCATCTCCATTTCTTCCAACTTCATAAGGAGAATAATCTTTGATAGACAATGAGTCATAAGTTATTTTCCCAAATCATGCAGCTTGTAACTCACCTCAAGAACTTCATTTAAAGGAACATTTGACCTCTGAGAAATTTACTGCACTGACCTGTTAAGGAAATCCTTCACCTATTAACCATATCCAATCGGTGAATCCCAATACACAGGCTGAAAAGGATGATTTGTACTTTTTGAGAGTCGGTGCTCTCTAACTAATGTTGGTTCATCATTTGATCAGAGTTGGTGCTTTGAGGAGGATTGGTGCTCTCTTACCGTGGTTGGTACCTCAACTAACAGGAGTTTCTGCTTCAGTTGCTCAGTGTTAGTGCGCAAAGAAGGTTGGTCCTCTCTGTGGGTTGGTGCCCATTTTGTTAATGAAAGTAATTGTGAGCTGTGGTTATTTTTACCCAAACGGGTTTTCCACAAGAAATCTAGTGTTAGAATTTGGTGGTTGCTCCCTTTATGTTTTACATGGTTTCTACAGTTGAAAGTTTTAAGAGTTTACTGAATCAACCCCCTCAACCCACCCTGCAGTATTTCATTTGTGCCTTTCAATTGGTATTAGAGCAAGGGGCCTTTGAAAATATAACTCCAATGCTAGAAGGCGATCCTGAATGCACACAGGGTTCTCACGAAGGTTTAGCTACGAATAGAGCACCTCTTAATTTTATTTCATGGCTCTAAGTACGCATTCTGAAGGGTTCAAATGCATACCTATCTAATGGCTCTTGGCTTTTATGTTTGTAGAATTGTGGAGAATGGTTATACAATTGCCCCAACTCCTCCAACGGATGCTAATAGGAAGAGAGCTTTTAAAAACAATGCAAAAGTGATGAAAGCAATCTTACATGGTTTGTCAAAGACAAAACTTGTGAGAGTCAAGCATTGCTATATAGCTAAAGAGATTTGGGACAAACTTCGTGAAACATATGAATAATCTTTAGTTGAACAAATATTCTTCATGGCCATTGATGAAGTACACGATGAAATCAAGAACATGAAGATTGAAGTGATGGAAGAGGAGAAGATCTTGAAGAGGAGCTAATAAGAGCTTTAAATGAAATCAAGAGACTTGCAAAGAAAAAACAGAACTTGAAAACTATTCTACAAGATGACTATGAGGCTAAAACCAAGACATCTCAAGCTCTTGAAGAAGCATGATTTAAAGATTCAGGTTGGAGAGGCAAAGAAAACAGAAAAAGAAATCAGAAAACAACATAACTCAATGAAGAAGACTGTGAAAGACTTGAATGTGAGATTGTGTCACTTAGAAAGCTACATAAATCTTCAACGCAGTTGAATTATGAAAAGACAGATCAGAAAATTTTCATGTCCTTGAATTAGCTTATTAGCTCACAAAAGTCATCTAAAGACAAAGGTGGCGTTCACCTTGGAGAAGTTCAAAATTCTATGTCTACAAAAGAAGATAAGATAAGGATAAGATAAATTATTTAATGTCCAACAAGAGACCACAAACACGTCTAAGGAACTGAAAAGCATACAAACAGAGCACCAAACAGTGTCCGTAGAAACAACAAAACAAGAAAGTGGAAAGACAGAAACAAGAAAACCTAGGTAATCCTCACAGGCATGTCATAGTCCAGAACTAGAGGATACAGTCTAGGGCAAAGGTGTGTGGGAGCACGAAGTTGTATCGCCTCTTGGAGATAGAGGGCAAGGCAGTGCTGGTTGGTGTAACTGAAGAAAGAGGATAGGCTCCTGCACCCCTTGAACAAGCAGTAGAACCTCCCCCGAATCTCATAGTAAATGGGGTAATGGAAGCTAAAATGGTTGTTCATCTCCACCTCCCCAAGTGGGCAAAGGTGGCAAGTCATATCCTCTTTGTCAATAGGATGAATAGTTTGTATATGTAGCCAATGGGAGCCCACCGTAAAGGATCCCAAGGAGTTTTAGAGGGCACAAGTCCAATGATAGGTGAGATAATGAGGCCGAACAATGACCCCATCGTGGAGAACCAGATAGAGCTCAGCATAAGAAGCCATCCTCAAGCAGAGCCCGCTAAAGGGTTTCTCCACGTCATGATAATATATTGTCTACGAATGTTGGTCCTGACGTGCTCATTCAGCTCTTGTTGAGAGAGAAGGACGTGAGCAGGCCACCCAAGGAGAATTGAAATGCGGTAAGGTAGTAAGACCCCGCAACAGCCTTGGAAGAGTAATAGGCCAGGTAAAATATTTGTGGTGACCCTCAAAGGAATTTGCAAAGCCCCGAAGCCGGTGAGATACCAAACCAAATCAAGCATAGTGCCAACCTTGAGAATGAGCACCAAACTCTGTCAAGATAATATTGTGGGGAGTGGACAGATGACATATGATTATGCGTCGAAGGAGGGTCTGGACTCTCTCAATCAAAGCCCCATCGGACTCGAAGAGAGAGGGACACCAACAATAGAATTGTAGAGGATTGTTGGTCTGACCAAAGAGTCTAGAAGTGACATCTTTGTTGTGGTATCTTGAAAGTGATGTCTAAAGCACAGTCTCTCGAGCATAGCCAAGGGATCAAGACCTTTATTGACCCAGGGCTGCATGGCAAGTCTCAAGCTGAAACAGGTTCCAGAGAACTTAATCCCCAAGAAGGTATAGGAGGAAGTAATCTTAATCTCGAATCCTTGAAAGTACACATGTAGATGTGAAGTCTTCAAGCAGTTAAAAGCCATCATCGGGTCTTGCCCAGATTCACAAAAAGCTGTCGTGAAACACAAAAGGAGGTCAACACATGAAGTAGCCTCAAGAGACCCTCTGGGGAAGAAGCCAAGAGAACCATGTCATTGACAAAGAGAAAAGTGGATATCAAAACCTAGTGTAAGTAGAAGCCATCACTCGGAGGTGAGAAGTCATAGAGGAAGGACTTAAGCTCATCAATGTATGTATCAAAGAGAGTAGGGGAGAGAGGGCACCCCTATTTCACCCCCACGGTGCTCTAAACGGGATCTGAGAAACCCTGTGGAGTCCTAAACTAGCCAAACACACTCTCATATAACCTCCCGATAGCCATCAGTAAAGTCTCAGAAATCCCAATGTCCCTATGTCTCTAGAAGAGGGTTATCTGAGGAACAAAATCAAACATTTTGTGAAAGTCAACAAAGCAGCAATACACTTTCACTAAGCAGTGACAAGCCTCCTCAATGATAGTCCAAAGGGTTAAGACATGGTCCATAGTCTAAAAATCAGTACAAATGTCAGTTTGCCCCCTACCCCAACAATGTCGATGATCAAAATCCCTGGATAGATAGTATTCAACACGGTGGCATAGAGTTTGGCAAACATGTGCCCAACCATGATGGCCCTACAGTTGTTAGGGTCCAAGACATATCTGGTCCTATGAATCAAATATATAATATGTCACAACCAAGAGTCAGGAAAGCCAGTACAAAACACTATATTAAAGAGTGTAGTGAGAAGGGGGCCCAAGATAGTAATACCAAGCTTGAAGAGCTCTACTTGGAACCCTTCCTCATCTGTTGTCCTACTATTGGTCATGTATCTAACTGCCTTACTAACATTGAAGAATGTGAAGTGGGGCGTCAAGGTGGAGGCTAGTCAAGGTTCTCGTAGAGAGAGGAGGTGTAGGAAACTAGGGAGTTGTGGTCTAAGGCACTATACACTAGAAGAGCTTCAAAGACTGCAAAAGAGAAGCATAGAGGGATCTACACTGCATCATGAGGAACACCCGGTGAAAAAAGACAGTGGTAATCGATCCTTAATTGGATGAACATGGGGGAAATGGTGAAGAAGGCCAATAAAATCAAGAGGTGAAAGGATTTGCAATCCTCATCAAACCACTAGTTCATGGGGCTTCTTACACTTTTGACTACAGAAAAGGGAGGAGGTACAGTGGGGGATGGAGAAGAGGGTGGCCGCCCATAGCGTAGTAGCCAACAAATCAAACATGGAGGGAGCATCCCCATATTTGGTGAAGGAATCCTAGGGGAGAAGCTGTCTGAGGTGATAAATGAAGAGGTCACGGTCACTCTTGGCAAAGCAAAAGGAGGTGTGGGTGGAGGGGGCCAACTCAAGAAGGGAGGTGAGGGGAGGGTGGAACAAGGGGGAGAGACCTTGAAGGTGAGGCTAAGGAGGGCGTGATTGGCCAAAGGATAACGAGAGGTGGCAAAGTGACTGATGGAGGGGATGTGGAAGCACAAGAACACAAATGTTGACAGCTCAAAGGATTCAACATCAAAGATCAAAAGCTTTCTATCTGAAGACAAACATGTATGAAAAAGTTTTAAAATTCTTTCTTTCGTGGTTATTGTTTCTATTGCAATTATTTTGGACACAAGACAATCAACAATAGAGAAATGATTTAATACTCCTCCAAGAAGTTACAATGTATACGCTACAAATGTAATAATTATGATAACACTGCAAAAGGGTGTAGAAGGCGGTATGGCAGATTTCTCTAAGCAAAAGATTGAAAAAGATCAAAGCAAACGAGGTTGCTAAGGTTTGGAGGAAGAAGGAGAAAGAAGTATTAGTGGAATCTCTGATTGTGAAAACAGCCTCTCTTGCACACAATGGAAATGCGGTATATTGGCAGTGGTTGTTTTAGGCATATGATTGGAGATAGGAGAAAGTTTATCACTTTCAAAAGTACTAATGGAGGGAAGGTAAGTTTTGTCGATAATACATATGCAAAAAACAAAGGTACAGGTACACTTGTTTTGAATGATCGTATGAAAGAAGTTGAAAGTGTTTTGTAAGTAGAAGGTCTGAAACAGTGATTTAAATATAAGTCAATTGCGTGATCAAGGACACAGTTTTGTGTTTAATTTGAATTTTTGTGAGATTAAAAGAGACATTAATTATATTGCTGGATACTAACAATATGTACATTCATGATTCTATGAAAAGGAAAAAATTGGGAGTTTTAACTCCATCACTGGTTTGCAGTTTGGACTTGGGAGGAGTTTTTATTGTCACGTTACTCTGCCCTTTCTCAGTTATGTGATTTGGTTTCAGCTATGCAGGATAGTTTTAGTTATGCGAGTTGAGTTCAGTTACGTAGGATGGTTTCAAGTATGTATGTTGATCTTGTCATAATGTGAAAGGGGGAGAAATGAGTCAAACTATGCAGCTTTATTTTAGATTGAGTCAGTTTTTTTCACCATTGTTTTAGAGGTTCTTTGATTCAATTTGATTTTAGAAGGGTTGCCATCAATGATAGAGGGAGCAATTGTTAAGTACGTTATCACTGATGTCAGAGATCGATGATCAATGTAGTATAAATTTTAGAGGATTACTCGAAGTAATAGAAATTTTGGTTGAACTACTTGCTTTCTTGGTTATGCTGCTTGATGTGCTTCAGCTAATTGAATGCCTGGTTGAGCTACCTAATAGTCTGGTTGACCAAACTGGTTGGTTGTCTGGTTCAGCTAGCTGCTTGTACACCTGAGCCGCTTGTTTCTCCATTTGCTAGCCTAGTCAGATTAATGTGCCATGTCATCAATTGAATTTCCTAAGGTCAGGGTGTTAAGTTTTGAGCCCAAAAATCAATGATGATAAACAGCAATAAGAAAGTGTCAAAACTGAAGCAATTTACACCAAAAATATCCCAAGAAAACCCTTCTAGAATGAAGGGAAAACCCAGCCACACAACAAAAATATATCTTTATTGATAATGGAATGTTCAAGCGTACAATATCCTTTGCTTGATGCACATATATAACAATAGGAGAGACTTCACATTATAACCAAAGGTCTCTTGAGATTCCCATAACTCCTATAATTAATTATAACTCTTCGGATATTCATGCGTTAATGCATGTGAATGACACATGTCATTTACATTTATTATTACAAATTAAACTTAAGTGACCTTTTCAGCTGAACATAATAATAATGGTAATAATGTTCATATTTCTAGAGATAAAGATCTCTATCGCAGCTACAAACTTTAACTCTCCCTCTTAGCAAGAGAGAGATCTTTAGCTGAATAGTCACACAACGCTACAACCAAAAAATGTCAATAATAAATTCTGATCATACGAATTCAAAACATAATTCATGGAGTTATTCAGCATGAAAACCTATAACAATGAGTCATATTCAGGGAATCACTCAACATGAAAACCTATAACAATTACTCATATTCATAGAATCACTCAACATGAAAAGATTTGTAAGACTCACAACTAAGCCTTTATTCACGGACTCTCTCAACATGAACTGTCATGGAATCTCTCAACATGACATCCAACTCCCATCACGGAATCTCTCAACGTGATGACATCATGGACTCTCTCAACATGATGTTCACTATCGCATAGTGAAATAGTTATCATAGTTGATCTTACAATCTCATTTATTCACACAAGAATAAAATAGGCAATTACAACCTGAGACTTGATTCCATTCAAGTCTCAGATTTTATAAATACCACAAATATCACAAGCATCTATGAGAGTGATGGGGATTCCATAAGTACTCCTTAATTATGAAGCCTCCCTTTGAAGCTAAAATCTCCCTCTAAAGCTCAACATCTCCCTCTGGAGCTATAATCCTTATCTTGTTGCATCCTGCAAGCAAGAAAGATTATTAAAATCAAATATCAATGCTAAACATAATCTCTTTTCAAGTAATATAACCATAAATATTCATCTCTTTGTGGTCTAAACACTCATACACAAAGAGGTTAAGAATGATGCCTCAATAGCTATTTCCAATTATATAATAAGAATTCAAGAAAATAAAAGACTTATCTCTGATTGTCTAATAGTATAAAAATCATCATAATGTTGCAGTTGCCTGACATCCAGCAACTTCAAATACTCTTAGCAAAGTAAACGATTGAGAGAGTACTGAACTCCCACAATTTCAGAATGTTTAGTTTTGTCACTACACAAAGCTTCATAAATAGGGTTGTGGGGAGTCCCTGAGAATATCCAACCTCTGTGATGGTGACTCCATGGATGTGAGTTCTAATCCCCAAAAACATCCTGCCCAAAATTGTGCAAGCTGGTTACCGAGTGTAGGCAAATCTGTATCAGGCCCATTTGCTCCTTCCATTCTGAAGCTAAATATTAAATCAGTCCTAAGGAGTGTTCTCATCTCAAGGTCGAGGGACAAGGTCTCTGCAACATGATGCATACTGGAAAGCACAAGTTTTCTCTTATTGTACCTCTCTTCGTAGGTCTAAATGTCATCCTTAGAGACAAGGCGCTTGCTGAGATCGATGTAACAGGCTCCATCCTTCCCACCTTTACGCAGGTTGCTAAAGCTTTGAATGCGTCACTGTGATAGCTCCGAGAACAATATCATGCCCTTTATGTTGTTGTATTCCAACAATGATACATAAGCCCCCATATCTGCAATGTTCTTCACCTGAATCATCACCGCCATGTCCACTTTTGGGTAACGAGATGCATACATCCTGCATTCTAAATTAGGTGTCGTTCCCATCGCTAGACTACAATCCCTACGACCCTCTAAATCACCAAAATCTTATGAGCTGCTAGCTTTATGTCGCCTTCTTGGAATGGATTGAAGGATGCTTTGCTCCTTTTTCAAACCCAATATTTGCACTTGGGCAGTGGGACTCAAATGATTAATATGATTCTACTCGAAGGTACTCAGCAGAACTATAACTAACCACCACAATAAAAGTACGATCATAAATAATAAAGGGAGCTCAAAACATGATATGGACAAATGTTAGCCAAACGAAGCTTAATCATCTCAATCCAAAGAAAACCCAGGTAGACCAACTTGATATAAAAGACAGCAATCATAAAAGCTACATGCAAATACAGTTGTCGACGGTAGAAACCGTTGTCAAAGAAATCAATTAAAGATGAATTATATAACTCATGTGAATTAAAAATAGCAATAAACAAATAACATCCACGAATATCATTCTACACTCTACGAGTAGACAAGGTCTTGGCAGTCCCCTGCAAAAAATTTACTTGACGTTACAAAGCTCTCAACACAACATATTAAAATAATTGAAGCGAACCAAATTGGTTATGACAAAGAATGCCAAACCAATGCAAATACAAGGAATTGTCAAAGAAGCATAACAACAATGCAAGCCCTGCAACATTGATGCCCTGGCCATATAGAATTAGAAAATGGAAGATAAACTCTCGACATTCTTACAGAATGAACAATACCTCCAAAATATAACCCGAAAGAAGAATGGAGCCAAGACTAAGAGTCATGACATCAAAACAAATAAATGGCCAAAATACATTAAAAATCGCACATGCCAACACAATAAAAGAGAAGAGAAAGCTCTTCCTTTGACAAATTCCAAACATAGAGTACTGTCGGATATACAATGCCATAGCAGATTATAGTCACAACTATAACACAGAAACCCTTCGCAAAGAGATCCTCCTCTATAATGATTCCCTAAAGAGATTTCAGAGACATTATTTTAACTATACTGTCTCTCCACAGTCAATGAATTTTCAACATGTCGTCTCCACCATTGATGGTTTCCTAGACGAATTGCAGAAGAAGATAATCATGCAATACTATGTACAGTAACATTAGATTTAACAATCAAAAGATAACGACAAAAACCCCTCAATGCTATTGTCTAATTAGGCTCCGATACCATGTTAAGTTTTGAGCTCAAAAATCAATGATGATAAACAGCAATAAGAAAGAGTCAAAACAAAAGCAATTTACACCAAAAATATCTTGGGTAAACCCTTCTAGAATGAAGGGAAAAACACAGCCACACAACAAAAATATATTTTTATTGATAATGAAATGTTCAAGTGTACAATATCCTTTGCTTGATGCAAATATATAACAATAGGAGAGACTCTTCACATTATAACCAAAGGTCTCTTGAGATTCCCATAACTCCTATAATTAATTATAACTCTTTGGATATTCATGCCTCAATGCATGTGAATGACACGTCATTTACATATAATATTACAAATTAAACTTAAGTGGCCTTTTCAGCTGAACGTAACAATAATAGTAATAATGTTCATATTTCTAGAGATAAAGATCTCTATCGCAGCTACAAATTTCAACATGGGGATCTTCATTGTTATGCTGAGTGATGAATAATTAGTGAGTTTTGAACTTCTTTTGGGTAATTCAAATAAACGAACAAACAGATACTCATGAGTTGTGATTCATGAAAGGATGCGATGGCATAAGAGACAACATTTTTGTCTTGTTCATTAACAAGCCAGCAAAGGAAATTGCCATGTAGCTCATCTATGAAAAGGTGTCTAAATATGACATGTAGTGATAGAAAGGGGTTGAGTAAATTTAAGGCATTGAATATTTGACACATCAAGTTGATAATATTAGAAGAAAAGGATTGCTGCCAGGTTCAGAATTTAATAATTGGGCGTTTTTTCTTCTAATTCTCCCTGAGCTATTTTGAACAGTAATATGTATCATGGCCTGCAAGTTGCAAGTCATGAAATCAAATTCATTAAGTTCTGCAGCAGCATTTCAAAAAAGATGTCGTGTCTTTGAAAGAGTGAGGCTATGAGTATCTAGATGTTTTTGTTTTTTGAAGAAACTGATATATTAACAATGACTGGGTGTTTTTCCTGGAGTTGCACAGAAAAAGAGTAGTGCATTTTAATAAGGAGTCGGGCTTTCTGAATATTAGCTGGCATTTATTTTCACTGGGTGTTTTTAGTAAGTATCGGTTACAGAATGTAATGTTATTTTTTTAGATATGGTTGGGCTGTTAGTTTCTTCTATCTCATCTTGGTCTGAGACAGCATGATAATGCAGAGGATGTGTATCTGACTAGTGGTGTGTTTTATTTAGATAAGCTAAGATAAATTTATTAGAAGAAGTGCTTTTCTTTTGGAGGTTGATAATCTTTATTGTTGAGAGTTTTGGTAATCTTTTAGTTTTCAGAAAAGTACATATGCCAGAATATGTGATGTATGTGATTTTATTTAAATTGTGAAGTATGACATAGATATAGAGGCATGAAGGTGACGAGATGAGTATATATATGTTGGGCAGTGACTCTGATGAGCCAGTTTTTCTGAAGATTAAAATTATTCTTGAGTCAATATTTTATAGTGCTGTGTTAATTTTCATGGCAATGAAAATGTACCATTAAAGATAAATGGAGTGTGGTGAAGATGTAGAGTTCGATATTACAGAAAAAAAGGGCTGGTGTGGAGTAGGATATTCCTTGTGTGTGATTTTTGTGTTGAAAGAGTTTGTAAAAGTTGTGTTTGATGGAGGAGTCTGGTTTTCGTTAGAGTTGTGTGGTTGAAGGTATGGAAACAAAAATATCATATCAGATTTGGTGTATTTTTTAGAGTTGGTGCTCTCTAACTGAGATTGGTGTCTCAACTGATCAGATTTGGTGCTTCAAGGAGGGTTGGTGCTCTCTAACAGGGGTTGGTGTCTCAACTGACTGGAGTTCGTGCTTCAAAGAGGGTTGGCGCTCTCTGTGGGTTGGTGCTCAGTTTTAGTAATTTGGGTTAGTGTCTTTTTTGTTAATGAAAGTTATTGTACGACATATTTTTTACCCGAAAGGGTTTCCCGTGAGAAATTGGATGTTAGTGTTTTAATGGTTACTCTCTTTATGTTTTGTGTTGTCTCTGCATCTAAAAGTTTCGAAGTTTTGAAATGCTGGTTCACCCTCCCCATAGTATTTCCCGTGCATTCTTCAAAACTCACCTACTCATTGGTGAGTCTTGGCAAGTACTCCACTACCCCAACTCGTAGATAAGGAGAGAATTCAGTGGCTCACCAAGTATACAAATTATGCCCTTACTCATTTGCTCCCACACCCTGAATAAAAATGCATACCACCATATCTCCAGATGACTATATTTTTGTTTTAAAATCTTCCTCTTTACTACATTCATCTTGAAATTACAAAATTGTATAAGCATTGCTAAAACAACTCATCTTTCAAATTTTCTGGCATCATGTTTTAGGAAACGTTCGAAATTCCTGGCGAAGCTGTGTTGCTAAGTTCTTTCCACATTCGGTGCGATCTAAGCCTGTAAGGCATTGAAAGTCCAGGGTCAGCAAATGCCAGTTTGTTATATAAAGGGAAAGACATTGGGATCTGTGCTTTTATGTCAACAAGTACAGAGGTACATAAGAAAAGGTCATTTTGACTATATTTTTACTGATTTAACTTCCTGAGTTAGCGGGTGAGATTGTGGGATAAGAAAACTATATATGGCTGCACTCAAACCTTGTTTGATCTGAATAAATCAAATTGACAGAATATTTATGAAATGCAACTGTTTTAAATACTTCAGCCCTATTTGACTACTGGTATAATTATATCTCAGTTTTCTTAACTTTCCCAAAACTGGATCAGTTGATTGCTGCAAGTAGGACCAGCATACTGACAAATCCTTTTTTATTACTGGGCCAGTTGATTTCTGAAATTTTATCATCACAGATACTTGTCATCTTTTTTTTTGTTAGTGCAGTACACTTTGGGGTGAAATATGTTTTGGTTTAGCTATTTGTGAACCCAGTGAAGCAGGTACACCCAGTGAAGTCCCCAAGTGAGTGGTATGTATGGATTACCCCCACATGTGAACCTCAGATGAACAAAGTACACGAAAGCCAATAAATACAAATCAATCCTGTCAAACAAAAGTAATGCTGCTTCAATTATTGTTTTCATATTCTGTTACCAATAAACCAGGAGAAAAAGAAACAGGAGTGAGAGGGCAAATTTATATTACCATTGCAACAAGTTCTGCAACATCCATTGTAATAGGCTGGAATTCTAAGCTGACCTGTTCACCAATATTCAGAAGGATATCTTGCAAAGTGTCAATACCTTCACGAGTTCTTTTTGCCAATTCAACAAGAGTCATCCCATCAAAAATGTCAATAATCTTATCATGTGAAGACCAAACTGCCCTCTTTGGTCTTGGTGGAACATATTTGGCCTCCACTGGTGGTTGGGTACGCTTCTCCTTCTTTTCTCGTTTTGGTCTCCTTATATTCTTCACACCAACTTCATCAAGTTTTCGTTTTGCTTGCACTGCAAAGCCAATATGAAAGCATCTACAGTCCAACAAACAAATCCAGTATAACATAGAAAAATAAGATACACTGCAGATTTTTTCTTTAATAACCAAAGGTGTAGGAAAATCACCTCCTACAGGAAATTACCAATCAAATCATCTACTATACATTCAATGCTTCCTTTGTCTCATACACTCTTTCAAATCTCAAATAAGTACACAATAGCATAAAACTCAAAGAAGTCACTGAGAATCTCAAACCGCCAATCCATAAAATTTATTAAAAAAAATGACTCTGAATATCTGATTAAGAGGTCATAAGAATACTTCACTGCATCTCTGATTTAAATATTATTTTCCTTATAACAGCAACCAGTTGTTAGTTTAGTTAGCTTTGGACAGCTGTTCGTCCATTTGCTCTTATTTAGCAAGTAATTGTTTTGCTAACAAATTGGTTAGGTTAGAGACAAATATTTGTTAATTAATTGACCACTTTTGGAAACAACTAGAAACCGACTTGGTTAGGGTTGTTAAGTTGTTTTAATCTCGACCGTCGATTGAGAATCAATCTTGGCCATTGGTTTACCAACAGGAGTAGTATAAAAGGAGGTCAGGGGGGCATTTGGAGAACACGAAGTTTGGAGAAACATTTGCAGTGCTAGCAAATGAGTTTGTAAATTTGCAGTGTTAGCAAACAGTCTTGCAGTGATAGCAAGGGCATAGTGTTAGCGTGTGAATAGCAGTGGGGAATATCAACGAGAGAAATTAGGAGGTTGTTGGAGTTTTGCCAGTGAGAGGCAAGGAATTTTGTATCTCTTGATTTGCTGAAGTTTAATATATTTCCTCATCTGTAGAACTGGTTTTCCCTTGGGGATTTTTCCAGGGACAATTTGTCCGAAAATATTGTGTTCATTGTGTTCTGCATTTCTTTCCGTATTTTATAAGTGAAGTTGCAGTTGTGTTATTTTTCAATATTAGCTGGGAATTTGTTTTCAGCAGTTTAATAATCAATTACAATAGGAGATTAATAATCAGTGACTGCAATAGTTGATTTTTCACATGGTATTAGAGCATTGTTAAGGGTAGAAGAGTTTTGCCCTAGGAAAGAAATTTTGATCTCTTTAGATTTATTATTGCTTTAAACCCTTGAGATGGCTTCAACTGGTTTGAGAGATCAGGACAGATTGGATGGTGCCTCGAATTTTGGTGTCTAGAAGGCCAGAATTTCATTCTTGTTGGAAGAGAATGGTATCAAGGATCATGCTACCAGTATTGTACTTGTACCAACGGATGCAACACAGCTTGCAGCACATAAGAAGGACGATGCCAAGGTGAGGAGGATTATCCTTGATGGTGTCAAGGATCATATTGTTCCACATATCGCAGAGCTAAATATAGCAAAGAAGATGTGGGATGCCATTCTGAATCTATACTAGAATGCTACCACCAACAGGAAGTTGATTCTCAGAGAGAAGCTAAAGAATACCCGGATGAACCAAGGAGAAGACGTCACAAGTTACCTCACCAGGCTCAGACTTGTCAAGGACGAGTTAGCAGTTGTTGGAGATAGCCCTAGTGATGACGAGCTAGTGAGAATAGCCCTAAATGGGTTTACTAAACAATGAAGTGTCTTTGTTCAAGTTGTTAGTGGACGAGATACTTTACCGAGTTGGGATCGATTATGGACTAATTTTCACTCAGGAGGAGTTTAGACTAAGTCTTGTCAATGGGGCCAACAAGAGTCAGAAAAATGAGGTGGAACAAGAGAACATTGCCCTAGTGGGTAAAAGGAAACCAAAGAAGTGATCTAGCAAAGGATCAAATTCACAAAGCAAAAAGAAGAAGGACCTTTCTAAGGTCAAGTGCTTTGGATGTCATGAGTTTGGCCACTATGTCAGTAAATGCCCAAAGAGGAAGAAGGGTAAGAAGTAGGTGGTAGCTTCAGCAAGTGCGGAAGAACTCTCCATTAGAATGGAAGATGAGTTTGCACTCATAGCTTGTATGGTTAGCTCAACCTCACAATGTGTTTGGTATATAGATAGTGGGGCATCATTTCATATGACAAGAGTTAGAGAGTACTTCTCCAGTTATAAGGAGGAGGACACCAACATCCAGATTTCTATGGGAAACTTGTCCAAACTCAACCCAGTTGGGAAAGGGACTGTTCAGTTTCAGAGGGAGAATGGAAAGATAATTCCCCTTCATGATGTGTTGTATGTGCCACGCTTAGGTATGAATTTGATTTCTATATCTGTTCTTCGAGATGGGGGGTATAATGTACTCTTTAGAGGGACAAATGTGTTGACTAAGCACAAGGATTGGAAATCACCCATAATTATTGGAGTTAGGAGTGGTCGCCCTTATAGATTGCAGTTTGATACTCCTAAGGCACTCATGAGCAACAGTAATCCTAGAGATCTTGGAGAGCTATGGCATAGGAGGATGGACCATATTCATCATGGAGCACTTAGATTGCTTCGTGAGACGGTGACAGATGTTCCAGAGGTGAGCACAGAGCATGATGATGTATGTAAGGGATGTGTGTTGGGGAAGTTTGCAAAAGCATCTTTTCCAAGGAGTGACACTAGATCTGAGGGTGTTCTTGAACTAGTATATTCAGATGTTTGTGGACCGACATTGACGAAATCTCTCAGAGGATATGAGTACTATGTTACTTTTATTGATGATTTCTCCAGGAAGACCTAGATATACTTCTTGAAAACTAAGGATGAGGTTTTCAGTCGATTCCAAGAGTTCAAGGCTCTTGTGGTGAATTCGACAGGAAGATAAAGGTTCTTCGGTCAGACAATGGAGGCGAGTACAAAGGAAATGTCTTCCAGGAGTTCTATACCAGAGAAGGAATCAAGAGAGAATGGATTGTTCCTTACAATCTACAGTAGAATGGAGTTGCTGAGAGGAAGAACCGTTCTATATCAGAGGCAACAAGAGTTATGCTACATGACCAGGACATGCCCCGTTACTTATGGGCAGAGGCGTGTAATACAACAGTCTACATTCAAAATAGAGTTCCACACAAGGTGCTAGGGAAGATAACACTAGAGAAGGCTTTCATAAGGAAGAGGCCAGATGTTGGTCACTTCAGATATTCGGGAGTCTGGCATATTGTCATATTCCTAGAAATACACGTACAAAATTAGATCAAACTGCAAAGAGGGTGTACTTTGTTGGGTATAGTGAGACCTCAAAGGCATATAGGATTTTCATTTTGGGGACTAAAAGAATTATTGTCAAATGTGATGTCAAGTTCATGGAGGACAAAGCATTCAGGAGATCCAGAGATTTGCCAGCAAATGATCAGAGTGAGCAGCCGACAGAAGCTCCAAGACCGAGTCAAGGGCAGCAAAGCTCAAGTACAGTTACCAGTACAAGTGTAGACTCAAGTAGTGAAGATTCACAAAGTATGGAGCAATAGGTGCAACAGGGAATGCATCTAGAGGACTTAGAGGTTGACATTTCATCCTCTACAGTTGGTAGCAGAAACCATGAGTTTCTAGATACACAAAGGGATACGCAGGAGTTTGTGGGAGATCCTAGGAAGAGTACTAGACAGCGGAGACAACTAGCCAAGTTCAATGACTATGTGGCATTAGTTAGTCAGTTGGTAGATAGTGAGCCTTCTAGCTATCAAGAGGCTGCAAAGCTTCAAGTATGACGAGATGCTATGGTTGAGGAGTATTCCTCAATAATGCAGAATGATGTGTGGGAGGTAGTTCCTAGACCAACAGATAGAGCAGTTGTTGGATCATGTTGGATCTATAAGATAAAGCACGGTGCAGATGGTAGCATCGAGAAATACAAGGCGAGGTTGTGGCAAAGGGGTTCTCTCAGAAGGAGAGAATAGAATATGAGGAGACATTTGCTCCAGTTGCCAGGTATACTTCTATACGAGCTGTAATCTCACTTGCAGCATAGATGGAATGGCAGATCCATCAAATGGATGTCAAGACAGCATTCCTTAATGGTGAGTTGAAGGAGGAGGTATACATAGAACAACCAGAAGGCTTTGTAGCACACAACAAAGAGACCCACATGTGCAAATTGAAGAAAGCATTGTACGGACTCAAGCAGGCTCCTAGAGCGTGGTATGAGCGCATTGATACATACTTGCAAAAAATGAGCTTCGTGAAGAGTGAAGCAAATGCTAACCTCTACTACTTGATGGTTGGGGGTGAGATTCTCATTCTTGTTCTTTATGTGGACGACCTGTTTCTTACAGGTTCACTAGGGCTCATAGTGGATTGCAAGAGGAGCCTTGCAGAAGAGTTCGAGATAAAGGATTTGGGACTTATGCACTACTTTCTAGGCATGGAAGTGTGGCAGACAGATGGGGAGATTTTCCTTGGTCAAGGGAAATAGCGCATTGAAATCTTGAAGAAATTCGAGATGGAGGATTGCAAAGCCATGTCTACACCCATGATCACACATTGGAGGAAGGTAGATACATCCAGGGAGAAGGATGTAGATCCCACTTTATATAGACAGTTGATTGGTTCACTTATGTATTTGGTCAATACTAGGCCAGATATAGCATTTGCAGTTAACTCTCTTAGTCAGTTCATGGTTGAACCAAAGAGAATTAATTGGATGGCGGCCAAGCATTTATTGCATTACTTGTGTGGTACAGTTGAGTATGGAATCAGATATGTTCGGGGTGAAGGTATCAGGTTGATAGGCTATACTGACGCAGATTGGGCAGAAAGTACAACGGACAAAAGGAGCACTTCAGGGTGTTGTTTCAGCTTGGGATCAAGAGTTGTTTCTTGGTTCAGCAAGAAGCAGAAGTATGTGGCTTTGAGTTCAGCAGAAGCAGAATACATAGCAGCTAGTATGGCGACATGTGAAGCTATATGGCTTCGGAAGTTTTTAGTAGCTTTGTTTGGTCAGAAGGTTGAGACTGCTGTAATACATTGTGATAATCAGAGTTGCATCAAGTTGTCTGAGAATCCAGTGTTTCATAATAGGTCTAAACATATAGATATCAGATATCACTTCATCAGAGATTGTGTACAATGGGGGGTTGCTCAGCTACAGTACATACCTACAGAGGAGCAGGTAGCAGACATTCTAACTAAGGCATTAGGAAAGGCAAAATTTATCTTCTTCAGAGATAAGTTAGGTGTCATGCAGAACAGCTTCCTCGCTAAGAGGGAGTGTTAGTTTAGTTAGCTTTGGACAGCTGTTCGTCCATTTGCTCTTATTTAGCAAATAATTGTTTTGCTAACTTATTGGTTAGGTTAGAGACAAATATTTGTTAATTAATTGACCACTTTTGGAAACAACTAGAAATCGACTTGGTTAGGGTTGTTAAGTTGTTTTAATCTCAACCGTCGATTGAGAATCAATCTCAGCCATTGGTTTACCAACAAGAGTAGCATAAAAGGAGGTCAAGGGGGCATTTGGAGAACACGAAGTTTGGAGAACACGAAGTTTGGAGAAACATTTGCAGTGCTAGCAAATGAGTTTGTAAGTTTGCAGTGTTAGCAAACAGTCTTGCAGTGTTAGCAAACAGTCTTGCAGTGATAGCAAGGGCGCAGTGTTAGCATGTGAATAGCAGTGGGGAATATCAGCGGGAGAAATTAGGAGGTTGTTGGAATTCTGCTAGTGAGAGGCAAAGAATTTTTTATCTCTTGATTTGCTGAAGTTTAATATAATTCCTCATCTGTAAAACTGGTTTTCCCTTAGGGGTTTTTCCAGGGACAATTTGTCCGAAAATATTATGTTCATTGTGTTCTGCATTTCTTTCCATATTTTATAAGTGAAGTTGCAGTTGTGTTATTTTTCGATATTAGCTGGGAATTTGTTTTCAGCAGTTTAATAATCGTTTACAATAGGAGATTAAATATCAGTGACTGCAATAGTTGATTTTTCACACTAGTGATTTGACTGTAACATGTATAAACACCGGCACTCTATCTATTATGCATTTATGGTTGGCATTCGCAATATGTGAAAATATTGGACAAGAACTACAAGCATACAAGTGCTATGTCAAAGGGTTCATCTTCATATTAAAACTGTTGGCTATAATCAATTGAAATCCAAGGCAAAAGTTGTCGCAAATATTTTAAGGGATATTATTTCTTTAATAACCAAAGGTGTAGGAAAATCACCTCCTACAGGAAATTATCAATCAAATCATCTAATATGCATTCAATGCTTCCTTTGTCTCATACACTCTTTCAATCTCAAATAAGTACATAATAGCATAAAACTCAAAGACGTGACTGAGAATCTCAAACTGCCAATCCATAAAATTTATTAAAAAAATTGACTCTGAATATCTGATTAAGAGGTCATAAGAATACCTCACCACATCTCTGATTTAAATATTATTTTCCTTTTAACAGCAACCAGTGATTTGACTGTAACATCTATAAGCACCGGCACTCTATCTATCATGTATTTATGGTTGGCATTGGCAATATGTGAAAATATTGGACAAGAACTACAAGCATACAAGTGCCATGTCGAAGGGTTCATCTTCATATTAAAACAGTTGACTATAATCAATTAAAATCCAAAGGAAAAGTTGTAGCAAATATTTCAAGGGATTTTACACAATAAACATCCATATGTGGAGATGCATTGGTATGAACAAAGGACCCTAAGCAATTTCAGCCATCAATCCCATGTCACAAGTCACAACAATACTTACCAACAAGTGTTGAGAAATTAAACAAACCCCTACGATTATAAATAAAAAATGACAATACCCTGAACAAAATGAGTACATGCTTTCAGCTACAAGAATGACATAGAACCAGCAATATTTTTGTTACCGATTTTCGACCTACATATAAAATGTCATGTGTGTAATTATTCACCAGATCTTACTCCCATAATACTCTACCCAATATACATTCAAATATCATTTTCAGCTGTCTACGAGCAACATGATACAATGCAGCATAGAATTTTCGATACTTTTGATATAAAAAAAGAAATATGATTCCTACATTAAGATAATTAAATTAAATAAGCACAGGAAGCACACACTCCATATCTCACAAAATAAAGCCTCATACCCAACTGGTCAAATCTAATTGTCACATATCAACATATAAGGCTATAAGCAAACATTACCTACAAAACTGTAGCCGTTTCATAAAAGAAAGGAAAGTAAACTTACTACTAATTGAGGCTACCTGGTTAAATGCGGAACACACATAGCATAACTGGGGCTCAAGATTGAAGAATCGCCAACTCTTCTTTGTGAACTGAAAGCTGTTGAAGTATTCAAAATAAAATCTGCATCACCAATAGAGCTTGTAAGTGGCTGAATCACTAATTCTAACTATAAACATCAAAGGTGTATGAGAAACCCATAGACTCGGACACCTTAAATATAATATATATATATATATATATATATATATATATATATATAACGATAAAATTTTGAATGATGTGTGCATCCTTGGATTCCAGGGATTTCATATTCAAACATTCTGGATTCATAGCAAATGCCAGTAATTGTTGTAGGTCACCCACCATAATTATCTACTTAGAATACAAGGATGTAACAGTAAACCTCTGAACTGGGCAATTCAAATTCCAGCCACAATTCAGAATGTAAGAAAAGCACCTTAGTATTATTTTCATGTCAGTTTGGAGAAGTTACCATTAAAAAGTAAGGATCTTGACACCATAGTTTGTTCAGTTAAAAAAAAGTTTAATGTGAAAAGCTCATAATATCTTGTAAGGAAACACATTAGAATACGTTTTAGCACTTTGCATATGTGATGGTCAGGAAATCAATCTGCCCAAGCTTCATTCCTGTCTCTGCACAGTAAAAATGTTTTGCCCTCAACAATTAAGATCTTGTCCTGTGTGCTATCAGTAGCATTTATATTGAGCTCACAATATTCCTCTTTAGAGGGATCCAGAATGAATCAGCTCTATGAGCATGTTTCCTTTAAGAAGAATATCCCTATTAACCACCAAAGATAGTCAACCATAGCTCAAATACACATAGCTTTCTTGCCCACACAAGAGATCCCAAAGAAAAAATTGCAAACAAACTACTAAGCCTTGAATTCAACGCTAGGTTGACACAAGCCTTGTATGCAGACTTGCTCCAGGTGCTGCTGATTTGACAGCAAGATTGCAGCTTGGTCTCACTTGACACAGCATGAATGCAGGGCACAAAAAAATGCAGCATTGTCATCTTAAAGACCCATCTGACCTCCGTTTTTCTTACACTGCATTCCTAATCTCCTTTGTGCCATGGAAGAGGTTCTAAGGACATTGAGAAAGCAAATTTCTACAATTTTCATAGTTTTTAACATCTTTTTACATATTTTTCTCAAGCATTTGCTGAACTCTTTTATGTTCATAAATTATTCATTTACATGTTTCAGCATGTTCTTAATGCATTCAAATCAATAAAGATGTAGTTTAAACAGTTCCTTTTATTTCAAATGAAAATTCTCTTGTTTCTAATTATTGTAGGGTTTATAATTTTATGCTATTAAAATACATTGTATTCACATTTCGTATGAATTTCAATTAACATTATTGTAATTTTTTTGTATTTAAATGTTTATTTTTATATAAAAATAAAGCAATTAAATATTTCTTCTGATTTTAACCAATGCTAGGGTTTCCATTTTGAATCCAATAGCATCAAGTAGTAAAATTTGACACATAGAGGAAAGGACACCATTTCCATGACCTACCAAGGCTGATTAAGAACTTCTATTTGCAACTCTTGTAAGTTGGAGATGAGTGGAGGGATCAATTGCCTCTAGTACCATCTTGCATAAGTAATTATGTCCCTACGCAGCTGTAAAGGTAGAACAGAAAATTAAAGTGGCCCTCGTAGCAACAGACCAAATCAAATTGGAGGGATGAGGATAAACACAGCCACTACAGCAATGATGAATCCTGACACCAGAGGCTCACAAAGATAGACATAAAAGGATTGTGGGCTTTAGTCATGGTCCGAAATTCGTAGCACATCCACTTCATCAAGCTCCGATATAGTCCACTTGTATGGTTTTGTTGTCCCATGGAACATGCCAAGATGCATCCTTCACTTTATTGTACAGCTTAGAACAAGGAGAAGGACAAGAAAGTAGATGTGACGTGTGCAAATATTTGGTCCTTCAACAACCTTCCTTTCAAGGTGGCAAGAAGACTATATTGGGAGAATTTGGTCACATCCTTGGCAAATGCAGGGAAGGGTATGGGTCCATAGGATGCCTACTCCGTATGCTTTGTCATCTCTTCTTCCTCTGACTTTAAAGCTCTTACATACCACACAAGTCTCTATATACACAACAGAAGAGATCGTCTCATCTGAATTAGAATCACTTGAAATCTCTTTCCTTTGTTCATGGCTATTTTGTTCGAGTCCTTGTTGTTTCCCTGAGACAGCTTGAAATAAGAGTGTAGCCTCCAGCATTTTCTTCCATGTGCCCTTCTTTTTCACAATGGGGGCACCAAGTTTTGGCCTTCTTATCTTTTTCCTTTTATACTGTTGTATTAGCATTCTTCTTTAACATTACCCTTCTTACTCTCCCTTTGCTGTACATTTTCTCTACTTTTGTTTGTCCTTTTATACTGTTGTATTAGCATTCTTCTTAAACTTTACCCTTCTTATTCTCCCTTTGCTGTACATTTTCTCTACTTGTGTTCAAGGAAAGTGGCACCTTTTTGCATATGCCTCATCAATATCTTGAGTATTTGCCATGAACACTGGTGTATTTATGTGTTCAACGTCCAAACTTCCCAACTATATGTTTCATCAGCATGTCTTTTGCCCTAAAATCATTGCACACTTGAAATGTCATCTTTCAAAATTGACTACTCTACTCCTGTACACTTTGTCCTTGATTTTACAGGAAGCATTGCAATTGAATAATTTCTTCTTCTTTGAAACAAATGAGGTAAACCTATTTTCTTAGAATTTTCTAAAAGTCTATCTGCTTCAAAACAAACCAACTTTTTGACAATCAAGGGACAATGCATAGCTCTCATACAATGTGAGATTATGGCTTGATAACTTGAGCCCTGTAGGCAGAATATATTGATAAGGATATGGCAGTATGTCAGTGTCAGCTTAAGACACAAACACAGCCCATATGGATGTCTCTCCTTCTGATTCAGTTTTCACCAATTCTTCTTACTTGTGCTTACTCATTCTCATTTTATCAACCAAGGCTTGCATGAAGCTTTCTATCCAGAGTTGCCGAAAACTCCTTTGTCCCTTCTTGGGAACACGTATCCCCGTATCCAATTTGGGAATGTATCCAATACTCCCTGGATACACGTTGACTATTGCACCCATGTCAGGCTAAAAAAAGTTGATTTCCAACTGCACCAAATACTACATAATTTGATGTTTTTTAAGATTAGGCATAAATACTCCCAAATTTAATGTAAAAAAAGTAATAATACAATTGTTTAAAAAAATGGTATAAATGAGAAAGACAACTAAAATGTTGTTCTATTCAGCAACCCGTTTTGTTGGGTTATCTTCTAATGCAACTCTACTATTTCTGCATATTGTAAAGTGCAAAAATAACTTATAAATATTTATGTAGCATTTCTATGTCCATATTGTTTCTGAGCTAATGAAAAACTCGTCTAATAACTTAGAAAATTGTGTTAAATATGTGTATGTGATATTTATTGATGTCGTATCCAACCGTATCCATATTAAGGATCTTAAAAATTGGTTGTATCCATACCCAAGACCGTATCCATATTTCTATCCGTATCCATATCTATGCAACTTTGTTTCTATCCAATCTATCTTCCCATTGAATATCCAATGATTCCAATCTATCTTCCGATTGAATAGCCACATATTCTTCAGGTTTTAAAATGAACTTCACCATCCTCATCTCCTTCTCTAGCCAGTGCTCTTACTGCCTATTCCGCTGCCTTATTCTAATTGCAGGTTTGTAAGGAGCTAAATTCTCACTGCATCTTGACCTAGTGGATGATCTAACATGTCCAAGCTCCAATCAAACAATTAAAAGCTTTAGGCTTCCATACCACTCGATTCCTAAATCAGAGGATTCTTGACACTAATGAATTGCTAGCTATGGATTCCTAGATTAACTCTGCCTCACAAATTTCAGCAATGACTCTTGAAACTTTAAAAGGATTGAACCACTTGCAGCACAACGAAAATTGAACGACACAAAGGAAAACAAGTAGAACTATTAACCGAGCACATATGCACAATAAACAAACAATGTGACCAAAGATTCATCTTTGAAAAAATGAAATTGGGAGAAAAACTCCAAGGGTGATGCCTTCGACATCCCATCACCATCCAATGCCAATACATGGATTCATGCCATTCCAGTGGTTACTTGGAATGTTATGATGAAACCTTCACACTCCTCCGCCTTCACTATATTCCTGGATACAAAATAACTCTGCAAACACCTTCTCTCAGATCGATTAACAGTACATTTGTTAGCAGGTAATAGAAGATTGTGAGGCACCACAAATATTATTTTGGTCATTTCTAGACCAGTAAATCTGTTATATAGCACTTGAATGGCATTGATAGTAGGGCAACTGGATATACTGCTGGATTGACTAATTATGAAAGGATATCATGAGAAGGCATTACGAGGCTATGTAAAGAGGGAAAAGTGAGAGATACGAGTATGGAATAGGTGCATTTGTGGTGGATGGTCAACTATTAATAATGATATTCCATAAGGTAAGACTTTATATTTTGGGTCAAATGGGAGGTCCAATTTAATCTCCGATACCTTTAACTTCTAATATTCTCAAGGACTAAAATGCAGCAATATAAGCTCTCCATTAGAGTCTTCAAAATTTTCAAAGGAAAGCACCATCTCACAAAAATGTTCTTGTTGAAAACGACACCTCTAATATGTTAAAGATATTGTAGCCGCAAGAGAATCCATTTACCTATGATAATCTGCTGTAAGCTTCTCCAAAATTCATCTGAAATGATGGACTGTGATTTTCATTATCTAAGTCATTGTGGACGATGGACGTAAATCTCACCATGAAGATCATGTGCTTGCTGCCCATACTTCTAAAGGGAAAGGAAAGAAAGGTACTTAAAGAGATTTGGAGATAAGAATTGTGAATCAGACCCCAAATTCAAGAAAAACAAGGATCTTTCAAGGATTCAGTGCTTCAAATGTAACAAATATGGTCACTTTGCTAGAAATTGCACTTCAAGACCCAAGCATCAAGTTATTGCCACAAATGTTGAGAATGCATCTCCTCATAGAGAGTCAAGTGAATATTCAGAGGGGTTCCTATTTATTTCTGTTGTGAGCATCTCTCTAACCTGAAAGGAAAAGGCTCTCACTTACAAGTTATCATTGGTGATGATGCTTGCTACTATGTGAAGGGTGTTAGTTCTACTTCATTTCATTTAGATTCAGGAGTACCTCTTCATCTGAGTGATGTACTCTTTGTACTAGGAATCAAGAGAAATCTGATTTCTATTTTGGCATTGGAAGATAGAGGTTATAATGTTGTATTTACTGAAGGCAAATTCCTCACATGGAAGAAGAACACCATCATTACATCAGCTCGAGAAATCAGTGTTCACCATGAAAGCCTATATAGACTTTCAGCTCATCCTATTCAAATCTTAGTACATGATTCAACAAGTTTGAGTGAGCTATGGCATAAAAGATTTGGGCATCTAAATTTCAAAACTTTGTCATCCGTGGAGAAGATGGCAGTTGTGAGGGTGTCTGCAAAGGATGTGCTCTAGGTAAGAATATTAAAAGTCCTTTTCATAGTAGTGAAAGTAGACCAAAGCATCTCTTAGAGCTGATTAATTCTAACTTGTGTGGTCCTATGTATGTTGCTTCATTAGGTGGTTTTGGTATTATGTTACTTTTATTAATGGCTTATCTCCTTTCTCATGGACTTTTTTCCTAAAATCTAAAAAATTCTAATGAAGTGTAATCCAAACTTAAAGAATTTAAAGCCCTTGTAGAAAAATTGGCAGATAAGAAGAGAAAGGTTTTAATGTCTAATAGTGGAGGTGAATATACTTCTAGTATATTTCAACAAAAATGTATTGAACCTGGGATTAAGAGGGCAATTATAATCCACAACAAAATGGTGTAGCTAAACAACGATCAGGCCTATTGTTGAGGCAGCAAAGGCCATAATTCATGATTAATGTCTTCAAACATTTTTATAGGCAGATAAGATAAGATAAATTTATTAATGTCCAACAAGAGACCACAAAGGGGATCTAAAGGACTAAAAGAAAGCAAATAGGGCAACCACCAACCACAAGAACACCAAACGGTGTCCGGGAAAGAGAAGCAAGAAAGAAAAAGAACTAAAGAGGGAAGACTATGTTCAAATACAAGTTAGTGGGAGGAATCTCATTTTCCTCAATGTATACCATAATCCTGGCATGGAACCAAACCTACTCTCAGTGAGTTTGATCATGCGGCATTCTCCTCAACTTGGTGTTGTATTCAGTACACACAAGCGTCCAATTATTGATCGTGTGACATGCACTACTATAGTTGTTGGCATTGTGGATACTAACGATTCTCTTGAGCATGCTTTCGTAGAAAAATGATCATGTATCAACAATTTCTAGCATCAATGATATGGCCACCTGAACATTCACTATCTTGCTCAACTTGTTCGGGATAATTTAGTACTTAGTCTACCTGAAATTCAAACTCAGAATAAGCGAGCTTGTGGAGCTTTTCAGGTTGAAAAGGAGCACCAGACATCTCTAAGGTATTGCAATTGGTACATGTTGATGTATGTGGTCCAATGAATACTCCTTTTGTTACTGAGTGCAAGTATTTCTTACTTCTTGTTGGTGATTGTAGTGGAAAAAAAGTGGGTGTACTTTCTTAAACAGAAATTAAATGTATTTAATGTATTTCACAAATTTAAGACCTTAATCGAAAAAGAGTTTGGCCGTTCTATTATGCCTCTTAGGTCTGATAATTTGGCTGTTCTATTATGTCTCTTAGGTCTAATAATAGGGGGGGGGGGAGTTTTGTTCTATTGCTTTCTCCACTTTTTGTGATACACATGGCATAAGAAATCAGCTAATCACACCACATACCACTCAACAAAACAGCGTTGTAGAGCATCGCAATTGAACCATTATAGAAATGGCCAAGTATATGATGGAATGCAGAAATGCTCCTAAGAAATATTGGGCAAAAGCAGTGTTTATTAGAGTCTATCTCCTTACTAGGTCTCCCATACATGTTGTTAAGGGGAAAAACCCTGAGGAAGCCCAAAGTGGTCACAAACCTAAGATCAGCCACTTGAAATTTTTTGGCTCTTTAGCATATCTTTAGAATCTAGATTCCAGATGCCTAACGCTCTAAGTTGGATTCCAAGAGTCAAAATGTTATATCTCATATTGTGTCTAAATTTAAAATATTCTATATAGCCGTTAAGTTTTCATGTGAATTGGAAATGGTGGGGCAAATTTGTTATTTGTTATGATTTCATGTGAATTAGAATATTGGTTACTCATTATGATATTATATGAATTGGAAATGGATAGTTAATATGGTTATTTGTTATGGTAATTTTAATTGCATTTGTATGATTTAGGTAATATTGTTAGAAACATTAATCTTCCCTTGGATGTATTTAATTGGGATATTCCAAGAATCCCTAAATGTAGTTTGTCCTATTGTACACATGTGGAGGACATGTCACTATTTGTCCTTTATTCCACATGTGAGGACAACTCATTTTTATAATTCCTTTATTAAGGAATTTAGTTTATCCTCCTTAAGAGGATTGTGACACTTTGCACACACCTATTATGAATGTGGCATTTATAGAAATGGGAGTTACACATGCGAACACATGCAACTTCTTTTCTCATCTCTTTAAAAGAGATGCTCCTCTTTCTTTCTTCTTTACGCACATCATTTTGATATTATTGTATTGAGCTATTTTGCTCCAACACTCTCTCTCTCTTCTCTAGGCATTTGCCTTCATTCATAATACTCACAAGGGGTTTTCTTTGCTTTCCCCTTATAAATCCTTGTCTCCTTTGTTGAACCATCTTGGTGTATGCTCTTGAATTTTGCTTATCTCATGGTAACATTGTTTCACACTTCACTTAACTTGGATTGTTTCTCGTTCCTTGCTCTATCTTATCGTTTCTTACATGGTATCAGAGCTTGGTTACTAATCCTCGTTTTAAGTTTTTGTGTTGAAGGTTGTCATTCATTGGAGCACACCTTATTTGGAGACATCATTGAGAGAAAAAGTTTGTGTTGTGGTTTTCTGCTCATTCTAACATCTTTTGTGTGCAGGTTTTATCATTGTTTACTAACCCTCTTTGGAAGACTTGCCGCCAAAGGGTTTTCCGTTCAAAAAATTTCAAATTTTTTATTTTTTTGCTCTTGTTTTGGAAGGCGTGCCGCCAAAACAAGGAGCATTTCTCACATAACTCCCATTTATTGTGCAATTTTTAATTTTTAATATTTTAAACATTTATTCTAGTGTTTGTGATGCAATAGCATTTAATTGTGCAATTCTTTGTAGATTAATTATTATTATTTCATTAAAATTATTTTTTCTTCAATAATATTAAGGACATAATTGTCCTATGTGAGATTATTAAAAATCTTAAGTAATCAATAGATTAGTTTTTTTTACAATTATTGAAATATTTTCTATTCATTTTTGAAATTTAAATCATATTCTATATATATATATATATATATATATATATATATATATATATATATATATATATATATATATATATATTTATAAAAAATCTAAAATATTTCCTATTCTTTTTTTAAAAATATCTCTTAATTTATATATTTATTTAATATATGAGATTTTAGTTTTCCAAATTGGAAACCTCTCTGTCGATTCCCTTTGAAGAGATTGTTTTGCAATTTTGTTTTAGAAACTTCCATGTTCAACTTCCTCCTTTTTTAACTTTCCCAATCGGCCATTCTATATCTATTAACCAAATTTTATCAAATTTCATTCTTTCTACATCCCGGCCGAATTCGATCTTGTGAATAGTGCGGACTAGGGTTTGCATCATTTGCATTTTTTGCTTGCCTGCCATGCTTGACCTTTGAACTGGTGTCTTCGTTCCTACCCTTGGTTCTGTTTCCTGCTTCCTTTGTTTGTCTTAATCGCCTTTCAAACCCCACCTCAGCTCCTTTAAATCTGGTGGTATCAAAGTGCCGGAAGAGATCTTCTGAAGGGGCCCGCAGAGGCAAGGAAGAGAAGATCTTGGCGAGGCAACGGACAGAGAGTGTATACGCATTTAACCTTTGTTGTTGCGGACGCGTTTAACCCTAATCCTCTTTAGAACGCCTTCTTGTATCTGTAAAAAACGTTTCTTTTGAACGTTTTCTTACTCTCTTGTTTCAGGATACGTGTATTGTTGTTTTTTTTTGTTTTAAGTGCATTACGTTTTTTGAAATAGTGTGTTACGTTTTTTTTTTTAAAAACATATTAAGTGTTCATAGTTTTGTTTTATACTTAAGTTTAATAGTTTTGTTTTATACGTAAGTTTAAAAGTTTTGTTTTTTAAAAGTTTAAAGTTTTTTTAACTTTTTAATAAGCTTTTAAATTTATAAAGCTTTTTTATCAAGCTTTTTATATATTATTGGTTCTTTATAAGCTTTTAAAGTTTTATTCAAAGCTTTTGGTTTTTGATTTCACATCAAAAAATTTAATAAAATTTGTTAAATAAAATCTTTTATATATTAATTGATTACTTATAAGTTTTCTAAATTGTGTTCCATCATTAAGTTAAATATTATAAGTTGTTTTATCATTTATTTAATTTAAATTTATTATTGACGTCATAATAGAAAGTTATAAAATTACTTTATAACTTCAAAATCTTGAACCCTTATAAGTTTTTTTTAATCATTTTACATCATTAGAAATCCTAAATATAGTGAATTGGATTCATCTGTCTGTCGTTCGTTCTAATCATTATTATAACTCATTAGATTTTTTTCAGCAATTCTTTTTTATATAAAGCATCTGTATTTTTTTTGTTTCAAACTAATCATTTTTCTAACGTCTCTCTGCAGGGCTGTATTATTATTTTTCTTCAAAATCTTAATCATAGTTTCTTCTGCAAGTTTTTTTATTCCAGTTAATTTTTTTTTAAGTCATGTTTCTATTAGGGGGGACATTTTTTTTTCCATAAAAATGTCAACCTTAATTCCAAAAATAAAACTTAATCATACTAATTATCATTCCTGGAAAACTCACATTTCGTTCATTTTTCGTTTTAAACACCTCTTCGAGATAGCCACTGATCCTTCTATTGAACCTGGTTGAGCGGCTACTCAAGATGAAAAAGATACTTGGAAACTTAAAAATGAAGAATCTTTAGGTTTAATTGGTATTTCCATTATTCCAGATTTATATGTGTTAATTGCACACTGTTCTAAAGCTCATGATGCCTGGTTAATTTTGCAAACCAAGTATGACAGTGGAGATGAATATCGCAAAATTCAATTGCAGGATCAACTTGAAGATCTCAGGTATACAGATTTTAAGACTATGGATGAATTTTTGTTAAAATTTGATTCTATTAAAAGCCAAATTATTGCTTTAGGTGTTCAGTTAGATGACATTCGTTTAATTCATATTATTCTTAAAAAGTGTCTTCCTAGACAGTTTCAACAGTTTATCACTAATGTTCATGCACAGCTTGCTATTCCTACATTAACTACTCAGTTAACTTATGTTATTTTTCAAACTTTATTAAGACAGGAAGAAGCTAAGCTAATTCAGTTTGGTACCCTTAAATCAACTGAACATGCATTTATGTCTCAAAATTCAAATAATAATAATTTTCGTTCAAATAATAATAATAATAGTCATAATAACAAACACTATACTAATAATTCTAATAATTTCAATAATAAATCTCATGCCAAATATAACAATAATAACAATAACCATAACAATCATCATAATAACAATCGTAATAATAATAATAATCAAAGGAATCATTCCAATTCCAAACCTCATTGTTCTTATTGTGGCAAAGATGGACATGTTGTCAATAACTGTTTTAAAAAGCAAAATGATAAAAAACCTATGAACAACAGTAACCATAATCAAAAATCAAATCATAAAAAAGGTAACTCTAATGGTTCCACTTCTCGTCATGCTTTTACTTGTAGCTTTAATGTTTGTAGACCTTTAGAGTGGATTGTTGACAGTGGTGCATCACAACATGTAACTTCTCATAAAGAATTTTTTGATTCTCTGCAACCTGATATTGCTAACATTCCTATTCAATTAGCTAATAATCAGACTTGTAAAGTTGAAGGTTTAGGTGATGTAACTATTCCTAATGGTAAATTGCATGATGTATTGTACGTACCTGATCTGAAAACTAATTTGCTTTCTGTTTCACAGTTATGTTAGGACTATAAAGTTGAATTCTATAAAGATACATGTTATGTCATAGATCTTCAAACTAAACAAGTGATTGCTCATGCTAAAATGGATAATGACAACTTATTTAAATTCCATGAATTTGCTAGTTCACGATATTCTTTACATACTTCCATTGATTTCAATATATGGCATGAAAGACTTGGCCATTTAAATTCGGATTATATTACTTTAATGCAAAAAAGCAATATGGTTGATGGCTTGCCTCACATTATTCCTTCTACGATTGCTTGTACTGGTTGTATGAGTGGTAAGATGCATAGGGAGCCCTTTCCAAGTGGAAAATCATGGCAGGCAACTCATAAGTTGCACCTTGTCCATAGTGACCTTTTGGGCCCCATGGAGAATAACTCCATCCAAGGTTCTCGATATGCACTTACCTTTGTTGATGATTTTTCTAGACGAACTTGGATCTATTTTTTGCATAGCAAGGATCAAGTTCTTGATATATTCATTGAATTTCAGTTATATGTTGAAAGGCAATCTGGTTTTAAACTTAAAATTCTCAGAACTGATAATGGAAAGGAATATGTGAATAATGCTTTTCATTCTTATTTGAAATCATGTGGAATTAAACATGAGCTTACTATTCCTTATACACCACAGCAAAATGGTGTGGCGGAAGAAAGCATCGAACCATTGTTGAAATGGCTAGATGCTGTCACAGGGTTCGCCGAATTTTCGGCTCCAGGTTCGAAATTCAGCGAACCCATAAAAAAATAAACTAATTCGTCAAAGTTCGCCATAAATTCGTATGGCAGGAAAAAAAAAGTGTTTATTACTGTGTTTTTTAGGGTTTTCGACAGCGGAGGGAATGCATCAATTGACGATGGGAGGAATGCATCAGTTGTTCAGAATCGTGAGAAGATTGCAGGTGCAGTGACGGTGGCTAAGAAGTTGGTTGCTGTAGCGACGGCAAGTGATTCCTTCTGGTCGTCCGCAATTGTTGCTTGTTCGTCCGCCATTGCTGCCCATTCGTCGTTCCGAATGATTTCATTTCTTTCACATGATTTTGTTTTGTTTTCCTAAGGTGCTCGGTTATTTAGGTTTCAAAATTTATTTTAATTTATATTTTTGTCATTTGTTTTATAATATTGAAATATTAAAGTAAATTTATTATGATAGAAAAATTATATATTTTTTAATTTTAGAAACTATAAAATTGTTAACTGTAATAAGTTATTATTTTAATGATTTTATATTAAAATAGTTTGATATTTGTATTAAAACATTATAGTATTAAAATATTAGAATTAATTTTTATTATGATAGAAGACATTTTAAAAATTTTATAAACTATAAAATTGTTAACTGTAGAAGTTATATTTTTTATTTTATATTGAAATCATTCCATATTTATATTAAAAAATTATATTTATTTTTGTCAATAGTAAATAACATATTTTTTTTTAAAATAGCATAAGGCGAATTTAATGTCGAATTTTTTTCGATT
Source organism: Cupressus sempervirens (assembly GCA_028749045.1). Taxonomy (NCBI): domain Eukaryota; kingdom Viridiplantae; phylum Streptophyta; class Pinopsida; order Cupressales; family Cupressaceae; genus Cupressus; species Cupressus sempervirens. Next base: position 46,329,448 of record CM053793.1, on the reverse strand, counting down.
TTTTTGACTTGTCGAATTTCATCCGAACTTCATAGTTGTCGAACTCGAACTCGAACTCGAACCTTGTGACTTAGGCTAGATGCATGTTGCATGCTAAGAATCTGCATTATAAATTTTGGGCTGAAGTCATGTTTTGTGCAACTTATATTCTTAATAGGACTCCTACCAAAGCTCTCAAGGATATTACTCCAGAAGAGGCTTGGTCTGGAAGGAAACCTGATTTACATCATTTGCAGATTTTTGGATCTGTTGCTTATGTTCATACTCCTAAACAGAAAAGGCATAAATTAGATGCTAAGTCTTCTCCTTATATGTTTGTTGGTTATGATGAAAACACTAAGGGCTATCGTGTTTATGATTCTACTACTAACAAAGTTCACGTTGCTAGAGATGTTTGCATTGCAGAAAATGGTGTACATGACTGTTCTACTACACATGATGCAGAATTCAGTGGCACTAAAATTGCGCTAGTGGAGGACCAACCTCCTTCTCTTAACCCTGCTCCTTCTCTTAACCCTACAACTCAAGCACCATCTATTATTTCTGCTTCTACTAGTAATGATATTCAAGTAGCTACTAATGATGCTTTTATTGATAATGATTCTTCCTCTAGTGATGATTCTGTTACAACTAAATGTAAACTTAAATGGGCTCAAAACTTAATCAATGAAAGTGATGACTACATTTCTAGATTTGGTGGAATTAAACATAGAAGGATTAATGACTACTATTTTGAATTCTAATGATCCTAAATCTTTTGATCAAGCTAACTCTCAACCTCATTGGCAAAAGGCCATGCAAGAGGAATATGACTCTTTAATTGCTAATCAAACTTGGGACTTAGTCAAGTTACCTCATGGCAAGAATATAGTTTCATGTAAATGGTTATACAAAACAAAATTGAATGCTAATAATGAAATTAGTAAATTTAAGGCTAGATTAGTTGCTAGAGGTATTTCACAAATAGAAGGATTAGATTATAATGAAACTTTTGCTCCTGTTGCTAAAATGCCTACTATTAAATTAGTTCTTGCTTTAGCATCAAAAATGAATTGGCCTGTTCACCAAATGGATGTTAAAAGTGCCTTCTTAAATGGTGATTTACGTGAAGAAATCTATATGGCTCAACCTCTTGGATTTGTTAAGAAAGGTAGTGAAAATCTGGTTTGCAAATTAAAAAAATCTATTTATGGTCTTAAACAATCACCTAGAGAATGGTATTCTAAAATTAATTCTTTCTTTATTTCTCAAGGCTTTTCTAGAAGTAAGAATGATCCTAATTTGTATATTAAACATACTGAAGATGATATTATCATTGTTATTGTTTATGTGGATGATCTAATTCTCACTTCTAGTTCTGATGCTTTGATTTCTGATATTAAGTTTCAACTTAAACAAAAATTTCAGATGACTGATTTAGGTATTTTATATTACTTCTTAGGTATGCAAATTTGCCAAACTCCTAAGGGTATCTTTCTTTCTCAAAGCAAGTATGCTCATGATCTTTTAGAAAAATTTAAGATGAATGATTCTAACCATGTTTCAGTTCCATGTGAATTAGGAACTAAATTATGGCTGATATGAATACTCCTTTTGTTGATGAAACTTTGTATAGGCAGTTGGTAGGAAGTTTAAATTATTTAACTCTTACTAGACCTGATATTGCTTATAGTGTTGGTTTGGTTTCTAGATTTATGTCTAAACCTCAACAAACTCACTTTAAAGTTGCTAAAAGAATCTTAAGGTACATTAAAGGAACTATTAATATGGGATTATTCTATGATGCCAATTCTGAATTTATTTTACATGGCTATACTGATTGCGATCTAGGTGGAGATCCCAATGATGGGAAATCCACTTGTGGCTATTGTTTCTTTGTTGGTTCAGGTGCAATTTCTTGGAAAAGAATAAAAGAACACTCTATTTCCCTTTGCTCAACTGAAGCTGAATACAAAGGTTGTACCAATGCAGCTAAGGAAGCTTTATGGATTAGAAGACTTCTTGACGATTTGGGTCTACCTCAACAAGCACCTACCCCTCTACATTGTGACAATCAAAGTGCTATTGCCTTGGCAAAGAATCCAGTTTTTCATGCAAGGACCAAACATATTTCACTTCAACATCACTTCATTCGAGAACAGGTTGAAGACAAGCAAGTTACTCTTCTTTATTGTAAAGGTGAACATCAAGTGGCTGATATTTTCACAAAACCACTTTCTAAAGAGAGATTTCAATTTCATTGTAAAAATTTGGGTTTGCAACCCTTTGATGTAAACTCCCCAAGTAAAGATTAAGGGGGGATGTTAGAAACATTAATCTTCCCTTGGATGTATTTAATTGGGATATTCCAAGGATCCCTAAATGTAGTTTGTCCTATTGTACACATGTGGAGGACATGTCATTATTTGTCCTTTATTCCACATGTGAGGACAACTCATTTTTATAATTCCTTTATTAAAGAATTTAGTTTATCCTCCTTAAGAGGATTGTGACACTTTGCACACACCTATTATGAATGTGGCATTCATAAAAATGGGAGTTACACATGTGAACACATGCAACTCCTTTTCTCATCTCTTTAAAAGAGATGCTCCTCTTTCTTTCTTCTTTACACACATCATTTTGATGTTATTGTATTGAGCTATTTTGCTCCAACACACTCTCTCTCTCTCTTCTCTAGGCATTTGCCTTCATTCATAATACTCACAAGGGGTTTTCTTTGCTTTCCCCTTATAAATCCTTGTCTCCATTGTTGAACCATCTTGGTGTATGCTCTTGGATTTTGCTTATCTCATGGTAACATTGTTTCACACTTAACTTACTTGGATTGTTTCTCGTTCCTTGCTCTATCTTATCATTTCTTACAAATATGCTTTCACCATGTTATTCCTCCTTGGGCAAAGAGGGAGTAGGTTAGGAGACCAACCTGCCACTAAGTTATCGGGTATTTATCTAAACCGCTTTGGTAGGAGGAATAGCAGACTAGGACAGAATAGATAATGCCAAGTGTTCATCATGAGCTGACTAGGTCATCTAATCTATATATATATATATATATATGTATATATATATATATATATATATTGATGTGAACATTAAGCAAAATATTAAATTGTTACCTTTTATTTGGAATCTAGATGCTCTATATTTTTCTTGTGATGATAGTTACAACTTAGTATATCAATAATACCCATAATACTTATGTACATTTGTCCATGTTATATATATATATAACATACATGTACGTCTATGTATATTTGAAATACAACATATATGTATATACAGATATATTTTAAATACAACAGATGTGTATGTATATATAACACGTATAAACATATGTAAATAATGTGAGTATTTTTTTCTTCTTGTTCTCTTGCATCTTAATGATGGATCATGTAGTATGATCTGAAACGTTGATGGTAAAGCAAACTCTACACAATCAAATCCAGAAATTAAAAATCTCAATGTGAGTATTATTAACATAATAATTTAAAGGCAAAGTAAGTTAAATAAAAAAGTCTATCAACCTCTTATAATTTCCTTTGATTTTGGGCCTTTTTCATTATTCTTATTGTTGCGAAGATTGTAACAATCAACGTATGCCTTGCCACCTTGTTATTTTACATGCAAACGTAACTCTCTTTGTCCTTTTGGTAACTGAGCATGTATCTATATTCCTTGCGGATGCAGTTGGGCAGAGGTTCGAGCACATAGCTCTTGATTTAGTGACATAATTTGCAAATATTCTAACCATTTTTCTCTCATAATCATCTAGCATACAAAGCACGATGCTGACGTTAGAACCTCATTGGAGATCATTAAGCATAGACAATCCAAGCTAGTGAATCACATTTCACAATCTCTATTATCAAGTTGTACTTCCTGAAATGTCTTTGTCATTTTCATAGTAGAGTTTAGAAATTATGTTCCTATTTTATTTCTCAAAGTAGGCAAATTGGATCAGATACTAGCAAATGTAAGTCCATAGGATTGTTGTACTATTAAAGCCATGAATCTATGGCCATTGATAATAAGATTTGATTTCAATATTTGTATTCTTTGAATTTATGAATCCCAATATGAGGAATCATTTAATTAACCGAGTATGCTTTTCAATAGAGTGGCATTAATATCATATCTTTCCGAGATTTAGAAAGTCTACCCTCGGCTGGAGATAAAAGCTATCAAATCATGTAGATGTATAATTCCTTCAATATTTTCTTTAAGGTTGTATAAAGGCGGAAGATAAAGTTTTCTTCTAAGACAAGATAGTATAAACTGGAAGATTACACCAAAGAATCATCAAGGATAGCCAAGGATGGTTGAGATGAAAGGTGTAGTCCATGCAAATTGGATAGAATAACCAACCTGCAAAAAATGAAAAGAGTGCATTAGAGTTATAAAGAGTTTCAAATTGAAAATTGGTAATCTGGTAGTCTAGTCAGCTCATGGTGGGAAAAAGGGTATTGTCTAGTTTGTCAAGTCGAGCAATGGGTGATTGGGCACATAGTGTCCTTGAAATCCCTGGCCAGGGTAGGATTAGTGGTGAATGATGTTGCTATGATCACTAGAGATCAGGATAACTCGTAGTCGGATGGATAATCTGTTAGGAGGGTTTGCATTGTAATCAACTATGTAATTGACAACTCTAACACTAGGATGCTCAAGTTGCAAGACAAGATGGTGTACACATGCTTTATCTCGTGTAGGGTAGGGCCATTCTCAGTTGAGAATGAGTGGAGATTACGCTAGGTCCGCAGTTGGAAGGTTAAGCCTCCGACAATGCTTCTCCTCTCCTCCAAATGCCAAGACTTCTAAAGACCAAATCAAATTCTACTTTGCTTGATATGGTGTGATCTGAACCTTGCTAGCTTTTAATTACATTCTTTCATTCGCACCTTATCTCAGTTTCAGCTCTATATCTTGTGCAATTATTTTTTTCTTTTTGTTTATATGAAATGGTAGTTATAACGTTGCAGTTATATATCATTTCAATTTCATGTGTAGCATATTTGGTTAATCTAACTTGATCGTCTTTTAAGGTTAATTAATCTATCAGTTGGTAGTTAAGGTTCATCATGAGAATGTAATTAGTTAGTTATTTTCATTAGTTCTCTCTCTTCAAGTGAATGGGTAGCTAGTATACTTGGTACAATAAAGAGTGTTTAAGGTTTAGAAATTTAGTTGTTACATAGAAGCTTATATTTACAGGATATAGTGACAACTATAAGGCTTACCAATTGATTGATGTAGATATTAGTCATCTTATCTTTAATTAAGTTGTCTTTGATGAAGAACGAGGACAATTTCTCTCTTCCTCGTCTGAGCAGAATTCTAAGGATTAGCCTTTGAAGACTTCTAATTTGGGTGCCTATCTTCCATTAGTCCACCTAATGGGAAGGATGATGCAAAATTGGAATTTGATAATGCACTACCTAACTTTCCTCCAGATGATGCCATTCTTCCACCTGTTGCATATCCTCTTCCAGCTCCAATTGTTACTCGTTCATTTGATGTTGGCACATCAACTCTCTAGCCTAAATGGTGGGCTAAGACCATCAGCTATCTTCATCTTGATGAACTTACTGGGGGTAGATCTTCCAGAAATAAGGTCAAGCAGCCAAATATAGTTTAACTTTGCTCTCATGGCTAAACTTCATAGTATTTATGAGTCTCAAATATTTAAAGAGGCAAAAGGGATTCCAGAGTGGGAACAGGCTATGGATGCAGAATACCAATCTTATGAAGAACAACACATGGGTTCTCTCTGATCTTCCGTCAAGGAAGAAACCCATTAGCTACAAGTGGGTCTATAAGGTCAAGTATCATGTAGATGGTACCTTAGATAAATACAAGGTCAAATTAGTTCCTCAAGGGTTCACACAATAGGAGGGCATTGATTATGAGGAGACCTTTACTCTTACTGCCAAGATGAGTACAATTTGTCTTCCTCTCACCATTGTAGCTCAGTTTGGCTAAAAAGTCCATCAGATGGATGTTAAGAGTGTCTTCCTCCACGATGAGTTGCAGGAAGAAGTCTACATGACACAACCTCCTGGTTTCAAGGTTGTCAGCAAAGAACACCAAGTTTGTAGACTCAAGAAAACACTCTATGGACTCAAGCAGCCCCCTCAAGCATGGCACATCAAAATTGACCAATACTTGATTGCTCATGGTTTTCAGTGTTGCCCTAATGACAGTACTATGTAAATTAAATGCTCTAGCGATGATATTCTCTTTCTTGTTGTCTATGTGAATGACTTGATCATTACTAGCAATTCAGCACATTTGATTGCCGAAATCAAACAAGATCTATGCAAGGATTTTGATATGACAGATTTGGAGCTTCTCCATTATTGTTTAGGTGTCGAGGTTTGGCAAACAGATGGTAGCACCTTTATTTCTGATCTAGGTATGTCAGGAACTTGCTTGATAAGATTTGTATGTAGGATTGTAAACCTACTTACACACCTATGGAGAAAAGAATTTAGGTTGTCAGCCAAGTCTGATTCTCCTCCTATTGATGAAACCACTATCTCACTGCCACTAAACCTAATTTCAGTTGTGCAGTGAGCTACCTTTCACACTTCATGACAGATCCCAAAGTTGATCATTGGGTGGCAGCAAAGGTATGTTATGCTGTGAGAAGGGCACCTCTGATTATGGACTTTTTTTACACTAGGAGTCATGATTCGAGACTCGGTGGGTTCGCAGATCTAGAATTGGGTAGGTTAGATTGATGATAAGACATCAAATACTGGATTGTGTTCAATTGTGGATCTGGTGCAATCACCTGGACTAGTAAGAAGCGGCAAGCAGTCTCACTCTCCTCCATAGAAGGAGAGTATCAAGGAGTTGTTAAGGCAGCTTGTGAGGCAGTTTGGCTTCGTTGGATGCTTGTGGATATGCATTTATCTCAAGTAGGCTCGTGTCACATGCTCCCTGATAATCAGGGAGTACTCAAACTTGCCAACCCTGTCTTCCATGAAAGAACCAAACATGTGGGCATTCATTGTCATTATATTCAGCAGTTGGTTGAAGACGGGACAGTTCACTTGCAGTATGTTCCAACAACAGATTACACTACAGACATTCTCACCAAGACTGTTGGTCCAGATAAGTTTGTTAAATTCAAGGGACAGCTTGGCATTGTGGACAGATTAACCATCAAGGGAGAGTATTAAAATATTATTATTACTTTAATGGTCATCTTTTGTATACATGTAATTTAGTTGGATAAGATCAATTACTCGATCTTCTTAAGTTTCTTATTTGAAACTTTCTATTTTACACACTTTTTAATTTCTTTATAATGATCTATTCGATCATTTGTTAATACATCAGTTTTTTTGCCAATTACTTAGCATAATAGAAACCTTTGCCATTGATAATAAACAACTAATTAGTATCACTAACTAAAGAAGCATTTAGTGTCTAGAATCAAAGAGGTATGACTATTGTGAAGAGACAACTCTTTGTTGATTCAAGAGTCATAACCCTCAATGCAAGAACATATTAAGGAGATTTAATCAAACAAGGAGACATCGTCGAATAAGCAGAAATAAATACAGACCAATAGGAAATTAAGGAATTGCATCTACAGAACAAGTTATTAAACTCCTACCAGCAGCTTGGAAATAACATACTTAAAACTGTGGCATAATATTATATTATTGCAAATATTACACATTGTTATTGTTCATAATAGGATATTAAAAACAATAACATTACTTTTAAATTACATATGGTGTTATTGTTGATATTACAGAATATAATGTTACTTGTTAATATTACATGTACTTAATCTGCAAATAATATAGGATAGATGAATGATTTCTTGAGGATTCTACCCAACACGTCATCCCACTGTGGGGGAGATATGGTACATACAAAGTGGGAAAGTAGCCAAAGGTCCATCTGGGTTAAGCAGGAGATCAAATAACGGATGTGCTTTCATGCCCCTGAATCCTAGAGACTTAAGCAGGAGACAATATGGTAGTTGTACATCCAAACCCCTGAACCCGTTGGATAGGCTAAACGGCACCTCACACGTTCTCCCATGGTACTTCATAATGGCGATGAATAGTTTGCATGGAACATCCAAAGGCAATAAAAGTTCTACAAAAGCATTGTTAAATTTCATATTTATATATCTGTGACACTAACTTGGTTACAGCTTCAATATTAAGATACAATTTTGACATTACACATCCAAACCCTAATTAGAGAAATTTGGGGCAATTGAGTAAGGCTCCTGTCACGAACATTACATTCCCCAAAACATATTCTTTCATTTGTCTCTATGCATACCCCTGAACAGTGCCGAGACTGTCAGAGTTGTATGACATCAATTCCTGTTAGAATTTGGGATTTACACTTTGACCACATTTGCTTGGGATGATGCTGAAGCTAGTGGTGAAAATAGCAAAAGGGTTGGGGTATCCCAAGACAACCAAAGTCTCAGATCTTCCTGCGCCGCAATGGAGATTAATTTTAAATGCCTTTGTTGTGTAACATCTCCCTGTGAGAATTGATAAGTTCTGAATCCTTTTCAGAATTCTGTTTAATAATAAGTTACTAAAATTTACAATAACATACAAGGATGCATCCCCTGCCCTAAAACCTGCTGTCCCCGTCCCCTAGCCATTTCAGGAACAAGGCAACACCAAGGGGACCTCCCATTGGTGTCCTTGATGCCAACCCAACCCTCCAAAATGCCAGGACATGCCCCTTGCTGTTTGGGGACAGCTGGCAGTCCCCAAAATAGCTTGGAATCATCCAGGGGAAGGCTAGCTGTCCATAAAGAACAGGGGGTGTTTCCTGGAGTAGAAAAACAAATTATTATTTTTCTTTAATTTCATTTGCTTCTATAACTTTGTAATCAAACTGATATATTTAAATTTCAAATGCATGAGAATCAAGATAGCTATTCCAATTGAAAACTTTCATTCTTGAAATTTGAAATTAAAAATTATGCAGTATGCACTATTATATTTCTTTGTATGATTATACTTTATTTGCTCTAAAACAGTTTACTATTTGACATTAACCATAGTGGCTACCATTGTAATGTCCCTGTTTTGGGGACATTAGAAAATTACACGTCCAAGTTATAAGACAATTAAAAGTGACTTTGGAGTTCAATTAAAACTATTTTAAAAGTCTCTTTTAACTAAAGAAGGGGAAAAGGTGACAAAGGAGAGAAGACGAAAGACGAAATAGGAATCTAAAGAGTCACAATTGAGCTTTAAAAGAGGGAGTCTTGTTCTTTCACAGGCATGCTTGGATATTTGCTTGGTTTTTTATTTGATTATTGATCTCTCTTGGAAAGTCAATTGGAAGCTTCACCTTCAGCCACTTGGAGGACGGAAACCCACAAGCCGGCAGATGGTGGACGAAAAAGTGGAGGTGTCATTTCAGGTGTCTCATTTGTGCTTACATTGTATTTCTGGTCTAGTGTTCCAATCTGATTGTAATACTGTTTTTAAGATTGGATTGTGGTGATAATAATAGTTATTGTATTACTAATGTATAATGCAATAACATTGGAGGTATGTTAATGAGGATGTATCGATTTATTTGCTGGTTTATATTACTGCATGGGCTTGCATGAGTTACCTATTGGTGCTGAAATCTGTTTGAGAGCAAAATTAGTAGAATATTCATTAGGGATATTACAATGGTATCAAAGCCAAAGGTCTTGCCAGCCTATGAGGTTTAATAACAGTGGAGTGTATAATTGCTTCATTAGAATTCTGGGAATGGTCACATTGAAATTTTTCGGGGAAAAATAAAACTTTATCTTTAGAATATGTTATCCCGTGACAGTAGATGTTTTTAGATGTTTTTATCGCCCAGTAACTGAGTGTCCATGGTGAACATATGTGGTCAAGGAAATAAGTCGCTGAATTTGTTGTTGAAATAATTCACACTTGTTTTTGGAGAAGTGTTCCTTTTCTTGTGGAACCGATACTCATATTAGAAAGAGACAATTGATACATTCAATAGTTGGGAGGGGAATGCTTATGTTAGGCAGATAAATATTATATTAGGAATTATCGGCTAAACACCAGAATTTAAGCGCTAAATCTTTTAGCGACCTATAGTTGATATCGTCTTAGATTAATTTTTATTTGGAGCATACCAGTTTTTCCTGCCATTAAACACTATCAACGAACTCAGTACGAAGACAACGAATAGAGATATGCATGGTCCTGACTCACCATTATGCTAGGTGGTGATTTGATTAATCTTTGGACACATGCCTATTGGAGAAAGGATTAAATTATTCACAATAAAGCTATGAGAATAGACGGGAATCCTTTCCTAGCTCAAGAGTGATTAAACTTGGAGAATGGGAATTTTGTTTCGAAGCAGTAATTCAAGAAGTTAGATAGGAGTCAGCCCATGGAATCATTATATCGGGTTCAATTCAAGAATTTGGTAAAGACTTCGTATTTCATAGTCGAGTTTGACAGGTTCAGAAGCATTATCATTCCTTCTGCAAAATGGCATTACATTAACTCGACTTGTGAATTACCATTACAACAGTTGGTTATGCGATGCTTCCATCCGTGTAATAGCATCAACAAGTGAAGAAACGACAATTTGTTTTCCAGAAGACATATTTTCATCAAGCCTTGGATACTTTACCTGGGATTGAGTCGTCTCGAAGTAGACAGAATTCCATCAACGAAGATTTTTAACAGACCCAACCTATCTTTTTGTATTTATCAGGTACCAATTTATGTATTGTCGTGAACTTTAGGGGCCAGAGCTTATACTTAAGTCTGGTTGAAAATTATTAAGTGGTGATTTTAATATGTTCCACAAATATGGAAGTAATGCTCAGGCTATATAGCGGCTACCTCAATATTATTTTTGAGGCTTCTTATAAATTAAAATTTGAGCTTTTATTAGCAGTGGCAATCAAAATAAAATGTTGAGACTTGGTCGCTATGTATTATAGAGCCGATGTCATTGTCATGAAAAGGAATATCAAGCCTCTTTGTTATTCATGCGATGTAGGTTTGTTAGTCAACGGTAGCTATTTTAAAAAGATTGGAAAGATTGGTGGGGAGAGTCATTTATAGCAGAGCCGATGAATTGTTATAGCAGAGCAAGACAATTGTCTTCAGTACCTGAGCAGGAGTTGTTGGCAACGTCACTAGTAGAAGATTCCTCAAAATGCGTAACTCTTGAGTACAAGATTGTCGTGTGGATTTTCCTTGAATCTGTTTCAAGACAAGACAAAAGAATAGGCTTCAATTGGGAGCAAGACCTATTGAGGGCGAACTAATATCAGCAGTGTTGGTTGTTTAAGGGAGTGTCATATTTTGGTCATTAGTGCACACGATAACAAAATAGCAAGTCCTGAGTATACCTCCACATGTAATATAGTCGTGAACAGTTTAGCTTTGGCGGAGATTATTGTGGGGTGAGTGTATCATTGGAGTTGCACTCAAAAGAGCTTGCTGCAAGTGAAATTTGGAGAGGTTTGTTGAATCCAAAACAAATAAAAAACATCATCTAGAGATGTTAAAGTAATGGCAACATCAAGTGTCACCTCTTGACTCGTAACCAATGTGCCATGGATATTTTCTATTGGTGTGACAAAACCTCTTAATGTGAAACAAATCAAAAGGTGTCAATGTGCCTAGCGGGCTCTGTATTTAGAAACAACAAAGTGAGAAAGAAAGCTTGCGTGAAGGAACAACAAGCACATCTATGATGATGAGTAGAGTGCAAAGGTGTGGAATTTTAATTTCATATTTCCCTGAAGGAAATCTAGAGTAATTTGGAAGCTTGGGCATCTTGAAGGAGAGTAAGCATAAAATTGCAATTGCCATCTCCTAGGTGGAGAATTTGTATGAGCAGGCAGTGGTAAAAGAAAATGGTTTGGTGTCTTAATCGATTCACAATGATTCGGAGAGAGTTTTCAACTGCTGTAATATTCTCACTCTTAGTTGACAATGAAATTCGCAGATTGACTAGTGACAATTTAATCAAACAATTGGTGCTCAGCATAATACAAGGTTCAGATATCACTGTAATGATTCTCGGATAATTATGATCAAATATCCCAGTTCGATGCTTAGTGTATTTCGTTGAACAATTGGCAAGTCTCCAAATGCTTTGAGGGAAAATAGGGTTATCTTCAAATTATTGTTACTTAAGCTAAACCTGAAAAGAAAGGATTAACTAATATAAACAGAATGCCAAATAAACTCTAACGAGCGTCCTGTATTTAATAATTATTATCCAAATTTCATACAAATCTTACTAAGCTAGCAGTAACATCCCAAAACTACATTCACATTCAATCATGTGCAATACCAAACAAATACAAAAGGGAGGAAGCTAAGGACAGACCCGTGATTTCCACATATCATGTACTGGAATAGATATCCAGTTCTATTGTGCGGTTGTGGTTTGTCTTCACCAAACTATAGTTGGTTGTGTCAAAGCTCTGTGCATACTTCCTCAAATCTGCCGCACTAGACTCCTCTCGAATAAGGCCTTCTAGATTTCCCTCGACTGCAGCCACTCTACTGTCGGTGTCTTGATGAATGTTGGGGAGTCACTTCTTCACGCTGCAGCAACCCATGACTCCCTGTTTGATCTCACGACGACTAGCAATCAAGAATCCTGCACTCATTGCTGACAGTAACTTTATCCTCTCCAACTGTAATGGAATTATGTTGCTGACATTCCCTTACCAATTTGCAGGTGTCGGCTAACACTTCTGTTGCTACGTCTAGTCCTGTTAAGACCAAAATCTGCTATATAATTAATCGAACTTGATACTAAGTTGCTGTTGGTCGAGTAACTCCAAGTTTTTAGGTATTTCAAGCTCCACCCAACAATAGTAGCTGAAACCAATAATGTGAACACTAAGTTTTTGTCTAGCTTTCCTCTTTCCCAAAAGGTTTGTCGTCTTTTGGAAAAACCAATCACATTAAAGCAACCAGAACTTTCAATATATTCAGTTCATGAATTCTTCTGTGTTCAAATCCCAAGGAGGAGTCTCTTATTTATAACCTCGAAGTGAGGGAAAAGTGTTGGAATAAGAGATGTGGGATAAAACAACAAATTCGTCCTATAGTCATTTAAGTCACTTTATAAAGCAAATGACTTTTAAAACATAAAGTAACTTTATCAAAGAACTTTTAGTTTATTAAATGATGAACTTAAGATAAATCTCCCATGTGACTGGTAAGCATCCTAACTATTGATGCCATTAATCTATTCGGATGTGGAGATAGATTAACCCGCCACCATGGAACTAGTGCGGGGGAGGGGACAAGACAACTGCTGAGTACATATGATAGATTGTTGAACTTTAAGTTACAATGTTTGTTGTAAAGCTCTTGTGATACTAATAAGTAGGGAACACGGTTTATGGAAAAAAGTTGATCTTGAGTCAAGAGTAGTTGAATGCGAGAACTCTTTCTTTGACTATAGAATCTTATTTTGGTGTCGACTCTATGTTTGTGCGAATTAAAGAATTGATGCCGTTAACAACTCCAGCTCTATCGTTCAACTCCAACTCCATTGCATATCACAATGAGTAGATTCAGTATGAGATTAAAACTTCATACTCCCCTTTCCCATAACACAAAAATAAATTACCTGAGGAAGGATTCTTATCCTGTTGGGCATAATTTGCATTATTGTTACCTAATTTCAATCTACACTCTTTCTCAAAATGTACATACTTATTGCAATGATAGCATTGGATGTTCCTTTTATCAAATCTACCTCTACCTCTTCCTCCTTGAGCCTCTGGATCGTCTTGAAAAATTCTGATTTTGGCCCCTTCCTGAGCCTTTGTTGTTGTTACTACTGCTGCTAGCACCATCATTCTTTGAAATTTGCAATTGGGAAGCAAAAGCCTTCTCATTGACACTGGTAGATGTGTCCCTTATTCTATCCTCATGTGATATGAGAGATCCAACCAATTCATCATACTCCATGGTAGCTAAATTTTTGCTTTCTTCTATGACAATTGCTACAGTATTCCATCTTGGGGTTAGAGATCTTAATACCTTCTGTATTATTTGCTCTTGAGTCATAGATTCACCCAAAGTGGCCATTTTATGAGTCACATCTTTCACTCTCACATAGAAATCTCCCACACTCTCTGTCTCCTTCATCTTCAAGTTCTCGTATTCTCTTTTCAAGGATTGTAGCTTCACAACCTTGATTTGATCATTGCCATGGTAAGCATCTTTTAGAGTCTTCCAGGCCTCTTTTGCTGTCTGTGCATTAGCAATTCGGGGAAACAAGCGCTTCTCAAGAGCCATTTGAATGTGAAACAATGCTATTGCATCCTTCTTCTCAGCTTCTTTCTTCAATCTCCTATCATTAGGTTGGAGAGTATTCCAATCTGCGGGCTCTTCATATCCGAATTCAACGATCTCTCAAAAATCTTTCCCAATCAAAAAAGTCTTCATCTTGATTGACCAATATTAGTAATCAACTCCATCAAACTCTAAAATTTGCAAATTGTTTGCCATGTTGCTATCTTCCAAACACCTTCAGCTCTAATACCAAATATAGAAAATCGAACAGCAGCTAATAGATTTTAATATAACAATAAATAAAAACTAACTATAAATAACCCAGCACAACAAAGGAAACTTTTGTTTAATTCAAAACCATGATCACAATATATATGTGACGATTTTGTTTTTTTTATTGTGAATGATGTTTGGTATTTGGATTCTGGATGCTCTAACCATATGTCTGGTAACAAAGAAATATTTTCAAAGCTTGACGATAGTTACAGATCCAATATTACTCTTGGTAATAACAATACAGTGGATATTGTGGCCAAAGGAGCCATGGATGTTCAGACAAAGGAAGGTATGAAAAGTGTTCAAGATATTTATTATACTCCCAAGTTGAAGCATAATTTATTGAGTGTTGGGCAGCTATGTGAGAAGAATTATAGAGTAGTATTTCAGAACATGCAATGTACTATCTATGATAAGAATCAGAAAAATAAAGTGATTACAGTTGTTCCTATGACAAAGAATAGGATGTTTCCTTTGAAGTTTGGTCAAAATGACAATCAGCTTGTCAATATGGCTTATGAGGATAAAAGTTGGTTGTGGCATCTTAGGTATGGCCATTTGAATTTCAATAGCTTGAAGAATCTAACATCAAATGCATTGGTTCTTGGATTGCCTAAGGTTGACGAGCATAAACAGATTTGTGAAGGCTGTGCAAAAGGGAAACATGTAAAGGAATCATTTCCAAAAGGCAGTGCATGGAGGGCCCAATACCCACTTCAGCTTATTCATTCAGATATTTGTAGTCCAATGCAGACACAAAGCTTGGGTAAGTCATCATATTTCATTACTTTTATTGATGATTACTCACACATGTGTTGGGTATATTTTTTGAAGACTAAAGATGAAGCCTTTGATACATTTACGAGGTTTAAAGCTCGTGTAGAGAATGAGAAAGGGAACACTATCGAATGTTTGAGAACAAATCATGGAGGAGAGTTTTGCTCAAAAGATTTTTAGAATTTTTGTGAGATGAATAGGATCAAAAGACAACTCACAACTGCATACACGCCCCAACAGAATGGAGTGGCTGAAAGTAAGAACTGTACTGTGGTAGAAATGGCAAGGAGCATGCTACAAACCAAGGGTTTGTACAATTCTTATTGGGCTGATTCAGTTGCTACAGCAGCATATATTCTCAACAACAGTCCTACAAGTGCCCTAGACAAGAAGACTCCATATGAAGCATGGTATGAGAAAAAGCCTAATGTAAATCATTTTAAAGTTTTTGGTTGTTTGGCTTATGTTCGCATCCCTGATCAGAATAGGCAAAAGCTAGATGCTAAAAGTGAATCGTCTATTTTTGTGGGCTATAGTGAGGAAAGCAAAGGTTATAGATTATTCAATCCTATTACTAATAAGAATGTTGTTTCAAGAGATGTGATTTTTGATGAGGGGAGAGTTTATGCTCATCAAAAAACACATGTTGAAAAGCCAAAATCAGTTTTAGATGATGATGTTATTGCTAATAATGATAATGAGCAGCCAGCTAATGGTTCTATTTCAAGATCACCAAGCCCACCAAGAAACCCCTCACCAATCCCAAGAGCAAGTCCATCCTCAAGTCCTCCAAGAAAGATAAGAAGATTGAGTGATATCGATGAGAGGTGTCAAAATCAAGCACATGAAGAAGATCCAATAGGTGAGATGGTAAATTTTGCATTACTTGCTAAAGCTGATTTTGAATCATTATGTTTTGATGATGCATGTGCTAATGAGGTTTGGATGCAAGCAATGAATGAAAAGATGGATTCCATTCATAGGAATGAGACATGGGAGCTTGTAGATCTTCCACATGAGAAAAAGAAGATTGACACAAAATGGGTCTATAAAACTGTAATGATCCCATCTTTTGGCCTTCACGTTCTCCAAAGTCTAAGTGGAGGATAAGAAAAAATTAAATTAATTTCTTATAAAGTCATTAAATAAATTAAAATTAAAAGGTGGCTTTATATTTAATTAATTTAATTAATTATTGTATTACAAAGGAGATGTGTCTAGAGTGTGTATTAATTATTGGAAAGGTGGAAGCCTCTAGAAGCACAATTAATTATTGCAAGAGAGGAGTTTCTAGAGAGTGCATTAATTATTGGAAGGGGGAAGCTTCTAGCACTTGCAATTAATTAATGTTTTAGTTCTTTCTAGAAGGGTGAAGGAATAGGATAAATAGGGGTGAGAGTCTCATTGTTTAGCATGGGATTATTGTATCGAATGATTATGACTTGCATTTGATAACAGCTTGGATGTGTGAATCACACTCTTTTTTGGCAATAGGGGACGTTCATTCTCTGTTGTAACATTCTAGATGTCATTCCCTTAGGGTTTGGCCTTTGGAATACATCTCTTTGTACTTGATTGCAGCATTTTCAGAATTAATATAATTTCAGCAGTTGGTTTAGCTTTTGGGCATTCCTGGGTGTCCATTACAGTGGTATCAGAGCTATAAGTCCTGCCATCCTGTGGAGATCATATTGATAGCCGGATAAAGATGTATATTAGTCCAGATCAAGATGTGATGTTCAGACAGTTATTGGGTACATTAGAGAAGAGGCAACGTATGCAACAGGAGCAGAATAGGCGAATGGATATGATGTTGCAGCTTATGGCTAGACAGATGGGCATCAACATTGATGATTTGTACGTTGCTCCAGAGCAGAAGGTAGTCGATTTCTCAGGTGGGATCGAGACACGTATAGAGCCAGCCAGCTATGATGTTGGTGATGTGGGCATTTCGGCAGAGTCAGTAGAGACATGCGTGCAAAGTCAGGAGACCACATATGAAGCCTTGTCAGGGGATGATGACGTAGCAATAGTGGAATTAGGAGAATGCGAGGATACTATCATATCAGAAACCACTTCTATGTCAGTTGAAGCATCCAATGAGAAGTTTAATGGTATAAATGCAGTGGTTGATGTATTTTCTAATGAAGCCACACATGTTAATGATTATGAGTTTTCATCAACTACAAATTCAGTTCAGTTTCCTGTTGCAGCAGTTAATGTTGTTCCTATGTCCATATATTTCGATGCGGCAACACCTATTGTTGATACAGTTAGCATGAGTACATATGGTTCACCTACAACTATATCTTTTTCAATGCATGATGGTGATAATATGCATTCCAGTCCAATATATATTATGTGGATGGATAAAGGGAAGAAGACGTTTCATAGATCTTCTATGGAGTTGCCTTATGATGACATTCTGACTTCATCAGCACAAGTTTTGAATGCTAGGCTACAGGGGTTGGTCCTAATGATGCGGGTTTGCAGTTGGTTTAACTTCCATATGGATATCACATATTGGGATCCAGGTGGAGGTTGGAGTCCATTATGTTACTTAATTGCTTGAGGACAAGCAATTTCAAGGAGGGCGGATTTGTAATGATCCCATCTTTTGGCCTTCACGTTCTCCAAAGTCTAAGTGGAGGATAAGAAAAAATTAAATTAATTTCTTATAAAGTCATTATATAAATTTAAATTAAAAGGTGGCTTTATATTTAATTAATTTAATTAATTATTGTATTACAAAGGAGATGCGTCTAGAGTGTGTATTAATTATTGGAAAGGTGGAAGCCTCTAGAAGCACAATTAATTATTGCAAGAGAGGAGTTTCTAGAGAGTGCATTAATTATTGGAAGGGGGAAGCTTCTAGCACTTGCAATTAATTAATGTTTTAGTTCTTTCTAGAAAGGTGAAGGAATAGGATAAATAGGCGTGAGAGTCTCATTGTTTAGCATGGGATTATTGTATCGAATGATTATGACTTGCATTTGATAACAGCTTGGATGTGTGAATCACACTCTTTTTTGGCAATAGGGGACGTTCATTCTCTGTTGTAACATTCTAGATGTCATTCCCTTAGGGTTTGGCCTTTGGAATACATCTCTTTGTACTTGATTGCAGCATTTTTAGAATTAATATAATTTCAGCAGTTGGTTCAGCTTTTGGGCATTCTTGGGTGTCCATTACAAAAACCAAGTATAATAGTGATGGGAGTGTTGAAAGACACAAGGCAAGATTGGTTGCTAACGGTTTCACTCAAAGGTATGGCATTGATTATGAAGAAACTTTTGCACCAGTAGCAAGACAAGAAACTATTAGGATGTTAATCTCTCTTGCAGCTCAAAAGAAACGGAGTATTCATCACATGGATGTGAAAAGTGCCTTTTTGAATGGGTACTTAGAAGAAGAGGTATATGTGGGACAGCCACAAGGTTTTGAGATTCAAAGCAAATAAGATCATGTCTACAAGTTGAAGAAGGCTTTGTATGGCCTCAAGCAAGCACCACGTGCATGATATGCAAGAATTGATCGATATTTTCAGTAGAATGGCTTTTAACGAAGTAAGAGTGAACCTACCTTTTACTACAAACAAGAAGGTAATGATATTTTCATTGTGAGTTGATGATTTGTTATATATGGGTAGTAGTTCAAAGATGAAAGATGAATTTAAAGTTGCTATGATGAATGAGTTTGAGATGAATGATTTAGGTCTCATGAAGTATTTTCTTGGCATGGAGGTTTATCATGATAAAGATGAAATTTTTATTTGTTAAGAAAAGTATGCAAAAGATATGTTGAAGAAATTTGATATGGCTGATTGTAAAACTCTTTCCACTCCAATTGCTCATGGAGTTACATTATGTAGAGATGATGGTGATGAAATTGTAGATGAGACATTATACAGTAGCATTGTGGGGAGTTTGATGTTTTTAACTCACACAAGGCCTAATATTGCTTATTCAGTTTCATTGGTTTCAAGGTATATGACAAATCCATCAGAGGAACATATGAAGGCAGCCAAGAGAATTTTGAGGTATGTGAAAAGCACAGTAGATTTCGGCATTCACTATTCTTCTAGTAAGTTTGAGCTAGTTGGCTTCAGTGATTCAAATTGGGGAGGTAGTTTGGATGACCGGAAATCTACATCTGGTAATTGTTTTTCTTTGGGTTCTAGTTTAATCACATGGAGTTCAAAGAAGCAAAGTATGGTTGCTCTTTCTTCTACAGAAGCAGAGTATGTTGCCGTTACTTCAACTAGCACACAAGCTTTATGGCTTAGAAAGCTTCTTGAACAAATTGGACAGATACAGGTTCAGCCTACTATGATTTTTTGTGACAACATACGTGCCATTAAATTGGCCAAGAATCCAGTTCATCACAGCAGAACTAAGCATTTTGATCTGAAACAACATTTTATTAAAGAGCAACAAAAGGCAGTTGAGTTGAAATACATCAGCACAAAGGAGCAAATCGCAAACATCTTCACAAAGGCAATTGCAAAAGATCAGTTTTTGGCTCTTAGAGATCAGATAGTTAGCCCTCTCAGCATCAAGAGGGAGCATGAAGAATTGATGCCATTAACAACTCCCGCTCTACCGTTCAACTCCAACGCCATTGCATATCACAATGAGTAGATTCAGCATGAGATTAAAACTTCATACTCACCGTCAAAGCTTTCAGTTCTAATTTCCATTTCTTGTTTGCTTTCTTAATAAAGAGCATTTTGACTGGTAGTCCATGCATTAGATTCTAGTCATCTGTAGTTTAAGTTCAGCTTAAATAAAACTCTCAAGTTGCACCATATCTTCAATACGGTGAACTCTGCCTCTTTGCATGTTCAATGCATTGTATTATTGCCTAGATTATGGCCTTCAATAACGTCTATGCTGCCATTATGAGTTGGTGTATTAGCTATTTTTTTTACACAGAAAGGAAATGCCAATTATAGTGTGGCTGTCTGCCGGCACATATATATTGTGATCATGGTTTTGAATTAAAAAAAAGTTTCCTCTGTTGTGCTGGGTTATTTATAGTTAGTTTCTTTTTATTGTTATATTAAAATCTATTAGCTGCTGTTCGATTTTCTACACGAATGTGCCTGCATTGATTACTTGATTGTTTAAATAAGCTGTGAAACCATTATAAACGTTCGAGTCATCAGGAATTGGATTGAGCAGGAGCAGAGATATTGTTCTGGATTTAAGTCTAGTACCAGCAATGTTAAAGTCTGATTTGCAAACCAAAGAGAATTGTGTGATGGTGTTTAATGTTGAGTGTTTGGGGTCAAATGTATGAAATTGTAACCACATTAACCCTTTCATGACAAATGTTCGACAAAATGCATCTAGGGGAAACTACAAAATCTTGGTAAAGATTAGCAGAGATCTTAGAGAGGTTCTTGTGTAGGAAATAAAGATCTTCTAGGCAGCATATAATTTCAGTGATTACATTTGGTGTCATAGGTGAGCACTTTTGAAAATTCACTTGCACAAGCAAGCAGTCTACCTATGGGAAAAATACAGGGCTTGGATAAAATCATGAAAAATATTATGAAGCTACAACAACAGTTAGCCCAGAATTTTGAATCCAATATAAGAGCGCAAAAATAGTTGACATTTATAAAGAGTATAACAAACTTCCTACCTAAGTTCAGAGGGACTTACCCTTCATTGATTACATGGATTTTCATCCAAAGCTGCAAAACAAGACTGACATGAAAAAAAATTAAATATTATGAATTGGATCAGGATCTCCTTGCGAAAGACAAGTGTAGAAATTTGTATGAGATAATAATCATCATACTGGTAGTCTTGAAAAAGAAAAGCAGCCAACTAGCACTAATTCGCAGCCTTCTCATTATCATGTAGAAGATGTTAAACATGGTGCGAGTCTAGTAATGCGTAGTATGGAGATTGAGGTTTTGTGCAGGGCTGCTGATACTAATGCTGTTGATGGGCATATGGGCATATGGATGGCAAATTGGAGGAGACTAACCAAGCAGCCCATGATGAGGACTCAGCATCTTTTGAGAGTGCTGATGTTGATTTTGATTTGACTTAAGGGTCTCCACATATGGTATGAATTGTTCCTGTGATGAATTTGATTGCGATCACAATGCTGTCTCTAATTCTATTTATCAGCTGGGTATGAAAGATGACATTGATGATGTGGAAATGTATGATGAAACACTTGCTTCCACCTCATATGCATTTGATTTATCTCATAGGCCTGTTAGATCACCTTATTTGGAGAGTCAAATGAAAATGACTGAAAATAAAATTGTTGCAGCCCTATCACATTTTGATAGCATACATGAGATGGCTGAAAAACATTATTGGAATAAACAACTAGCGAGAAGACAAAAGGGATTGAAAGAAGAGTTCACACATTTGCATGTGATTAAGGAGGGGATGAAAACAATGAAATCAAACTTTCTACATCTTCTTTCAGATCATGATCATCTTCTCAGTCTAACAGAAATCTATTCCGAGGCACTAAGGAAGAAGGAAAAAGAAGTAGACACCCTTTCTTATGAGCTCACGAATACTAAGGGCTTCCTTGGCGGCATCTCATGAGGCAGAAAATCAGATTGTTGAGATTAATCAAGAATTGAATTTGGCATGCTCTACCTTGGCTCAACATTCAGATGTAGGAGTTGAGGAGATTGACAATGATGACAGTGAGTGGATTGACCAGCATGAAGACAACCATGAGAATTCTGATTTTTATAACAGCAGTTATGTATCTACACCATGGCATGTGGATAGAGACCAAACAAGTGAAAATGACACAAAGATTTCGCTTGATGGTAATCATTTCATTGATGGAGATGTTGATTTGAGTGTTGGTATTTATGGTGAAGTTCATAATCCCAGATTACCCATTCCGTATGCTAATTGCTTCGACCGATTATGTAGAGACATATCACCTAGTATTCATGAGATGGCAGCTGTATATTTGCTAGCTGGTGATTTTATCTATATGCACACTCCAATTGTCAGTGAGTTTTATGTTTGATCTTCTACCATTTTTCCTGATGTGGTTCAACCTCTAGAGGTTAGCAAGTTACAGGTTGATTCGTGGAGATACCTCACCCTGAGACACACACCTTATGAGATGGTTACCCTTCTGACACATAGGCACAATGACAGCCACGTCATCTTCTATATTATCGGTCCAGTTTATGATAGCAATTTGTGGTGGACTTATGAGTCGAACTTCATGCATACTCACAGTTTTGGTTGGGTGATCTATTTGTTTAGTTGGTTGATCCAAGATGATAGGTTGGTGGATATCCATTACACTTTCCAGGATCGTGTTGATAGGATGGTTTGGGATCCATGTGTTGACCGTATTTATATGTGGCACGTTGAGGATTTTGTCGTAGTTCTACATAGTTTGAGACTGGATGCAATTAGGATCAAAGTTGCACAGCCTACAGATGCTGCGGTACTTCACAGATTCACATGGGATCCAGGCATTTGGTTGATGGATGGATTGCATTTTGACACCTTGCTTCGCAATGCGGCAGGATTGTTTTCAGATTGGGCTACAGAGCTACCAACAGATTTATATAGGATCCTAGTACTGATTGAGGACAAGCAATCTCAAGGAGGGAGGCTTGTAATGTTCCTTTTTTGGGGACATTAGAAAATTACATGTCCAAGTTATAAGACAATTAAAAGTGACTTTGGAGTTCAATTAAAAATATTTAAAAAGTCTCTTTTAACTAAAGAAGGGGAAAAGGTGACAAAGGAGATAAGACGAAAGATGAAATAAGAATCTGAAGAGTCATAGTTGAGCTTTAAAAGAGGGAGTCTCGTTCTTTCGCAGGCATGCTTAGATATTTGCTTGGTTTTTTATCTGGTTATTGATCTCTCTTGGAGAGTCGATTGGAAGCTTCAGCTTCAGTCGCTTGGAGGACAGCAACCCACAAGCCGGAAGACAGTGGACGAAAACCCATCATCATGGAGGCGTCATTTCAGGTGTCTCACTTGTGCTTACATTGTATTTCTGGTCTAGTATTCCAATCTGATTGTAATACTCTTTTTAAGATTGGATCGTGCTGATAATAATAGTTATTGTGTTGTTGAGATATTTTAATGAGCATTTATCGATTTATTTGTTGATTTATATTACTGGTTGGGTTTGCATGAGTTACCTATTGATGCTGAAATCTGTTTGAGAGAAATTAGTAGAATATTCATTAGGGATATTACAGCCATAGGAAAATCCACTTCTACAAAAGGGGGATGGTGACTCAGATGATTTTGAGTCTTTGGATATTGATAGCCAAATAGTTTCATGCTTGAGACTTTCAGATCTCCACGTAGATGATAAGCTTCTCATAAGAAAACATTCAGATTAAAATAGAATTCTATGCAACTAAAATGAATGATTGCCATATGGATTATACTAATGATGTAAGAGAACTGAATCAGGCCATCTCATAATTTGTTTGATGTACAGAAATTTGATCTATAAGCAAGGGAGAAGAAAAAACCATGGATCAGGCAGTACTAGGTGTGTCCGTTTAAAGCTGCTTGTGGGACATAAACTCAGATCTGCAGCCACTCAAGCAAAACTCAAGCAGTGTAATTCTATCAATCCATCTCGGGGATCTTGTGAGGAAGATATTTCAGTTGCTCTTCTTCTTTGCTTTCATTATCATCAAGCGGTGTACTTCTATCAATCCATCTCTGGGATCTTGTGAGGAAGATATTTCAGTCGCCCTTCTTCTTTGCTTTCATTATCATGGAATCCTTATTGTTTATGGTGACAATGCATGTGGAGCATGGTACAACTGCTCATTTATAGTATTATGTTAGTCATTATCATTTGTTCCCTTTATAAAGAAGTGATTGCATTTGATGTTCACTGTTCTACTTCTTTCTTTTTAGGGTTCAGAAGCCTGTGAATACTCTTTTCGTATTTAACTCTCAAAATTTTCATTCTCCAATACTGTACATAAAGTGAATCGCACCAGGAGTAATATTTTAATTTTGAGCTGGCGAGGCTTAAAGTTCACTATGGTCTGTTTTGCACTTACTAGAGTCCAAACTTCAATACTCAACCGCACGGAAAGTCCCAACCAGCGTTATACACTGGCTTGCTAGGGATTGTACATAATCACAGGCATCATCAGCCACCGGTAATCAACAGATGAATTTTAGCAGGCAGTGGTGAACGGTTAATCCAGCACACTTGTGTCAATTCCAAACAAAACATCCCCCGATAAAATAGGCACAAACAAGCCTTCCGAGGAGTCCAAACTTAAAACAGCTCTTGATTGTGTTTCACATGTTTTGATATTTTTTTCTCAATTCTTCAATGAATGATTCGAAAAACTTCAAAAGTGTACAGTAAGAAGTCCCGACCTGAATTAATTTGAGCATCCTGCATTCCATGAAATCTTCCTCCTCTGTGTGTAGCTGAATTCCAATTTTCTTGCCCCGAGATTGCCCCGTTATCCAATTTCAATTTCCGGGCAACATCTGAAATATTGTATCCAAAATTGATGTTGAAATGTCAAAACAAACTGTTGTTTCTGCTCCTTACGTAACTTTAAAAACGTGCGGGTGCTGATGAAACCTATGATTTTGCTTCGACAATGATTTGAAAAAAAATGGGCGTTCATGATTTGTATTTTGTTTTACTTGTGTGTTGATAGCTTTGTTATTGTTTCCGTTGTGAAGAATTACAAAGATGTGGGTGTTAATGAAAAACAGTTGTTGCTAACAAAAGTGACAGCTACGTTTATGCCTATGTTCTGAACAAAACTATATGGATGTGAATAATATTTCTGCTTTTGCTTTTGAGAATTTAAAAAAAACACGTGTGCCTTGCTGTTTACCTCTGCTGCTCTGTTCTAGCTCATCGTCCTGCCTGCACGGATCAATGTACACGGTAGAGTTGCAGAGAACGGGAGAGAAGCGACGCGACCTTCTGAAGATGTGTGAAGAATGGCGCACAGAGGAGAATGTTATTTTAATTGGATTAAGTAGAAAACACTTTCCCAGGAGAGCCATGGACCTGGTTGAAGAGATGAAAATACACGCAACGAGGGACTACATCAAAAACAAGATCGAGTGAACTATTTCGATGTTGAATTGAACGGATAGTGAGATTTTTAAACGATGCGATTTGATTTGCAAGCCTAATTATCGAGGTTCTAGGTTAACCCCAACTCGAAAATTAAAGTTCCTTGCACAAGAGGTTGTGTCTGAGTAATTGAAATGGTCGTGCCCGCGTGCCGATGATAGTTTTTCGTTTTACAATTTTTTATCATGTTATATGTATATCGTTTGAGAAATAGAGTGGGATTTTAACCAGTAGGTAATCGCACCGATGTGCATGTCCTTTATATTTGTGGAATATCAATTAGGAATTTTTTATTTTTTTTAATAATTAATGAAGTGCATGAAGTCGAAAGAAAGGTTATATTTACATGAGGTAAATAAAAGACTATACAATTTATTCTTCGGATATTGAGCTATCCTTCCTTTCTTTTTCTTTATTTTTCCTTCCCCTTCTTCTTTTATTTTTCCTTCCCCTTCTCCATCTCTATTTGTCTTGTATACTTCTCTCTACCAATGTAAACATTAATCTTTTTCTTCTCACTCTACGTGTGTGTGATCTTTTGTGCCTCTCTTTCTCCCTCACTATATCCTTTATATTTGTGGAATATCAATTAGGAATTTTTTATTTTTTTTAATAATTAATGAAGTGCATGAAGTCGAAAGAAAGGTTATATTTACATGAGGTAAATAAAAGGCTATACAATTTATTCTTCGGATATTGAGCTATCCTTCCTTTCTTTTTCTTTATTTTTCCTTCCCCTTCTTCTTCTTTTTTTCCTTCCCCTTCTCCATCTCTATTTGTCTTGTATACTTCCCTCTACCAATGTAAACATTAATCTTTTTCTTCTCACTCTACGTGTGTGTGATCTTTTGTGCCTCTCTTTCTCCCTCACTATATCTTCATCTTTACCTCTAGAGATGTCTCTTTATTATTCTCCTTTCCATGAACATTCTGGTAGATATTGTAACATTATATGATTGTCATTATATTGATATTTGTCATGATGTTTATAGTAGTTATAGACTAATAGTTTTTTTGTGCCACAATACTTTTCTTTATCGTTTATGCTTGGACCTATTAAAATGGATATAACTGTTAATTTTATTATAAATGATTATATTTTAATTGGTATATTAGATCTAATGGTGTTGATTTGTTTTGAATGTGTTTAGATAATGCATGAACTAAGTAAGCCTACAAGTAGGAATTTGTGAGAATTATTTATGACAAAAATTTTAAAATTATAATTTTACACCTTACCATGACCCTTATTAAAAGCATCGCCAACTTTTCACCTACATAGATATCCACCAAATGTACTTCTAATTCATTAAGTACAATCTCCTTTTATGAGCACTAGTATAATTTTTAATATCATTTTTCATTCTTATTTTACTCACTTGCTATTATAAAATATGATAAAAAAATGAATAAAATTAATATTATAATAATATTCCTTTAAAAATAAAACTTATTGATAGAAAACATAATACCTAAAAATAATTTAAAATATATTATATTATTTTTGAATAACTAATATTTAATTCTTCTTATTTTTTAGATTTAT
This sequence comes from Cupressus sempervirens, assembly GCA_028749045.1. NCBI lineage: Eukaryota > Viridiplantae > Streptophyta > Pinopsida > Cupressales > Cupressaceae > Cupressus > Cupressus sempervirens. The sequence continues at coordinate 46,302,439 of CM053793.1, read as the reverse complement.
TTCAAATAATATATGAGTTGATATATTAGGTTAAGTTGAATAATATATAATATAACTATTTCAAAATTATTAATCAAACTACTCTCTTATGTTCTTGGTGTGTACAAGGGAAAATGGTTAGTGGATATCTAATAGTCAAATGCTCTTCAATCCTACACATTTTCCTTGTCCCTTTCTTCTTATAGATTATATTTTGTAACCTATTTAAAGCAACCGAAATGACAAGTTCAATAAGGATTTAGATTCATTTTGAAGAGCTTGGAATGAATTTGTGCTGTAAGCTAGCTATAGGGTTGTCATTTTAAAGTATGTTATGAGTGCTATCTCAAAAGTAAAGTTGGGTCCTCCCCTCAACCTAAATATTTTATAACTTTTAAACACTTGGATTCATTCATAATTCATAAAAATTTTAAGCATTTTGGTTGATTTATAACCATTTGATTACTTCAAGTCTGATTAAAAGACATTGATAATGGAGAAATAAGTCTTCAAAAGGCAACACTGGTTGAATATATTTTCATAATTTAAATTTATAAGTATGAGATATATTCTATAGCAAGTCAATTTGTGATATTGCCATCATGATTCAACTATCTATTTTGTAGTCAAACTCATTGACCCATGTTTCACTAGCAGTGGCTCCTAAGAACCCATTGCTAACGAGAATGAATGGAACACATAATAATTATTGCATCTAGATGACAATAAAAAATGTAAAGCATTGGACTTCCTAGGAGGTCATCCCTCAGAACTACATTAGCTAAGTGTACTTAATCAAGGAGTTTTATCCAAGGTTAAGTCCACTTTGTTTGTGACTCCATTCACAAAACCTTCAACAAGTGTTGTGCCTTGAAACCATTATTATGAATCACCTTAAGCTTGCCTATTGATAAGTAGGAGGTATTATCCACAACAAGTCAAATTGCAATGTTGCTACCAGGATTCATTGTGCATTTTTTGAGTCAAAATCATTGACCCATATTTCACAAGAAATCATCTCTCTTGAGAATGAATGGAATAATTAGTACTCATCACATCTAGGTGGTTCTCATGCCTACCTAGAGGTCAACCATCCTAATACTATTCCAGCTCAAGTGTGTTTACCATAAAGTGTCCTCCAAGATTAAGTACAATTTGTTAGAAACCCTAATTGTAAAGCCTTCAACAAGCATTATGCCCTATGAACTATTCATCCTAAAGCTCCTTAAACTTAGAAAAAATACTCCAATAGTTGAGTATAGTCCAACATACGTAAATTTGGTGAAACAATAAAGAGTTTAGAAATTGCAGGACAACAATATAACATAAATGAAAACAAAAACCCATTGTTGAAGAGCTATACTCAGTTGAAGTCACGAATGACATTAAAAGAGACTTCATTTACACATTCTAATGAAACCTTGGATTTGAAAAAATGGATATCTTTTGTAATCCTAAAGATTGCATTTTTTTATGTTTTATTAAGTGTTAGAATCACATCTTTATTGACCATTGATTTTACAAATATACAACAATTCATTATTTCAAACAGAAACAAAAAGTATACAAAAATCAACACGTGAATAACTTCATGTGCTTTCTACAAAAAGTTAACATATTATTTGGAATTTTGAAACGTCTAAATAATATATAAATTGAACAATAATTCATTGGTCTTATAAGGTGAAACTTTCCTTAGCTTATGTTATGCATCTACCTCTATAACATGAGCCTTTATGAAGAAGTGTAGATGTAAGTTGTAAGGTGATTCCAATTGTTATAGATTTTTCCATATTTAAATTCATTACTTCCATACTTAAATCTATGTGCACCTAGAAGTTGAGTTTTCTTCCCATCAATCAGCCAATCCCTTGACTCTCAACCACCTTACTAGTAAGACCATCCACATTTCATCTACATGTGTGTACCTAAAAGAAGACAAACTTCATTCTGTTTGCTCCCACTTTATCTATTGATAGTGCAAGTTTCTTATTACATTTCATTTTAGTTTTCAAAAATTTCATTAACAACATTTTTATTTTATTTGTATTTTAAAAATTTTTACATCTACACTTACATACTTGTCCTGAGAAAATGAACAAGATGTATGATGTTATGGCATCTTGAACTAAAGGAGGACTTATAATAAAACACTCCACTTTTATTCACTTTTATTTCAATGGAATTGTAAAAGAAAATTGTAAGGCATTTTACCTCTAAGTTGGTTGCACATCTGGTGTAAGGCATTGTACATTGTATCATGTCTAGGCATGAAATATACTACTAGATATTTTGATTATTTTTTAGGCATCTATTTTTGGAAGCAATGGATTTCTCACCATTTCTTAGAATAACTACATTATTGAGTTTTGGATACCTCAAATTCATACTAGCACTTTGGTATATGAGTTAAAACACTATCGATGTAATAATCTTGTTATACCCTAATATCAAACCATCATGATAATGAATATTTGAATTCTAATATCGATTAGTGTGGAGGTGTATCTATACAAATTGTTATCCCTAGAATATCCATCAAAATGAGCCCCTCTCATTCTTTGATAGTTGTGATTAGGATGTTTAGGCACTAAGATCATAGAAAGCATTGATAAGGAGTTAAAAATCACCAAGAACTTTTAGCAATACAAGATTCATATTAATATCACTAAATCTCAACATTTGGTATTAGTTTATCATTGATTGCAGAAGCTCACTTGGTGTTGATTGTGATGAATGTCGTGATTTTGCACTCTATTATGGAAATGATAACAAGTTGACTTGTCATCCACCATATAAATCTCCTTTATTCTATAAATGCTTCATGGTCTCATTATCATTGACTAAGTCGTCCACAATAGGCTCTAATGAAAATTAATGAATGGCTAAAACTGTGGAATAATTAGATCTTTCCCAATTTTCTTGCATTGATCTAATGCCTAAGTTGGGGTTCTTAAATATCTAATAAATTCATCCCTCTATTGGACATCCTACGCTTAGACATGGATGTTTGAGAGTATGAAGTTTGTCCATTTGTGTTTGTAAAAAGATTGTGTGAAATTTTTTGACATCAACATTTTAGATCATATTCATTAGATTGCATTAAATTCTTTCTATATGCTTGTTGCTCATTCTTTTTTTCTCATACGAAGGCAGCTCTTGTCAGAAAAATTAATTAATTATCTCCAACAAGACTTGTCTGGATAGTCTAACCAACGATGACCAACCTGCCACCAATATGCTCATGCTTTTCACATTCCATGCACTGTTTTATTAGATAATGACAACAATAGATGAAAAAAAAAAGATTGAGAAAACAGTCTTTCTCTATTTTAGAAAAAAATAACAGTTTTATCATATCCTCATTTTAAGATAGAATTTTAATAATAATTAGATAATACAATGTTATTAAATAAGTAATAAAGTTATATAAAAACTATTACTAAAATATAAAACAAGGAAATAATAATTATTTAATCTATATTATTAATAAAATAATATTTAGTGTGATATTTTAAATAATTAAAAAATAATAAATTTCAATGAGTAAAGAAAGAAATAAAATTAAATACAAGAGACAATATTCTAGAAAGTATGTTAACTTTCTAAATAGAACTTAATGCTAATAAAATAAACACAAATAAGTAAGTAAATAAATAATATAACATAGAATAATATAAATTAACTAAATCTAATGAAAAGTTAAGAGATGTTTAACAAATAGACACAACTCCTAAAAATTTAGATATAAAAGGGAGGAGAGTTTGTTTTAGAGAGTAGAAAAAAGGAAGAGAAGAGGGGAGGACTTCAAAAAGGAAAGATGGAAGAGGAAAGTAATATGAAGAAAATAAGGAAGTGACTTTCTGAAAAGGTATCAATGATATTGAAAGGATGTGAACCTTTGAAAGGGTTATAATTATGAACAGTTGTGACTCGTCAAAAAATATTTTTGATTATAAAGTATTGAGACTTTTCCAAAGGATTTTAGTTATGAAGTGTTGTGACTTTTTAAAAGGATTATAACTATGAAGTGTTGTGAATTTTCAAAGGATTTGTATTATGAAAGGTTGTGATTCTTGGAAAAGAAGAAATTTAAAATTAAAAAATCCTTTCCTTATAATTAGAAAATGAAGAATTTTGGAAAGTAAATATAGAGTTGAGATAATCTAGAAGGAATAATTCATTGAAAGGTCGACTAAGGACAGAGCTACATGGACCAAGAAAAGAAAAGGTAAGAAAGGTATGCTTTTGGATTATATTTATTTAATTATGTTTATGACTTTATTTATATTAATGAATCTATTGAAGAGAAATGTAGTACATGTGTTAAGATAGTCTCGTAGGTCTTTGAAGGATAAAGGCTAACTAATCGAGGATCATTTTGAAGAACCTAGATGGTCTTCCCAGAGGATTATGAAGCCCGACTTGAAAGGTAGTTTCAGGGAAGAAGGTCAAATAATCATAGGTTATTCCTCATGAGCACAGCGGATCCTCCTAGAGGATTAGGAAGCTAGATTAAGGGATCCTCAAAGATGTCTAGAATTAGTAACATTCCTAGATATCAATCATTAGAATTGAATTTAATAGTCTATACTTCTCATAATTTCTATAGGTAAATTTGTCTGTAATAATACATTAATCTATTAGGAGAATTGTAAGACTCGAAGCATGGGGGTAGCAAGGTATTAACACCTTGAACTGACCACCATGGCCGAGAATTCTCCATGTTTCCAAAATATTATGATGTTGTCAAAGATATGCATATGTCATTGGCCTTGGATAGAGGATGCTCATCTAAGAAGAATCTTAAGGGGTGCCCTCCCAAGATGATGACAAAGTAGCTATGAGATATGAAGCCCGATCTGGAGACGTCCTTAAGATTGGGATTAACTTAGAGGGTAGAATAATATAGTTAATTTTATTATTATTGTGATTCTAATGTTTATTCTTGTAGGCATTACTTGTCCTTAACTAACCCTATTAGTGGGGACATTACAAGTTTTTATCTTAAGAAGGAAAATTTAAGTTTATGAGAAATAAATAGAGTTTATTCTATGTTGAGAAGTTTTTCTCTTATTTTCTAGAGGTTATATATATTTCTTCTATGTGAAGGCATATCATAATGCTTTCAAGAGAAATATTGCAATGACAACTATGAAGTTGGAGATGTAATTGATTTTTCTTGTGAGCAATAAGATTACCAATACTTTTCCTATGGATCTTTCCTTGACATATTATCAAGATTTTACCACGTGTGTGTGTGTGTGTGTGTGTGTGTGTGTGTGTGTGTGTGTGTGTGTGTGTGTGTGTGTATTGTTGCTTGTGTTGTCATTCTTCATTATTTCTCTTATTATTTCTTTGCATCTAATTTGTGATGTAAGTTTATTATTTCTAGTTGATGCTTTCACCTTTATAACAAGTGGTATCAAAGAAATTTTATTTTTGCAGTACCTATGTTAGAATTTGGTCTTGATTTTTTGCAACATCAAATGGAAAAGGTTCTAAACGCAAGATTTGAGGTGGAGAAATTTAATGGCAAAAATAAATTTGAGCTATAGAAGCTCAGGATATGTGTTTTGTTAGTGCAATAGGGATTGCATAAGGCATTAGCTAGAAAGTCAAAGAAATCGATAAATATGATAGATGATTGTTGGGAAGATTTGGATATGAGAACCCTAAGTACAATCTAGTTGTGTTTGGCAAATGAGGTTCTCTTTGAAATATTGTTGAAGAAGATACAACTATAGGTTTATGGAGTAGAATGGAGAGTAAAGACAAAATCATTAACAAACCAAATCAACTTGAAGAGGCAACTGTATAGCCTACAAATGAAGGTATAAAAATTGTTGATCATTTAAATACTTTCAATACTCTAATTTGTCAATTGGGTAGTATGGATGTTAAAATCAAAGATGAAGAAAAAGGAGTTACATTGTTATGTTATTTGCCTGAATCCTAGAATCACTTAGTTACTTCTATTAGTTTTAAGTACAACTGACTCCCTTCAATTTGATTCTATTATGGGAGCTTTATTGTCTAAAGAGGTGCAAAGGAAATCTAATATAGAAACCTCCACATTAAAAGCAATGGTGGTTAGAGGTCATTCTACAGAAAAAGGGGAAGGTACAAGACATACATCTTCACTTAGTTACTTCTATTAGTTTTAAGTACAACTGACTCCCTTCAATTTGATTCTATTATGGGAGCTTTATTGTCTAAAGAGGTGCAAAGGAAATCTAATACAAAAACCTCCACATTAAAAGCAATGGTGGTTAGAGGTCATTCTATAGAAAAAGGGGAAGGTACAAGACATACATCTATATTTAAGTCAAGAGGCAAAAAGGGTAATGGAAAATGTTGGTATTGCAATAAAGCTGGGTATCTCAAGAAAGATTGTTGGAAAAGAAAGGAAGAGAATGATGAATCCAAAAAGGAAATGAGTCCAATTGAGGCAAATTCAGGTATGGCTAGTGAAGTATTATTTTTTTGCAATATTTTACAACATCAAGATGAATGGATTTTAGATTCTAATGCTTTTGATCACGTATCCACATAGGAGTTGGTTTTCTTCTTACCAGCCTATTGATGGAGGTGTTGTTTTAATGAAAAATAATGTTTTTTGTAAGACTGTTGGATTGGGGGTATTAGAGTCAAGATGTTTAATGGTATTGTAAAGACATTAATAGGGGTAAGGCATGTACTAGAACTAAAAAAGAATTCAATTTCCTTGGGTGTTTTGGATTTTGGTGGTTATAAATTTTCTTGTCAAGGTGGAGTTCTTATAGTGTCCAAGGGGATTTTAGTGGTATTGAAGGCTACAAAAGTTAGAAACCTTTATAGACTAGAAGTAAGTACAGATGTAAGTCATGTGATACTGGTATCTTAGGAAAGTGATGAATCTATTCATTTATGGCATCAAAAATTGGGTCATATGAGAGAGAAAGGGCTAAAGGTACTGGTAAATCATAAGTTGCTTCCAAACTTTAAATTTTTGAATTCAAATTTTTGCTAGCATTGTGTCTTTGGAAAGAAATGTAGACAAAAGTTTAAATCTAATAGCCATACAAGCAAAGGTATTCTATACAATATCCATTCACATGTTTGGGGTCCATCCCCTATAGTTTCTTTTGGAGGAGAGTCAAATTTTGTGACATTTATAGATGACTACTCAAGAAAGGTGTGGGTCTTTTTTATTAAAAGTAAAGCTAATTGTTAGAAACAATAGTCCACCAATATAACTGTGAGGATGAATTAGTTATCCAATAATTATCAAAATTAATTAATCATAACCATTCAATGAAAGTAAACCATACAAAGATGCACATACACAATTATGCCAGATATGTTAACTAGGGAAACCCTTGATCAAAGGGAAAACCCTAGTGGGAATGATGCCCACAAGATGATGTACCAATATAAATATTCTTTGTTAGAGAATGGACCCTGTTAGGAGTATATTACAACATTTGCTACATACGAGTCCCTATTAGGAGACTTTGAATCCCTACTAGGATTTGTGGAAGACAGAAGGACCCACTGTCCAAATAGGTTCTGGGGCAAGACCACTAAACTCATTGTCCAACTAATCTTTTAGCTATTCCTTACAGAATAATTATATGTATTGTACTTTAACTTCTTTCCTCTATCTTGTTAACTGGACCAATCACTGTCAGACCTTGTAGTGGTCACAAACCTTGGAACCAAGTATCAAACTTCAAATGTCATAATAAAACCACAACAATGAAGTTTTCTTCACATTCACTTTGCTCTTCTTATCTTTGCATTCTGCTCTTCATACTTCTTGCAATCATTCGTGCAACTCATTCATGATAAAGGAGAATGTGCTTCCTTTATACCGAATCCATAAAAAAATTCCCTAAGTTGGCTATTACACCTTCTTAATTAATTATTATAGGACCTCATTAAGAACATGTTACACTTAGCGATAGCATTAATTTTTTTCCTTGTAACTTGAATAAATTTTTGTACGTTGTTAGTACCCGATATGGTCACAATTTCAAAGCTTCAAGTTTAGAGTTGTTGAAACACTTCGAACTGAAGTTCAAAGTAGTTCAAAGCAGTTCAATGGTTCAATTGATCTGTCCTGTAGGTTCAATAGAAACAAAATTCAGACTCTTGGTTCGAAATTGTAGATTTGTTAATTCAGAAAGGTTCAGAACTCTGTCTCAATTCACATTTCAGGCTCAGACTTCAAAGCAGTTCAATGGTTTAAAAATGCAATGTTCAGCCTTTTTCAATATTTTGTTGATTTCTTCAATCATGATGGAAGATCCTTTCGAGGCAAACAATAAAATTATAATGGATAATGGGAATTGGACATTGAGAAACCAAAGTATTTAGAAGGCCAAACCAATCTCAAGTGACATACAATGAGCTTACATTAGAATTCATCCATCTTAAAATGGAACAAACATATACAAGCAGAAGAAATCCTGGATTTTCTGCTGACAGAAAAATAGTCATATCTCGGGGGTCATATCTCAGAATTCAACCATTGGATCAAGCTCAAATTTGGTTATGTGTTTGAAATCCTAGTTTTCTAAATCTTCATCAAAGAATTTTGTTATATTGCATATGGATAAAAAGTTACGAGTTCTTGAGTGCACCACTGTTGGATCAGCAATAACAGTCATTAAATGCAAATGACAGAAAATAGTCATATTGTAGGGGTCATATCTCACAATATAACCTTTGGATTGACCTGAATCTTGGATATGTGTTGTGAATGATAGTTTTATAAATCCTCTACAAAGAGTTTTGTAATATTCACTACGGATCAAAAGTTATGGGTTCCTGTTTGCACCTCTATCGGCTCAGCAACAACAGTTACAGAATCTAGACAATCAAATTGGGTCTCAGTGCGTGGGGCATAACTTCCAATAAAACCATTGGATTTGGCTCAATTTTAGATATATTTCTAAGAAGCAAGTTATGCATGATCTGAACAAAGATTTTTTCAAAATCATTCCTAGTTAATGAGTTATGACTGATTGAGTAGGACACTATCAAAACTGTCAATGACAGTTACAAAATCATAATAGAACCTCATCACTAGCAAATGCCACTTGTCAGCATGAGTATACCATAGGGGCCACGAATTTGAAAAGATAAAAGACTATTTTTATAATGATATAAACACCAAAAGGAAGAGGGAAATCAAAAGTTTTTCAAGATTCAGTTAGGAAACTGAAAAGCCATGGGAAAGAACAGATTAAAGAAGCCAACAACAGAGTAAATAGAGTGGGGGTTCCAGTTTTTCTCTCCAAAATGACTGCAGACTTTGTGCTACAATAGGGAGGAGAGGTTTGACCAATTTTATTTCATTTTCTTGTGAAGTTGTGGAGGGCAAAGCAAATTTTCATTTTCCTGTTCTAAATTGTGTGTTAGCAATAGGAGAATTCTGATTTGTTACAGCTTTCTTTAATGGTGATTGTAATAGCAAGTGCATCTTTATGCTTTTAGAGGAGGGAGACTTGAGAGTTAATTTTTTGTCAAAACTTTGAGTTTGAGCAATCTACTTTCCACTAAGTGTGATCTTTGTGTCGCTTTGGTTTTCTCTGAAATATGCTATTATATTTCCATATCTTCATTTTTGCACTTTCTCAAGAAGATGGATAATGCGTTTCTTGATTCTATCTGTTGTTAGGGTGAATGGACTTTGTGTCATTTACCATTTAATTTCTTGTAGTTGTTTAGTTTTTCCCGCATTTACGTTGTATTTATAGGTAAATGTTTGATATCCTTTTTATGCTTTCTGGTAAAAACATTCACATTTGATTCATTGAATATTTCACATGGGGAGTTGTACCTGATAAAAATTCAGAGGAAGGTTATCAATCCATGATAACCTATCCAACTATCGGTGTTAGTTTGTCCTCTCACTTGGGCATTTGGGGTCAGATTTGCACATATTTTCTTGGAGGACAATCTGTTCACTAACATACGTGTAACATTATGACAATCAAGCTTAGCTACATCAACTCCAAAATGTCTTCTTCACATATTTAACTTTGACTTCTCAGAATAACAAATCTCTTAAGAGATATAACAAGTTTACCAAAACATGCCTCTGTAAACTCTATCTCAAAATAGTCTTCACCAAAACTTGCATAATTTCTTCTAGATTTAATGTCTAATGCTTCCGAGGTTAGCTACATATACTAGACACTTGGTATAATCTCTATTTAACCTCACTTAGTGAAAATTCTCACTAGTTGTCTGTACCAACTTGATCTTTACCACTATTTTTCTGTTAGATACCACAAAAAACTACTATGTTAATGTCAATGACAAACACAATCATGAATCTAATATATCATCATTATAATGATCCAATCATGTTTCTACAATACTCCTCCAAAGAAGTATCATCAACATTCATGCTTCCAGCACTAATATTTTTGGTGTATTCAAACAATTTAGAGTTTTTGTTGAAAAGAGCACAGACAAATCAATCAAGTATTTGAGAATAGATAATGGAGGCAAGTTCACATCTTTAGGGTTTGAGAATTATTGCAAGTAAGCTAGGATCATAAGACATAAAATCATGAGTTACACTCCTAAGAAAAATGGTGTTGTTGAATGCATGAGAAAGACTCTTCTGAAGAGAGCAAGAAGTATGCTCATTAATACCAAATTGCAACAAGAGTTGTTGGCAGAAGAAGTTAATACAACATGTTAGATGGTAAATCAGCCACCGTCAATTGCATTAGATTGCACTATTCCTAAAGAGGTATGGATAGGTCATTCGTCTTATTTTTCAAATCTAAAAAATATTTGGTTGTGATGCTTATGCTCTTGTTTCTAAAATTCAGTGTTCTAAGTTAGATCATATATGCAAGAAATACTCCTTTGTTGGCTATGGTGATAGAGTAAAGGGGTATAGATTGTGGGGTCCTACTAAACACAAAATTGTCATTAGAAAAGATGTAGTATTTGATGAATCCTCCCTAACAAAATTAGATTTTGTAGAAGATAATTTGGAATAGGAACAAGTACCACAATATCAACAAGTTCAGTTGGAAACTTGTCCTTCTACAAAAGAAAATGAGCAAGAAGATCTCTCTGAAGAAGAAGGTGCAGATTTAGAAAATATACAAGAAACTATGGAAATACCAGAATGTCCATCTCTCAAGAGATCTACATGAGTAAAGAATCCTCCTAAAAGGTATGATGATTTTGTTTCATCTATTGCTCTAATTTCTAATGATGGGGAACCAAGTTGTTATCAAGAAGAAATGAGTAATGCTAAATGGAAAATAGAAATGAAAGAATAAATGGATGCCTTAGAAAAAATAAGACATGACACATGGTAGAACTTCTAATGGGTAGAAATTTTGTTGGTCGCAAGTGGGTCTACAAAATGAAGAAGGGTGTTGATGATAAAATTGAAAGGTACAAGGCAAGGCTTGTAGCAAAAGGACATTCTCAAAAGAAGGTATTGATTTTCATGAGGTTTTCTCATGAGTTGTTAATATTTTTCTATTCAGATTGTATTAGCATTAGTTGCATCACCTAATCTTGAGTTAGAGAAACTATATGTTAAAACAATATTTCTACATGGAGATTTAGATGAGGATATATATATATGGAACAACCAAAAGGATTTGTTCAAGATTGCAACAATAAATTTGTTTGACAACTCAAGAAATCAATGTATGTCCTGAAGTAGTCACTCAAACAATGGTACAAGAAGTTTGATTCCTTTATGGTGAGCCAAAACTTTGTAAGAAGTGAGTATGACCATTGTGTTTCTTTAAAGTTTAGAAAATGGCATATTCATTATCTTGGTATTATATGTTGATGATATGTTTCTATCAAGTAAGAGGATGACTTAAATTAATAATTTGAAGGCTTAGTTGGCTAGGACATTTGGCATGAAGGATCTACGAGTAGCAAAACAAATTTTGGGTATAGAGATACACAAAAATGGGGAACATGGTAAGCTTTGGTTATCACAGAAGAAATATGTGGAGAAGATTCTCATCAGATTTGGTATAAAAAATGTGAAACCTATTAATATCCCTTTGGATTCCCATTTTAAGCTTTCTTCGAGTTTATGTCCTAGTACTAAGGAAGAAAAGGATTATATGTCATGTGTACCATATGAAAATGCAGTAGGAATTTTAATGTATGTGATGGTATGTACAAGACTAGTTATTTCACATGCAATGGGTGTTGTTAGTACATACACAAAAAATTCAAGTAAAGAGCATTGGGCTACAATGAAATGGGTGCTTTGGTATTTTAGAGGCATGAGTAATTATTGTATAACCTATAGTAGTTGTAGTGATTCAGTGTGTGGTTATGTTGATTCTAATTTTGTGGGTGATTTTTACAAAAGGAGATCTACATCAGGTTATGTCTCTGCTCTTATAGGTGGAGCAATCTGTTGGATGTCAAAACTCTAAGAAAAAGTTGCTCAATCTAAGACTAAGGCAGAATATATGGTTGTCTCACATGCATGTAAAAGAGGTAATTTGGTTTGGAAAAGTGTAGGATAATGTGATTGTATTTTTTGATAGTCAAAGTGCTATCCATTTGGATAAAAATCCATCTTATCATAGTAAAAATAAGTATATTGAGATTAAGTACCATTTTGTAAGACAATTTATTGAAGAAGGTGGAGTATCTCTTCAAAAAGTCCATACACCTAAAGATTATACAGATATGTTTACTAAACTACTAATGATATAGAAGCTAAAGTGGATTGTGGCTTCTCTTTGTTTGCAAAAGGGCTGATAAATGGGCTTGGAAAAGTACGAGGTATTTTTTTGTCAAGGTGTAGAGTGCTAGATAATGATAACAATGGAGAAAAGAGAAAGAAAACAAGATTGTGAAAACAATCTTTCTCTATTTTATAAAAGGAACAATTTTTATCTTCAAAAAGGAAACTTTAAGTTTTTTGAGGAATAAATTGAGTTTTATTCTATGTTGAGAATTTTTTCTCTTATCTTCAAGAGGTTATATATATTTCTTCTCTGTGAAGGCATATCATAATGCTTTCAAGAGAAATATTGCAGAGCAACTGTGAAGTTGGAGATGTAATTGATTTTTTCTCTAAGTAATAACATTAACAATACTTGCCCCATGGATGTTTCCCAAGGACAAATTGTCAAGGTATATCTGCGTATTGTTGGTTGTGTAGTTATTCTTCATTATGTCTCTTATTATTTATCTACATCTAATTTGTGTTGTAAGTTTATTGTTTCTAGTTAATGCTTTCGCTTTTAGCTAGAGTAAGATTAACAGGAATGGAAAAGCAAGCCCTGAATAGACAAGAAAAGTATATATTTACAAACTTTATCTGAAAGCATAAATCTCTTAGAACTTTGATAAGAAATAACCACTAGACTCTATTATAAGACTTTGTCTAATAGTTTGGGTGACTAGTTATTACTGACTAATTATTTAGTAGTTTATTTGATCATTTATTTAGTCACCTGACCTTGTGATTTTATCAGATGATCACATTAGTCACTTATTTAGTCACCTATAGTTGTAAATTGCAAAGAGATAGTTGAATGTGATCAGTTTTCACTTGACTAAAATTTGTAGCAGCCTGACTAAAATATTTAGTCACGTAGTCACATATTTGCCAAAATGTACTAATGATGGTATGAGAGCAATTTAGTATTTTTAACTACTCTCTTATGTTTTCTTTTCAGTGTTGATTTCAAAATTTCCTTCTCAAAAGAATATCCTTAAATTTGATTATGTATTTCATTCCAGTTTAAGTAGGCATAATCTTTTACAAAGATACAAAATTTATAAGTTTATACATTTGACATATGATGGTTTACTACAATTCAAGCTTATAGTTATCTTTCTATATATATAATAATAATAATTTAGTTAGTAACTATCCACTCTACACCAAATGTTATTTTTTATCATACTTTGATATATACAATAGCATCCTTCTATATATTTAAAATAAGTAGATAATGTATAAGCTCGACAATACTAATGAGATTGAAGGTGAGGGTTTTATTTCTTTGATTTGTAATATGAAACAATTCAATCAAGTTGTTTAATGTGGATGCCCTATAGAATTTTCTTAGTTTATGACATTTATGCTTAGCCCTAAATTTTTGTTCTTAATCATAAATGATAATATAAAATAGATTTGATAGGCGAACTATCTTTAGTGGTTAAGGGCTTGTTTGGTTGTTGGAACATGAATAGGAAATTAGGAATATGTTTTCTATTTTTTGTTTGGTACACCAATTGGAATAGGGAATAGGAATGCATATTCCCATTTTAACCCTAAAATGAGATTATGTCCATTCCAAAAATAGTTGTTATTGGAATAGTATTTCCTAATCCCAATATTCATTCCTATTCTCAATTCGTATGCCTACAACCAAATGGTCCCTAAATGTTAATATCATATCCATCATTTAGTTAAATCAAGATTCAAGATCACCATCAACCGCAAGATGTTCAAGTTCCAAGTTGTAAAACAAAATTTGTATCCTAGAGTCAACATGCAGTCCAATGCAACATATTTTTCTTTACACTATTTATGTTAATGCATGTAACATTTTTAGATACAATTTTTATTCTACAAATATTACTGGTTTAGGCCCCTTAAATAATGCTTAAATTGATTTTAAACTATGATCTGAAAAACTATTAAACATCAAACTCTAATAAAGATGCCACGAGTTTTTTTAGGAAGAAATCTATTTTATGTAACCTTTTTTTTTATGAATAGTCCTTTTCTATTAATAAATAATATACTAGTTACAATTCTAAAAAAATCAGTCAGTGTATACAGGATCACCCCATGAGAGTTCACAAGGCTAAAGTTGAAGTCAACAACTATTCATCAAAAAATGACATTAAGCAACCCCTCAAGCTGCCAAAGCAGTGCCAGTTGAGGGGGATGGTTTATCGCGATCAAGAAAATCTTAGTCATCCTTGGGATTGATAGGCAAACTGGGAACAGTCCAACCATTAGCAACATCATTAGGGGCCTGGTCTCCAGCCTTTGTATTATCTCATGGGAGACAAATATCCAACTCTAGTCGAAAAAGCCATTTGCTAGAAACCACACGAGAAGCACCAGGAGGGGGAGTCACCAAACTTGGGGACCAAACAAAGCCATAACAAGGTGAAGAAGCCAAGTGGAGACACCAACCACCATCACCACTACTAGAAGAGTGGTGGCGGGAAGCTTGCAAACATGGTGTGTGAGAGTAATGGGTAGATGAGCTACACTCTCGGCGGTGGCCCCAGGGTAGAGTGTGATCTACCGAGACATCAAGAGGTACTCTAGAAACCATACAGGGAGCAATACCCCAAATGATTGAGTAGCTCCTTAAGGTGGGCCACCTCTAGAGCCACTTTATTGGCTTGGACTTGAATCTGCATCAGTACATTGTTACAAATGCGTGCTTTAGTGTACATAACAACATTTATGTCAAGAAAATTATGAGTGAAAAGAACAACATTCCTATCTTTTCACAAAGAAAACAAAATCTCCATCCTAAAGGTATGCCAGATCTGGGTAAATTGCCTAGGAACCTGAGGGAGTCACCCAACAAAACCATATGCCAAGAAAAAGGTTTTGGTCAAAATGGCTTGAAGAAATCATGAAGCTGGTGCCAATAGTTTTGGGTACATCTATAGAACCAAAAAATATACAAAAAAAGACTCTTGTTGCCCACAAAAAGGACACCGAGGATTTGAAACCTCAATATGCTTGAGTCAAGACCCAACGGGAAGACTTTGAAACATCATGCACCAAGAAAAATGTGCAATCTTGGGCTCAATAATGGCACTCCATATGGTGTCAGTTCTCCACTGAGAAAGGGAAGACTAGAGATGTCAGCACTAGTTGAGGGTATCCACCATCGGCAAATGGGGAGAAAGCCATTGATACCCCAAACTTGGTTTTTAGCTGGTGAAGGGAGAAGTAAGATACCACTTCCAGTCTATCCACAAGTTCGAATAGACTAAATACCCACCTTATGAATTAAGTAATGTGGAATTGCAGAAAGAAACAGATCAAAACTCTGTCGATCTAAACAAGCAAGACGTAACTAGACTTGCATATCTTCCCAAGATCTAAGACTCATAGAGACCCTAGAAAAGGTGTCCTTACATTTCTTTATGTCACATTTGAAAAAAATATAAATCACTAGCACCTTGAGTCTTGGCTAGAGGTACACCTTGGATGGAAAATATTGGAGACAACCAAATATTCTTCTAATTCAGAGAGAGCCCATCATGGAACCCATCACTAGAGCAATGAAGCCAAGGATTGATAGCTTCCCAAGATTTCCATATGCTCTTGATAACAAAAGAGCCATGTACAAGCACAAATTCCCTCATGATGACAAGGGTTTGAAAGCCAATCCCCTTCCATTAAGGCCTATTAACAAGAAACCCAGAAGAAATGCAATGTCGAACCAAAACCTTCCAAGCTTCATCTCTAGTAACGGCACATATAATCCATTTGGCAGAAAGAGTGAGGCAATACTTCTATATGGAAAGAAGGTCAAGGCCTCTTGACTCTTTGGGGAGAGAACAAAAATCCCAAGCCACTTTGTGAAAGCCATGATGGTCAGAATGAGAAGCCCAAAGAAAATCATGGAGCAGTTGCTCTAACTTCAGAGAAGAGGCTTTGGAAGGAGCCCAATAGGAAGAATAATAAACATGTGTAGCCACCAAGACCTTTGAACGAATCTAAAATTTTCGTGCAAGAGAAAGGGGTTTAGTAAGCTAATAGTCAAGCTTATTTTCAATCTTGACAAGCACAATGTTCCATAAATCAATTTGGCAAAGCTTCAAAGGCAAAGGAAATGCCCACAAAGTGAAATATCTCCCCATGGGTGATCCATTTCTATTTGAACTGGTCAAGCCATGGCAGAGCTAGAAGAAAAGATTGCCTATAATAGAGCATCTTGTGTCATTGAATGACAGAACTAGAGGCTTGACAAAAGGTGTCCAAACATTGCAAGGCATTAATGATGTTTTCCTCATCCTCCAAAAGAGTGAGAAAGGAATCATAAGCAAAGTGCCTATTGACCAACTGAGAAGAGGAATATGGCAAGGAGATGCCACGAACCAAACCAGAAGAAATGGAGTGGGCTAGCAAGTAACCAAACCCTTCAATAGTAAGAACATATAAAGTTAGAACCAAAGGGCAACCTTGTTGGATGGAGCAAAAGAACCCAAAGGCTTCATATTAAGAGCTATTGATAGTAATACAATCATTAACATCTCCAAAAAGCATCTCCATAGATTGAAGAAAATTGGAACTGAAACCAAGAGCTTGAAGCATAGCCAAGATGAAAGGCCATTCAATCTTATCATAAGCTTTAGAAAAATCATTTTTCAAAAACATAGACGGCTGATTGGATTTGTTATCCCACTCCATGCCTTCCTAGACAACAATGATGTTGTCAAGAATATACCTAGACTTAATAAAGCCAGTTTTGTTGCAAATGATTGAACAAGAATGATGGAACTGGCAAAAAATGTTTTCAATCATTGTTTTGTCATTGATGTCAAACTTGCTACTTGCAAGAATGACAATTGTTTTAGTGATCCAAATACTATCAATGGGTTGATTGACAAAGACAATTGTTTTAGTGATCCAAATACTATCAATTGGTTGATTGACAAGGAGGTGGCAATCAATAAGATGTAACTAGAGTACCTAGAGATAGGTTGAAGTTATGATGTTGTAATGAGGTATAAGGATCAGCTAAGCCATTGATGAAATAGTGTATTGTTGACATATTCTAAGACACATATAATAGACACATTAAAACATATCAAAGATGTAAGAGTTTAGCTATGTTATTTGCGACAGCCTAACTAAGTTCATAAGAGAATGTCGAGCAAGCTAGTTAGTGCCAAACAAATTCTTAGTTAAAGCCAAGCAAGTTCACTTTTAGAGTGTACCGAGTAAATATCAAGTGCCGAGCAGGATACAAGTGCCGAGTAAACATCAAGTGCCAAGCAAGAAATAGGTGCCGAGTAAAGATATAGATGCCGAGTAAAGATATAGATGCCAAGTAGGATACAAGTGCCGAGTAACACTGAACAAGTCGAGTATCAATAAACCAATAATGCTGAGTTGCTGCATTATTTTGAAATCGAAGATTCGCTAGATCTGAGTTGACAAGGTTGTTACTTAAAAGTTTGTAAACTAGATAGAAGATAAGAGTGATGAGTTGGTGGCACAGAACACCATGTAAAAAGGTTTTTAGCGAATACAACTGGATGCTAGACAAGATTTCTAGATGAAGAAGAAATATGGGGTAGATACATTGTATCCTACCTAATCCATTGAAACCCTAAAATTGGAGAGGGAGAATTGAGCAGGAAAGATATTTCAGATTTCTATTTAAAAAGTCATAAGGTCACGAAGCAGTAGTGTGGTGGTGAGAAAGTATGAAAGCATGAGCTGCTGAAGAAAAGTGCTAAGGAGAAAGAGAGAAAAGAATACTCTATTTTGTTGGATGACCACAGATATGATTGCATTGGTATGATGAGTAAAGAAGACTCAAGGAAACAAAGCTTAAGAGGAAGACAAGCTAACCGAACTGAAGTGATTAAAAGCCAAGCAAAGGATTAAACTGAAGTGTGATCTGTAATCTGCAAGTTATGTTGTAAGTTGTATCAGATCAAAGCCATTGTTGTTACTTTCTAGCAATTCTAACAGTTAAGATAAATCCTATGGACTTATGTTGGTTTAATAGCCATATTGTAAATCCTTAAACATGGTGACATTCCAAGTGAATGTTCCAAAGTCCTTTAACTAGGCCCATTCCTAACAGTTTGGTGAAATCCTCTGACAAGGTCACATTTAACAATGTGTTGTAGCCTTTAACAGGGCAGGCTTTTCACAGGGCAGACCATCAGAAGTGGTTAAAATCAATTGTGCAGTTATTTTGTGGGTATCATCCCCACCCCAGTTTTACCTTCTTATTCTTGGAGGGTTTCTGGGTTATCAAATTCTTAGTGTTATGGTGTGATGCATGTTTACTTTTCTTAGTTGTTTCAATATTTAAATTGCATGCATGATAAATTCAGTTATGCACCATTAAGGATTTGTAGAGAAAAGAGAAAAAGTTTTATTATGGAATTTGGAATTTGAATAACTGATTAACCCCCCTCTAAGTTATTCTAAAGAATTATAACAATTGGTATCAGAGCCTCGGCTGCTGATTTAGTTTAAAAGGACCAGAAGTAGAAAAGATCAAAATGCCTAAGAGAGAAGCTCCCAAGCTCAACAAAGACAACTTTGTTGCTTGGAAAAGCTTGATGAAGCTACATCTTGGATCCATAGGAGATTATGCCCGAAATTCAATTAATACTAAACATGTTGATCCAACTGGTACTCTAACTGCAAAAGATTTGAAAAACAAACTGGAACACAATCAAACAATGTTGGAAATTGCTTTTGCACTCAACTACGTTGAATTTGATGATATCAAAGGATGTGACACTGCATTCAAAATGTGCAAAGCCTTGTTTGACATTTATGGAGGAGATCAGAATGTCCAAAGAGCAAAAAGAGAAAGTCTCATAGGAAAGTTCGATGATATGAAAATGGAAGAAGGTGAGAATGTTATTCAGTATGCTGCTAGAACAAAGGAAGTGGTAAGTGCAATAAGATGCTTGAATGGTCAATTAGATGATGATACTGTTAATAGTAAGTGTTTAAGAACCTTGCTCCCTATCTATGCTATTAGAGTATCAGCTATACAAGAGCTAAGATGTGTGCCAGGAAACAATCTAAGTTTTGAAGGCATAGTAGGTAGACTCACTGCATTTGAGTTATCTAACTTTGACAACTACAGACGTGAGAATGTTGAATCTGCTTTCAAAGCCAAGCTATCATTAAAATATGTTGATAAGGTGAAATCAAAGAAAGAAAGAAGAAAGATGAAATATGTATCCAGTGACAATAGCACTGATGAGGAAGATGTGGAACAATTGGAAGCACTACTAGCTAGAAGATTTCACAAAGGCAAAGGAAGATTCAAAGGTAAGATGCCTATCATTTGTTTTAATTGCAATGAAGTAGGACATATTTCTGCAAGGTGTACACAAAAAAAGGAATACAAGGAAGGCAACAAGTACAAAAATAGAAGAGAAGATGATAAGAGAGATTACAAAGACAAAGGCAAGAAGTGTTATATTGCTGAAGAGGATTCTGATGATAATGATGATGAAGTTGTTTATGTGGCCATGAAGGACCAATTTGATGAAGAAGAGCCAATAGCACTGGTAACATGCACAAACAATAATGATAAATGGATCATAGACAGTGGATGCTCACATCACATGACAGGAGACATAAGTAAGTTTGTTAACTTTACTTAGTATGATGGAAATTGTGTTAGATTTGGTAATGATGCTCCATGTCAAGTCAAAGGAAAAGGTTCTATTAAGCTTACAAAACAAATTTCATGTGATAATGCATACTATGTTGAAGGACTAAACTGCAATTTGCTAAGTGTCTCACAGCTAGGCAATGTAGGTTGCAAAGTAGAATTTGGAAATAAAATTGCAAAGATCTATGATACTGATGGTAGACTGATAGGAAAAGGAGATCAAACAAGAAGTAATCTATTTTATCTTGATCTAGAAAATACCTCCTGTCTCATTGCAAAATTTGATGATGTATGGTTATGGCATAGAAGGCTATGTCATGTTAACTTTGATAATCTGGTCAATATCAGTAAAATGAAGAAAGTCAGAGGTTTACCTAAACTGAAGAAACCTGACAATATCATGTGCAAACAATGTCAGCTAGGAAAGATGACCAAGTCAAGTTTCAAAAGTAAAAACTATACATCTAAAGAAGTACTTGAGTTAGTCCATACTGACTTATGTGGTCCAATGGAAGTAAAAAGCTACAAAGGAGACAAATATATAATGTTGTTTGTTGATGATTATTCTAGGATGATGACTGTTATGTTTTTAAAGCAAAAAATCTGATGCTTTTCAAATGTTTAAGTGGTATGTGGCTAGAGTTGAAAAGGAAACAGGAAAAAGTTTGAAATGCTTGAGATCGGATAGAGGTGGTGAATTTACATCAAATGAATTCGAGATATTCTGCAATGACAAAGGAATCAAGAGACAAACATCAGCCACAAGAACTCCCCCACAAAATGGAATTGCTGAAAGAAAGAATAGATCTGTGATTGACTGTGCCAGAACATTAATGATGGAAAAGACTATTGCTCTAAAATATTGGAGAGAAGCTGTAAGTGTGGCTATTCATACACTGAACCGAGTACAAGTCAAGAAAGGTACAAATGCAACACCTTTTGAATTATGGTATGGTCACTCACCCAATGTAAAGCATTTCAAAGTATTTGGCTGCAAATGTTTTATCCTTAAAGATGCTAGAAATGGAAAATTTGATGCAAAAAGTGATGAAGGTATATTCCTTGGTTAATCCACTAGAAGTAAAGCGTACAAGTGTTTAAATATTAACACTGACAAAATTGTGGAAAGTGCAAATGTAAACTTTGATGAGCATGCAGATGTCCAAGTTGAAAAACCATAGAAAATGGATGACTACAGAACCTTCGTGTATTCTTATGAAGGAATGCCCATTAACAAAGATACCATCAATCAAACTGGGATTCAACAACAAGTTTCAGTTTCAGTCGACTCACAACCAGTGAATGTCGATTTGCATTCAGAAGATGAGTTATAGAATGAAGAAAATGCTCATTCTGACTCTGAAGTCAATACACATGACAGAGATGTAGAGCTACGTGACAATGAAGTGCATAGTGATCCTGAATTTGAAAGATCAAATATGGAAATAAGGACAGAACCAAGATTGTCCAAATATGTGAAGAGGCATCACCTTGCTGAATAGATAATTGGTGACAAAGATGCAAGACCAATGACGAGGAATAGACTAAGAAATGAATAATGTCTACTAAGAAAAATTGAACCTAAGACAGTGTATGATGCATTACAAGATGGTGAATGGTATAAAGCTATGGAAGAAGAAATTGATCAAATTAAGAAGAACAAAACTTGGAGTTTAGTTCCTAGACCAGTTGACAAAAATGTGATTGGTACCAAATGGGTATTCAGAAACAAGCTAGATGAGAATGGAAAAATTACCAAAAACAAAGCCAAACTAGTATGTAAAGGTTATGCTCAAGAAGAAGGATTAGACTATGGGGAAACATTTACCCCTGTTGCAAGAATGGAAGGAGTAAGAAATTTACTTGCATATGCTGCATATAAAGGTTTTAATGTCTATCAAATGGATGTAAAGTCTGCTTTTCTTAATGGTATATTAGAAGAGGAAGTCTACATTGAACAACCAGATGGTTTTGTTGATGAAAACAACAAAGCTATGGTTTGTAAACTACATAAAGCACTCTATGGTCTGAAACAAGCACCTAGAACATGGTATGAGAGACTTCACAAGTATCTAGTGCAAATTGGATTTGAAAGAACTGATGAGAACAACGACATGTACATAAAATTAGAAGAAAGTAAGGACATTATTGTATTTGAAATCTTTGTAGATGACATAGTGTTTGGAGGAAAGGAAGTGCTTTGCAAAAGTTTTGCTGACAAAATGAAACATGAATTTGAAATGTCTACGTTTGGAGAAATCAAATTCTTTGTTGGTTTACAAGTACATCAGCTAAAACATGGTATATTTATGACACAATCAAAGTACATCAAAGAGATACTTAAAACATTTGGATTAGAAGATTCCAAACCTGTCAGCACACCAATGGCAATAGGACATAAGCTATCCAAAAATGATGTATTAGCTGAAGTTAATCAAAAAATGTACAAATCCATGATTGGAAAACTACAATATGTTGTACATAGCAAACCAAACATAACATTAGCAGTTGGAATAGTGGCTAGATTCTCTGCTAATCCCAAAGAGAACCATCTCAAAGTAGTAAAAAGAATAATGAGATATCTTAAAGGAACTGATGACTTTGGTCTATACTATAAAAAGAATGAAAAGTTTGAGCTCAATGCATACACAGATGTAAATTGGGGAGGTCACATTGATGACAGAAAAAGCACAAGTGGAGGAGCACTATTTTTAGGAAAAAGATTAGTTACTTGGACTAGCAAGAAGCAAACATGCACGTCTTAGTCCACTACAGAATCAGAATACGTGGCAACAGCAGTCAATTGCACAAACATTGTGTGACTCGCACATATATTGAAAGGAATGAAAGAAGAGGTAACCAAACCTGTGATATTGTATTGTGATAACACAAATGCTATAAACATATCGAAGAATCTAGTAATGCATGCAAAAACCAAGCATATTGCAATCAAGTATCACTATGTTAGAGAACTGGTAGAAGACAAACAAGTGAAGGTGGAGTATATTCACACAAAGGAACAAATTGCAGATATCTTCACCAAACCATTGCCCAAGGATTCTTATGAATATCTAAGAGGTAAGTTGGGGGTAATGCCCCTAACTCAAGCAATTTAAAGCAACAAAGATGCTGCCCTGCATCAACAAGAGTAGATCATTGAAATATGAGAAGAGTGATGCAGAGGATGACAACAGAAACAAGAAACTCCAAATCAGTCACAAGCATGGTGACAGAGGGAGAAAATATGAGATGCAAAGCCTATATTTCACATGTTAAAGATGCTACATCTTTGGCATTTATGTCAAAGAGGGAGATATGAAGAAACTGATCAAAATAAACAAAATAAGAGAGATACTCATGAGGGAGATATATATGAAAGAGGGAGACTTATGAGAAATAGAAAGTGGAAGAAAAATGTATGTAATTTTGATGGTAACTAAGTTGATCAAATGATCAGTTTGGTTTTCCATCAATTCCAAATGATTGAATAAGAATGATGGAACTGGCAAAAAATGTTTTCAATCATTGTTTTGTCATTGATGTTAAACTTGCTACTTGCAGGAATGACAATTATTTTAGTGATCCAAATACTATCAATTGGTTGATTGATGAGGATAATTGTTTTAGTGATCCAAATACTATCAATTGGTTGATTGACAAGGAGGCGGCAATCAATAAGATGTAACTAGAGTACCTAGAGAAAGGTTGAAGTTATGATGTTGTAATGAAGTACAAGGATCAACCAAGCCATTGATGAAATAGTGTATTGTTGACATATTCTAAGACACACATAATAGACACATCAAAACATATCAAAGATGTAAGGGTTTAGCTATGTTATTTGTGACAACCTAACTAAGTTCATTAGAGAATGCCGAGCAACCTAGTTAGTGCCAAACAGATTCTTAGTTGAAGTTGAGCAAGTTTACTTTTAGAGTGTGCCGAGTAAATATCAAGTGTCGAGTAAACATCAAGTGTCGAGCAAGAAACAGGTGCCGAGTAAAGATATAGATGCCAAGTAAGATACAAGTGTCGAGTAACACAGAACAAGTCAAGTATCAATAAACCTATAATGTTGAGTTGCTGCATTATTTTGAAATTGAAGATTCACTAGATCTGAGCTAACAAGGTTGTTACCTAGAAGTTTGTAAACCAAATAGAAGATAAGAGTGATGAGCTGGTGGCACAGAACACCATGTAAAAAGGCTTTTAGCGAATACAACTAGATGCTAGACAAGGTTTCTAGATGAAGAAGAAATATGGGGTAGATACATTGTATCCTACCTAATCCATTGAAACCCTAAAATTGGAGAGGGAGAATTGAGTGGGAAAGATATTTCAGATTTCTATTTAAAATGTCATAAGGTCACAAAGTAGTAGTGTGGTGGTGAGAAAGTATGAAAGCATGAGCTGCTGAAGAAAAGTGCTAAGGAGAAAGAGAGCAAAGAATACTCTATTTCACTGAATGACCACAAATATGATTGCATTGGTATGATGAGTAAAGAAGGCTCAAGGAAATAAAGCTTGAGAGGAAGACAAGCTAACCGAACTGAAGTGATTAAAAGCCAAGCAAAGGATTAAACTGAAGTGTGATCTGTAATCTGCAAGTTACGTTGTAAGTTGTATCAAATCAAAGCCATTGTTGTTACTTTCTAGCAATTTTAATAGTTAAGATAAATCCTATGGACTTAGGTTGGTTTCATAGCCATATTGTAAATCCTTTAACAAGGTGACATTCCAAGTGAATGTTCCAAATTCCTTTAACCAGGCCCATTCCTAACAGTTTGGTGAAATCCTCTAACAACGTCACATTTAACAATGTGCTGTAGCCTTTAACAGGGCAGACCATCAGAAGTGGTTAAAATCAATTGTGCAGTTATTTTGTGGGTATCATCCTCACCCCAGTTTTACCTTCTTATTCTTGGAGGATTTCTAGGTTATCAAATTCTTAGTGTTATGGTGTGATGCATGTTTACTTTTCTTAGTTGTTTCAATATTTAAATTGCATGCATGATAAATTCAATTATGCACCATTAAGGAATTGTAGAGAAAAGAGAAAAAGTTTTATTATGGCATTTGGACTTTGAATAACTGATTCACCCCCCCTCTAAGTTATTCTAAAGAATTATAACAAGTTTGCTCTAGCCATACAGTTAAAGGCAGGAGATGGTGAATTTTAAGAGAAATTGCCTGAGCAATAATCTTATATGACACATAAAGCAAAGTATTGGGCTACTAGTTACATATATCCATAGGATCGCTAGCTTTAGGTATGAATTTGATGTTTACTTTGTTGATAATATCTCCTAGACTCTTAGAATGAAAAGCTTCAAGATAAACTTTGTGTAGGTTGAGACCAATAGACTCCCAAGGGTGTTTGTAAAATTCACAAGGAAACCCATCACACCTGGGGGATTGGTCACCAGTCATGGAAAAGGCTACCTCCTTGAGATCTCAGATACTGAGAAGCTATGCACAGAAAGCACGTTGCTCGATTGCTAGATGGTTTGGAGTAACAAAAATACACTTTCTGAGGGCTTCCTCTCAAAAACCAAATTTCTTTGCAAAGCAAACCCATTTTCATAGTGGTGAACAAAAGCTTGCAAGATGTCAGGGATACTGGAGAGAGCAGAATTGCCTTGTTTGATCTTTTTAATCCCAAAATTGGTATGACAAGCTCTGAGAGCCTAGAAGAATTCTTTAGAAGCTTTATTTCCAACCTCCAACCAATAGAGGTGAGGTTTTATTTTGACCCCTCAAGTAACATAATTATCCATAATCTATTTGTTATGAAATAGCTTGGCAAGCTGAATTTGCAAATCAATATCAAAGTGGTTAAGGGTGAGAACTTCAAAAGCTTTCTTGAGAGTCATGGTAGTGGATTCATAAGACTGTCATGTGAAAACCACCAACTACTACCCTTAGATGCATAGAAATCTAGCAGCTTTGGTAACAACATCATTCCACCATTGAATCCAACCCTTCTAAGAATGTGGATGTGGCTCCAAATTCCAAACACTTAGGATATGAGCAATAGTGGAAGCATGTGTCAGCACTGATGTATTGAGGAAAAACCACATCCATAAAACTTGCTAGACAATTGTGTGGCAAGAAATGGAAAAATAAATGGGATAGTGGTCTAATAACGTCACATCTAGTAGAGGAATGATAGGTAAATCTCGATCCTCATAAAAGGAGAAAAAATATTGTATAGTAATCATGGCATGATCAAGACATTTTAAAATTCAGTCAAAGCCAGCTCAAAAGTTAGATCAAGTGTGTTAGACCCTAGTATGCTGGCGGGGGTTAGTATTGGGATCATAAAGGCTCAATTTGTTACGAATGTAGTACCAGGCTTCCCTTTCCCTAGCTATCTAGTGAAAGGAAAAATGTCATCTTTGTCAAAGGCTAACTCAACCATATTGAAATCACCACACATAACCCAAGTAGCTGGAGGCAAGTTGTTAGCCATCCTGCCCCATAATTGAGATCTTTCCATAACATCATTGGAAGCATAAGCATTAACTACTCCAAAGGAATGATTATGGATAGAAAGGAAAAGCCAAATTAATTTGTGCATGGGGTAAGAACCATGTAAAATAATAGCAGAATGAAGATGAGGTGACAGAAGGGTAACTGCACCTCTACCAGTTTCGTGCTGAGAGGAAAACATAATGCCATCTAGCCAAATGATGCGACATGTAGAGAAAAGCATGAAACCATAAATTTTAACCTCTTGCATGCAAATAAAATCTAAATTTCCAAGTCTATGATGGGTGTCCTTGAAAGTACTTTTTGGAGAGGTCTATAAGACCTCGTACATTTCATGATAAAAAAATCATGAAAACTCTTCCATATCTTCCTCGTCCTTGAAAGAGGATTAACTATTTTGCAAGAAAGTTGAAACATGGTTAAAGCTAGAAGGAAACTCCTTTGGATTGATAGCCCTTCTTTTCTCCTCTAGTTTCTCAACAAGTCCAGGAGGACTACGAGAGCCTCACACATTCTAAGTCACAATGGAGGATGCAACAAATAAAGTATGAACCACAATAGAAGTGGTAGCCCTTGCAGCCACCTTGATCCCTTGTAAACTACTAGGGTTTGAAACCTGTGAAACAACAAGGTTTGATTTAGAAAAACTATCATTGACCCTAAAAAGGTTGGGGTGTATGCTCTTGTTGAAATATGAGGAACCGTATTGCATATGATTATTTAGGAGCCGAGGGAGTCTTTCCCTTACGCCCAATATTATTCCATTCTTCTTTTTGTTTCCCTTCTACTAGTTTGGTAGGGGTCTCCTTAGATGGGGGTTTAACCTTGGGCACAGCCAAAAGGCAATCCCTAATCTTATGTTCCATTGACTGGCACCTATAACAAGTGTTGTGCAAGTTCAAATAGACCACCTTTTGAGAGAAATTTTGAGAACCAATATGAATCTCCATAGAATCCTTGAAATACTTGGAGAGATCAACCTCAACACACACGTGTTTCTAAGGATGAGCATTGAAAAACTTTTCATGTTCCTTGGTAATAACTTTTTCAAGAATATTGGAAATGGACTCAATAAAAGGCCAATATGGCAAGGATAAACCTGAGAACTTAACCCATGTAGGAGTCCTAAGCTTTTTATCATGAAAAGCAGTGAAGTCTCTCGACCATCTTTGAAAAACTAGTAGGGAAGAATGCACTGACCAAGGGCCATTGTTAAAAATCACACTTACCTAAGACGATTTAGAAAAATGAAATTAAAAAAACCTTTGGTAATGTTTTGTGTAGCATCAAGGCAGACTCCATGAGGAGTCCAGCTCTTGTTTACCCATTCTCGGAGTATAGCTTTAGGAGGAGTCCTACCCACAAAATACCCTATCAAGGTATGTTGTTCTAACCAATCACAAGTAGCATCAAATTCTTGCAAAGGAAGGATAATATTAGGATTACCTTGTGAAAGACCTTCAAGATGAATTTGTGAGGACATTTGTTCAATAGAGGCACCATGGTTTTCCAAAGCAGCAGCGTGAACACCAATATCAACAATTAGGTCACTGCTGACCTGGGCCATTATAAACTAACCTAAAAACTCCCCCACTAAATGTGGTGTGATAGGTGGTAAACACATAAGGAGATCTTAGATAGAGAGTCATATGTAAGGAAACTCAAAGAACGCATGAAACCCTAGCAGAGTGGAAAAAACCTCTCCCAGCAACAAGATACACAAGGAAACTCAAGGAACACATTTTATGTAACATTGTCTTCTTTCACATATTCATTTTGTCTTGTAAAAGCTCAAAAAATGACTTTTACAATGATTTGACACTTTTTGATATATGGGTTCATGGACTTAGTGCAAACATTGATACACTTTGTGTTCGGCCTCTTCATGCAAGCTGAGAGGTGAGTCACAAAGTTAATTGTTTAGAGTCAATTTTTTTTGTCTATGTCACATCATTCACAAGTTAAAACCTTCTTGCCCTATAATGAAATGCAAGAGTTTTCTTTATTAAGCTCCCTTCAATGTTTAGCAGAGATGTCAGAAGCAACAAATTTGCATCCTATGCTAGATGCACAAAAATTGCTAGTAAAATTTAAGCTCAATGGAATATCAATTGATCTTCTTTATGAAAAACTCTCTCTTTGGGAAATTCCTAAAGTATGTGCTAGCTTCTGCTAATAGATTATGTGATGTCAACTGTTCACATTCATTATTTCTTTTTTAATTAGTGGATGCCTACTTACTTATCCATAGTTAAATTGGAGTGACATATATACATAATAATCCATAAGATGATTTCTTATAAATTATTTGGATACAAATTTCAAAGATTTACTCACTTTGATTCAAAGATTTACTCGCTTCAATCCTTATGTTTTCATGGATGGAAAAGAATATCAATATATGAATAACAAAAGGACCAAATCTTTAGCATGGAATTCTAAATGTAACCAATTCGCTGAGGTAGATGAAAACTATTTGCCAAAAATACATAAATTCTACAAGTGGAGGAGGATATTGGACTTGAATTGTCTCAATGTAACACTAAAGACATTAATTTCATTACACACATTAAGATCTCTACTTCCACTGGAGATCTCTACTTCCACACTCTTTGATATTCTGTTTGACATGCATTTTTCACAACCTTGATTTCAGTTCTCATTTGTCTCCCTCTCACAAATTGTATTTTTTCTAAAAAATCAATATGACTAGCCAGTAGCCTTTCCAAGTCTCTCCCTTTTGTTATATAGGCTACTCATTGTAGCTATGACTTTAGAGAGTATAAAATTTGATAGATAGACTATATTCATGCTTCTATATTTTTAAGGGATTCAACAAGCTTGTAATTTTAAAATATTCCAAATTCGCGGGGTGTATGTTCTAAAATAACCTTTTCTCTAATAGTTTTTTTATGTAGTGTATTGTTGTTCAATGATTTTTTGAATGAGTAAGCTTTAGATTTCTTGCTATACCACATTTCAATTTATTCTTTGATCTTCTTTTTTTCACTTCATTAAGCTTGTAATTTTTCATGGGTATGTCAATTGAAGTGAAAGTTGGCATACTTGAATCTCCTATTTCATGATGATTCTGACATCTTTATGCTAGAGTTCATGCACAATTATCCATCAAATCATCTTAATCACCTTTTCCAAATTGTCTCATTGATGTTTCCTATACTTAGTGTAAATTTATGTTTCCAAGTGTTGTAGACCCAAGATAATCAAAGGTTAGAGGTACATTTTTATTGTTTATTGGGAGACATTTGTGAGGCTAATTTCTTGTACAATAAGCCACCTAAGAGTTGATCTTTTATAAGTGAATAATGTGCACGCCCATAATTACCTTGAAGTATTTATTTTCTATATGTATAAATATTAATATTATTACTTAATGATTCATCTCATTGATCCTCGTGTATACAAAGATTTTGTTATTTATAGTTTCTTTTCGGAAGTTGTGTGCAAGGAATATATATTCATGAAATATTTCTACAATATTTGGATGATAATAATAAAAATAAGTTAGAATGATGAAGCTAAGAGGAGGTTTTAGAAGTCTTTATTGAGTAAGAACCACTAATTAGTAATTTGACACACCAAAACCTCCCTCAAAGTCAATACATTAAAAATGAATGAGCTCATTGAACTTGTGTATTAGAAGTACATGATTCGTCTCATTTTCTTTTGGTTAGACCAATTTAAAATTAATATTCTAATATTTCAACGTCTTGTATATACAAATATTGGAAAATCTCCATCACTTCCATATTCATAATTATGTTGTTATTTAAATGTAAATGGGATCAAACTTAGCGAACCATAAATATAATCTGATTTCAAATTTTATTGAGCTCTCTCAATTTTCCATATGCCTTTTCTCATTTATTAAATAATGATGGCTTTGAGCGTATCAAATCTATGATGAATGTTGGGGAAGGCCTTAGATCGATGGCTTCCATGATTTAACACAAATTTCCTCACATTCATGCCATGAGTCTTGATTTTCTGCATGTCATTCTGTCTCATCCAAAAGACATTCTTGGTATGGAATTTAAAAAAAAAAAAATGAATTCTCAACATTATACACAAATTGTAGCTTCAATATAAGTGACCAATCAAATATTTGTAGGGATTAAACATGTCGTCGGGAAATGATTTAAGATAAAATTATTCAGTCCACCTTAGGTTGAGTGGTGGTGGACAATGACCAACATTTTTTTTGGAGAATGCACTCAGAAGGGATCAAACCAAGGATCTCTAGGGCTCTAGCTAGATAACACATTTTGAGGGTTTTATTCAATTGAAAGCTCCGACAACATTGTAGATCAAAATTTCAAGTATTTTGTTCAACTGATAGCTCTAACAACATTGTAGATCAAAGAAAAATTAAAAAAATTATCAAACAATTTGATTCATGTGGTCCAAAGTTTTTACATATTTGTTATATAATTTGAGCTTATGCAATTAATTCGAAATAGAAAAAATACTTGTGATGTTGAGTTAAATTTACTATTATTTATAGTCTTATAGATTGTATTTTCTACTACAAACAAAATGTCTATTTGTTGGAAATACTTTTACAAGAGAAAATTAATTGCAGATGTAAAATTTGAATTCAATGATCATTCTTAGGGTAGTGATTTTTTTATCTATATTATAATTTATTAAACTTGACGTTCTAATTTTTTATCACTGATTTGATTTGTTCTGCTTCAGCTAGGGTGCCATGGGGGTTGAGAATTTTTAGAATGCCCCCTTCCATGAGACCCCACCATTAGATTTTTTTTGGCTTAAAATTATTAATTAAGTTGTTTTGGATTTAAAAAATATTAATTTAGTTGAATTTTTTAATGGCCAAAAAGATTTCCTTTTTAATTAGAGTTTTTATAAGTTAATGTGAATAGATACAATTATTTTGGTGTTTTACTTGCTTTTTCTACATTAATTGTTGTTCTCTAAGCCCAAGTTGCCTATTAGTGTCCAACACTTAGTCATTTCCAAGGTAGCATTGGTCAGTCATCACTCGAGAAGGCCAAACTACAAAGTACTTGCTTATATTTCTTTACATGGCAAGTAAGTCAAAGGTTGCTGAGAACCCCAATAGAGACCGAGCAAGCATACATGCTGAGAAAAATAGTAGAGATCAAGCATTGGCAAAGTTAATTAATATTGAGTGAATCAGTATATGTCAAGCCTATAGAAGTTGAGTGACATCATGAATGTTAGTTATGACCAAGCGTCAGAACATTAATTTGTCAAGTAAACCAAATTTTATGTATGAGTTCATAATGATACAAACACATATGTAAATCATTCTAGCCGACTTCTTCATGACATTTAAAGATTATAAAGATAGTTAAGGAGAAGATTATGCATTTTCGCATAAGCCATTAATCCCAAGAAAAACATATTAATCAATCATAAAATTAGAAGGGTAAAATGACAAAAGGATAGGATAGAGATTGTTGGTTAAGATCTAAACATTTCTACAATTATCTATCTAAGGAGGGGTTCTAACCCTAAATCATAATGATGAATAGAATGGAGAAGTGAAGGGGCAAACAAGCTTGGAACAAAGAAAGGGAGGCTAAGTTAGATAGTAAGATCAAACAAAACAACCTAGCAGTAAAGGACAAAATAGAGTGTATTAGATAAGGAGATCAATTTGAGACATTAAAGAGAGGAGATCCATAAATAGCTTGTCGAGAAAATTGAAGGACAAGTACCGAATCAATTTGATAGATTGAGTCAGGGAAAATTTCTTAACAAAGTGGTTCTAACAGACCTGAATTAAATCTCCTAACAGAGTCCTTACTTAATTGTAAGTGTAAAATCCTTCAATCAAGGTGAGACCTAACAATCTTAAATCTTTTAACAAAGTAGACCCCTACAAGGTAGACCATTAGAATTGATCAAATTGTAGCCCTGACAAACAAACTTTGTTGTTCCATCAGTAAAGATTTGTGGGTTTCATCCCCACCCCAGTTTTACCTTCATCTTGAAGTGTTTCTAGGTTACTAAAATCTTTGTGTTATGTATATATGTTTTCATAGACGTCATGCTTAGATAGATTTCAATTTCAACATTACAAGTTTATGATCATATGATATGAGATGTATTAGGATTGAATATACTTAATTGTTTAACAATGAATTTTTTTATGGATCCTTATTCACCCTTCCCTCTCAGTATCTTATTTCCCAATAAGACTTCCAAGCATTGGTATCAAAACACAGTTCTCTTGAAAGGAGTCTAACAACTTGAGAGTATAGATCTTGGAAATGGAGGAATAAAAAATGGGAAAGGTAATTGGGAATCAAATGATTGAAATATAGATTATACTACAACAACTTGAAGGAGAAAAAGATGAGTTAAGGAAATCCCAAAAGAAAAACAAAGGTACAACCATTCAAAAAAATGACACACTATATAAGGAAGTTGATGTCAAAGCATTTCTTATCAGTGGAAATACTGATGAAAGTGATGCATCAATAACATATCTACTGGAGAAGAACAAAATTCTAAGTAAATAAGTCAAAGAACTCAAAAGTGAATAGGAAATTTAATCAGTGAGACTATGTGAGGTGACTGAACAAAAGAAGAAAGATGAAGAAGATAAGATCATGGCTAAAGAAGACAAAAGAATAATGACTACCAGACTTGAGGAAAGATCATTTAATGTGTATAAACTTATAAACACTTAGCTAGATATGATGAAATAATTGTTACTTACAAATTAGGAGTTAAGCAAAAAAGACATGGAGATTACAAATATGAAATCATAGAGTGACCAAGGAATGAGTTGAGATTTGAGAAAGAACTTTTGGTAAGAATGAACAAACCAAGTGAAGCTATCAAATACTTTGAAGAATTGATGAGATCACCAGGGTCATCTAGTGATACTTTTGGTCTAGAACATATCAAGCACTCTTCATCTATTGAAGGGGAAGAGTCATCAAAGAGTGGAGAGAAAAATATGCAAAATCCAAAGGAAAACCTAATTATCATCATTGTGGTAAACTTGGACACACAATGAACATTTGCAAAAGTAAAAATGGTATGCAAAACCCTAAACATGAGTTTATTGGTAACTATTTTAATTATAGATCAAATGCATATAGCTGGTCAACTCCTCCAAAAGAAGGCAAAGCAAAAGAAATTGAGAGAGGAGAGAGATAAAGAATATAAAATCATTGAAGATGCCAAGAATATTTTGACTAAGGCAATAGGTGATGAAGTTGATACTTCTCAACACATTCTGTTTCAACTAGAAGAGGCAATCTAGAAGTTTAATGAGGACTCCAATGGTCAAAACAAATTGATTGAGAAAGAAGAAAATAAATTTGATAATAAAGTGCTTGAGAACATTGCTCAACAAATTTCCATTCACCAAGTGGAGCTTTCCTCAATTTTGACTAGTCTTGAAACCTCTTGCACAAATGTAACATCACTTTTTGGCAAGTTGTGTAATGTTACTGAGTTCAAAAAGGAAATAAAGAGAAAACTAACAAATATTGATGAAGATCTGAAGGCTAGTGCATAGTAGTTGTAACTTGACCCTAGTTCAAGCTCTGCATTTGAAAATCAGATTCTTGTCAGATATGCAAGCAGAGTTGTTGAGAGAAGAAGCAAGGATCCGGTCTTCACTGCTAAATATTTAGAATATGATCCTTCCCATCATGGATACAATGTAGAAGCATATTTCTTATTCCAAAACATTGATCCATGACAACAATTTCTCCATAGCAGACCACATGATAGAACTCTCTGCAGAAGTGCAAATTGCTCTACATACGTGCAAACTTTTGCAAGAGAACTGGGATAAGACTCTAGCGCTCATACTTAAGGTACATTCTAATTTTCTTTCTTATATTGGTGTCTCTATGTAAATAAGTTTTGAATACATCTTTGGCATTATTGTCAAAAATGGGGAGAGATAATATGTATATATGTGGAGAGAGACACTTAGTATGCTATATATGGAGTGAGACAATAAAAGGGGGAGAGACACCCAATATGCCATATATAGTGAGAGATACTTGCTATACTATGTATATTGTATGGGGGAGAATCATACAAAGAAAAGAAAAGTGTATATAGTAGAGAATTTGCAGATATAGTATATTGTATATAGATACAAAGACAAATTTTGAAAAATCTCAAAATAAATAGTATACCATACCAAGCTAGTACCACACTGTGATGTAGTTTTGGCTAATAAGTGTTTTTGTCACTAATGCCAAAGGGGGAGATTGTTGACATTCAGTCAAGTTTGTTATTAGTGACAACACTTATTTAGATTTTGTATGGCTATCGAGCTCATTGAACAATCTACAGTGTTTGGCATGTAATTTAGTAGCCACCAAGATTTACGGTTCCTATCGAGCATTTCAATGGTTACCAAGTGAATTTAGTTAGTGTGAAGTGCAACAGTTCAAACCAAGCAGAATCAGGTAGTGTGAAGTCTAGCAGTTCAACCCGAGCAGTTCAGTGGTTACCAAGCTTTGCAGTTTCTACCGAGCTAGTAGTTCATGTGAAGTGAAGTTAGTGTTAACTAAGCTATGTGATGATTATTGTTTACTGAGTGTAGTCATGGTAACTGAGTAATTCAGTTTCTACCAAGTTATACAATATTTACCAAGTCACCAGTGTAGACTAAGTTTGAGACTACTCTGAGATGATTAGTATGGATTGAGCTTCTACTTCTACCGAATGCATGATGATGCTGAGTAGTGACAGTACACACCATGTATTATAACTTCACCAAGTCAGTCTTCAGAACCTGAGTATCTTCATTTGGGCCAACTTTGTAGTATTGGTGTTAACTTGTATATTGGTCGACTTTGTAATTATGTAAATTGGATTGATACATATGTAATGTACTACATCATATCCAAAGTAGGATGATGAAAATGCAAGCATGTATGAAAAAGTATGTACGTGTGAAAATAATGTGAAATAGAAGCATGTGAATGAGAATCAACAATAGACAATGTGTATTGTAAGGCTATATCAGCAAAGGAGTAGTAGAGTCATATCTATCACATAAAGGTGATCAATACTTCAAAAAATCTCTATCAACAAATCAATTGTAAGTCAGAGATCTACTGTTTCATCCTAATAGGTGAACTAGTCCAAATCCTCTAACAAGGTAGACTTAATAGTCTTTTGTCAAATCTCTTTACCTAGTGCATACTTAATTATGTGTTTGTAAATCCTTTAACAAGGTGGACGTAGTAGTCTTGGTTGCTCCTAATAGGGCAGACCATCAGAAGTGATCATTGTAAGCCTTAATAGGCCAACTTTATGCTGTAGTATTGAAATTTTGTGGATATCATCCCCGCCCCAGTTTTACTTTCTATTTGAAAGGTTTCTAGGTCACCAAATAATTGTGTTCAAGTGTTATAAATGTTTTATGCTTTCAGTTTCTCATCCATCTAGTTAAATTTAATTTAATGGATTAAATGGTAATTGGATTATTGCAATTAAGATCTGAAATTGGTAAAGTTTTTAAGGTTACTGATTCACCCCTCCCCTCTTAGTAACCTATCATAGTTTTGAATATTTCCAATAGGCACAAGGGTAGTTGTTGGAGTGAGAAAATAGAAAGAAAAAAGGGAAAGAGTTGAGCGGGACAAGGCTTGACGGTTTAGCCAAGGGAGCATTTATGAAGGTTGGAAGGATGGCATGGGATGTGTGGATTCATGCTTGTTCACATGGATTGCTTGGTTGTGGCTATGGCCTTGAAGGCTTCCATTGTTGTACTGCAATGGTGTTTTTGTTGAATAATACATGGTGATGGATGTTTTTGGAGGCTGGATTTTTCCCTCAATGAGGGTGTCCTACGGTATATCTTGTGTCACAATTTTTGTGGGTATGTTGTCTATTCTCTTGCATGTGAATTTCAATTACATCTTTATTTTAGATCTATAATGGGTTATGTGAAATGGTTATATTTTTTGTTGCAAGTTTCCTTACAAGTGGTATCAGAGCTATAGTTTTATTGTTGTAACCCTAGATTGAATCCATGGGAATGCATGAGAGGATAAAAGAGATGGTAAGATATATGAGTTATTTATTGTAGATCTGAGGGCTTTGTGTTTGCTGTTATGATGGGATATTGGTAGATTTTGGGCATGTGAAATTGTTGGAGAAAAGGATTTTCTAGATGTTTCATTTAAATGAGGGTTTTAGGGGGAGCTTGTAGAGATGACCTCCTGGGTAAAAACAAACCTCACCATTAGATTCGGGTCAATGTTTCCTTAAATTTTGATATATAATATGCCCTAGTTTGGCCATGTTCAAGGAAATGAAAGAGTTTTAGAGTTTTAGCCTATGATGATCGTCAAATTTAATCTTGTCAAAATTTTTGTCACCAAAAAAATTGTAGTAAAAATGGTAAAAAGACTATCTTAGTAAAATGAACATAATATTCTCAAGATATCAAATTTCAGACTTCTTACAAGCATTGGAAAGGTAATTTAGAGCACTATAACTTGGTATAGGCTTGGTTCTATAATTTTGGCATTTTGTTAGGTTTTAAGAGCCTGAAATTAGATATTGTTTATTTTGAGCACAAATTTGGGTATACGAAGTTAGATTTTGGACTTCGAGTAGTCAATGGAAAGCTCTTGGAGATCTCTACACATTGGTTAAAATTTGGTGCAAGTTTGGCATGGTTTATTTGGTGATATATTAATCTAAACATTGTTTAGTATATATTGACTATGGTAGCATTGTGAGTTTATGACATTGTATGTTTAGATATTTTAGATTTGATTTCATTATATACTCATTTCATATTCTAGATTGGTCTCATGATGATATGGTTATCAGTATTTGGTTTGGATATGTATGATGACTTGTTGGATCTACAAGTTGTGCAGTGCTTTAAGCAATCTATACTTATAGGTTGCATTTATGGCTTGGATATGAGTTGTCTTTACATGTTGATCTTTCATTATTGATGCATATTCAGATTGGTGGCTTGAATTTGGGTTGTCTATGCCCTAAGTCACATGGTTTGCTAAGTTTTCTTCATGTAGAAGGGATGAGATGTTGTTACCAAGTACAGTCATGGTGGAGAATTATAGTTGGCTATTTTATGCTGACAGGTTGGACATATTGAGGGTCAGATGCTCAGTTCATGGATGTGATTATGGTGCTATAGATTTTGGCATGACATGATTGGATATACAGGTACATCCTTGATGTTCATTGGTTTGGATTCCTCATTTGGTTATGGTGGTATATCTTCTTGGTTGAAGATCGTGGTTATTTGGTTTCTTTTGAGAAGCTCATGATGTACACTTTGAGTTCTTTGATGGTTTGATGCCTTGATTGATTCTCATGGTTAGAGGAGATGGTTGTTTCATCATTATGTCATGGATAGCTTGAATACATGATTTAGAAGGAGCTTGTGATAGCGATGAGGTGACAGTGTAGGATTAGTTCCTAGTTTGGTTTATATCTTCTTGGTTTAGAGATCTTGATTTCACTTGGTATTGACACTTTGGTTGTGTAAGTGTAGACCTAGAAGGTCTTCATGTAAGAGATCGATTTTATGATGCCATAGGTAACTTGGTACCATAGTTGAGTGGGAGTTAATGGCATTGATATATTTATTGAGTGTTCACAGATGTTGGATGTTTGCCTTAGATCCTATTGTTGTAGAAGCATCTTTGACATTTGCATGGTGCACTTGTTATCTTCAGGGTGTGTGAAGATGGTTAGATCTTAAGGACTCATGGGTTTCTTGGTTATCTTCATGGTGTGTGGAGATGGTTCTTCATGGTATGTGGAGATGTTTTTTCTTCATGGTGTGTGGAGATGGTTGCATCTTGAGGACTAATGGAGTTCTTGGTAAAGGTGTAGTTTATGCTTTCATTTGGCATGTTATCCTTGGAGTTAGAATGGTTTCATTTTTATGTCATGGTATATTCTTGATACATGTTTAGAGTTTTGACATGTTATAGTATGTTCATATGGAACATGTTATCTCTTTGGTTGAGATGGTTAGATCATGTTGTCATGTTTATGTTCCTGAGGCCATGGTTGAAACTTTGACAATGATCTTGGTTTAGTTTCTTGGTATTGAGTAAATTGATCATAATCTGGATACTTTATGATATTGCTATGTTGCATTTGGAGTTGGCATGGATTGATTGGTTATAGGTGCTCATGGATACCTAGAGACAATGGTGATGTTGATTTCTCTTGGGTTAGAGAAGTATTTGTTGGGATGGTTGATGGTTTGAGCAGGAGAGTCTAAGGGGCATTCACCTGATATGGACTTGAGAGGATATTGTTATTAGATAAGTGTTGGTTGGAGATTTCGATATCTTGATGAGCATTCTCATTCCCCACTCTTGGTCTACTAAGCGGTTTTTTCTACTTGAGAGGTATAGCTCATTATTTCTCTCAGGGTTATTATGTTTATTCTTGTCTTTCATGGATATGGATCTTGAACTACGGTACATGAGTTAGTTTTGGAGGGTTCATTTGAAAGATAATTTAGCATTATTTATCTCCATTTGCATATGTTGTTATGTTGGTTGAGTTTGGGAGATGGTTTTATATTGGGCATATTCCTTGGATTAGGAATGGTTTATGAGTTTGATCTTCTTGTGAGAGGCTTACATACATGATTAGTTATATGGTATGGTTGGAAGCATGGCATGGGATGTGTGGATTCATGCTCGTTCACATGGATTGCTCGGTTGTGGCTATGGCCTTGAAGGCTTCCATGGTTGTATTGCAATGGTGTTTTTTCTTAATAATACATGGTGGTGGATGCTTTTGGAGGTTGGGTTTTTTCCCTCAATGAGGGTTTCCTAGGGTATATCTTGTGTCACAATTTTTGTGGGTATGTTGTCTATTCTGTTGCATGTGGATTTCAATTGCATATTTATTTCATATCTATTATGGGATATGTTGAAATGGTTATATTCTTTGTTGTAGGTTTCCTTACACCAAGCACATGAATGTAGGTCAAAGACAAGTGATGTACCTACTACAAATAAATTTGAAGGACATTTTTACAACTATCAAAAATATGGACATGGAACTCAAGAATACAGATCCAAAGCAAAACCCAATTGGACATCTAAAGGGAAAATACATGCACCTAAGAAAGGTAACTCTTACAATTGGGATTACAACACATGGTATAATTTTCATTATTATGGAGAGTATGGACACATTCCACAGAACTGCATCAAGACACATTTTAGAGGAAATTACAATAAATGGTTGAATGGAATTTAGGTTGTTTTAGTTGTCTTAAGGTTGGACATGTTAGTAAGAATTGAAAGACCTAAGCACCAACATCAAACAGTGAAAGCAACAAAGGAAAAGGGAAAGTTGAGATGAGTAAATCATGGAAAGAGATAGTAGAAGCTGGAACCAATGAATCAAGAAAATTTGAGATCACCCAATCCAACGGATCAGGTGATCACACCACATCCAACTAAGCAAAAAAGGTATATAAGGGATTTTATATTTAAGTTTTATATCATGCATCAATTCTTAGAAAGAAATGTGATTGAAATTTCCATATTAGCATGAATCAAGATGCATTAGGAAAAATCTAAGAGAAGAATTGGGTAATGAAATAAGTTACACTATTAAGTGTCG
Source organism: Cupressus sempervirens (assembly GCA_028749045.1). Taxonomy (NCBI): domain Eukaryota; kingdom Viridiplantae; phylum Streptophyta; class Pinopsida; order Cupressales; family Cupressaceae; genus Cupressus; species Cupressus sempervirens. The sequence goes on along the minus strand of CM053793.1, from coordinate 46,261,949 downwards.
AGCATCAGTAATACAATCTAGATTGACCAAGAATTGCAATATAGATTGAGAACATACATCAACCAAACTGATGTATTTGGTGAACCAAATGTTCTTGACTGATCAAAGTGATAGTGATTGAACATTTGAATGAAAATAAGCATGAACACAACATGTGAAGGTTGAGACAACTGTTGTGCAGCTACTAGAGTACAAAAACATTTATTGTGGACTTAAATCACAGGATTGGAGGTATATATATCAAATTTTTGTACCCATTTTGCAGCTATAGCTACTAGAGTACAAACACATTTATTGTGGACTTAAATAATAGGATTGGAGGTATATATCAAATTTTGGTACGTGTTTTTCATTTTACCAAGCCATTTTTAGTGCAAAGGTGATTCAAAGGCAATTAAGGTGATTTTAGTGACATAGCAAGCGAATTACAGTGTGCCATTAACAAAATTGGAAGAACACAGTAAGTAAAGTTTAAGTGTCAAGCTAAGTGATTTTTGAAATTGTTGAAACAATTTTTTTCAAAACCCTAGTTTGGAAATGTCATCCTCTATATCTATGTCTGCTAAGGAAATGTTGAGGGAGAGCAATGCACAAATTATGAGGAATGATTAGTTTCCTCCACTAAAATTCATGGAATGTCCTATCATTGCATTGACTGGTGATGAATTTGGTGCCCTGTCATCAATTCCACCAAGAGTATTGATGATTCACAATGTGAGATTGTGGTACATATGAAAAATTGGAGAAATTGGAGTAATGAACTTCGAGCAACATATGAAAAATTGTGTGATAATGGAGTTCTGAAGGATGAGAAAAAAATTGTTTTCGAGAAAGGGTCACTAGCCCTTCCTAATAACTTTTAAGGTCAAATGGATAACAATTATATTGAGTCAAGTTTAGAGGGTGGATCAATCAAGATTAACAAGGCTATCATTCACCGAGTTATAGGTTACCCTACTTTGGACAAACCAAAGACCATGAGGTGTACAACGAAAGATGTCATTGAAAAAATAACAAAGGAAAAATAGAATGGTCATGGAATGTCAATCAATGGAATAACAAACCCATTTATTGAAATTGTAGTACATCAAGTTCTATCAGTCGAGCCAACAAAATAACATACCTTGCATTACAATGGATCTCAAATATAAAATTGCAAAGAAAGATCATAGTTATAATCTTGTTAAGTTGCAACAACAACAACTATTTGAGAATCTTGGAGTGATAAGGAAAGTGAAGAATACTTCATGCAAGGTTGATTCCTTACTCATCTGTACAAAATTCATTCCCCACTATTGGTATCGTAGCATGAGATAGAAGCAGACAAACAATTAAGTAGATAAGTGACCTAATCAATCAATTGGGAGAAATTTTTGAACCTATATTGGATAATTAATTTCGAGAATTCAAGAATAAGATGAAAACTAGGATGAGGATACCTAAATCAGTAATAGATCATTATTTTGGTGATATATGCTTTATGGTAGATATAGTTTTATCTATGCATAGGTAGTACTACCAAGGGTTGTATGGCTAAGGCCAATACAATATGAAGTAAATGTTGATGAAGTTACAACAGTCGTAACTACATTATTATCTGAAGAGATTGATATGAATGCTGAGCCATTTGGTACCTATAAGACAACCAAGATCAAAGTGTTAATGGAAACAAATGTACCCAAGATAGATAGGAAAAGAAAGAAAATGATTTGAGAGCTTGAGGGAAAACTTGGAAAAGGTCAACTTCAAATAACTGGAGGCAAATGAGAGGATGAGGAATCCAATGAGGAAAATGAAGCCAAAGAATCAAAGGGTAAAGAACTAGTTGTTGTCGAGCCTAAGGCAAGGGGGAAAAAAGTAGTTATTGTTGATCCAAAAGTAAAAGAGGATCTAAAGAAAGGTTTAAAGAAGATTGTGACACCACTAGAGTCAAAGCCGAAAAGAAGAGTGATCACAAGATCGAAGGCAACTCAATCCCCAACTACAATAGAAAAAGAAAGCCCAACAAAAAGGAAGTCAACAAAAATACCTAAGCAAAGCTTACCTAAGAGGTTGAAGAGAAAATTAGTCATGACACCTAATGAGAAGGAGGAAGATGATGAAGAAACTAAGTCTAATGATTTGGGAAAACTTCAAATTATGCCTAGATTGCCTCCAATGACTATGGACCAGGTATGTAAAGAGATTAGAGACTCGGCCAATTTTGCAGGATTTAAGAATATTAATTTTGATTCTTTAAATAAATATGATCAAGAGAAGATTGAAAAAGCTATGATAGATATGATGTCAAGTTTAGATATACACCTATAGAATTAGGTGAAGGCATTCAAGAAGATTTGTATATTAAAGTTGATGCTAGGTGGAAGTGGGTATTATCTACTAAAAGATAGATAAGGGAGAACACTTTAGCATAGACAATGTCTATTGGTGTAAATAAGTATTTACTATTTACACTTACTTAAGTTTACTTAGGTTAAGGCATTATTTTATTATTTATTTAGGTGAGACACTTAGGAGTTTGTGTACTCTCATGAGTTGTCATGATGACAACACAAAAGTACACAACTTTAGTTCAGCACATGGTATCTATAACATTGGAGTTTGCATCATTCACTGAGTTTTCATGTAGACAACATAGTTATTCACACTCCTAATTTAGCACATGTTGTTTACACCACTAATTTGCGTGATACACCATTGTAGGCTTATCCTCACATCATCGCACTTACTCCCGTGCTTAATGGAGGGCATGTGCCTGGTTGTATGACTTATCATGTTGCTGACTTCTATGCATTCTAGAAGCTTTCCAAAGGCCTTTATATACAGGCACTCCTAGTGTACTCTTGATATGGCATATTGAATGAATATATCGTTATTCTGATCATACTCTCTCTCTTTGGTCTACGGTTGTACTTGTGCTTAAGTTCCTTGGTCTTGGGTGAATTCTGCCCTAAGGCAAATTCTTACAATTTCTGATTTGGGAAAGACAGACATGTCTATAGCCCTAAAATATTTTGTAAAGAAATTCTTACCTTTAAAAGGGCCTACAAAATTTTGAAGAATAAAACCTAGGAAGTAGGGAAAGAGAACATTCTTGTATGGAAGGAAGCATTTGGATTGCTTATTCCATTGACTAAAAAAGAAGAAGAGGAAGAAGGAAGAGATGCAGTGGAGCTATAAGCTCAGGATGATGAAGAATAAGTTGCTAAGCTTGGAGAAAAATAAGGCAATTGGTAGAAGGGTGTGAACAACAAGATTTTGTCACTATAGAGGACATTAATGATTCATCTCCACCAAATCAAAATGTATTAACTAAGAAATATTTGAAAAATGCTACACCATATGCCTCATATACATCTCTACCATGCACCAATCTAATGTTGCTACAAGTACAAGACTATCCATGAATTAAAAGTGCAAAAACTAATGATTTTCAAGTTACGTCAGTTATAGTTACTTTTGACATTAGTGTCTAGAAACAAGGCAAGGTAATAATTTTGTTTCCATAATTTACACATGTTAGAGATGAGAAAATGGTAGAAGAAGAGAAGAAGATGGTAGAGACAGAGAAACCCAAAGAACATGAGTCTATTCAAGCTCTTATACAACTACCGAGTGCCATGCCAATAGAGACATTAACTATTACACCTCTACAACAAGTTAGATCAACTCAATAAGAGTTGAGACAAACCACTGGATTGAGCTAAGGGAAATCAACTATAGGTATCACTACTGAGTAATAGCACCCCTTGATTGCAGATAATGGTATAGAAAGTTGTTACACTAGAGGATACAGTGAGTTTAGATGAGATCATCACACTTCCTATGTATGACCTAAATAGCATGACTCAATAATAGATGTAAGAATTATAAACCTTGCTGAGTCACAAGACAAAGCAAGAATAGTTGAAAAGAGAACACAAGAAAAAGTAGATATTACATAATATTAAAGATATTTTGTTTGATGCTTTTGAAATTTCTAATGTTAATGCGTAGAATCAAAATTTAGATCAACTCATGTGTATAGTTGATAAAGTGCACATAAAAGATATAGAGATCAATGAAAAATTGATGAGATGGTCTAAAAAGAAATTTGAGCATAAAGTTTTGGAGAAAGTCTTAGCAGAATTTGCAATTAGGAAGGTTGAACTTTCTACCCTTACCACCCAGTTGGAAGGAATTTTGAAAGTAATTCATTCTCTGTATATGAAAACTTTGTGATGTTGAGTTCTTCACATTAGAAAATCAAAACTCTATTGATCTGATACATGAAGATATGAAGGCTTGCACAATTTCTTTGAGCAAGAATGCAAATTCAAACTCACCTTTATACAATAAGTTGACATTTGATCAACATAGATTAGTCGAGTTAATGGATAGAGATAGTGGCATCAAGAATAAATAAATTTCAATTCAATTTATGCTACTATCCCCTTAGGAGATAATTCAGAAGGAATTATATGTGGCTCAGAATCTTACAAGGAAAGATCCACATCTTTCAACAATAGAGAGCCTAACTAATCTAACTACCCAGCTAGAAATTCACATTCAAGTCATGGAATCAACAAGAGACATATGGAATAAAGGATTTGAAGAAATTTTTGCTAGTCACAAAACATTTTTGGATAGCTACCAACTAACTCCTACAAACCCCAAGCCATAAGTGCCAAAAACAAGGGGGGAATATCTTCATGACATAAATTAACTGTCCAAATCTACTTTGAACAAGAAACAAGGAGTCAACAAAGGGGGAAATATCTAATATATAGCAAGGGAAAATCATTACTACATAGGAAAAAGTCATAAGATTAGACGAGTTAGCATAAGAGTGCATACATGTATATATTGTATAGAAGAATCAAGTTTTTGAAGAAAAACCACAGTCTCGGGGGGAGTACTACATTTTTTAATTTTGTGTGGATAGCTAAGTCATGATAAAGTATTTTCTCCACTAATGTCAAAGGGGGAGATTATTGATCTCTAAGCCCAAGTTGTCTATTAGTGTCCAACACTTAGTCATTTCCAAGGAAATGTTGGTTAGTCATCACTGCAACTGAGCCATCCAAAGTACTTGTTTATATTTCTTCACATGTCAAGAAAGTCAAAGGTTGCTGAGCACCCTAGTAGAAATCGAGCAAGCACACAAGCTGAGTAAAATAATAGAGACCAAGCATTGGTAAAGTTAATTAATATCAAGTGAATTAGTATATGTCGAGCCTATAGAAGCTGAGTGACAATATGAATGTTAGTTATGACCGAGTGTCAAAACATTCATTTGCTGAGTAAACTAATTTTGATGTATGAGTTTGTAATGGCACAAATACCTATGTAAATCATTCTAGCTAACTTCTACATGACATTTAAAGATTGTAGAGACAGTTAAGGAGAAGATTGCATATTTTGACAGAAGGAATTAATCCCAAGAAAAGAAGATTAACCAATCAGAGAATCATAAGGGTAAAATGGCAAAAGGATGGAATATGGATCGTTGATTAAGATATATAACTTTCTATGTTTATTAATTTAAGGAAGGGTTCTAACCCTAAATTGTAATGATGAATAAATGGAGAAGGGAAGATGCGAAGGAGAATATAAGCTTAGAATAGAGCAAGGGAGGCTAAGTCAGATAGAGCATATCAGATAAGGAGATCCATAAACAACTTGCAAAGAAAACTAAAGGATCATATATTGTATCAGTTTTGATAGATTAAGTCAGGGAAACTCTTTTAACATAGTGGCTCTAACAGACCTTGTTTAGATCTTCTAATATAGTCCTTACTTAATTGTAAGTGTAAAATTATTTAATCAAGGTGAGACCTAATAATATTAAAGCTTTTAATAGAGCAGGGCCCTCACAAGGTAGATCATTAGAAGTGATCAAATTGTAGCCCTAATAGGCGAACTTTGTTGTAGTAGCAGTAAAGATTTGTGCATTTCATTCTCGACCCAATTTTACCTTCATCTTGAAGTGTTTCTAGATTACCAAAATCTTTGTGTTATGTTTTTATGTTTTCATGGATGTTATGCATAAATAGATTTCAATTTCAGCATTACAAGTTTATGATCATATGGTATGAGATGGATGAGGAGTGAATGTAGTTAATATTTTTAACAGTGAAAAGTTTTATAGATCTTGATTCACCACCCCCCCTCCCTCAATATCTTGTTTTCGAATAAGAATTCCAATGATAATTTGATCTATTTTGTCTCTGAAAATATTATTGGAGGAAAAAAGTTTTTGATGTTGATTTCAATCTTTCTCAGACCTTAGTTTGATTTATTGCAGCTAATTTTGAAAATTTGTTTGTTATAGATTAAAAAATGGTTCTTGTGTTGTCTTAAATTTATAGCACAAGTTAAATATGATTTGTATAAGTTATAATGGAGATCTATGTTGAAATTTTTTTACATTGAGATTATGAATCACAAGATATACTAGCATACCTAATATATTAATTAATTTTTTTTTGTAAACTAAGTCAAGAATTTTCTAATTCCAAGATTTCTAAGATTTACAAATATAAATAATTCATTAAATTATGTATTAAAAAAGTAAGAAGTTTGTAAATAAACAAAAAAATAAGGTTATTAAAATTAGGAGTTCCACAATTTTACATCTACAATATATTTCAAATACATAAGATCCAACATTTTTTAATCATATGAAGGCTCCATTGCTCAATCTTGTCTCTTTCTCATCTATCTCTTCCTTCCTATCTTCACCTCTCTAAGACCCTGATGCAAAAAATAATAACATATAATTAAACCTAAGATTAAGATAACATTTTTTTACAATTTTAAAAAAAAATCTCATTATCAATATTTGTTTGATGGTTACAATTACATCAGGTTCAAAACTAAGGTTGGTATTTATAAAAGTTTTATAGGTTAAAGTGAGTTAGGATTTCAATTCTCCCTCTCTCTCTCTCCAATTATGAGAGACAAGGTAAATTTTCAGATGAAAAAATAAATTTTGTTTTCAAAATATTTCTTTATTAATACTAATTTAGACCCATGTCTAGTATTTAATGCTATTATAATTTAGACTAGAGGTGAAGTTCACAAATTAAAAGGATATAAAAAATTAGAATTAAAAAAATAGATTGCAATCTAATATTCAGGAAAGTGTTGAAATGAATTTCGCCACCTAAAAATATTTTATTTTAGTTTCATCAGTAAAAGTCTAATGCCAAATTTTATTATTATTAATGATAATTACATATTTTTCCCCGTTCAAAGTATGGGAACTAGGAGGAAAAGAATGGGGAAGAAAACCCCTAGTCTAGCTCAGGACAAAAGTCCCGTATGTAGAATTAGGGAAATTTTCCTCTCTTACAAAAAGGAGAGGCCATGCCCTCCACTCTCATGGGATAGAAATAGATGAAAAATTTGACATACCACCCTTTAGAAGTGCCTCCAAGAGAGAATTTTGGAGCTGGCATACCAACCCTTACATATAGATTTGAAGAGATGTAATTTAAGAAAGCACAGGGAATAAAACCTGAGAGTGTTGACTGAAAGGTGCCAGTTTAAAAGCTTCTTCCCTGCATAATATAGTGAGGGTATACCCCTCATTTATAGAGGCCATTTAAGAAAATGGAAAAGGTGTCATACCACCCTTTACAAGTTCCTCCTAATGAGGGCTTCAAACTTGCATACCAACTCTTACAAAACAGTCCAAAGATAAGTGGATGTCCTATGGAGTTCTCTTAACCTATAGGGAGGAGAGAGATTGTCTTAGAAACAAAGTGTCTCAATGACCCTCTAAGATACAACATAAAACAAATAGAAAGATTCATGAGAGAGGGGAGGGTTAGAGGGTTCCCCATCCGTGAAATCTAAAAATAAATGTCCATCCAATAGAATTAAAATCTTCAACCATGCGACCTAAGAAAGATAATAAATTTAACTAGTATTAATATGAAGCCAAAACAACTTGATCATATTAATATACATTGGCCATGAGCATCCAATATTACATAATCCAATACAATAAATACATGAATCTCAATCGCAAAAAAAATATATATTGGTGACACTTGCCCTACAACCTGAGGGGAAGAAAGAAGGGTTTAAAGAGTTGGGTGCTCTTTGGTGAAGATTGGCCACCAAAATGTTTTGAAATTAACTCAAGGACTTAGAGGGGCAACCTCTTGAATAACCAAAATTAGATCAATATTTTATTAAAACCAACATACATGAATATATCATACACATGATTAAAATGATCTATTACTAATGCTTGGATGCCCTACCAAGGGGAGGGAGTCCCTTAAGCTTAAACATGGCTTGAGGAAAATTTCATATAGGGAAGCCTCTTTAAGAGAGCTTTAGGATGTAAATGGCCCAAAAAATTCTAGTATGTAACCAAGAGACCAAAGGAGGGCATGCTTCCCTTTAAGTAATTCAAAGGTCATCCAAGTCCTAAGTTAAGAATGAGGGCGGTAGGTTATGATGGGAACATGTTACTCATGCAACAATAGTGAATCAAATATCATGGATAAAGAACAAAATTTCTCTAGAAAAATTGAATTCTTGCATTAGTGAATAAAAGTGCTTAGAGAGACTCATACAACCACATTCACAATGAGAGAGGCCATATCAACTCATTTACTTCTTTGAGAGAAAAGGTGTATTATATAACTAGCTAGGAAAAATTCAAAGAACACATTTGTTAGTTTATGGTGACTAATCAGGGAAGTATTGTACATACTTCATAAATTCTTTGATTTTGGGCCATGGCTAACGTTGTGGTTGATGTATGGCTGACATGTTGTAACCCTAAAATGACATAAAATTACTTGTATAAAAGGGCTTAGGATTAGGTACCTTTGATAAGGTGTGATACAAAAATTGCTTCTTATGGTAGTATTGAGTTGTAAGGGATTACAAATTGTAATCAAGTTGTAATCACTGGATCATAATAATATTGGACTTGTTGTTTGGTGGATGTAGCCCAGGGTTTGGGTGAACCACGTTAAATCTTGGTGTCTTGAGTTCTCTTATGTGTGATTTATTATTTCCTCGTATGTTTATATTTGCATGTAATTTTTATTTCTGTCTGAGGTTAATCCTAACAACATTATCATCCAAGTAAATATATTTAATCAAGATAATTGTGTCATAGATGATATTAGTGAGCACTATATGTACACTTGAAAGTGTCCCACTCTAAACCCTTCTATCCAAACGATTCCATGAGTTTGGAATGTTCGAATGCCGGCTTAGAGCTCCTTATCCACGGAGTGCAAGAGAGTATATTTCAAGAATAAGAAAGCTCTCAGATGAGCCTTAGAGATACTCTTCTTGCTAGTAAACCATGCAATGGGAGGTTCCAAAGACAAGATGCAAGAATGCAAATGTCCCAAGGAGTTCCTCAAGAATGCAATGCAACTAAAGATTAAACTAGAATGAATATGAAAAGTGCAGCTATTCTAAGCATGGATGTGAGTGTTACAATTCAAATATTAAGCTATGTGAGATAGATTATTGCAAAATAGAAGCTAAACTAACATGCAACATGAATTTAAGCTAAAATATTATGGTATGAGAGAATGTAGACAAGAAATAGAAGTTCTCCACAAAGCTCTAAAGAAACCTGTTAGAAAACTTGTAGCATAACAATATTCAAAATGAGGATGGATCCTTTGAGGGGGAAAGCTCTCTCCCTTTTAAAGTCGTATGGACGGTAGAGATCAAGATGAAGATGGTGGATGATCAACAGTGGAATTTGAAAAGAGGAGTGATCCATGTGCACACACAAGTCAACCAATAGAATATAAGTTGACTTGTCGTATAAGACAAAAGTCACAAAGCCTTTTCTTTTAATTGCAAAATAGAAAAAGGACTTTATGTGTGCACTTTAAGTGGGTTAGAAGAATGGGGTCTTTTATTTAATTAAAAGGGGACATGTTCTTTTAATCAAATAATGAACTTAGGATAGCATAGTCAAACTATAGGTTATAATCAAATAAATTGATTATTAGCAATTTGGTCTAGGTAAATGATTAAATTAATTTAGCCAAAATGTTGAAAAGGGGGCTAATAGTCTAGATGACCATTTTTAGGTGATTACATTTGCCCCTCTTTGACTAATGTGTGATCAATCTGGGAACACATTATGTCAAAAAAAATAGAAAGCCAAGTAGGCAGTGATAGATATAGATATCTGATTTTGAAGAACGAAATGTAGAAAAAGATAGCAAGTCCTAAATGTACAGCCTGATAGTGGTAGTACTAAACACTAGGAAAAAATGATGTTAGAATTCAAGAAGAATGCTAACACTTAGCAAAGTAGATAGATCGAGAACAAGTGATAAGATCAAACAAATGCTCCTAAGAAATAGATAGTTGTAGTAATCAGTGATAGAGTATTTCTGCCCCCTCGGGATCGAAATTGAAATGAGGTAAGGGGATGCAAAAACTGGCTAGACATGAGAAAATTAGAATATAGCAATGTCCAAGATGATAGATAGATGATTAGAACCCAAGAATGACTATTAAAAAAATTGATAAAATGCCCCAGTTTGACTAGAGTTGACCTTGAAGGATATAGCATAAAAATTAGGTCGAAATGAGTAGAAAGGTGATTTTAGACATGAAACAGTGAAGTGAAGTAGATATGAAGTATGGAAATGATGAAGACATGATGAAATGAAGATGCCCCAGTGATGATTTAGAGATTAGACCTCAAAAGGTTAGCTAACTGCTCAGAAGAAAGTAGAATTTTAAAAGAAAAATTTGACCATCAAGATGAACTTGAATTTGGATTTCGATCCCGAAAATGAATCTAGGACGTCGAAATTATTTAAGAGGTCAAAACTTTATATAATGTGATGATAAGATAGAAAAGAGATGAAGTGAAAGATTAAGAAGGTAAAGGACATGAACAAGAAGAAAGTAAAGAAATATACGAAAGGACTTAGCTAATATGTCTATGAAAAGATGAAGAGAGAGCTCTCCCCATATGCAAGAATGCAAGACTAAGCTAGAAAATGAACCTAAAATGCAAGCTAATATGAAAAGTGGTTTACCAACAAGAAGTGCATAACATTTAGACTCTTAATTTCATCATTGAGCATTTATTAGGGACATCATGAGATCATACAACCATCACTAGTATAACTATGAGGATATGAATATGATCGATATCAGATAGGTATGTGGAAATCCAATCTAAGCATCAAAGACATGTAAGTCAAGATAACTACGCGATTAGATTCCCTAAGTTTAATTTAGAAAGATTACACCTGTATCAAGGCATAAGCGCTAGGATAAACCCCAAGTGTGGTCTTGCGAAACAGTCAAGGATGATACATTTATAAGTCAAAGTGTTGAATAGGACAAGAACGAATGCTTACAACACTATAGACAAACAAAGTATACCCACAAGCAGAAATCAAGAAAACATGCCCCATGCCCCCAGTCTTCTAGTCAATGACATCCTTGAAAGACTATTAGGGATGGAACATATAGTAAATAAATTGTCATAGACAACACACAAAGTACATAAAGATCAGCATAGCTTAGTTGTTTAAGTGTTAAAGTGCGTGTGTGTAAGTCACTTGGCCATTTTTTCAAGACTTGATTCTGATAGTGAGAAATATTGCGACATCGGAGATCGTAGGTAAACTATCTGAAAAGTGTTGAAAAACACTTGATGTCAAGGTGGGGGAAGTGTTGAGAAACACTATTTTGTGAGTTGTCAAAGAAATCCTAATGCACAAGAATACCTCATTAGACTAAGTAACTATGCCCTTGAGAAAAAGACAAGAAACAATTCCAAGCCAGGAAATGTGTAGTGAAGTGAGTGATTGAGGCTGATAGATATAGGTGCAAGGGTTTCAAGTAGTGCCTGTTTCTAGGTTTTCACCATTTGACAGATTTTTTTAGGACTTTTTTCAATTTTTTTTTATTTTTGTATTTTTTGTATTTTTTTGGTGATACATCAAAGCACTTATTACTAGGTTTTCACTAAGATGATCATTTTTTCAGGACATTTTCTGATTTTTAGAAAATTTTAAAAGGTTTTTAGAGATTATTAGTTCTCAAGCAAGATCACATCATTTTCTCCCAATGTCTAGAAAGGTATAGGATATGATGGAGCAATGAGCTAGTGGATAAGAAAAGATGGATGAAAAAGGAGTATGAAGCAAGTGAAAGTGATCCTCAAGGATTGACTCCTCAAGAGTACCCAAGCTAGGGAAAGAGGTGAAATAGTCATATAAAGCATGTTTTGGATAAGCAATGGAAGTAATGAGAAAGATAGCATGTAGGATAAGTGGTGAATCCAAAAAGTGTGATAGCATATAAGATAAGCGATGGAAGCTAATGAGTAAGATAGCATGAAAGCGTGTAGTCCAAAAGAGTAGCCATGTCAAGAGACCTATGAGAACCATGTTTCATTTATTATGATCAAGACCAAGGGGTCAACTAGATAGGATAGTGATGGGATAGAGCAATAAAAATAAAGCTCAAGATGGAGGCTATGGGGGAATGAGAAAGCACAAATAGAGAATCTCATGGATAAGATAGCCAATATGAAAAGATAGCTTAACATTGTGAAGATCAAAGAAAGAAGAGGGGATAGATGGATGGTGGAAGAATTACACATGATGCCTATTTGCCAGGTTTTCATCATGGTACTTATCCAAGGTACCACAAGATGTAGTTTTCACCATAGGACTTATTTATTTCTCTTTACTTTTGCTACCAAGGTGCCACAAGAAGTAGTTTTCACCAAGGCACATTTTCATTTTTATTTTTATTTGCTTTTTTTATTTTTTATTTTTCTTTTTTTGAATTTTTAGAAAGAGCTCAAGCTTTTTGAATTTAGATAGTGCTCCTATAGGAAAGATAAGCCATGATAAGCCAAGACCATAGAAAGGTATGCTCAAAGATGTTGATAGGGTGATGAAAGGGAAATGGGAGTAGGAAGAATATATGGAGGATAAGAGGTCATGTATAGAAAGGAGGCATAAGCTTTAGAGGATTTCATGTGGGTAGCTAAAATATTGGACAAGATCAACATTGATACACACCTTGAAGGTATTGGAACAATGGAGGAATCATGGATGAAATAGCTTGAGATTTAGATGTATGAGGTGGTAGAAAAGATTTGGAAAAAAGTGGAGTGGAAGGCTTTGGAATATTTTTAGGAAGATTTTTGAAAGAAGATGGAATGGAAGCCTTTGGAAGCTTGAATCTCAACTTTGAAGTATTTTCAATATTCAAGTCTTTTAAAAGAGACATGGGAATCCATATAGTTTTAGATTTTCCTTTGGATACTTCAAAACACATTTCTTCAATAATGGGTTTAGGAACCCATATTTTCTTTGATTTAGCTTTTTTAATAGTGGACCTTAGTAGTCTCTTTTGTGCATTCTCCTTCTTAGCGTTCACATGTCGATTAGATGGGACATAGTGATCTTCATTTTTCAATGGACTCTTATGTTTATTCTCACTTCCAAAGGACTTGGGATTTGTGGATGAATAAGGATGATATGACTGGTTTAGATGTATAGATGGGTGAAAAGTCATCAAGGATGAGTGTCTTTGTTGATCTTGAGGTATTATAGGAGAGCTAGGGAATGAGCTAGGAGTGAATGTAGGAGATGGAGGAACATAAGGCCCCAATATGGATGGAAGGTTTTAATGCTTTAGCTTAGATGGATAAGGACCAAGGATAGATTTAGAAGATGCAAATGGATAGTGGGAAGGGATATCAACATCTTTAGAATGAGCAACATGGTCAAAGCCATCAATAGACTCATAAGTACCTTTGATAGGAACAACATTTTTAATAGAAGCACTTGAAGCTTGAGCACAATTTTGAAGTGGATGTGGAGAAGTAGAACATAAGGGGATGCTTTGATCTTGACAAGTAGCTTTGGATAGCATATGAAGAGAAATTTTCTCATATTTTTTAGTAAGATCAAGGGAGATAATGGAAGTGGTATCTTCATCATACTTAGGAGGTGGATAAGACATAGGATATGGAGGAGTGACATTTTGAAGGCGATGAAAGGGTGCTTGATCTTGATCTTTCTTAACATTTATAGCTTTTTCATTTTGAGAGCCCTCTTGACATTGAGCCACTTCTAAGGACAAGGGAGAATGAAGAGTGAATGGAGTAGTGCTTGGATTAGGCATAGTAGTGCATGAAGGTTGAGGATGTTTAGGATTAGTAGCATGGAAAAGGTTTGCAGCCAAGTGAAGGTTAGCTTGAGTTTCTTTTAGAGGTAGCCCTTGAGGATACACGTAGTCAATGTGGAAAGTATTAGGTTCTTTATTTGATGGAGGGATGTTGGAAAGCTTTGAAATGTTGGGAGATGCACGAGTGTTGGAAGAAGTGGAGGTATCAATGATCTTTCTCAAGAAAAGTATCCTCATCACATGAATCATTAGAGGTATCAATAATTCCATTATCAATAAGATCTTGGATTTTATGTTTTAGGTCAATGCAATCTGAAGTACTATGCTCATTATGTTGATGATAAGCACAATATATATCCAAGAATGGGTTTCCATATGAGCTAGACTTAGGTAACATGATGATCTTATTGTGAAGAAGTTTTTGCAAAGTGTCATCATAAGAATCTTCCAAGGGAGAAAAAGTTCTATTAGAAGTATGTCTAGAGTCCTTTTTTTGTTTCTCAAGTCAATGGTATGTATCCATGTATTCATCATTATCTTGGTCAAAGATAGTTCCATCATGAAATTTTAGCACAGGCTCAAAGGAGGTATCACTTGCTTGTTCTCTAAAGAGGTCTTTAGATCTAGAAAATGAAGACATTTGATGTCTTGAAGCAGAGCATGTAGACCTAGAAGAAGAGGATGACCTCAAAGAAGGTGACTCACATGCATGTAAAGACCTTAAGGAAGATTCATGTAATGATGAAATCTTCTCCTCTAACCTTTTTCAAGTTTAGACTTCATTTCTGTCATGCGCTTAGAGAGATGAACGTAAGAAAGATCATTTGTCTCTTCTAGTTCTTTGTATTGTGCATATAGATCTTGAAACTCTTTAGTGACATGGAGGATATCATGATCATCTAGATTCGGTTGAAGTTTGGTAGCACAAGGTTTAGATCCCATAGTTTTAGATGCAAAGCCAAGCATAAAAGAGCCTAGAAGATAACTTGATGTTGAAACTATAGGAGGTAGAGTGTTCACTTGCCAATATAGTAGAGAGAGATTAAAGCGACTTGTCAAACAATATGTCCAAGAAACTTATGACATGAATGACTCAAGTCAATAGCTAGGCAAGATGCCCAAATAGCCAAATAAATAGAGCAAGCAGGGTGACAAGTGAACAACTTTCCCAACCCAAGAGTGTAGTCAAGAAATAAAGGTAACCATTTTAGCAAAAGGATAACTAGCAAGCATGCATAGACCATGAAGATAGAAAGACCAAGAGCACCAAGACCAAAGAGTCACTTTAAGCATGTTAAAGAACTAGAGACATAGAAAATAAAAATCAAATGATGTGACTCCCCTTAGCAAGCAACACAAGAAAATGTTTGCATTTGATGTTTTGACTTGGTTGACACATGGATTATTCTTCAAAAAATCAAGCAAGGGACAAAGCAACCTTGCATGATACAAGAATATGTGACGTCTCAAAAGAATTCCCTAGAATTATCGTCATGTGTATGTTCAAAAGATTTTCACTGGTATACCACATTTGAGAACACATCAAGCAATATCTACATAAAGGACATGGTTCATTACTCAAAAACTTGGCCCATGCTTGATGCTCCTTCACCTCACACCAAGTGGTTTCCCACAAGAGATATTGGCTTTGTCATGGAAATTCCATAAGCATAACCAAGGGAACACAGATGGTGAGTGTAAAATCTTGGGGTGATCCGGGTAGTCCACTAGGATCGATCCTTGCACCAAGAAGTTGAGTGGCTAAAAAAGGTAGTTACTAACTTAGGGTGTTTAGATAGGGCTTCCGTTCATAGTGTTCCTCTTGCTCCCAATTACGGGACACCTCACCTTGCGATGAGTAACCGATTTCACGATCACAAGAGTACCTTAAGCATTCTTGCCTAATGATCTCCCTATGGTTGAAATCCCATAAGCGATCACACTAGGTGAAGATAAACACTATGTCTACCAAGGTTTTGTGTCCTTGATAGCCTTGAGTTTATAGTGGGTTGGAAGAGCCGGGTAATTTTCTTGTCCCCACTTGGGTCGTTCCTCTTAGGTTGTCCGAGAGCAGACCCTCTAAAGGATTCTAAACTACACAAAGAGTGGATCAAATTTTGGAAGTCAAGATTTTTGATTCACCACAAGGGTAAAGAGCATACTCTCCTATTCCAATCATTTTCTCCCAAACATGCCAAGAAGATTCAGTTGCCTCTTACTCTTGAAACCAAATAGTAAGTCAAGATTTTTGATTCACCACAAGGGTGAAGAGCATACTCTCCTATCACCAAAAGATCCCAATTGTAAGTTTTAATGTGCCTAAAAATAAACAACTAGTATATGCCGCACATGTAAAAGTAAAGAACAAGTAAAATTGGGTTTTTATGCTTTGGGCAGCCTTGCAAACAATCGTTAGTAGCCCTTGTGCATTTGAAGCTTTGACATGCGTTCTTTTTATGCAATGTTTCTATTTTTTCACAAAGATGGAAACCTGCAATCACAACTTGTTAGCACCACAAGTTAGTGTGAAATAACATAAAAAGGTAAAATAAAAAGTGGTTGTCTCAAATATCCAAGTTATCTTCCAATCAAGTGTATGCAAAGAAAGGGCAAACTAATCACAAATGCTCTCATTTTTACTCTTTGCTTTTGATCTAGTCAACAAGATTAGACTTTTTTGCTATTATTTCTGATCCAAAAAATAGAAATGAAAAGAAGAGACACCTACTAAAAATTAGAGAGCTTTCCAAAAATGTAAGAAATTCAAAAAAAATCTCTTCATTTGCTCCCTAGAGACTGATTTTGTCAAAACATGCCAAATTTATCAAATTGGATTTTTGATCCCTAATACGACCTCAAAAGTAAAAACACAAAGAGAGTACCCCTCTTAAAATTCAAAAACCTTTCTGAAAATGTAAGTTTTTCTAAAAAATTTGCTGATTTGTGATAAAAAATGGCTTTTTATGAAAAAAAATAAAATATTATAACTCATGCAAATCACATCAAATGCTCTAAAAATTAGATTGAGACATGTTGGACACATATCCAAGCTATAAAAAAAATTTCAGAACTAAACTCTAAGCAATTTAAAAGATATGATCAAATCTTGAAACCAACTAGATTTTTGGCCTTCAAACCAATCTACTTATGGGTTGGCCTTAAAACCCAAGTGATAATTCTATAAAAGCACTTGATTAGATCCAATATGCTGCTGTAAAAAAATAGATATTAAAAATAAAAGAAAATGGTGCTAGAAACTTGATTCAAGCCCCACGATGGGCGCCAAAAATATACACTCGAAAGTGTCCCACTCTAAACCCTTCTATCTAAACGATTCCATGAGTTTGGAATGTTCGAATGCTGGCTTAGAGCTCCCTATCCACAGAGTGCAAGAGAGTATATTTCAAGAATAAGAAAGCTCTCAAATGAGCCTTAGAGATACTCTTCTTGCTAGTAAACCATGCAATGGGAGGTTCCAAAGACAAGATGCAAGAATGCAAATGTCCCAAGGAGTTTCTCAAGAATGCAATGCAACTAAAGATTAAACTAGAATGAATATGAAAAGTGCAGCTATTCTAAGCATGGATGAGAGTGTTACAATCCAAATTATTAAGCTATGTGAGATAGATTATTGCAAAATAGAAGATAAACTAACATGCAACATGAATTTAAGCTAAAATGCTATGGTATGAGAGAATGTAGACAAGAAATAGAAGTTCTCCACAAAGCTCCAAAGAAACCTGTTAGAAAACTTGCAGCATTACAATATTCAAAATAAGGAGGGATCCTTTGAGGGAGAAAGCTCTCTCCCTTTTAAAGTCGTATGGACGGTAGAGATCAAGATGAAGATGGTGGATGATCAACAGTGGAATTTGAAAAGAGGAGTGATCCATGTGCACACACAAGTCAACCAATAGAATATAAGTTGACTTGTCATATAAGACAAAAGTCACAAAGCCTTTTCTTTTAATTGCAAAATAGAAAAAGGACTTTATGTGTGCATTTTAAGTGGGTTAGAAGAATGGGGTCTTTTATTTAATTAAAAGGGGACATGTTCTTTTAATCAAATAATGAACTTAGGATAGCATAGTCAAACTATAGGTTATAATCAAATAAATTGATTATTAGCAATTTGGTCTAGATAAATGATTAAATTAATTTAGCCAAAATGTTGAAAAGGGGACTAATAGTCTAGACGACCATTTTTAGGTGATTACACTATAAAGCACATTTAGCCATTGAAAAATTCTCCACATACCAAGTGGGGAAACCCTCAAAGCTTAAAGGAGGGAGAGTTCCTTGAATCAATGTGCTCATAAAAACCATCAAACCAAACAACACCATTGATGTTAGGGAAATACAAATAAACATCATTTTCATAATGCAACATCATAGCTTAATAAGAGAGAATAATATATATACTATCAAGGTCTGTAAATTAAAGTTCTAAACTATCATGAAGTTATTTGAGATAGTTCATTAAACAAAATTTTTTGAACTGAGATAATAGACATTACATATATTTAGTAGAAAATTCAAAAAACCAAAATAACTACCCAGAACTTCTTATTATCATATGAGAATGCGTCTCTTTCCACATTGCTATCATCCACATGATCCATGATGAGAAATCACACAATTCCATGCCACTCCAATAGAGTGCAGTTGTTTAAAACATCCAATAGAAACCACCAATTTCGGTGGATGGATGGGATTCTTGAGTTATATTCCTCCTCAGTCTTGATAATGAGGATGGGCTTGACTTCAATTGTCCTATTCACCACCCTTGAGCCACTTCTATTTGGAATGCAGAGATTGGCATTGATGTTATTGAGGATAACATCTAATTCAACCACTAGATGAGCCTTAAAAAGGTTGATGCAGAGTTCTAATACTAACATGTTTTCCCCAGTGGCATAGAGTATGGTGGAGACAAAATAAAAGATTTTTTAAAATTAGAAACGAACTTAAAAAAAAATCATCTACTTTCCTATTTTTTCAAAATAATAATTGCATACTGAGTTTATAGTAAATGAAAATAGATTAGATATTAATTTCAACATGATCACACAAAATGTTTTAATAGAAAATGAATATAGGAGAATGCTTCAAACCTCCTAACAAAATTTAAAAAGAATTGACACAATCAACTAAAAGTAGAATGTACTATAAAATCTTGATAAATATATCCTTCGATCTCCATAATATTAGAAAAGAAAACTTACAATAATATAGATAAAGTAAATAAAGTGAAATTACATTCTTTCCAAAAATATTCTAGTAAAAATTCAAATCACTACAAAAATAATAAAAAGATAAAATAGAAAATGAAAAAACACAAAAAGAAACTATAAGAACACACAAAGTTTCTCTGCAAAATACCAAAACACATCCATTCTCCCTCTCTACAAAAATTGATGAAATGACCTATTCTTTTGACTCCTTCCAAATTCCACTGATCTTCAACTTCAAAGGAGATAGAGAATGAACAAGAAATGGATCCCGAACACCTTCAACAAATGCTTCAAATCCACATCCAGTACCTATACAAAATAACTACATTATTTAAAAAATCTCGAAATACTAAATTTAAAAGACTTCATTTGTAACCTTTGTGGGTACGTGGAAACAATCATCTAAAATAAGATATTAAACCAATGGAGTGACTACTCTTCCAAATCTTCAATATGAATACGAATTATTGGTAAGCTTTCCATTCATTTTGAAACCTTTTGAATAATTTTTGCAAGACCTACATTTGAAAATATGTATTCTCCAGAGTTGTTGTAAATAATGTTGATCTCTAAGTCTGAGTTGAGAAAGTTCTTCTTGTCATATGAGAATGATTCTATTTCCACAACGTTATGATCCACATGATCCATGATGAGAAACCACACAATTCCATGCCACTCCAATAGAGTGCGGATGTTTAAAACATCCAATAAAAACCACCAATTTAGGTGGATGGATGGGATTCTTGAGTTAAATTCCTCTTTAGTCTTGATAATGAGGATGGGCTTGACTTCAATTATCCTATTCACCACCCCTGAGCCACTTCTATTTGGAATGCAGAGATTGACATTGATGTTATTGAGGATAATATCCAATTCAACCACTAGATGAGCCTTAAAAAGGTTGATGCAAAGTTTTAATATTGACATTTTTCCCCCACTGGCATAGAGTATGGTGGAGACAAAATAAAAGATTTTTTAAAATTAGAATTGAACTTTAAAAAAAATCATCTACTTTTCAATTTTTTCAAAATAATAATTGCATATTGAGTTTATAGTCAATGAAAATAGATTAAATATTAATCTCAACATGATCACACAAAATGTTTTAATAGAAAATGAATATAGGAGAATGCTTCAAAGCTCCTAACAAAATTAAAAATGAATTGACACAATCAACTAAAAGTAGAATGTACTATAAAATCTTGATAAATACATCCTTTGATCTCTATAATATTACAAAAGAAAACTTACAATAATATAGATAAAATAAATAAAGTGCAATTACATTCTTTCCAAAAATATTCTACTAAAAGTTCAAATCACTACAAAGATTATAAAAAGATAAAATAGAAAATGAAAAAAGAAAAAAAGAAACTATAAGAACACACAAAGTTTCTTTGCAAAATACCAAAACACATCCATTATCCCTCTCTACAAAAACTGATGAAATGACCTATTCTTTTGACTTCTTCCAAATTCCACTGATCTTCAACTTCAAAGGAGATAGAGAATGAACAAGAAATGATCTTGAACACCTTCAACAAATGCTTCAAATCAACATCCAGTAGCTATACAAAATAACTACATTATTTTAAAAATCTCAAAATACTAAATTTAGAAGACTTCATTTGTAACCTTTGTGGGTACGTGGAAACAATCATCTAAAATAAGATATTAAACCAATGGAGTGACTACTCTTCCCAATATTCAATATGAATACAAATTATTGGTAAGCTTTCTATTCATTTTGAAACCTTTTGAATAATTTTTGCAAGACCTACATTTGAAAATATGTATTCTCCAAAGTTGTTGTAAATAGTGTTGATCTCTAAGTTTGAGTTGAGAAAGTCTTAGGTTGTCGAGCACCCAGTATGGACCGAGTGCTAGTATATGTCGAGTAATCATTAGAATTCAACATATGCTAAGAAAATAAAAATTAATTCATTTTGAGTCATATAGAAAATGCCAAGCATACAAAAGCTGAGAGACAACATGATTATCAATTGTGACTGAGCATCAGGGTATTTGAGTGTCGAGAAACCTAGTTTTGGCATATGTGTTTGCGATGACACAAATTCTTATGGAAAGTATTTTGAATGACTTCTACACACAATTTTAAGATTGTAGAGACAACTAAGGAGTTGTTTATGTGTTTTGTCAAAGGTTATCGATCCCTATGCAAGGTGATCAACCAATTAGAAAAATGGAAGGACTAAGAAGAAAAAGGGAGAAATTTGAATCATTTATTATGATCTAGAACCTTCCCTACATATTTATTTAAGGAGAGTCATATCTCTAAATAAATGAGAGTGTGTGAAAGAAGTATAAGCAAAGGAAGGTTGTGTTTCATGAATAGAAGTAGAGATCAGACAAAGAAACCTAGTAGTGAAGGACAAAACATAGCATATCAGATAAGGAGATCAAATTAGAATTGAAAAGAGGGGATTTTTAATATAGCATCAAAGTGCTAACCAAAGGATCAAGCAATGATACATTCTAGCAAGTGAATCAGGGCAAATCTCTTAACAGAGTGGTCCTAACAGGCCTATTCAAAACTCCTAACATAGTGATTACTTAGTTGTGAATTTAAATCCTTTAATCAAGGTAAATTGAATAAGTATTGTAAGATCTTAAAGATAGGTAGACCCTCATGGGTAGATCATCAGAAGTGATCAAACTTTGTAGCCTTAACAAGCACATTTTATTGTTGCAGTAGTGAAGATTTGTGGTTGTCATCCCAACTCTAGTTCTACCTTCACCTTGGAGGGTTTCTGGATAACCAAATCTTTTTTTATGTGTTTGTATATTTATTTTCATGTTTATGCATGTGATGGATAGATAGATCTATATCTATTTATGGTCATATGACTCATGATGTTGATATGAGATGGGTTAATAGTGAATGCATTTGACTTGTTTCAAAGAGTTTGAAATTTTATAGATTCTGATTCACCCCTCTCCCCCTCTCAGTATCTTACTTTCCTAATAAGACTTTTAATAATTGGTATTAGAGATTTTTTTCTATTAGAAGAAGTCTAATAGCTTGAGAGTTAAGATCTTGGAGATAGAGGCTTATAAGTTTGGAAGATCATTGAGAATTAGAAGCTTGACATCCAGATCATACTACAACAACTTGAAGCAATGAGAGAGGAGTTGAAGAAATATTTGAAGAAAATAAAGGACTTAGCTATCTAATAAAATGAAACTCTATATGAAGAAGACATTGAAAGACTACTTGAAGATGGCAATTCCAGTGAAAGTGATGCAACAATAGCAGACTTGTCAGAAAGAAACAACACACTTAATGAATGGGAATGAGAACTAAAGAGAGAACATGAAATCCATTCAGTAAGATTGTATGAAGTAACTGAGTTGAAGAAGATAAAGATCATATATCTACAAGACTTGATGACAAGAACAATGAAGTGCAAAGGATTACTCAAAATCAGTTTGCTATGGCCAACAAACTAGTCCTTACAAATTAAGAGTTTAGTCGAGAGGATGTGGAGATTGCTAATCTTAAATCTAAGAATGAGCATCTAAAGAATTAACAGAAACATGAAAATGAATTCATTAAAAGGTTGAACAAACCTAGAGAATCTATGAGATATAATTATGAAGAGACGATGAGATCACAAAGGAGACCTAATGATACATCTGGTCTAGGCTATATCGAGTACCTATCTAAGGAAGGATAGTCATCAAAGAGTGGAGGGAAAAGAAAGGAAAAGTCAAAGAAAAAACCTACATGCTATCATTGTGGTAAGCTGGGACACACACCAAACATTTGCAGAAGTAAGATTGGTAAGAAAAATACTAAACCAAGATCCAATGGATACTATTTTAATTGCAAGAATCAAGGATACTAAGCACATGAATGCAGGTCAAAGGTTAGTAATACACCTGTTGCACCTAGATTTGAAGGTCATTACTACAATTGTCCTAAATATGGACATAGAGCTCAAGAATGCATATCCAAGGCAAAATCCAACTGGCCCAAAAAGCTAGGGCACACACCTTGTAATGCCTACCCCTAGTTTACTTTTCATGTTTTATGGCAGCATTACTTTAGGCGTGTTTTACGATTAATGGTACTTGGTTACTAGATTTGACTTGGATGTTATTTTATACTCAATTGATTTATGTGATGAGCTACTTGAGCAAGGGAATACACCTTGTAATGCCTACCCCTAGTTTACTTTTCATGTTTTATTGTCAAATTATTTTAGGCTAGTTTTATGATTATGTTTTATTGCAAAATTATTTTAGGCGGGATTTGTTATTTTATACTTAGTTTATTTATGTAATGAGCTACTTGATACTCAGTTATTTCATGCATTCATGGTTATTCTTTCAATGATGATACATGTATGTTCATATAGTAATTTCAATTATTTCATGATGATAGTTAGATGGATGATTTATATGCAATTTCTATGGTTACTTACTCCATACTTGTATGTGTATGGTGTACTTGTATATTTTACCTTATGTTTGATGTTTTTGATGTGAGGGAGAGAGTCATAGTCACCTGCGAGTTGGGATCTACATGATGCACCACTCCCTATGATTTCTTATTTAGTTTAGATTATATGTATATGTACATACTCAGATTGTATGTAGATTCTAGGTACCAGGCATTGACTTCCCTGAATTTTCAGGATGAGCATGCCTTATTGCAGTATCTAAATGGAAAAAGAGGGGAGATAGTTCTTGAGTCCAAATGGTAAGGAAACTTGCAATAAAGAATATAACCATTTCCACATAACCCATCATAGATCAGAAATAAACACACAATTAAAACCCACATGTAAGAGAGTAGACAACATACCCAAAAAATTGTGACACAAGATATACTCTGGGAAACCCTCGTTGAGGGAAAAATATAGCCTCCAAAAGCATCCATCACCATTTATTATTCAACAAAAATACTATTGCAATACAAACATGGAAGCCTTCAAATCCATAGCCATCATCGAGCAAACTATGTGAACAAGTATGAATCCACACATCCTATGCCATGCTTCCAACCTTCACAAATGCTCCCTTGGCTAACCTGTCAAGCCTTGTCTTGGTTGACTCTTGCCTTTTTCCCTTCTCACTCTCACATCCACATACAACAACTACCCTTGTGGTTGCTTATATAAAAGCAAGTCCCACAAAACCACCAAGTGGTATTACATAAACCAAACGTTAAAGCCATGTGCTACCTAACCCACTGACCTCACATTTAATTTTTTTCCCCAATATTAAATATTTACATCAAATATTATCATAATGTTACAATACAACTCATCAAGTTTATCCCATGGGAATATTTTACATGTTGTACGTCCATCTTGATGCAACATACATAATAAAATTAAATAATATAATATAAAAATATTATGCAATGTGTGCAACACCCATTATCTCAACAATCTCTCAATTTTTGTATATATTGCATAGGGTTAGTCAGTAGCCACATAAATGAAAAAGAGAACAATCCCTCCCAACACATCTATCATCATGGATCAAAGTACACGAAGTGCTCCATCTTCATACCCACAAAAAAATCAAAGTATCTAGCATCTAAACATGAATGATCTCACCTCCTATTATGTCATTGTCACCAAACATACATAAAAGCCATCCAAAGAGAAAGCCACCCAACCTATCACATTAGAGAATCATAAAATCTTGTACCAACTAAAATTTCAAGCACAAAAACTTGATCCAAGGTAATCATATGTATCCATAGTTGTCAAAATATCCATAGCTGAACTAGCACCCACAACAAGTGCCAAACCCATCCAACTATCCATACCTCCAAAGGTATACCAAGTGAATCTCACATCATCAACATATCCAATTTGTAACTTGCAATCACAAGCCTCAAGAGAAATACCTACCACATATATACCAAGAAGCTCCCACTGCAAAAGATAAAGTCAAAGCTATAACCAATCCACTCACAACATCTCAAAAAAGTGAATAAATGTAGTGTCAAGGATATCCACAATACATAAACCAATAATCCACAAGAACAACTCTCGTAGCCAATCTTCAATAGTCTCTCAAGCTCTCCACAACCAATAGAGGAAAGAGATAAAGGAATAACCATGTCATCTCTCACATGGCATACATGAGCACAGACCAATGATAACAATCTCTAACCAATCTAAAATCCAATTTAAGCAAAACCAAACATCTAGGAAGGTAATCAAGACCAAAGAGAAACCATGCAAATCATAACCTATATCATGTCCTTCTACACACACCTCTAGATGTAAATTGTGCAAGTATGATCTCCTCCATAAAACCCCAACAAGAAACCTCAAAAACACCCAAACCATACCATATAACTAATCATAGATGTAAGCTTCTCACAAGAAGATCAAAGTCATAAACCAATCCTAAATCAAGGAATAACCATTCCTAATGCAAGAAATATGCCCAATATAAAACCATCTCCCAAACTCAACCAACATAACAACAACAAATGCACATGGAGATAACCAATGCTAAACCATCTCTCAAATGAACCCTCCAAAACAAACTCATGTATCGTAGCTCAAGATCCATATCCATGAATGACAAGTATAAATATAATGCAATTGAGAGAAACAATGGGCTATACCTCTCAAGTAGAAAACCGTCGAGTAGACCAAGAGTGGGGAATGAGAATGCTCATCAAGATATCCAAGTCTTCAACCAAGACTCATCTAAGAACAATCTCCTCTCAAGTCCATATCAGGTGAACGCCCCTCAAACTTCTTGTTGAAACCATCAACTATCCCAACAAACACATCTCTAATCTAAGAGAAATCAACATCACCATTGTCTCTGAGTATCCATGAGCACCTATAACCAATCAATCCATGCCAACTCCAAATGAAACATAGAAATATCATGAAGTATCCAACTTATGATTAATGTACTCAATACCAAGAAACCAAACCAAGATCATTGCCAAAGTTCCAACCATGGCCTCGGGAACATAAACATCACAACATGATCTAAGTATCTCAAAAGAGACAACATGCTCCATAAGAACATAATATAACATGTCACAACTCTAAACACATATCAAGATTATACCATGACATAATAATAAAACCATCCTCACACCAAGGATAACATGCCAAATGAAAGCATAAACCACACCTTTACCAAGAACCTTGTGAGTCCTCAAGATGCAACCATCTCCACATACCATGAAGAAAACAACCATCTCCACATGCCATGGAGAACCATCTCCACACACCATGAAGATAACCAAGAACCCCATGAGTCCTTAAGATCTAACAATATTCACATGTCATGAAGATAACCAAGTGTAACATGCAAATGTCAAAGATGCTTCTGCAGCAAAAGGATCTAAGAAAAACCTCTAACATCTACAAACACTCAATAAATATATCAATGCCAAAAACTTCCACTCAACCGTGGTACCAAGTCACCTATGGCATCATAAAATCCATCTCTTACATGAAGATCCTCTAGGTCTACACTTACAAAAGTGTCAATACCAAGTGAAACCAAGATCTCCAAACCAAAAAGATACAAACCAAACTAGGAACTAATCTTGCACTGTCACTCCATCACTGTCACAAGCTCCCACTAAACTGTGTATCCAAGCTATCCATGACATCATGATGAAAAATACCATCCTCTAACCATGAGAATCAACCAAGGCATAAAGCCATCAAAGAACTCAAAGTGCACATCATGAGCTCTTCAAAAGAAACTAGATAACTATGATCCTCAACCAAGAAGATATACCACCATAACCAAATAAAAAATTCAAAACAATGAACATCAAGGATATACCTATATATCCAATCATGTCATGCCAAAATCCATGACACTATGATCACATCCATGAATCAAGCATCTGGCTCTCAATCTGTCTAGCTTGTTAGCATAAAATAGTCAACCACAATACTCCACCATGACTATACCTGGTAATAACATCTCATCCCTTCTATATGAGGAAAAATTATCAAATCATGTGACTTAGGGCATAGACAACCCAAATCCAAGCCACCAATATGAATATGCATCAATAATGAAAGTGTTGTAAATATTCAGGACTAAGCTAAGTTATTGAGAGGGGAGGGGTGAATTAGTAACTTCTAAAACTTCAACACTTTCAATTCATAATCCATCAATCCAATTAGCATATAATTAATCACATATAATCTAATCTAGTTGCATGCATAAGAAATTGAAATCATGAAAGCATTCATAACACTTTGACACAAAGATTTTGGTGACCCAGAAACCTTCCAAATAGAAAGTAAAACTGGGGTAGGGATGATACCCACAAACTTTAGCACTGTAGTATAAAGTTTCTCTATTAAAGCTTACATTGATCACTTCTGGTGATCTGCCCTGTTAGGAGCAAGAAGGACTACTAGGTCCACCTTGATGAAGGATTTACAAATATACAATGAAGTATGCACTCGGTAAAAATATTTGCAAAAGACTGTTAGGTCTACCTTGTTAAAGGATTTGACTAGTCCACCTATTAGGATGAAATAGTAGAAGATCTCTGATGTGCAACTTGGTTTGCTGAATGAGATTCCTTTGTGTACTAGTCACCTTTCTGTGATAGATATGTCTCTACTACTCCTTATACTATTATGGCCTTTGTAATTCAATCTTTTCAACTCTTTTCTTATTTCATTACACAACATACACACACTCACTTTTTTGATATGGTACAATACATTACATATATATACCAATCTCATTTACATAATTACAAAGTTGGCCAAAATACAAGGTAACACAAATATTACAAAGTCGGCCCACATGAAGACACTTAGGTTCTCAATACTAACTCGGTGTGGTTCTAATACTCAACATCCACTGTCAATGCTTGGCATCGTCATGCACTTGATAGACTTAGAAGCTTAGTCCATACTAATCACTTCCAAGTAGTCATGAACTTGGTCTGCACTGGTGACTCAGTAGATGTTGTGCAACTTAGCATATAAACTAAATCACTTGACTACCATGGAAATACTTGGTAAACACTATCACCTTGAGCTTAGTATAAACTGAATCATTTGGTTAACACATGGTAGCTAGGTTAACACTGGATTCACATCACGTGAACTGTGAACTCGATAAGTATTGCACTCTCAGTAACCATTGATAAACTTGGTATACACTGAGATTGCTCGGTTTACACTGATGATCTTCACACTAACTGAATCTGCTTAGTAACCACTAGGATTTGTCCAAAGGACTTGGTAGCAATTATAGAACTCGACAAGAACTAAAATGCTTGGTAAACATTGTTAACTATACAATGAGCTCGGTAGCAATATACAATCTGAATAAGTGTGCGTCACTAATAACAAACTTGACTAATATGTCAATAGAAAGATCAATGGGCAAAGACAACCCATAACCAAGCTTTAAATGCAACCTATAAGTATAGACCACTTACAACACTGCACTACTTGTAGACCCAACAAGTTGTCATATATATCCAAATCTAACACTAATAACCATATCATCATGAGACCAGTCTGAAATATGAACTGAGTATACAGTGACGTCAAATCTTAAATCTCCAAACATATAATGTCATAAACTCACAATGCTACCATAGTCAATATATACTATATACTATTTAGATTAATATATCACCAAATAAACCATGTTAAACCTACACCAAATCTGAACCAATGTGTAGAGCTCTCCAAGATCTTTTCGTTGACTACTCGAAGTCCAAAATCCAACTCCATATGCCTAAGCTATGCCCTAATTTGTGCTCAAAATAAATAACATTTAACTTTTAGGCTCTTAAAATTAACAAAATGTCAAAATCATAGAATCAAACCTACACCAAGTTGTAGTGCTCTAAATTAGCTTTCCAACGCCTGTAAGAACTCTGAAATCTGATAGCTTGAGAGAAAGTTATGGCCATTTTACTAAGACAATCTTTTTACCATTTTCACTTTGATTTTATTTTTTTTGGTGACAAAAATTCTGATAGGATTAAATTTGATGGCCATTACGAGCTGAAACTAAGAAACTCTTTCATTTCCTCTAAACATGGCCAAACTAGGGCATATTATATATCAAAATTTGTGGAAATGTCGACCTGGATCCAATTGTGAGGTCTATTTTTACCCAGGAGGTCATTTCTACAAGCTCCTCCTAAAACCATCATTTAAATGAAACATCAAAAAAATCTTTTTAACCAATAATTTCACATGCCCAAAATTTTCCAACATCCCATCATAATAGCAAACCTCAAAACCCTCAGATTTGTAATAAACAACTCATATATCTTGCCCTTTTCTTTTATCCTCTCATGCATTCCCATGGATTCAATCTAGCTTTACAAAAATAAAACCATAAAGAAACTTGCAATAAAGAATATAACCGTTTCCACATAACCCATCATAGACCTAAAATAAACATGAAATTAAAATCCACATTCAAGAGAATAGACAACATACTCACAAAATTGTGACACAAGATATACCCTGGAAAACCCTCATTGAGGGAAAAACTCAGCCTCCAAAAGCATTCATCACCATGCATTATTCAACAAAAATACTATTGCAATACAACCATGGAAGCCTTCAAAGCCATAGCCACCAACAAACAAACTATGTGAACAAGCATAAGTCCACACATCCCATGTCATGCTTCCAACCTTCACAAATGCTCCCTTGGCTAACCTGTCAAGCCTTGTCTTGCTCGACTCTTGCCTTTTTCCCTTCTCACTCTCACATCCACATACAACAACTACCCTTGTGGTTTCTTATATAGTAGCAAGTCCCACAAAACCACCAAGTAGTATTACATAAATCATGTGCTAAAGCCATGTGCTACCTAACCTATTGACCCCACATTTAATATTGGACATTTAATTATTTTCCCCAATATTAAATATTTACATCAAATATTATCACAATGTTACAATACAACTCATCAAGTTTATCCCATGAGAATCTTTACATGTTGCACGTCCATCTAGATGCAACATTACATAATAAAATAAAATAAAATAATATAAAAATAGTATGCAATGTGTGTAACACCCATTATCTCAACACAAATCCTAACCTAAGCTAGTTGTCCTAGAAAATAGGACACGTATGTGAGATATTTACCTTTCTAAATTTGTCAGGTGACGTGAGTTCATGATTTTGACCCTGAAGTTTGAATCTGTGCTTTGACTTTCAGTTGGGTTTTCTTATTTAGTTTTGTGTGCTTGTTGTGATTTTTGGTTATTATAAAATCAAATTAAATGATTTAATTTAATAAAAAATGTATAAAGAAAAATCAATATTTAATTATATTTAATTAATTGAAAAATTAATTAAATAAAAGAATTAAATTTAAGGGTTTAATTAAAGTTCTAATTTTAGCATAATTATATTGATTTAATTTAATAATATTTTATTTAGGAATTTCATTTTTATAATAAATTCTAATTATCATTTTTAGTTAAATTAATAAATATTTTATTAAAATCGTCTTGTCAATTAATAAGAGAGAGAAGGAATTTTTTTGGATCAGTAAATGGCCAAGGCCTTGACAATTTTTATTAATAATAAATTTAATTACGATAGTGTTCCACCGTTCAAATGGGCACTAGTAAGAAAGAACGAAGAAGAAAACCTCCAGTCTAGCCCAAGACCATGGTTCTTAATTATTACATCATAAAAGGGGCATATCTCAGTCAAATTATCAACATTGCTATTATTACATAGAAGGATTTTATTCCAAATAGATACATATTATCAAGTAATTTCTAATTATAGCTAAGTCCTTGTGGTGAACCAATCCATCCACTTCTCTTTGCATCCTTCCACTACTGAAAGATACACTCATCCTTGCCTGGTTGTCTTATCATTCAGATTGGTTAATAGTATTACTAAATTAATCTTTAAAATATTAAGGCTATTTTGAACCGAATAAATTTTTGCTAATACCTTTTGAATTCCCATTATACTTGCCAATACCTCAGTGAAGTAGTAAGCCCTACTTTTAAACTAAAGACTTAACTATAAAATTGTTAGAATTTAATCCCTATAAAAAAAATTAATTATAATTGTAATTGAGAAAACATTTTCCTACTTCTCACCTAATATATTAGGCAATATTGTAATACTGGGATTTGATTACAATTCCTAAAATGACCAAGTAGAAACTGAATCCCAGCTATTCCAAATGAGACTCATGATATTACTTGATCTCCCTTAATATCTTAGTTAATCTTTCAATCAAAACAAAAAGAATACCAAGGGTTAACCCAAACTAAATCTGGGTTGGCCATAATTACCATTGAAGACCTCAAAAAATATCCTTTCTCTAACATTCCAATCTCGGCTCATCAAACCTTAAGATATAACTAAATTGAGATCCAAGCCCTCTGTTCTTTCAATTTAGGGTTTCAAAAACAATATGCCCTACTAAATAAAGTTTAAAATGCTAGATAATTTTGAAACATCTCTAATCTACAAATAGAAAAATAGAGAACCATTTCTATGATTACAGACTAGTGCTGCATGATTTAAGCAAGTATACAATTCTTATTAAATTTGAGATCTTGATGACTGTATCATGAAATATTGAAAACCATCATGAGAGAAACAAAGTCATGCTATGTTTATAAAATATTCATACTAAGCAAAGAGTTACATTTATGCTTGAGTAAATTAGAACAACTGGAATAAACCTACCCTGACTGCATACTATTATCGACCTTTAAACCATTATCACTAACCCAAAACCTTAGTGTAGATTAACCAAAACCTATCTATTGCAATAAGATCCAAAATACATAAGAATATAGTCTATAAACATTTAAGATCAAAAAAACATTTCAAAATACATCCAATCTCTAAGTGAGATGATGAGCCAAAAAATTGCCATCAAAATTGTGTAGATCACATTGAGAAATTAAACCAAACCACCCTTTTACTTTTCCCAAAATACCATAATTACTTCTGAAATATCATTTGAATTTTCTAATTGAAAATGTGGGGGGAATTCAAATGAGGACCTATCCCTATTGGATTTCTCAATGTTTGGAGTGCAAAAATCCAATAAATCTAGATTCCTGAGATCCACTCCTGGGTGAACATAAGCTTTGAACATGCCAAGATAGTTGCTCAACCATACATTGTCATTACCCATCGTAATCTTTCTCCACCATAGTAGGAAGTGACAACAAGACTCCATCTTAGGCCACACCAAGTTGAAAGCTACGGAATCCCTAATAATTAAGGTAGGCCTCCTAGGGATATTAGCCACAATCAAACTTCTTAGTGGATGGTTCATGTACATCTTAGGAAGAGGCATTCTAAGGTTTTCATCCAAACTGATAATGACTTCAATAATACCTTGACACCAGATAAAATCAAATACATTCAAGCAAAGCCTTACCATAGCCCATTTGGAGATCCCTGCTTTGGCCAAGCATCCAATAAAAGTGCCAATTATGTCAATGTTTATTCTCTAGGTGTACTCATAATCAAAGAATCCTTCTCCAATTGCCCTACTGACCACTATCTGGGTCATCCCATCCACTCAACGAAGGATATGATTCCATCTTTCAGGTTTTATATTACCTTGAAAGGCCATGGTGTAGGCCTCAACAGTATGGAATACACAGATGTTTGTATCCATCTTTGAGAAGACTAGACAGCTTGACAAAAATCAAAATAATTTGAGGAGGAATAAAACAACACTCCAAAGACTCTAGAAGCTTTATGAGTGCTCCACACTCATCGCAATATTTGACGTCACTATAAAATTATGAGGCAGACATTCTTTACTAAAAGAGTCTGCATCTATCAATGGAAGCGCAATACCTAAAAAACATCTAAATTCTCATAATGAACTATTACTCCAAAGCTGGTAGACAAATTTTGAGGACCCCCCCAATGATTTAGGTGCCATGGTGTCTTTTTTGATTTTATAAAAGGAACTAATCCTTAGTCACCTATATGCTCTATTAACTGATAAAGGTTTTTTTAAAAAGAGGTAAATTGAGTCTTAGTTTATCATTGCCCTTTTGTAACCTGTCCTATCTATGGATATCTATTCTAGCTATCCTTATTAAATTTAAAAGAGATGCTAGATACATCTAAACATAAGATGAGAATAAACCTAACATAAAGATTGAGATGATAAAATTCAGAGATCATCTCTATAGAGAAAGAGGTTGACACCATCAGCTCCTTTGTTAGCCAAAAGGTCTACCTTCTAGTTACCTTCTCAAAAAATATGACAAATCCTAGTTTCTTCAAATCCATCCAATAAATTAATGACTTCTTCTAATTTGGAGTTAAGGACCTAGTTAGGAGTATCTGTGTTCCTTATTGCATTTAATACAATTTGGGAATCACCTTCAACTATAATTTTGGGTAATACTAAATATTGACAGAGCTTCAGACCTTCTTCTAGAGCCTTAAGTTCTGCCAGGTTTTAAGATGTAGGGCTAATAGACTTGGCTTTTTGAGTAATCCATTAGCTTGTATGATCATTGATGATACATCCAACTCCTACAATTTATGGATTACCTCTAGTAGCTCCATCAAAGTTAAGCTTAACCCATTCCTTCGGAGGGGGAGTCCATTCGCACATTTCTCTTGCCTCCTTCCTTGATCAATTTTGGCCAAACCTTTTTAATTTGGTTGTTCGATATGGAGAAGGAGCCTTCTACTATTCTCAATTTCCAGAGATGGGCGTTAGCTATTTCAACTATGCTAGCTTCTATTTTATGGATTAGCTCTTCTGGTTTTAGCTCAGTACCACATAAAGTTCTTCTATTCCTTTCTTTCCAGATCTCCTGCACTAGAATAGAAGGGAAAATATTCCAAAGTTTGCTCTAGATGCCCTTACATAGATTTTTAGGCCAACCTCTGAGCAAGTCAAAGAATGAACTAGGTAGTGAAGAACTCCATCCTAAACTTTTTCTCAGCCAATCCCAATAGACACATGAATACGAATAGGTGTAGAGTAGATGGTCCACATTTTCACTATCATACTTCCATAATACACACCTTGAAGGACCTTCAAAACCTAGCTTATAGATTGTGTCCGCCATCACAATCTTGTTTTCAGATGCCAACCATAAGAGGAATCCTACCTTCGGCAAACATGCAAGGTCCCAACAAAGTTTGAGTAAGATTTCCACTTCCTCCCATCTCTTTGAATTTAACAGTGCATTGTACCCATTTTTCACCCCATACTTACCATCATTTGATGTTTCCCAGATGAGGGAGAGAGAAGGAATTAATTTAATAAAGTTTATTTTAACTAAAATGCAAAAAGGTTGCACATGAAATTAAAATATAATAAAATAATAAAAGAAAAGGTTTCACGTGATTGCAAAACTGAAACCCTAAAGGGAGAAAGCTATTTATTAAGAAATTAGAGCTCATTTCTCCACACATAGGTTTGGAGGAGACAATTTTCAATTTTTGGGAAGAGGGTTTTGAAAGAAAGGGAATTTGCTTGCGAGATCTGAGCATCCAAATGTTTAACATCAGATCCAGGTAGGATCTTATGAGTTTCACACAGTAGTTTCTTTCTTTGAAATCTCAGTGTTCTTTGTGTCTGAATGGATTTATTTCCAAAATATATTCGAGTAGAAACCTTCGTCTTGTAATTTATTATTCTTCATTTCTTGAAAACATCTATGGATGAATTTAGTTTTTTGAAACCCTTATTTGATTGTTTGTATTCAGATGGGGTTTGAAAAGGAATATTAGAAATTAAATCTTACAATTTGATAGTTTTGGTATTTGTTTTCCAATTAGATCTACGCTAAGAAAAGTTGTAAAAAATATATTAAAAAAATAAGTTATTACCACGGTAAATAATATATATTGCGATAATTTTTATCTTATTTCCTAATTGGTAAATGGAGAAAATTGCATTTTTAACAGGGGGCATTGGAATTGATTTTGTTTTAAACTTTAAAAAAAAAAAAAAAAATTTGGGATTGGGGCCACCACCCCCACCCCCCTCTGCTTCTTCTCACCTATATGACTACAGAGTTGTTGGTAGGCTTTTCAAGCCTACTGCATGATAGTTTTTGTTGTCTTAATAGTAGGTGTTGCGATTGGCAGTACCATGCAACTACATCAGTAGAGCTATTGTGGAAGCAAGCCTATAGGCTATAAAATAAATGATGGTAAGTTATTTTTTATTTATTTTTAATATATGAAAATTTTAATATAGTTTTATTTTATATATACTAAATATTAAATATTTTGTTATTAAATATTAAATATTAAATATTATAAATATTAATATTAATAATAATTAGTATTTTATTAATAGATTGATAATTATTTTATTAATGAT
Organism: Cupressus sempervirens; assembly: GCA_028749045.1. Classification (NCBI taxonomy): domain Eukaryota; kingdom Viridiplantae; phylum Streptophyta; class Pinopsida; order Cupressales; family Cupressaceae; genus Cupressus; species Cupressus sempervirens. The sequence continues at coordinate 46,226,226 of CM053793.1, read as the reverse complement.
TTAATATAAATTATTAATAAATAAATAATTATTATCATTAATAAATTAATTGATTATTGTGAATTTTAATAATTTTAAATTAAAGATTTCTAATTATTAAAATATTTTTGGAAGGTAAATTTGATAATTGTATTTTGGGAAAATGATTATTTTAATAAACTTAGATTTTGCTTGACGGTTTAGTTTTATATGAAAATAACTTCTAAATACTAGGGACATTTTTATGTCCTTTGAAAATTTGAAAACCTTAGTATTTATGACACTTGAAAAAGAATGAAAACTAAAAACCCTGTTTGTATATCGAACCGTGGTGATTTTTAGAACCAAATGAACTATGAAAAATAATTGTTAAATTTCTTGATGAGATGTATGATGTATTTCATGTTGGGGTTTTAGGTTTGACTTAATATGTTGACCAGTCAACATGTTCACTAGAGGCTTGGGGATTTTTGTTCTATGATGATGTTATGTATATGATATTTTATACCCAACCATGGTGATGTGTCACATGTTTCTACGATGAGTTTTGATCAATGTTGTTAGTACTTTCTAGTTGCTTGTATAGAACTAAGGTGATTATTGTGACTTTCTTATTATAACCTTTGAGTTTTCGATCAGTAATCTTTTGGTGCTTTCTAGTTGCTTGTATACGATTGAGGTGATTATTGTGTTTAGTCTTTAGATGCTTTCCAACTGCTTGTAAAGGACTGCTCAGTGAATACTATGTTTTATCTATAGGTGCTTTCTAATTGCTTGTAAAGGAGTCAGGTAAAAAAAGGACTAAGTTGAAAATTGTGATCTTATGATATGTACTTTTCATGAGCTTAGGGTAGGTAATCAATGTGTATGTTGGGAAGTGGCTTGCAATGGAGACCGAAGCCCTAAAGAAGTTGCCTAGATAACCCATTGTAAGTTTTTTTAATAAGCGATAACATTTCATTAAATGAGAGTAAAATGAAATAATAAGAGTCAGTGTTTATTCCTCGCCCATGCCTTGAGTGCTAGTACAGGCTAGGTGGAGCTGGAGCACCTAAGTAGGCTAGTGGTAGACCTAGGGATTCTTATATTCTTTTTCTTGTAGTGATACTAGCCACATAACTAGATCAATAAGAGGAAAGATAGGTTGGAAGAGCCCAAAATGGCAATGTTGCTCATAATTGCTCAAAAATTGCTCACTTGGCTTAATAGAGCATTTTTGGGTTTTGAAGGCTAAATAGGGAAAGTAAGTGTTTTAAGGTCCTTATTAGGTGTTTAGTAACCATTTGAGGCCTTTTTCATAGTTTGGTGTCAATTGGAATGAATTTCGGAAGTAGATGTTAAAGATTGCAAAACTTGCCAAATTTCGCAAAAGTTGTCATTGACAACTTTTTGACAATTTTCTTACAAAACAATAAACTTTTTAGTTAGAGTCTTTCACCTATCTAAAATAGTTGGAAGAACTCTTGCGGAGCCTTTATAAGGTCATTTACAATATATTCAATCAGTTGAAGAAACTATATTTGTTTTTGTATGAACTGTGCAAACAACATTTTATTAACAATTTTGTGTTTTCTTATGTTATTGGCATGTAAATGGATCAGCTCTGCATATTTTTTTGTTAGAATAGTTAGGGTGGATTATTTAAAGATTCTTTATAGTTCAAGTTTGTCTTTTTAACAAGTCTTGAGTTCTTAGATTAATTATTTTGTTTTACACCAATCTGTTGTCCTGAGACAAACTATTTGGACAAATGGGGTTATATGGCCATTTCCCACCTTAGGTACAATAGAATATCTTTGGATTTGGAACTTGACTCCATGTACCATGTGTACAATGGAGATGGGGCCCTCAAAAATGGAAGAGCTAAAATTGTAGTGATGCCCTAGGCAAGTAATACCAATTTGCTTAGGGATCATAGTCTATTGCAGAGTTGAGGTTGAATGTATGGATACTTCAACCTAAGCATAAAAGGTGTTGAAGGAGTGACAAATGAAGCCCCAAGTAAAATGGGAGTCTATGGGAAGAGCTACATGGTGAGAAATGGCTTATTGTGTGTAGACAACTAGTAAAACCCTTGAATTTAGCCTAAATTTGTCCCCATAAAGTGTGGTCAGTTTGGAAACCCTAGACTTCTAGAATCTCTAAGAAATATGAAAAGGGTATTGGAAATAGTAGTTTATTTTGGAACTTGTTAAGGGATTTTGCAAAATATCCTAAGTTTTGTTCATTTGGAGGGCTAATCCTTGTAGCCTTTTTCCAAGCATTTATGTGCATTTACACTTGTGGATTGCAACTCAATTAGAGTTGTGGCATTGTTTTGGGTTTAGAATCTTGGAGAGACACATAAGTCATTCCTGGGTGTCCATTTGATCATATGGGAAGATCCAATGTACAGTGGAGCTATGTGTGTTGATAGGAGTTGATGAGTAAGCTTGTACTACCTAGTTGATGTGCAGTAGTTGATAAGTAGGATCTATTGGATAGTGTCTTCAGAGGCATATGGTGTGTAGAAGCCCTAGTTGGTCAATTGAATGACCTAAGAATACCCTAAAGAGCTTGGGGTTTTGAGAGCAATATTAGTGGTTGTTACCCCACTTTTCTTCCTCTAACCGATTAGTAAAGTGGAAATTTGTGCTTTAGTAAGGTCCTAGGTGTGTTCAACTCTAAGTCTAAGCCCCCCTACGTGGAATGATTTTTCATTAGATTTTCAATTCTCCCCTTCTCCACATCTCATAGCTGGGTGGTTCTTCTTTTTGAAGTAGGGATTTTGTGGGTAGCTTAGTACCTAATGCAATGGAAATTCACATTGCTCATGCAAAAATCATCTACAAAATTATATATGCTTGTGGTTTTCCATTTACTTAATAAAAACAAATGCTTGTGGAAATATGAACTTTATCTTCTCCTCAACAGGTTTTCAACCCATGAAAATAATTTTTCGCAAAGAGTTCCAAATGATGCATGCGGGTCAAGATAAGACAATAATGAAGTGCCTTATGATAATTTCCCTTTCCCTTGATGATTATCTACCTCAAGAAGTATGCAGGATTTGTCATTGCTCCAATAATCATTCTAGGTAGAAAACTCAAAATCAACTTCTCCTTAGAGGGTTTTCTACCCATGAAGTTGGTTTTTCGCAAAGGGAAATTATGAAGGAAAGGAAACAAAAGATGGGCCCCTAACAAATTTTTGCACTCACTGTAGACATCTCCAAACTCAAAGGAAACCATAGTGAAAAGTTGAAGTAAAATGAAAGCCTAGGTGAAGAAATGAAAATTGTCTTCTCCTCAGTGGGTTTTCAACCCATGAGGACAATTTTTTGGATTTTAAAGAAAATTAAGCTTGAAAGTATATTGGACCCACAAATTGTGTTCAAAACTTCTAAAGATGATAATAGGAGTATCCTAACTATTGCGGGAAAAAGTTATTAAAGTAGCATTTGACTCAGCAGGTATTCTTTTACAGAATATTCTATTTTTGACTTTCTAAAACTTAATGGGAAATGGGAAAGTAAGTGTGGGAGGATACAAAATTACTGTTGGGCTAATAGAAAAGTGAAAAGACACTGAGACATCTGTTAAAACCATTCATTTATTGTTTCAATAGATCTCTCCTTTAATTCATTCATATGGCACAAATTTTCAAGATCAAAAGATGAATTGAAGCTCCTACATAGATAGAGACATGAACAGCTGCAAAAACTATCGCTCTTGTTTGAACTGTTGCAAAAACTACTGCTCTTGCTTGAACTGTTATTCTGTCAATTTGCACAACTTTTTCAAAAAGCTAGTATTTGTGCATTTGATATCCTTTTCTTTTTTGGATTTTGAAATTTATTCTCAAACAGAATGGTAGCTAGATTTGTAGGTATTGAGGAGTTGAATGGAATTAAGTCGTTACTATAGAATTTCATGGATACTTCTCTTCATTTCTTTGACATGCAAGATTTTCAGAAGAGAGTGAGATCAGAGCCAATCCACCCTATTACTGAGAAGCTCTAAGGATGCAAGCTAGTCAAGATAGTTGGTTTTACAGTTGTAGTTCAGGCTTTGAAACTAATTTATGAATGCATAAATCATTATAATCTAGACACCAGGCAGATTGTATTGCCAGATAATATAGTATTGATCTCTATTGATAGGAAAACTATGGTGAATTACCTTCAGGTTTCGAAGTGGGAAGAATTTTCAAACTTAACATTTAGAGGAGCCATTTCTAAATTTTTCACGAAGAAGATAATTTGGAGAAGGGAGATCATGCAATCATGGTTCCAAAAGCCACGAAGTGCTAAGAGTAAGGTTCCTAAGACTCTATTTGGGACTAATCTCAAACCTAAAATTGTTGACATCATGGTCCTCTTACATAGATTGAAAGGTGAGGTAGAAGCATTAAGGTTTGTTGAGAAATATTTCTTTTTGGTGCAAGTCATCTGCTCTAACACCCAATATATTGATTGGGCCTATGAGGTAATTAAGAATTTGTCCAATTCTCTTCGTGCTACAAAATTCTACAACACTTTCTATATGTCTTCTTTCCTCATTTACATGTTAGCTTCTCTACAGTTATGGCCCAACCTCCCAAGGGTTGAAAATTTCCTTGATGATGTGAAGTCTTATGAGTTCTACTCATGTTTACAATTGGAAAATAGTTATGCAAAGTATATAAGAGTTAATGATGCATTTACCAGAAAGGAGATTCAACCCTGAAGTTGTGGTGGCTATTAGTCAGTTCGGGAGTTATTTCATCCAGTTCTCATCCTTTTCATATTTGTGTATTGTAGTTTTTGATAGATTTCCCTTGAATCTATCAAGATATCCAAGTGATGTGATCATGTTGATTGAGATTGTAAGACAAGCAATTCAAGCGAATGTGATGAGCGAGAGTTTAAAGAAGAAAGGTTACAAGTTTCCTATCAAGGTGGGAGCTTTCAGTTGTGAGTCTCATTCTGATGCAAAGAACATGCTAAAGGTGTTCAAGATGAAATACATGTTGGAGATGTATGAGGTCTTGAGGCCTATGTTTGATCCAAATGGGTATGCAAGAGATGTTCTGCAGATTGGAAATGTAATCAAACATATCACCACCATCAAAGATTATTGGGCTCATTACAAAGACAAGTTCGAGAGCCGTGATAATGCTTTCACCAAGCTTATAGTGGATCAAGTGAAGATGTATGAAATTAATCTTGATGTTGAGGGAGTAGAAGATGATGGGCATAATATGTTTAGTAACACCTATCTTACAAAGTTATGAGACACTCTCGTCAGTTCTAAACCTTACGAAGATGCAAGAGAGGATCTAGATGTTATGATGGTTTAGATTATCAAAAGGACTAGAAAATGGATCCAATGGAGCACAACCAGGAAGAGTCAAAGCAATAGTACTACAACTCAAGCCTCTCCAACAGCTATAGTGACTCCCTCCTCTGAAGGTGGCACATCAGGTGTAACATTGGCTATCACTCAAGGATTGGCCCAACCATTAGGCAGTGGTGATCAACCCCTCGACAAGAGAATTCCCCTAGCTCAAACCTACTAGGGTGGCTCCCTCCCAATAATTGGATCCATGTCAAAAGCAAAGAAGAAGAAGGTAGAAGAAGCAAAGGATAGTGTGACCACTCTTCCCCCTTCACCTCATAGTAGTCTAGTCCTATCTACAAGTCTTGCAGTTCTCTTGCCAAGTAGCCCTTAGGTATAAGTAGTGGATTTGGGAGATGAAAGAAGCAATGTGATTGAATCTACTGAATCAAATGAAGCAGTGAAGAAGTCTACAAGAGAAGAGAAGGGCCAATGTTCTTCACAACTTGTCTCACAAACTTTGAAGAATCATTTCTCTTTGACTACGAAAGCAATCACTTTGGCCAAAAGAAAGATGTTTAGCATAGACTCTCTTGGGACTGCCTCCAAGGTAATAAGCACATATTCATGTCTAGAGGATACCCTAGACAAAAAAAGAAAGAGAGGGATGAAGGAGCTCCCAACAAAGATACTCTGTCTCTTGCTATCCACTCTAGATTTACATTGAGTAAGGTCAAAAAGTAGAAGACCTTGTCCATCCTCAAACAAGACCCTGAAATAGGGCATCTAACCATGGAAATTGCGAAGCCTACAAAGGAAATAAGGCAAAGTGATTCATTTTCTACTTCTTTCATACTTCCATGTAATCATTGTAATGGGCAAATGGACTCTTAGCCATTTGTCATTTTTGGAAGAGATGAACCAATTGAACTTCCTTTGTAATGGTCATTTCAAAATCCTATATGTATCAGATTGAAAAATTAATGAAAGGTTGACTAATTTTTGGTGTGAAATACTTAATGTTGCAGAGTCAATTGAATGGTATTTTGTGTCAATTATTATTTGTTCCAAGCTATTAATTGTTAATTGTCTTGTCTTCTCTTTTATCTAAATTAAAACGAGGAATAGACAAAGCTTCATTCCCCTATTTTGAAACAGTGAGTTGAACATGATAAGTATTGTCATCGTAGGTTCAAAATAGATCTTTTAGGTGTTTTCCTTCAAGTTAGTCTTTCTTTCTCTACAATTTGGTTTCTAGTTAATGCAGTTTAGTAGCAGTCAGTATGCAACATTGAATTGTTAAGACTTATGAGTTCATATGATGTGTGAGTTCATAAACTTAATTAATCCTCTAAAATCATTTTTTTTCCTGAGTTAAATCCTCTATAGGTTTAGCTCGATTTACCTCTCCTGTTCTTAGGTTAAGAATGTACCCTATTTAGATTTAGGAACAAACATAATTCATTGCAAATCTACAATAGGGAGTTGTACCTAATAATTCAGAGGAAAGTTAGTCTTTTTAGAAGTAACTTTTCAACTATTGTAAATAGATCTTGTTCACAAATTAGGGCATCTAAGAGTTAAAATTAAAAAGAATAAATTTGTCTACCAACAGTGGTCACATCATTAGGATGGGAGTAGAGAGGATGATTGGTTGCAACCTTGCTTCATTAGTATACTTTGTCTGTACGGAAGGATACTGATGCCACATAGAGACACCAAGGGGCTAGAGTCTAGAGAGGCTAATAGGGTAACCTTAGAGTTGTCTGATGTGATGACACTTTCCCACTTGCATAGTAGATTTTCTATGTTTCTTTTTTACCTCTAGGTTTAGATGTTACTTGTGTATTGGTACTTTTGAGATAGATTGCTATCAGGATTTCTTTGACCTAGATGTTGGTTATGACTTGTGGATTGTTATCCATTTGAGACTAAAGATTATTTCCTCACCACGGTGGGAGTGGGCCATTTAGGTTCCACGAGGTCGGGTGGTAGTGTTTCTTATACCATTGAGATTTGATAGTTGGATGTCATTATTGGATGCACTTATGTAGTTGTTCCTTTCTTTCTGATCTCGTATCTCCATTGGATGGTTATATTCTATTGTATTATATTTGATTATCAGAGATCTTATGAGATGATGTATTATATTCTTGATGTATATTCTTTGAGCTTCTCATACTTTGTGACTTGTACAGTAGATAATTATGCATTCTGATTTTGCCAAGTGACATCTTATATAATTATATATTATTGAATTGGAATTATACTTGTAATATTTATTTGATGTGGATTTTTTGTGTATCAAATTGAGTATTAATAAAACTTGTGTGTGTGTGTGTGTGTGTGTGTGTGTGTGTGTGTGTGTGTGATTCAATGTCATGGGACTCTTAAGAGATATAATCAGTTTATGATGGTTGTATGTATATGAGTTATTGCTTCCGCTATATTATCTCTTATTGCTATTATCTTTATAAAAAAGGAAAACTTAGTGAAACTTTAGGATAATTTCTTCTGGGTTCCCTAGCAGGGCATTACATATGGTATTAGAGCCCGAGTTTCTACATTGGGAGCTCTGTGTATATTCGAACACTGCTAGATGACAACTAGTTAAATTGAAATGAAACTTAAACTGTTATAGGTATGTATTACAACTTGAACACTTGAAAATTAAAACTTGAATACTTGAAACATAGAAAAAGGTAAAGCTTGAATAATTCTTGAGTTGGATTTCAAATATGTTTTCTTATGATTGTGCTTTAAGGTGGTATGCCTTTGTTGACTTTATGAGCATTTTTGTTGTTCTTGCTTGGCTGTTGTAGGAGGATGGTGTCTGAGACTAGATTCGTTGTTAGGGGTTGTATTGCATGAAGAACTAGTTGTCATGGGAGAGGTGGACATGAAAGTCCTCTTTTAACTCATGGACAGAGTCCCATTTAGGGGGAAAATAGGGAAGAGAACCATAGAGAAGAGCTTGTTGACTCAGAGGAAACTAATTTGAGGTAGATGATAAGGACAATCTTAGAGCGCCTACCTCCTCTAAAAGGGATCACATCATGTTGGGAATGAGGAGAGGTGGAGATCTAGGAGTCCTCAGAGAGACCTCTATTGTGATAAATAAAGGTCGACTAAGGCTGCTCAGATGAAGGACCTACATAGGTCCAAGATCAAACCTTTTAATGGGATTGGTACAGGATATGTAGTAGGGTAGTGGTTAATTGCATTAGATAGATGTTTTGTGATGCACGACTTTGACTATAATGCCAAAGCAAGGTTTCCCATCACCCACCTAGAGCTCTTTGGGGCTACATGGTGGAACATTAAGGAGAAGAAACTAGGTATGAACATGAACATAGTTACATGTGAGTTATTCCTTGAAAAATTTTGTGAACACTTCCTACCAGAGGAATGTCACTAGTAGAGGGCAGATGAGTTTCATGATTTGAGGTAGTGTACTATGATTATAGCATAGTATGAGTAGAAATTCTATGAGCTCATGCCTTATGGAGGAATCAGTGACAGCTCATCGCTAATGGTTCAACACTTTATTTGGGGTCTGAACAATCATCTTATTGGGGGTGTAAAAGTTTTCCAACCTAAATCCCTCAAGGATGCAATACATCAGGTTATCCTTGCAGAGAAAAGCGTTACCTTGGGACATCATGGTTTTGTGGGTACACCTACAACATCAAGGTCCAGAGGTAATCATGGAGCGGGTAGTAGTAGGAAGCCTCCTTCTTCTGGAGACAATTAGTAGCAGTAGTAGGCAGGATCTTATCCTCCAACATGGAGTAGTGGCATTGGTTCATACTCTAGGGATTCTCATTACTCTTAGCACAACTAGTATGACCAGCCATCACAAAGTACTCATTCTTTTTCTAGTCGAGGTAGTTTCTAGCAATCCAGTTCACCTAGAGTGCAGAGGAATTTTGATGGAGAATGTTTTTCATGCGAACAACGCAGATAGAAGTTGTGCCATTATCCTCAATGGAATTCATAGTTCTCAGATCAAAGACCTACAATTTTAGAACCCATGGTTGGAGATATGGATAGATCTTAGAGGGTGTTTTTAGTAGAGTCTCATCCTCCTATAGGGGGAAAGCGTCCAATGGGACCCGCATAGTGAGTGCTAGAGTTTTTATCTTTCTTGTAAGCTTCCACGAGTAAGCCTAAGTCTGGGGGTGGGTGTAATGCCTAGCCCTTGTTTACTTTTCATGTTTTATTATTGAATTATTTTAGACCAATTTTATGATTATGTTTAATGATTAGCAGTAGTTGGTTACCAATTTTGATCAGGATGTTATTTTATACTCAGTTGATTTATGTAATGAGCTACTTGATACTCAGTTATTTCATGTGTTCATGGTTATTCTTTCAATGATGATGCATGTATGTTCATATAGTGATTTCAGTTATTTCATGATGATAGTTAGATGGATGATTTATACAGTTTCTAGAGTTACTTACCCCATACTTATATGTGTATAGTCTACTTGTATGCTTTACTTTATGTTTGACATTTTTGATGTGGTTGAGGGAGGGAGTCGTAGTCACCTGCTAGTCAGGATCTACATGATGCACCACTCCCTAACATTGCCTATTTAGTTTAGATTATATGTATATGTACATGCTCAGATTCTATGTAGATTGCAGGTACCGGGCATCAACTTTCCTGAATTGCTAGGATTGTTTACCGTACAGGTAAAGAAAATGAATGCATACAGACAATAGAACATGAACAGCAGAACTTATATTATTATTCGCAATAGTAGATGAATGATGATTTACAATGATCCTAGACGGGCTATAAATACTACCGTCGAACCTTCCCAAAGGAGTTCGTCGACCACAATTATTCTATCCGCTAAAAATTATTTACCGTTGGCTACAAAATACCGAAACACCGCTGGACCGTCGGCTATAGAATACCAAAACACCGCCAGACCGTCGACTACAGAATACCGAAAACCGCTGGACCGTCGGCTACAAAATACAGAAACACCGCCCGACCGTCAGCTATAGAATACCAAAATACCGCCGGACCGTCGACTATAGAATACAAAAACACCGTCGGACCGTCAGCTACAGAATACCAAAATACCGTCGGCTACAAAATACAAAACACCGCCGGACATCACCCCGTCGACTAACACCATCCCCCCCAAAAAGAAAAGTCATCTTTGAATGAAAATTACATGTATGAGACAAATTAACAAACAAAATATATTATCAAAGTGACTACAACAAGAAAAATCTACTTCTGACACATCACTGTCACCTTTGTCCCGTGCTTGTAGCCTTTGCTAACACAACACTGCCTCCTTGATGAAGCTGACCTTGATAGCCACTTATGCCACTTTCTCTATTTTCAATTCCTCGATACCCTGAGCCAAGTGTCGTTGCACTACCTCCAACTGGATGATTAGCTCCTCCCGAGCTCTCTACGCATCCACCAAGACAACCTCATAGCCAACACCTGCTCCCACTGCCTCAGGTACACAGAAAGTCCATGCCTGCAGCAACTTCAACTCTTCTCAACTAGTCAGACTCTCACGACTAATATCTACCACGATTGGGGGTCTAGGGGGTAACGCCCCCGGCAGGGTCGAGGGGCAGCGCCCCTCGCCGCCAAGACCAAATTAACACTTCGCAACCCACACAAAAATGCATGGATCACACCAATTTTGTCATTATCTGTCGATTATGCACTCTTTTTGGCAACCACAGATGCATCCCCTTCCCTTTGGCATCATCTGTCACTTATTCTGAACAACTTGATTCTATTGTCGTTTTTTTTTTTTTTTTTTTACTACTGCTTCCTCTACAATCTACCAAAAATCCCTCTGAATACAGAAATTCGTCTCCTTCTGGTAGAACAAGCACTCTTCTTTATGTCTTTGTTTCCTCGCGGAAGTTTGGCTGGAGGAGGGAATGGAGTCTGGCAGGAATGTTTTTTTTTACCCACGGCCTTTTTTTTTACTAGCGAAGACTACCCGCGGACCTTCCCTTGTTACCAGCAGAGAAAGACAAGTTTTATGCTGCGGACGCCTTCCTGTTACTCGCGGAGAGAGTTAAATGCTCGAAGAGACTTTATGCCCGTGGACCATTCTTTCACCGGTGGCTTTCTATGGTGAAGATTTTATAAAATGTCATGCTTGCGGGGGCTCTCTCTGTTTTTTTTGTTCTGCCGGAGAAAAACTTTATGCCCGTGGATAGCTATCCACGGGGCTTTTAAGAGCCCGTGGACAGTCCTTATACTCCCGTGGGGTTTCTCTGCCCGAGGACCCGCGGGACTTTAAGTGCCCGCGAACAGGCAGTTGCCCACGGGACTTTTCATTCCGCGGGGCCCCCTTTTTCCTTTCTTTTTTTTTTTTAAAAAATTTTTTTTCAAAAAAAAATTTTGTTTTTATTTTTATTTTTTCAATTTCTTTTCATTTTTTTTTCTTTTTTTTTTTGTTTTAAAAAAAGAAATCAAATAACAGAGGTACCTCCATTTTGCCTCCAGGCGTCGCCATTTTGCAACGACGTCGAAGTCAGCTGGCTATCCTATGACAACGACGAAGTCTTCCTGGCACCATATATTTTGAATTTGGATCTGTTGACCGTCGGAGGTATCTTCTACCCATCCAAAGTTGATAATCTAATCGCTCCATTGTCGCCAACCTTTCGAATCTGATATGGTCCAACCCATCTGCCCTTAAACTTTTCCACTTTGATTTCATTCTGACTGTTGTACGCCTTACATTTGTTCTGTGCCATCTTCGTTGCCCACTGTGCCTGCGATCGTCGCGCAACTGAATTATTTCCTTGCTGTCGGTGCCTTTCCACTAATTTTATGTTACAGTGGAACCTTTTCTTTCCGCGCGGTCTATTCACCATGTACCGAACAGTGGGATCTTTCATTTTTTTGTGTTCAAACTGTATGTTCTTCCCCTCAACTTTAGCCATGGCAGCTTTTCCTTCTTCCACTTCCCTGCATTCCTCCGAACATTTGTTTTTCTCCTTTTTTTCATCTTCGTCGACCGTTAACATATTGCAACTCGGAAAGAGTTCGTAGTCTTCTATTTGCCAGTGGTAAAGGCCATTCACCAAGTCCAAGTCGTTGTCATTCGATCCTCCGTCAAGTCTCAATACTCGTTCATCTGGTTCCATTCTCCTCTTTCCTTTGTCATCACTCTCGCCTTCACTGTCAGAATCTGACAATGTTGCCTCCTTGCCAACCATTTGCATGTGCAGGTCAATTATGAATCTTTTGCCTCCGCACTCCATTGATAGGGTATTGCGTTTCTAATCATGTTTTACTTTTGCTTGCACCAACCAATCTCATCCCAGAATAGCATCATAGCCTTTTCTTTTTAATGGAATGACCACAAAATCCAATAAAAATGGTTGCGTACCAATAGTTACTGTTTGTGCCCTTAAGGTTCCCAACGGTTTGATCCCGTGCTAGTTCACCGTGAGCAACTGAAATGTAGGTGGCCACAACGTCAGCTTTTCCAACTTCTTCCAGGTATCCTTCAGTAAGACATTCACGCCGGACCCTCTGTCAACAATTGTCTCTGTCAAAACATTTCCCAAAATTTCCATCTCGACGACCGTCGGATGCCGTCCGGAGGTGAGTGCCAGCAGCATTGGGTCTGTTGTCGTCACTTCCCTACTATTCCTTCCTATGTCCTCCGGTGCTTTTGAAAATGGTGCATGATTCAGAATGGTCATTCGTAACTGGGGCATTGTGAGAAAGAGGTCACTTATCTTGACCGGTATCTCCGTTTGTAAGATCTGTCGTACAATGTTTTGTTCTGTGAAGTTCCTTGCCAAGGTGCCAGTGATGTCTTTCAACTGAGATGTCCCCACTGATGATGCCTTTGCAATGTCTGCCTGTGCTTCCCCCACTTTTCTCTTTTCCTTCGCTTACCTCCATGTAATTGCCAGAACCTCCTCTACATCCGTGCCAATAGTGATCAAGTTTACTCCAGCCTTTGGACACTTGAAATCTTTGTGATCGTCAGGTCTGCACCATTTGCATAATAATTTTGATGTGTTTTTCGATGTACAATCTCGCGCAAAATGACCCCACAAATTACATGCTCAGCATTGAACGATCGACCGTCTGTTTGCATCATATTGGGTTCGACTTTGGCTTCCATTATTATTTTTATTATTTGCATTGTTGTTATTTTTCCCTCTGCTATTATTCCTATACCCTTCGGATGTAGCACCGGCGGTATTCGTGTTTCCGCTCCTACCCAACGGGGAAGCCTCCTATGTGAGAAACACCTGCGGAGATCCTCTTGTCTTCATGTTAAAGGGATAGTCCTTTGTCGAATGGCCCATGATCTAACAGATGTCACAGAATTGGTTCTTCGGACACAATCCCTTAGTATGACCGTCAGTCTTACATTCTGTAAACCACAGTTCACTACCTTTTGGCTCCTTCTGCATGTTTTTAAACTCCTTCATCATGTGAACCATATCCTTCTGTAGGGCACGAACCTTCTTCCTGCTGCCTTCGTCGTCGCTACTATCATCTCCAACAAGCTCGTCGTCATCAGAATCAGAGGAGCTAGTTGTCTTCTTCTTTGTCTTCTGCTCACTTTCAAGGTCCAGTGCTCTGTTATACGCGTCCACATATGATGACGGTGGCACAATTTTTATTTTCCTTCGCAACTTCGAGCGTAGGCCATCGACAAAACATCTTTTCTGCAATCCGTCCGCCAGCTTGCTTTCCATTTTGTTTATTAAGTCTTTTAATCTCCTAGCGTAGACACAGATAGTTTCGTGCTTCCCCTGTTTGGTATTGAAAATCTCTGCTACGATTTCATTATCATCTTGCAAGAGTTTAAATTTTGCCAGAAACTCCTTTTTAATGTTATCCCAAGTATCCAGCTTCTGCTGATCCATATCTGAAAACTAATCAATCGCGACACCCCGTAGGGTTGCCAAAAATTGCCTCATCCAGTCGTCTTCATCAGTTATGTCATTTGCCCTCCAGATCATTTCACATGTCTTGCAATGTCAGATGGAGTCGAGTGTACCATCGCCTTCAAATTTCGACAGCTTTTCTTTGGGTCCTGCCATCACAACACGGGAAGTCTGCACTGTCACACCGAAGGTCTGCACTCCTACACCGGTGATCAGCACTCCCACACCGGCGGTCGGCACTCCCACACTGGTAGTTTGAACTCCCACACCGGTGGTCAGCACTCCCACACCGACGGTCAGCACTCCCACACCGACAGTTGGTACTCCCACACTGGCAGTCTGAACTCCCACACTAGCAGTCTGCACTCCCACACCGGCAATCTGCACTTTCACACCAGAGGTGTCGACAGCTGCGAACCTTGGTGAAGAAGAAGGATCCTCAAAAATTGTTTCCTGCAGAAGTCTATCCTGGACGAAGAGATCACTCCACGCTCGTGCTCCCTCGGCACTGCGAGCCGTGTGAGTTGATGCTCTTCCGTCTGAACTTTTTTCCCTCGACGAACAAAAATTCAAGAACTCCTCCCGTGCTTCTTCCACCAATTCCACCCACTGCTGAGTCTCTTCCAACAATTCCTCCGCACTTCGATTTTCGTTCGCAATCTTCTGAAATCTTCGTCGGCGTTTGGCTTGCTGAGCCAGAATTAAATTCTCTTGCGCAATACGGATTCCATCTTTTCCCTTCACCTTATTCTGATCCTTGTTAAGCTGATTTGGCATTAATCTTCATTCCTCCCACCTTCCAGATTCATAAGGCAATGACGCCAAATGTTTACTGTACAGGTAAAGAAAATGAACGCATACAGACAATAGAACATAAACAGCAGAACTTATATTATTATTCGCAATAGTAGATGAATGATGATTTACAATGATCCCAGATGGGCTATAAATACTACCGTCGAACCTTCCCGAAGGAGTCCGTCGGCCACAATTATTCTATCCGCTACAAATTATTTACCGTCGGACCGTCGGCTACAAAATACCGAAACACCGTTGGACCGTCAGCTATAGAATACCGAAACACCGCCGGACCATCGACTATAGAATACCAAAAATTGTCGGACCGTCGGCTACAAAATATAGAAACACCGCCGAACCGTTGGCTACAGAATATCAAAATACCGCCGGACCGTTGGCTACAAAATACAAAAATATCATCAGACCGTCAGCTACAGAATACAAAAACACCGCTGGACCGTCGGCTACAGAATACCAAAATACTGTCAGCTACAGAATACAAAACACTACCGGACATCACCCCGTCGACTAACAAGGATGAGCATGGCCTATCATAGTATCTCAATGGTAAAAGAGGGGAGATAGTTCTTGAGTCCAAATCCCATCCCTAAGCCAATCATCCTAAAAAGTAGGACAAGTATCCAAGTTATTTACCTTTCCAAATTCATCAACTAACGTGATTTGTGATTTTGACCCTGAAGTTTGAATCTGTGCTTTTTCTTTCAGTTGAGTTTTCTTATTTAGTTTTGTGAGTCTAGTGTGATTTTCAGTTACAATTAAATTAAATTAAAATATAATTTAATGAAAAATTTATAAAGAAAAATTAATATTTAATTAATTGAGAAATTAATTAAATAAAAGAATTAAGTTTAAGGATTTAATTAAAGTTCTAATTTTGGTGCAATTATATTTATATAATTTAATAATAGTTTATTTTGGAATTTTATTTTTATAATAAAATCTAAATATTATTATTAGTTAAATTAATAAATATTTTATGTCTTGTGAATTAATAAGAGAGAGAAGGAACTAACTTAATAAAGTTTATTTTAATTAAAATGCAAAATGGTTGCACATGAAACTAAAATATAATAAAACAATAAAAGAAAAGGTTCTACGTGATTGAAAAACATAAACCCTAAAGGGAGAAAGCTCTTTATTAAGAAATTAGAGCTCATTTCTCCACACAAAGGTTTGGAGGAGACAATTTTCGGGAAGAGGGTTTCAAAAGAAAGGGAATTTTCTTGTGAGATCTGAGAATCTAAACATTTAGCATTAGATATAGGTAGGATCTATTGGAAATTTGATTGAAAAGATCATCATGAGAAGAATATTGAAGATCAAAGAGGGAGATTATTGTTAACAGATTATTTTCAATCATTGTTTTGTCATTGATTTTAGACCTACTATTTGTAGGAATGACAATTGCTTATAAGATCCAAGTACTATCAGTTAGTTGATTGATGAAGAGGATTTGATCAACAAGGTGTAACAAGAGCACCTCAGGAAAAAGTTGAGTTATAATGTCATAATGAATTGCAGTGATCAGTTAAGACAATGGTTAAATGATGTATTGATAACATACTCAAAGACATAGAGTTTGGCCACACTTAGAAACATTGGAGGAACAAGTTGTAACAAGGTTGAGTGCAAAGCTTAAACTAAGTTCATTAGTGGGCATCGAACAAAAGGAAAATCTAGTGTGTGCCGAGTGATCTTTAGGTGCCGAGTGAAGTTCAAGTGCTGAGCAAAGTATCAGGTGCCAAGCATCAAAAAATCTTAGTTGGTGTCGAGTGAACTTCAGGTGCTGAGCATGAGTAAAACTGTAGTTGATGTCGAGTAACTCAGTATGTGTTGAGCACGAGTGTTTTAATAATGTTGAGCTTCTGCATTATTTTAAATGACGAAGATTCGCCAAATTTGAGTTGACTAAGTAATTGCCCTGAATTTTGTGAACTAGTTGGAGGATAAGGATGATGAGCTGGTGGCACAGAATTCTATGTAAGCCATTTTTGGGTGAATTCAAAAGGATTATTCAAAACATTTCTAGAGGAAACAAAATATGGGTTAGATACAATGGATCCTACCTAATCCATAAAAATTGAAATCAAAGGAAGAAAGAATCGAGTGGGAAAAGGAACTCCAAGACTTCTATTTAAGGAGTCACAAACCAAGAAGCAAATGTTGTTGTTGCAGTTGAAGTGCCAAAATTGCAAAGTGATTAGAAAGGTGTCAAGGAGAAGGCATCTAGGATTTGGAAGAGCACAGAGGGTCTGCTTCTACAATGGTCAAGAAGAGATGATTGCACTGGTACATTGGGCATGAAGACTTATGGAGACAAAGCTTGAAAGGAGGGCAAGTTGTCAGAGCTACAAACACTGAAAGCCAGAAAATGTGAAGAGCTGAAGAGTGATTTGAGATCTGCAAGTTAAGTTATATGTTGTAATCAGGTCAAAGATTTTCTAATACTCTCTGGCAATTGTATTAGATATGGAAATCCTATGGACCTAGGTTGGTTTAATAGACATTTGTAAATCCTTTAATACGGTGGCATTCCAAGTGAATGTTCTAAAGTCCTCTAGCTAGGCCCACTTCTAACAAGGTGGTTAAATCCTCTAACAAGGTCATATTTAACAATGTGTTGTAAGCCTTTAATAGGGTAGGCCTTTCACAAGGCATCACTTTAGAAGAGTGAGAATTGAGTAGGATGTTATTGGTGATTTTTTCCAAATTGGGTTTTCATGTAAATCACTATGTTATGTGTTGATCTTTTATGTGTTATGCTTGCACGTTGATTTACAGTAACTTGCTGAATTGAATATTTAAAGCTTGGATGAATGAATGGTTGAATGGGCTCACTACACTTAGTGAGAAAGTTTGAATAGGACATTTGGACCTTGAATAACTGATTCACCCCCCCCTCTCAGTTATTCTAAAGAATTTCTAATAGGATCTTATGAGTTTCACATAGTAGTTTCTTTCTTTGAAATCTCTGTCTTCTCCATGTCTGAAAGGATTTGTTTTTATAATATATTTGGGTTGAAACCCTCATGTTGAAATTTATTGCTCTTCATTTCTTGAAAACATGTGTGAATGAATTTAGTTGAAACCCTTTTTGATTGATTGGAATCATATGGGGTTTGAAAAGGAATATCAAAAATTAAATCTTCCAATTGGATAGATTTGGTATTCATTTTTCAATTAGATCTACGATGAGAAAAGTCGTAAAAAAATATATTAATAAAAATAAATTATTACTATAGTAAATAATATTTACTATGATAATTTTTATCTTATTTCATAATTGGTAAATCAAGAAAATTGCATTTTTAATGGGGGTGTTGGAATTTATTTTGTTTTAAATAATAAAAAATTAATATAAAAAATGGGAGGCAGGGCCACCATCCCCCACCCACCTCTCCTTCTCCTTTCATATACATTTACAGAGCTATCGGTGGGCTTTTAAAGCCTACCACATGATAGATTATATTGTAGTAGGCAGTACCCTGCTACTGTGTCAGTAGAACTACCACGACAACAAACCTATGACCTATAAAATAA
The DNA here is from genome assembly GCA_028749045.1 of Cupressus sempervirens. NCBI lineage: Eukaryota > Viridiplantae > Streptophyta > Pinopsida > Cupressales > Cupressaceae > Cupressus > Cupressus sempervirens. Next base: position 46,207,669 of record CM053793.1, on the reverse strand, counting down.
ATGATGGTAAGTTGCTTTTTTAAAGTTTTTAAAATTTTATTAATATTTTTAATAAATGCAAATTTTAATATAGTTTTATTTTTTATATATTAAATATTAACAATTCTTAAACATTTTGCTTGTTAATGGGCCTTCAAGGGTTAATCCTTGACAAAGAAAGGAAATGTGTTTTTGGTAACCACCATAGGAAGGAGGGATAAAAATAAATTTTGATGGGGTTGACTGAGGAAATCCAAGCATATTTGGATGCAGATGTATCAGACAGGATCATCAAGGCAACTTTATAGCTCTTGTTGCTAAAAGACTAAGGGATGGGACCAACAATATGGCAGAATGTGAAGCAAAAAAGTAGGCTCTAATGTTAGGAGTCAAGCTAGGTATCAGGCGAGTGCATCTGGAAGGAGGTTCATAGATTATCATTAATGGGATAAAGAAAGGCAAATTGGAGTCATGGCATCTTGATAAGCACATTAGCTAGATAAAGTGTCTCTTGACAAATTTTGAGGACTTCAAGATATCCCATGTCTACAGGGAGGCAAATAAGGTGGCAAATAAATTGGCCAACTTGGGAGTGAATGCCCCCTTTGGGAACCAGAACGACATTTTTGAAGACTTTGGGTTTTTTAATTTTGGTTCAGGATGTTGTGTCTTAAGTGGCATTATGTCCACTCGCATCCTTTTTGAAGGAGTGATTTTCAATTAGTAACCCTCGCTATCAAGGACACTCATGAGCAAGCAATCCTCTGTGTGTGACATAGGATCTACATGCATCAAGTTTTGAAGTAGGGAGGGGTCTCCTTTTGTGCAAGCAATTGAGTAGAGTTTTAAAAATGGAGGCCAACTTTGCATTAGAGTTAGAAACCCAAACCTAGGCATATGAAGGCAAAATTTTAGTGAGGTGACTAAAGAATGTATTTCTCATCGAAGACTAAGAATTCATGAGCGGTGTTATGGATATGTTTGGCCTAGATTATTTGGACTCCTATTGGAGAAGGAGGAACAATGTGGACATTGTATCCCTCTTTGTGGCTCTAGCACTGCTCGTCGGTGAGAAAAAAGAGGAAATTTGAAGGGTCATCATTGTATGTATCGACACACAATGGCTATTGGGAATCAATAAGGTCATTGATAGGGCTGAGTTGGGGGTAGGGTTGGAAATGGGGCAGGAACTGTGGAGGTAGATTGGAGGTGGTGATTCCTTGTTCCAACCTTTGGTTGTGTGGTTGTTGATAACCCTTGATAGGTTCATGTGCCAAAAGTTGTTGAAGGATGGAGGAAGGTGGTCAAATTTCTGCAAGAAAAAATTTGGGTCTTGGATGATGGGAAGAAGGGTTTTATGAAGATGACACCAAGGAAGAGTGTGTGACCACCTGGAGAACCGTCATAACACTAGCTGGGCAAGGGAAGAAGCAAATTTGTTGGGGTGTCCATACGAGTAGGGATGTGGGTTGACGTGTCTCTGGTAGGGGAGGTGGAAACAAGTGGTTCTAGAAGGCAGTGACGCTCCATGGAAGACAACCTCTCCATTCCAAATTTCACCAAGGAGGAAGCTGCAACCTGGTTCAAGGTTTGAGTTGGCAGGGTCTTGTTCTAGATGTTTGGTGGCTCTACTAGTTTTTGATTTCACTTAATGTAATGGGTTATGAGTATTATAAAGGTGTTAATTCCTTTTTGTTACTAGTATGCATTCAATTTTTGTAAATGGGGGTTATATGAGGACTTTTATAGTGTCCTCTTTATAGTATGACACACTATTGTAAGAATCGTCATTTTAATCAATACAAATAAATGTTACCTATCAATTTTTTAATTAAATATTAAATATTAATAATAATAATTAATATTTTATTAATAGATTAGTAATTATTTTATTAATGATTTAATATAAATTATTAATAAATAAATAATTATTATCATTAATAAATTAATTGATTATTATTAGTTTTAATAATATTTAAATTGAAGATTTCTAATTATTAAAATATTTTTGGAAAATAAATTTGATAATTATATTTGGAAAATAATTATTTTAATAAGCTCGAGTTTTGCTTGATAGTTCTATTTTATATGAAAATAACTTCTAAATACTAGGGAAACTTTTATGTCCTTTGAAAATTCAAAAACCTTAGTATTTATGACACTTGAAAATGAAAGAAAATTGAAAATTCTATTTTTATATTGAAGCTTGGTGATTTTAAAAACCAAATGAACTTTGAAAAATAATTGTTAAATATCTTGATGAGATGTATGTTGTATTTCATGTTGGGGTTTCAGGTTTGACTTAGTACGTTGACCAGTCAAGATGTTCACCATAGGCTTGCAGGTTTTTGTTCTATGATGATGTTATGTATATGATATTTTATACCCAACCATGGTGATGTGTCACTTGTTTCTATGATGAGTTTTTATTAGTGTTGTTAATGTTTTCCAGTTGCTTGTATAGAACTGAGGTGATTTTTGTAACTTTTGAGTTTTCAATTGGTTATCTTTTGGTGCTTTCCAGTTGCTTGTATAGGATTGAGGTGATTATTGTATTTGGTCTTTAACTGCTTTCCAGTTGTTTGTAAAGAATTGAGGTGAATATTGTGTTTGATCTGTAGGTTCTTTCCAGTTTATTGTGAAGGACTGGGGTAAAAATTGTGATCTTATGATATGTACTTTTCATGAGATTAGGGTAGGTTATCTATGTGTATGTTAGGAAGTGGCTTGCAATGGAGGTCGGATCCCTAAAGAGGTCGTCTACGTAACCCATTGTAAGTTGTTCTAATAAGTGATAATATTTCATTAAATGAGAGTAAAATGAATTAATAAGAGTTAGTTTATTGCTTGCCCATTCCTTGAGTGCTAGTACAGGATAGGATGGGCTTAGCGAGGATGCTTGGTTGTGATTTTGCTTTGTTAGTATGCCTTGTCTATATGAAAGGATACTAATGCCACATAGCAACACTACGGGGTCAAAATCTAGAGAGGATGTCATGGTAACCTTAGAGTTGGCTCATGCGATGAGGCTTGCCCACTTGCATAGTAGATTTCCTATGTGTTCTTTGTTGCCTTTGTGTTTAGATGTTACTTGTGTCTTAGTACCTTTGAGATTGATTGCTATCAAGATTTCTTTAACCTACATGTTGGTTATGACTTGTGGATTGCTATCCGTTTGGGACTATATATTTTATACTCAACACAGTTGCAGTGGGCCATTTAGGCTCCACGAGGTCAGGTGGTAGTGTTTCTTATACCGTTGAGATCTGACAACTAGATGTCATTGCTAGATGTACTTGTGCAATTATTCCTTTCTTTTTTGATCTTATATTTATGTTGAATGGTTATATTTTGTTGCCTTGTATTTGATTATTGGATATCTTATCAGATGATGTATTATATTCTTGATGTATGTTCTTTGAGCTTTGTATACCCTGTGACTTGTATAGTGGATGATTATGCATTCTAATTTTTCCAAGTGGCATCTTATACAATTATGTATAATTGAATTACAATTGTACTTGTAACAATTATTTGATGTGGATATGTTGTGTATCGAACTGAGTATTAATAAATTTTATATGTGTGTGTGTGTGTGTGTGTGTGTATGTGTGTGTGTGTGTGATTCAACATCATGGAACCCTTAAGAGATGTAATATATCTATGATGGTTGTATGTATGTGAGTTATTGCTTCTGCTATATTATCTTTTTTTGTTATTATCTTTAATAAATATATTTGGAAAACTTAGTGAAACTTTAGGTTAATTTATTTTGGGTTCCTTGGCAGGGTGTTACATATATCATCGGAGCTTGAGTTTCTACATTGGGAGCTCTGGGTATATTGGAATGCTGCTAGATGTCAACTAGTTAAATTGAAACGAAACTTAAATTGTTATATATATGTATTAAAAATTGAACACTTGGAAACATCAAACTTGAATACTTGAAACATAGAAAAAGGAAAAACTTGAATAACTCTAAAGTTGGATTTCAAACATGTTTTCTTATGATTGTTCTTTAAGGTGGTATGCCTTTGTTGACTTTGTGAGCATTTTTGTTGTTCTTGCTTGGGTGTTGTAGGAGGATGGTGTCTGAGACTAGATCCATTGTTAGGGGTTGTATTGCAGGTAGAGGTAGAGATTGTAGGAGAGGTGGATATGAAATTCCCCTTCTGACTCATGGAGAGAGTCTTGTTCAGGGGGAAAATAGGGAAGAGAACCATAGAGAAGAGCATGTTGACTTAGAGGAAACTAATTTGAGATAGATGATGAGGATGATCTTAGAGCGCCTACCTCCTCCAAGGGGTATTGAATAGGAGGGGCCACATCATGTTGGGAATGAGGAGAGGCGAAGGTCCATGAGTCCTCATAGAGACCTCCATGGTGATAGATAGAGGTCAGCTAAGGCCAATCAGATGAAGGACCTATAGAGGTCCAAGATCAAACCTTTCAATGGGGTTGGTACATGATATGTGGTAGAGCAATGGTTAACTACATAAGATAGATGTTTTTTGATATAGGACTTTGACTCCAATGTCAAAGCAAGGTTTTCCATTAACCACCTAGAGCTCTTTGGGGCTACATGGTGGAAAATTCACCAATAGTGGTTCAATAGTTCATTTGGGGTCTGAACAACCATCTTATTGGGGGTGTAAAATTTTCCCAACCTAAAACCCTGAAGGATGTGATACATTAGGCTATCCTTGTAGAGAAAAGTGTTTCCTTGGGACATGGAGGTTTTGTGGAAGCACCTGCAGCATCAGGGTCCAAAGGTAATAATTGAGTGTGTATTAGTAGGAAGCCTCCTTCTTCTAGAGACAATCAATAGTAGCAATAGGGAGGGTTTTATCCTCCAACATAGAGTGATGGTGGTGGTTCACACTTTAGGGATTCTCAATACTCTCAGCATAATAAGAAGAACCAATATGATCAACCATCACAGAGTACTCATTCTTTTGCTAGTGGGGGTAGTTTTTAGTAGTCTAGTGCACATAGAGTACATAAGAGTTTTGATGGAGAATTTTCTTCATGCAGACAACGTGGACACAAGTCATCCCATTGTCCTCAATGGAAATCACAGTTCTCAAATCAAAGATCTACAACTTTAGAACCCATGATTGTAGCTATGGGTGGATCTCAGAGGGTGTTTTCAATAGAGTCTTATCCTCCTACAGGGTGAAAGGGTCCAATGGGACCTGCATAGTGAGTGCTAGAGTTTTTAACTTTCTTGTAGGCTTCCATGAGTAAACTAAAGTCTAGCGGGGGGGGGGGGGGGGGGGGACGTAAAGCCTACCCCTAGTTTACTTTTCATGTTTAATTGTCAAATTATTTTAGGCCAGATTTATGATTAGTGTTAATTGGTTACCAAATTTTATTTGGATGTTATTTTATACTCAATTGATTTATGTAATGAGCTACTTGATTGTTAGTTATTTCATGTGTTCATGGTTATTCTTTCGATGATGATACATGCATTTTCATATAGTTATTTCAGTTATTTCATGATGATAGTTAGATGGATGATTTACATGCAGTTTCTATGGTTACCTACCCCATACTTGCATGTGTATAGTGTACTTGTATGTTGTACTTTATGTTTGACATTTTTAATGTAGTTGAAGGAGTTGTATTCACCTTCTAGTCAGGATCTACATGATGCACTACTCTTCCATTGCATGTTTAGTTTAGATAATATGTATATGTACATGCTTAGATTTTATGTAAATTGTAGGTATCGAGCATCGACTTCCCTAAATTTTCAGGATGAGCATGCCCTATCGCAGTATCTCAATGGTAAAAGAGGTGAGATAGTTCTTGAGTCAAAATCCTAACCCTAAGCCAATTGTCCTAGAAAGTAGGACAAGTATATGAGTTATTTACCTTTCCAAATTTGTCAAGTGACGTGATTCATGATTTTGACCCTAGAGTTTGAATCTGTGCTTTATCTTTTAGTTGGGTTTTCTTATTTATTTTTGTGGATCTAGGGATTTTCAGTTATAATTAAATCAAATTAAAAGATAATTTAATGATTTAATTTAATGAAAATTTTATAAAGAAAAAATGATATTTAATTAATTGAGAAACTAATTAAATAAAAGAATTAAATTTACAGATTTAATTAAAGTTCTAATTTTGGCGTAATTGTATTATTTAATTTAATAATAATTTATTTAGGAGTTTCATTTTTATAATAAATTCTAAATATCATTATTAGTTAAATTAATAAATATTTTAATAAAATTGTATTTTGAATTAATAAGAGAGAGAAGGAATTAATTTAATAAAGTTTATTTGACTAAACTGTAAATAGGTTGCACATGAAATTAAAATATAATTAAATAATAAAAGAAAAGGTTTTGCGTGATTGCAAAACTGAAACCCTAAAGGGAGAAAGTTGTTTATTAAAAAAATAGAGCTAATTTCTCCACACACAGGTTTGAAGGAGAAAATTTATCGGAAGTAGGTTTCGAAAGAAAGGGAATTTGCTTGTGAGATGTAAGCATTTGAACATTTAGCATCAGATCCAGGTGGGATCTTATGAGTTTCACGTAATAGTTTCTTTCTTTGAAATCTTTGTCTTCTCCGTGTCTAAATGGATTTGTTTTCAGAGTATATTCGGGTTAAAATCCTCATGTTTTAATTTACAATGCTTCATTTCTTGAAAACATCTGTGAATGAATTTAGTTGAAACCCTTATTTGATTGATTAGATTTGGATGGAGTTTGTAAAGGAATATTAGAAATTGAATCTTACAATTTGATAGATTTGGTATTCATTTTCCAATTTGATTTAAGCTGAGAAAAGTTGTTAAAAAATATATTAATGAAAAAAATATTGCCACGGTAAATATAATTTTTATCTTATTTCATAGTTGGTACATTGAAAATGAGAAAATTGCATTGTTAACTGGGGGTGTTGGAATTGATTACGTTTTAAATATTTATAAAAAAATTAAAAATTAAAAGGGAGGTAGGGCCACCACCCGCCACCCCCACTCCCCTCTATAGAAAATAATTGATCAATTGTATATTGTCTTTGATTTTACAAAACTTGTCATGTCTTTTCTAGTTAATGTATGTCGAGCTCACTTGGGCAATCAAGACAGTTTCCTGTTTGTTGAGCATTCCAATGTTTGCCAAGTTCAGAAGACAGTGTCTATCGAGTTCACTCGGGCATCACAGAGAAGTTCATAGAAGTTGAGTGTTAATCGAGCTCACTCAATTAACAAAGGAAAAGGTGGATGGAACCAGTGTTAACCAAGCTCACTCCATTACCAAAGGAAGTTTGCAAAGATTCTTAGAAGAAGCGAATTGGAAGGATAAGCGAAATATCCTTGAGAACTTGCAAAGATACATTCAATCAAGAAGGATCAAGTACCAAAGCCAGAATTGAGATCTAAAATTAGCAAAGATAAGTTTGCATCAATAATCAAGTCATATCATTATTACTCTCTAATAATTTTAGTAGTGTATCAAATCTTCTAACAGAGTTGGCTTAACAACTATTTGCCAAATCTTCTAACAAGGTGGCATTTCTAGATTGAAGTGTCTAAAGACCTCTAACAAGGTCACTCATAATAGGGTTATTAAATTTTGTAATAGGGTCACACCTAGCAGTGTGTTTTGTAACCTTTAACAAGGTTGGTCCCTAACAGGGTTCACTTTAGAAGAGTGAAAAATAGTAACTAGTTGCAATTGGTGGTTTTTCTCAAATTGAGTTTCCATGTTAAAATCTTGGTGTCACTTGTGTTCATGCTATTTATTTTATGTCTATGCAACTAAATTAAATAAGTTTAATCATATTTAATATCTTAATATCTACATGTTTAGTATTTTTTGAGTTACAACATATTTTTTAGTGTTAAACAAGTGACTGTGTGTTAACTGAGTAACAAAAGTTTCAAAAAAATTATATTTTGTATTGACAATTAAGGGATCTAGGATTTAATTTTGTAGTAACTGATTCACTCCTCCCCTCTTAGTTACTCCTCTTATATTTCCAACAATTGGTATCAGATCTTTTGGTGCTTGCAGAGAAGGTTTCAAGGACCTAAGCTAAAGATCAGGATGCCTTACAAAAGAGAGATTCCCAAGTTGAACAAAGATAACTTTGAGTCATGGAAGGAACTTATGAAGCAACATCTAGCAACCACTAGTGATTTAGGTCTAAAATATTTGAATACTTAGTATAAGGCTCCTACTAAAACATTGACTACCGAGGATGTTTTTGAAAAGAAGAATCATAACATTATGATGATTGGCATTGTATCCACTCTTAACTATGTTGAATTTGATGAGGTCAAAGGGTGTGCTACTACTCATGAGATGTGGATGAAACTAAAGGATATATATATCTGGAGTTGATGATAATATGATAAGATCCAAGGCAGAAAGCTTGAGAGGTCTATTTGATCATATGAAGATGACAGAGGATGAAAACATTTCAAAATATGTTGAGAGAATCAAAGCTAGTGTCTGTGCAATAAAAGCCTTTTGGAGGCAAAATTGGTGATGTCATAATAGTAAGCAAGGTATTCAGAACCATTGCTCCTATCTATGCAATTAGAGAGTTAGCTATTCAAGAGATGAGATGTGATCCAAATAATAAGATAACCTTGGATGTCCTGGTGGGAAGATTGACAACATTTAAGCTAGATAACTATGATAACTATGTTCCTCGTTCTAGCAATCTTGAATCTGCATTTCAAGCCAAGTTGTCACTTAAGAAAAAAGTTACAAAGTCTAAAAATCTAAAAGTGAAGAGGAAGACAATTTTGATAGTGATCTTGAAGCCATTGAAGCACTGCTTGCAAGAATATATCCCAAAGGCAAAGGAAAGTACAAAGGTAAAATTTCTCTAATCTATTTTTCTTGTGAAGAATTTGGTCACATTGTTGCAAGGTGTCCAAACAAAGAAGATAGAGATGAAAAGAAGAAGAACAAGTATAAAGGCAAGAAGGATTTCAAAAGCTACAAGGATTACAAGGACAAAGATAAGAAGTCATGTTTCATGCCTAAGGATTCAGATAGTAGTGATGATGATCAAATGGTTTACATTGTTATAACAGATGAATCTGATGATGATGAAGATAAATGGCACTTATCTCTCATGTTAGGAAAAATGATACATGGATTATTGATAGTGGTTGTTCTCATCATAGACTGGTGATAAAACAAAGTTTGAACATATGGAACACCATGATGGTGGAAGTGTAAGATTTGGAAACAATGAACCATGTTGCATAAAAGAAAAAAGGTTGTATTTCTCTAACCAATGAACTTAGATGTGACAATGCTTATTGGGTTGAAGGACTGAAGCATAATCTAATGAGTGTGACACATTTGAAAAATATTGGATTCAAGGTTGTTGTAAATAAGTATTCACTATTTACACATTACTTAAGTTTACATAGGTTAATGCATTATTTTATTACTTGTTAGTTTGACACCTAGGAGTATACACACTCTTATGAGTTGTCTTGTTGACAACACATAAGTTAGCAACTATTTTATGCACATGGTGTCTACAACACAAGAGCTAGCAACTAATTTAAGCACATAGTGTCTACAACATCTCTACACAAGATACACCTTGTACTTATCCTCTCATCTACAATAGAGGATAATTCACTTCTAGTGGAGGTGTGCTTAGCTATCATGCTTATCTCCTAGCTCATTCTAGAACCATTCTAGATGCATCTTAGAGGCCTTTATATATAGGCACTCGTAGTGTGTATGTACATAACATTACATGAATACAATTTCATATTGTTATTCTGATCATACTTTATTGGTCTATTATGTGCTTGTGCTTGAGTTCGTTGATCTTGGGTGATTTTTTCCTAAGGCAAATTCTTACACGGTATCAAAGCTGAGGGAGATTCTCTTCATATAGCCATTGGAGACCATTCTCTTACTTCACCTCGCAGAGGACCTTGACTTAGATCTAGAGTATCATAGTCATTGGGAGCATCTAGAGCCAAAGTAGACCTCACCATTACATCCATAACGTCAATTCGGTGAAAATTGACTATAAATTTGCCTATGTTGGGCTATACTTGAATTTGAGGCAAAAAAATTTGCAAACAGGCACCTAAAGGCCTGATTTACAAATCCAATATGATTATTTTCAAATCTGCTTAAGTTATTTTTTGGATCTGTTAATTTTATTTTATCTACTATTTTTGTTGCAAGAACCGGGTGGTGAAATCAAGGATCATGTAGGGAATATTTTGTCACAGTGTAGGGAATATCCTGTTAGAGTTCGACATATTCCATTTTTAAATTGATGGTAATTTCCTTACCAAATTTTGACATCAGGCTTCATCCGGCTTCAACCGGTAGCACCTGGCGGCAAGACACTTTACTTATTCATTGCAGGTTCTTGTTTTTTAACATCGTAGAAGTCATTCTATCTACGAATGTGGGACTAATTTTTCTCACTCATAGCCAGCTCTCCACTCTTGGTGACCACCAACAACTCTAGCACTGCTATTAAAGACCTCTGATAGACCTTTTTCAGCCTTCCCACTGGTGAATTTACCTTAGCCATTAAATTTTCTCTCTCACGACCATTACACACTTCTAGGCATTTACATAAACTAGTTGCTACCAAACTCCTGCCACCGATATCATGTCTCGATCACCAAAAAAGACATTCTCGGCACCATTGTTGCAATGCTAGTGACCCACAATGAGCTTCTTGTAATGTTGACTTTTCCACACATCCATTCCAAACTCTTCCATGCATCACATTGCAAACCACCCACCACCAACAGCATAGTGCTCCATGTCTGCAAGCAACCTTTCCATCCACGTGGCATGCTAGCGCAGTGCCACCTTTGCAGGTTAACACATCAGCCCTAGAACTAGTCATCAAATACCTATACATCATCCACCACACAAGCCATTGTACCTTCCATGTGGCCCTATATGTACGGCTGTACACTACCTAGTTAGTGATGACATCACTGCCACATTATCAAAGAGGTCAATTTTTTGTTGACATCATCATTTTGCTATGTTAAAATTGATGGTCATTTGACTATCATCTATAGCCTAGTTTGCTTTGCAGCAACAACCATTTGACTGTCAAATTTAACCTCGCAGTTTGCTGCCTAGACCCCTCTCCGAATTTAGTTTTGATCAGACAATCTAACTTTGGGAGGCCATAACTTAGTCATCCAAACTCCAAATTAGATGCAATTTTTTTTATTTTGGGTAAAATTTCCTAAACTTTTCAGTGGTGCTATTCTTTTCTATTTTGGTACATGGATTTGTTAAAAATTACATTTATTGGCGACTATACTTGTCCAATCTCGCATTTTGCAACTTCAAACGCTCTGTACGGGCTCATCTGAACTCCAAAATAGGTTCTATTTTTTTTTAAAGTGCTTAATTTTGTGTCTACTTTCCATATCTACAACCAGATTATAGGCTTGTGTGGATAAAAATATCACTTTGAAAATTAGGTCATTTTTTGCATCTATTGCTTTGATTACTCTTCAAAATTGTTGTACATCTGAGCTACAGTGCTTAGTGCTAGATTTGATCCTCAAAAGGTAGTTGTAAATAGAAAAATCAAAATCCCACTTTTGTCCATTTTGACAAGTGGCCTATTGTAAACGTACTACATATAAAGTGCCAAAAGCATCATTTTTTGGGTGGTTCTTTGATTGAGTGAATAGGGGGGGTGTATATTGTGTTCTTGTGTCTCTCTTTCTCTCTTGTTCTCTTTCATTTTTTGCATCATAGGTTCACCTAAAGCTCCACTTCTAATTTCACATAATTATACTACATGGAAAGATATTGTATGCAATAGATTAATGGAAAAAGGTTTAAATCTATATGTTGATCGTATAGTTACCAAATCCACTAATGCTACAACACTAATTGATTGGAAAATTAAAGACAATCAGGCTTTATGAATTATTAGGAGTTGTGTTCATAGAGATCTCTTCTTTCACATTTCTAGCCTTAAGGAAGCCAAGGCTGCTTGGGACAAACTTGCAGGGTTGTATGGTAAGCTGGATGAGGAAAAGGGTTTCCAAATTGAGGATGATCTACTTGTATTGGATCCTAAGAATTTTGAAACAATTCAAGATTATATCAACAAAGCCAATGAATTGAGAGGACTACTTATAGATTGTGGTAATCCCATGAAGGATGATCGATTGATTCATCACATCTTAAAGAGGCTACCTTCAAAGTATGCTTCCTTTGTTTCGAGTTGCAACACTCATAGGTTGACCATGGGAAGTGCTTTCACTAAGCCTACATTTGATGCATTTTCATAAATGTTGATGCTAGAACAATCCAAGTTGATAGATATGGGAATTCTTGCGTCATCAAAGACCAAGGCATTGGTGGCCAGTAATGAGAACCAATCAAGTCAAAGTGGAAAAAGTTCTACCAACAGCAAGAAAAAGTAGTGGAAACAAAAATCACAATCAAAGACACAACAATCTTCCTCCTCACAACAAGGCAATTCTTCTTCCAACAAGAAGGGAAACAATGACAAGAAGGATAAAAAAATTTGTGCATATTGCAAAAAATTGAAACATGATGAGCATCATTGCAAGACTAAGAAAATTGATGAGTTGGAAAACCTACTCAATAAGAACAAAATCAATGTGCCAAATGCTTCCAATGATTCAACTCCACCCACTTTAAAGGGAAAAAGACAAGCTCTTATGGTCAGTTCAAGTTCTTCAGGAGAATCAATTCTTGATTTAGGTGCCTCATATCATATGGGTTCTTCAAAAGGAGACTTTTCTTCATTAAAGCAGTCAAAGGTACCTCACATCTTTTTAGGAGATGATACAAAAATAGAAGTTGAAGGGAAAGGAAATGTGGAGATGGATAATGGAGAGTTCAAAGACATTATCTATGTTCCTAATCTTAGCTCTAATCTCCTTTCAATCTACCAAAGCACTCACTATGGAGATGGCAATAAAGTTGAGTTCCTTCCTGATCTAGTAATGGTGCAAAATCTCAAAGATGATTCATTGGTTGTAGTGGGTAAAGTCAATCATGACACAAGGCTTTATTCCTTCTCCCACTTTTTGCCTAAATCTCCTTCACATGCCTTGTTGACACTATCTCAATCACAAAGCAAATTATGGCATGAGCGGTATGGACATCTTGCCTTTTGCTATCTTCATCAACTTAGTCAAACAATATGGTCAAATGTCTACCTACAATCAACTTTTCTAAGGGTGAATGTTCAACTTGTTCATTGGATATGCATCTAGAGGAGAAGTTTGATAAAGAGAAGTCTTCAAGAGAATCAATTGTTCTTCAATTGGTTCACACAGTTCTAGTACATCTTTTTGAAATGACATCAGTTAGCAAGGTTCACTATGTTCTCACTTTCATTGATGAGTTTGCATGCTACACAAGGGTCTACTTTCTTGATCACAGGAATTAAGTGTTTGATAAGTTTCTAACTTTCAAGATTCATGTTGAAAAGCAATCAAGGAAAGCCATCAAGGTTCTTCAGATGGACAATAAAAGTAGATATGTGAACACAAGACTTAAATAATTTTGTAAACTTGAGGATATTGATCTTTAGAATCTGCTAGCATTCAATCTGCAAAAGATAGATGTTGCAGCATTGAAGATTTGAACTCTTAAGTCTATGGCAAGTTGCATGATTCAAGCTCAATGTCTTGATCCAACACTTAAACTTGAAGCTATCAGTAGCACCAATCACATACTTAATAGATCTCCTCATAATATCTTAGATGGAAAGACTCCTTTTGAGGTACGGTACGGTAGAAAACTAGTTGTGAGACACTTCAAAGTCTTTAGTTGTCCAACATGGGCAAACATATCTTCCAAGGAATGCAAGGCACCACCACTTAGGCCTTGTACTTTCATCGGATCTGAAGATAGTGTTAAGGCATATAGACTTATGGATCTTGAGACACATCAAATTTTTATAGAGAGGAATGTTCACTTTGAAGAAAGTTCACCAAGCATATCCTCTAATCCTCTCCATACTTCATACATTTTGGATACTGATAGTGACACAGATGATAATGATTCAACAAATTCAGATATGTGGGATCCTATTGAAAAATGCAAAAAGAGGTCATGCCGTCAGCACATTCCACATGCATACATTGCTATAATGATAGGTCCATGTATTTCAGCACAACAAAGTACACCTTCTCTTCCAGTTCTAGCATCAGGGGATGACTTCTTGACAGACATTTTAGTCTTGTCTATGGAGTACCACATAGCAGATTTGGGATACATCATTGATGATATACATCTTCTCTTTGATGAGGATGTTCCTTCTTCAATTGTTGTGAGGGAATACTATGACCCTCTTTTCCATTCTCTACATGATCAATCTTACGAGGTCGATATGATTGTAGATCCTTATGTACAACAGTTGCAGGAGGTCTCTTTATCATTTAAGGAGATAGTTGGTTCTTTGGGACATGTTCTACATCCATCCCTTCTAGATCTACACTTGTTCTTTTTAGTAGTGTTGGAAGGGGCAACCATTAGTATCGACATAGGGACAGTTGAGAGGTTTTAGAGACACCATTCATCTTCAGGATTCTTTCTACACATTGGGGAAGTGTACCTATGACATTGTTTCTTCCAAAGGGCAGGAACATTATTCCGTAGTCATGGATCAGCTTCTACATTGGAGCAGCTATCACTGATCAACATTCTACATTTAGGCGGGGGGGGGACTACCTTGTCTCCTTTCTTCTTCTTCTCTTATGGGGGGTACTTTTTCCTCTTATGGGGTTTTGTCCTTCTCATACTTCTCTATTTGTATGTCGTAATGGGGGGTTCTTGATTACTCTATCCATCCATGCATCTTGTTTTTCATCTCTCTTTTTGGGGGAGGGTTTTTCCCATGAGGTTTTCCCTCTTTCTCTACTTTATGAGAGATGTTAGTGCTTCTGTACATGGGTACCTAACATGGCCTAGTAGTTGGGACCCATCATGCATTTTCATCCTAGTTTTTGTGAGCTTAAGTGCATTCCCCTAAGTTGCACTTAAGGGGGGTATTGATGTAAATAAGTATTCACTATTTACACTTTACTTAAGTTTACTTAGGTTAAGGCATTATTTTATTGTTTATTAGTTTGACACCTAGGAGTATGCGTACTCTTATGAGTTGTCTTGTTAACAACACAAGAGTTAGCAACTCTTTTATGCACATGGTTTCTACAACACAAGAGTTAGCACCAAATTTAAGCACATGGTGTCTACAACATCTTTACATGAGATACACCTTGTCATACTTATCCTCTCATCTATAATGGAGGATAACCCACTTCTGGTGGATGTGTGCTTAGTTGTCATCCTTATCTCCTAGCTCATTCTAGAACCATTCTAGATGCATCTTAGAGGCCTTTATATACAGACAATCCTAGTGTGTATGTACATGACATTACATGAATACAATTTCATATTGTTATTCTAATCATACTTTATTGGTCTATTCTGTGCTTGTGCTTGAGTTCCTTGATCTTGGGTGATTTTGCCCTAAGGAAAATTCTTACAATGACAAAGCTTATGGGGTTGAAGGACTGAAGCATAATCTACTGAGTGTATCATAGTTGAAAAACATTGGATTCAAGGTAGAGCTCATGAATGGGAAGGCCAATATGCTAGAGGGAAAAGGAAATCTAGTTGGGTCTGGTAACCAAACAAAAGGCAACTTATTCTACCTAAATCTTAGTGAAAATTCATGTTTCATTGCTCAAGTAGAAGAAAGTTGATTATGGCATAAAAGGTTGTGTCATGTGAACTTTGATAACCTGATCAAGATAAGAAAAATCAAAAGAGTAAGAGGTATTCCTAGTATGAGGAAACCTAATATGGGTCTATGCAAGAATTTTCAAATTGATAAGATGAGCAAGACAATTTTCAAGAGCAAGAACTATCATTTTGAAGAAGTCTTAGAGTTGGTTCATACATAACTTTGTAGACCTATTAGCGTTGAGAGATATAGTGGAGATAACTACTTTATTTTGTTTGTTGATGATTATTCTATGATGATGACAGTAATGTATCTGAAAGATAAGTCTGAATTTTTTCAAAAGTTCAATTGGTATCTAGCCAGAGTTCAGAAGGAAACAAGAAAGAAACTAAATTTTTTGAGGTTAAGTAGAGGAGGAGAATTCATCTCCAATGAATTCAATGAATTATACACTGAGAAAGGAATCAAAAGACAAGGGTCTCTACTTGGAACACCCCAACAAAATGGTATAGCAGAAAAAAGGAACAGATCAGTCATGGATTATGCACTTGAACCATGATGATAGAAAAGAATGTTGCAATCAAATATTGGAAGGAAGAAATCAGTACAGAGTATAGCTAAAGAAATACTCAAATCAGACTTCTTATGAACTATGGTATGGCTACAAACACAATGTAAGTTACTTTAAAGTATTTGGTAGCAAATGCTATATCCTGAAGGAGACTAGGAAAGGTAAATTTGATGTCAAGAGTGATGAAGGCATATTCCTAGGATACTCCAGCAGAAGTAAAGCATACAAATGTTTGAATATAACCACTCATAAGATCATAGAAAGTGCACATATGAAGATTGATGAGTTTGCAAAAAAGAGTGAAGAAGAGAGTAGCAAAGAAATTGAAGACTACAAAAAGTTTATTTACTTTTAACCTGATACATTGCCTAATCTAGTTGGAAGTTAGCAGACTTCACCTTTTGAGTCCCCAAAATATCTAGAAGCACTTGAGTTGCAGCCAGTGCAACGTAAGTTTGAATCTGAAGGACCCGAGTTACAGACAGTGTGACCTGAGAATGATGCAAAAGACCATGGTGAGGCAAGTGGAACAAGTTTTAAATCTAAAGTACCTATATTAGCAAAACATGTTAGAAGGCACCATGCACCTGAGCAAATCATTGGAGACAAGTCAGATGGTACAGTAACAAGGAAAAAATAGAAAGGTACATGTTTTCTTACTAAATTTGAACCTAGAATAATTAAAGATGCTTTGGATAATGAAAATTGGATTGAAGTAATGAATGAAGAGATAGAATAGATATAAAGGAATAAGACCTAGATTCTTATTCCTAGACACAAGGATAAGAATGTAATTGGCGCATAGTGAGTTTTTCAAAAATAAGTTGAATGAAGATGGATAAGTTTCAAGGAAAAAAGAAAGGTTAGTATGTAAAGGTTATTCTCAAGAGGAAGGTATTGACTATGGTGAAAATTTTGCTCATGTTGCAAGATTAGAAGGTGTTAGGACCTTACTTGCTTATGATTCATATAAAAGATTTAAAGTATATTAGATGGATGTCAAGTATGCATTCTTGAATGGAATTCTTGAAGAAGTCTACATAGAGAAACCAAAAGGTTTTGTAGATCTGAGCAAAAGGGATATGGTTTGTAAACTACACAAAGCATTGTATGGTCTCAAGAAAGCTCCCAGAGCTTGGTATGAAAGACTTCATAATTACTTGATGAAGACTAGTTTTTAAAGAACAAATAATAATAACATCCTATATATCAAAGAAGGACTAGACAAGAAGATTGTGTTGGCAGAAATAGTTGTGGATGATACATTGTTTACTAGAAATGATGATTTGTGCAAATATTTTTTAGAGGAAATGAGTAAGGAATTTGAGATGACAATGTTTGGAGAGATCAAATTCTTTGTTGGCTTGTAGATTCAATAGAAGAAAGATGGTATCTACATTACTCAATCTAAATATATTAAGGAGATACTAAAGAAGTTTGGAATGGAGGATTCAAGACCAATTGGAACATCTATGTCTACTGGACATAAGCTTTCCAAAAATGATAATTCCAAGGAGGTAGATCAGACCACATACAAATCAATGATTGTAAAATTGTAGTATCTCATACATATTAGGCCTGATATTGCTCTTGTAGTTGATATGGTGGAATTTTTTTTAGCTAGTCCTAAAGAAAAACATATGATGGCAATAAAGAGAATCATGAGGTATCTAAAGGCTATTGAAGACTATGGATTATGGTACAAGAAATGAGACAACTTATATTTGAAAGCCTTCACTAATGCAGATTAGGTAGGAAGTGTTGATGATAGGAAGAGCACCAATGGTGGAGTGTTCTTTCTTGGTAAGAGACTGGTGTCTTGGACAAGTAAGAAGTAAAATTGCATCTTTTAGTCTACAATAGTGGCAGAGTATGTTGTAGCGGTAGTTAATTATTCCAATGTTGTTTGGTTTAAACAACTATTGGCAGGTATGCAGCTAGAAGTAAAGGATCCAGTGGTTATCTTCTATGATAACACCAGTGTAATTAATGTATGAAAGAATCCTATGATGCATGCTAAGACCAAGAAAATTGCAATAAAATATCATTTTTTGAGAGGATTGGTGCAAGACAAAAAGGTGAGATTGGAATATGTGAATACTAAAGAACAAATTGCAGACATGTTCACCAAGCCATTACCTGAGGATTCATTTTTGTATCTAAGAGGTAAGCTAGGGGTTATTCCCCTATCTAAAGCTCACTAAATGAAGTTTAGTGATGCATCAACTAGATCATATTGAAGATCAGTCAAGTTGATGTAGTAATGAAAGGGCATATTGCATATGAATCTGTAAAACAGGTACATGAATATTAAATATTGAATATTGTCTTTGGCATAAGATGCCAAAGAGGGAGAGTTTGCTATGTCATATCACAAAATTTTCTTAAGAGGGAGAGTATATTGTATCTCATAAATTTTGTTGGAAGATGTCAAAAAAAGAACTCGATCTGATATCAAAGAGGGAGAGTTTTATATCAGAAGAAGATGTTGAAGATAGAGAAAACTTGGAGAGTTTTCTAATAGAGGGTGAAATTGAAGTCAGAGGGAAAAATTGAAGTCAAAAGGAGTTCACACTAATAAAGGGAGTTCTCATGGATGAGAATCAAAATGAAACTAAGGATATTATCCTTACTATTATTTTTCTCTAAAATTTCATTGTATTATGACATGTTGTGTTGTCATCAATTTTAAAGAGAGAGATTGTTGAAAATAATTGATCAATTGTATATTGTCTTTGATGTTACACAAAATGTCATATCTTTATCATTCAGTGTATGTCAAGCTCACTTGGGAAATGAAAAGAGTTTTCTGTGTTTTCCAAGCATTCTAGTATTTTCCAAGTTCAGAAGATAGTGTTTACCAAGTTCACTCAAGCATCAAAGAGAAGTTCACAGAAGTTGAGTGTTAACCAAGCTCACTCTATTAACAAAGGAAAAGGTGGATGGAATTAGTGTTAATTGAGCTCACTTGGTTACCAAAGGAATTTTGTGAAGATGTAGTGTTAATCGAGTTCACTTGGTTAACATAGGAAAATCATTTCAGTGTTAGTGTCTATCAAGAAGGGTTGGTTAACAAAGGATTTTCTTGTTTTGACATATTGAGTTTAATGGATTTGTTTGTTGGTTCTACCCAACTAAAGGAATGAATATTAATTATTCTAAGGTGTATTCAAGTTGTCTTGAAAACACATATGGTATAAGTATAAGGTTAAGTTGAGGATTGAATGTGTGTGAGAATGTGTGGAAGATAAGAAGATGCTTAGAAGAAGCGAATTGGAAGCAAATTGGAAGGATAAACAAAATATCCTTAAGGAGCTGCAAAGATACATTCGATCAAGAAGGATCAAGTATTGAAGCCAAAATTGAGATCTAAAATTAGCAAAGATAAGTTTGCATTAACAATCAGGTCATATCATTGTTACTCTCTAACCATTGTAGCAGTGTATCAAATTTCCTTACAGAGTTGGCCTAACAGTTATTTTCTAAATCCTTTAACAAGGTGGCATTTATAGATTGAAGTGTCTAAAGACCTCTAACAAGGCCACTCCTAATAGGGTGATTAAATCCTCTAACAGGGTCTCACCTAACAGTGTGTTTTGTAACCATTAATAGGGTTGCCTCCTAACACAGCTCACTTCAGAAGAGTGAAAAATAGTAACTAGCTGCAATTGGTGGCTTTTTCCCAAATGGGGTTTCCATGTTAAAATCTTGGTGTCACTTGTGTTCATGTTATTTTTTTTAATGTGTTTGCAACTAAGTTAATTGAAGTTAATCACAGTTAATATCTTAAGATCAACATGTTCAATATTTGTCTAGTCACAACATATTGTTAGTGTTAACTGAGTGCATGTGTGTCAATTGAGTAACAATAGATTTTATGTTTTGTATGGACATCTAAGGGATCTAGGATTTATTTTTGTAGTAATTGATTCACCCCTCCTCTCTTAGTTACTCCTCTTATATTCCAAATACCCTCTCCTTCTCCTTGCCTATATGGTTGTAGAGTTGTCGATGGGCTTTTAAAGACTATCACACGACAGACTCTACTACCATAGGCATTACCCTGATGCTGTATCAACGGAGCTGCCATGACAACAAGCCTACAGGCTATAAAACAAATGATGGTAAGTTGTTTTTTTTAAGTTTTTTATTTTTTATTAATATTTCTAATATATGTAAATTTTAATATAGTTTTATTTTATATAAATTAAATATTAATAATAATTAAATATTTTGTTTTTGATATAAAAGTAGCCAAAACAAGGGGGTTGGCCCTTTACAACTGTGGTGATACTACCAACAAAAAACCAACAAACAACCAAACTAACCCCTTAATGATTTACATCAAAAATAGAAGTAGCATCATAACAATTAATAAAAGTACTAAGGTTCATGCACTTAACACTAACAAATGTTAACAACTTAACAAAAGACATATGGGTGGTTAGTGCATCGTACCACCCACGACCCATATCCAAGTTTAACAAAAAAATAAAAGTACTAAGGTTCATGCACTTAACACTAACAAATGTTAACAACTTAACAAAAGACATATGGGTGGTTAGTGCATCGTACCACCCATGACCCATATCATGAACTAGACATAAAGAAGCAACTAGCAGAGAACCCACAAAAAAACCCTAGGCACAGGAACAAAGGCCCACTAACTGGCAACCTTCTGCTTGTTTTTCCTAGCTAAAAGAACTTTGGCCTAGTCCTCCACAAGGAAGTTATAGAGTAGCTTTGAATCTTCATTACTAAGGCCCTCTCCCTCCTTCTCTTGAGCCAAAAGCTAGAGGGTGGTCATTGTCACATGGGCCACCTTTAGAGTGACCTTGGAGAATAAGGTGAAGCCTTCCTCTAATGCATTATATCGATCCTTTAGTTCCTAGGAGTAACAAGTACCTCCTTTGCATTACTTAAATTTATTGCCTTGGTGTAGTTCACCGATGACTTCCTCTTATCCTACACATTCAGAATGTTAGTGTGATCCCTTAAGATTTCCATACCATAATTCCTTATGGGGGAAGAAATAGTGTTGGGGGTAGCTTTATCAAATTTGGGGTCTTCCTGGTTATCAATGAATAACAAGGTGAAAGTGGTAGAAATGTTAGTGGTGTCTTGGGATGGGTCCTTGGTAGGGTTCTCCACTTCAAAATCCCAAGTGCCATCAAAAATTTTATCCCACTTCCCCTCATCTTTATAGTCAGTATCATCCTTAGAATCCTCCTTACCATCCCCTAAAATCTTAGCATTCTCCTCTGAATTAGTATCTTCCTCAACCTCCTGTAAGCATCTAGCCATTTGTTTGAATCTAACCTTGATCTTGGCAAGCCTACATGATCTTCTTTTGTTCCCATGTATCTCTTCATCCAAGTCTCCAATCTCCACCTCCACCCTCTTTCCAATTTTGGTATTTTATTGGCAACTAGCTTTGGAACTTGGGATTTGTTCTTCTTGCTATTGACTAGGGTTTGGTTGGGTGAAGGTTGTGGAGTAGGGGCATAACTACCACCCGCAAACTCTAGATGAAGGGGGTTAAGGAGGGTAATAGTGGAGAGGAAATTATCAATGGCAATCACTCTAGTGGGCATAGGGCCAGGTGGAACTAGAATAAATGAAACATGAGCCCTTGGTATATAATAGTAGAATTAGCCAAATTATTAAATATTTTTTTATTAAATATTAAGTATTATAAATGTTAATAATAATAATTATTAGTATTTTATTAATAGATTAGTAATTATTTTATTAATAATTTAATGTAAATTATTAATAAATAAATAATTATTATCATTAATAAATTAATTTATTATTGTGAACTTTAATAATATTTGAATTGAAGATTTTTAATTATTGAAATGCTTTTGAAAAGTAAATTTGATAATTGTATTTATGAAAATAATTATTTTAATAAACTCAGGTTTTGCTTGATGGTTCAGTTTTATATGAAAATAACTTCTAAATACCAGGGAAATTTTATGTCCTTTGAAAATTTGAAAACCTTAGTATCTATGACACTTGAAAAAAAAAGAAAATTGAAAATCCTATTTTTATATCAAACCTTGGTGATTTTTAAAACCAAATGAACTGTGAAAAATACTTATTAAATTTCTTTATGAGATGTATGTTGTATTTCATGTTGGGGTTTTGGATTTGATTTGGTATGTTGAATAGTTAGGATGTTCACTAGAGGCTTGGGGATTTTTGTTCTATGGTGACATTATGTATATAATCTTTTATACCCGACCATGGTGATGTGTTGCATGTTTCTATGATGAGTTTTGATCAGTGTTGTTAGTACTTTTCAGTTGCTTTTATAGAACCAAGGTGATTATTGTGACTTTCTTGTTGTAACCTTTGAGTTTTCAATCGGTTATCTTGTGGTGCTTTCCAGTTGTTTGTATAGGACTAAGGTGACTATTATGTTTAGTCTTTAGGTGCTTTCCAATTGCTTGTAAAGGATTGAGGTGAATACTGTATTTGATCTGTAGGTGCTTTCTAGTTGCTTGTGAAGGACTCAGGTGAAAAATGTGATCTTATGAGTTGTACTTTTCATGAGCTTAGGGTAGGTAATCTATGTGTATATTGGGAAGTGGCTTGCAATGGAGGAAGGGGCCCTAAAGAGGCTGCCTGGGTAACCCATTATAGGTTATTTTAATAAGTGATAACATTTCAATAAATGAGAGTAAAATGAAATAATAAGAGTCAATGTTTTTCCTCACCCATGCTCTAAGTACTAGTACATGCTAGGATGGCAGTAGAGAGGATGCTTGATTGTGACCTTGCTTCGTTAGTATTCCTTTTTTGTACAAAAGGATACTGATGATGTAACCCCTCATCAAGGAACCTGAAAGAAATTAACCTTAAGTTTCACTAAGTTTGTCAAACATTTTTTATAGAAAATAACATCAACAGATAACATAGCAAAAGCAATAACAACTAGAGATAAATCAGAGGAAGCAATAACTCACATACATAAAAAAATCATAAATAGATTACATCTCCTAAGGGTTCTATAACATTGAATCATATTTAAGTTTAATTAATACTAAATCCAATATATAACAAATCCACATCAAAGAATAACTACAAGTATGAATCCATATAAATAATATACAATTACAAGATGCCACTTGGCAATAATTAGAATGCACGATCATCTGTGGTACAAGTCACAGGGTATGAAAGGCTAAAAGAATATACAACATATATATAATACATCATCTCATAAATCTATGATAAATCAAGTACACTATAACGAGATATAACCATCCAACATAAATATAAGATCAGAAAGAAAGGATCAAGTGCACAGGCACATCCAGCAATGACATCCAATGGTCAAATCTCAATGGTATAAGAAAAATACACTACCACTCAACCTCATGGAACCTAAATGGTCCACTCCCACTACACTAAGGAGATAAACTCAGGTCCCATACGAATATCAAAACACAAGTCAACACCTACATCTAGGTCAAGGAAACACTTGAAAGAAAACTATTTGAAAGGTTACCAAGACACAAGTATCATCTAATCCCAGAGACAACATAGACACGTAGGAAATATACAATGCAAGTGGGCAAGTTTCATCACATGAGCCAACTCTAAGGTTACCCTGGTAGCCTCACTAGACTCTATCCCCCTAGTGTTTCTATGCAGCATCAATATCCTTTTGTACAAACAAGGAATACTAACAAGTCAACTCTAAGATTGCCCTGGTAGTCTCTCAAGGCTCCATCCCCCTAGTGACTTTATGTGGCACCGATATCTTATTAATTCATTTTAAACCCAGTTAATGAAATGTTATCACTTATTAAAACAACCTACAATGGGTTACCCAAGCATCCACTTAGGGCTCTAGTTTGCATTGTAAGCCACTTCCCAACATGACATATAAATAACCTACCCTAAGCTCAACAAAAGCAGAAGGTCTCATATGACCATAAACCACACATTAGTTCTTAAACAAGCAACTGGAAAGTATTGAAATATCACTGATCAAAATCACATATTTCACCAATACAATCATCCTAACAGGACTAAACCAAAATCAAGTAGACATATACCAAACCATGACATAACATGGCATCACCAAAAGCAAATCACATAATCACCTCAATCCTATACAAGCACCTGGAAAGCAATCCAAAGATAACTAATCAAAGACTCAAAGGTTACACCAAAAAAGTCACACCATTCACTTCATTTCTACACAAGAGAAACTGGAAAGCAATAACAACCAATAGATCAAACTCATCAAAGAAGACATGTGACTACATCACAATGATCAAGTATAAAAGATCAAATACATAACATCATCATAGAACAAACTCCCCAAGACTCTGGTAAACATCCTGACAGGTCAAAGCAGTAAGTCAAACCCATACCCAACATTCAATAAACCAAAAATCACATACAATACATACAAAAGTAATTTTCTCAATACATTAGGTTTTGAAAACACAACAGTTCAATTTTCACTAAAGGTTTTCAAGTTTCCATTTCATTTTCAAGCACAAGATTCGATATATAAGCATAGGATTTATGTTTCTATTTCCAAGTATTACAGTTGATAATGTTTTCAATTCCAATCAGGGTTTTAGTTCTCGTCTTTTCAAAGTATTATACTTCTTAAGGGTTTTTGAGTTTACAAAATCTCAAAAGGACTTAACAATTCATATAGAAGTCCTTTAAATATAAAACCCTATTATTTTATAAAAATGAACTATCAATTTAACAACACCAATCACCATTAAAAATTCTCCAAACTAAAAAAAAACAATAAATAACAATAACCTTGTATCCAAATATTCTAATAATCATTATAAAAATAAATAACAATTATTAAAATAATAACTTATTAGATTAACAATAAAATATTACAATTTCCTAATTACTAAATTTAATATTATAATAAAATTTATTTAAAAACTATTATTAATATTTATTAATATAAAAATTAAAACAATATTTTTTTTAAAAATTATAAAATAACAAAATCATATTAAATTTTTTTTTTTTTTTTTTTAAAGATTATTATTAAAAAAAAAGGTAAGCCTTTAAGGCTTTGGCAGCCATAGCTGCCAAGGCAGCCACTACGTTGCCCAAGGCAATTGTAGCGCAACCAAGACAATCGT
This sequence comes from Cupressus sempervirens, assembly GCA_028749045.1. Classification (NCBI taxonomy): domain Eukaryota; kingdom Viridiplantae; phylum Streptophyta; class Pinopsida; order Cupressales; family Cupressaceae; genus Cupressus; species Cupressus sempervirens. The sequence continues at coordinate 46,182,244 of CM053793.1, read as the reverse complement.
GGCTATCCTTGACAGCCTCAGCCTGTGGGTCACAAGGAAAAATAAGAAGAATGGGGAGGGGGGGGAGGTGGTGGCCCCTTCCCACCCAAATTGCATTTATTTATTTATTTTATACAAAATAAAACACAATAAGCCCCTATTAAAATGTCAGTCCACATTTTAATTGGAAAAGTTACAATACTATTTATATATATAATTAATTTCCCATATGGATCTGATAGGCAACAAAAATTGATACAATCAAAATAATAAATTGAATCTAGTTATCCTTTCCAAACACTACCCCAAAAACATAGATTTCTTAACCAATTCAATGTATGAATTACCAAATCAATCAAATGAGGGTTTTAAATAATAAATTTGTTCACATATGCTTTTGAAAATGAAGAACAAAAAAAAAAGGGTTTCAAAATTTTTTTTCGTTTACAGATGTCTTTGAAAATAGAGAACAATAAAGATACAAATAAGGGTTTCAAATTCTCAATTCATATACCAAGGTTTCTCAAACAAAGGTTTCAACCCAGAGGCATTATGAAAACAGAAACACAACAAACACGGAGAAGACAGATATTTTAAATGCAAGAACTACTATGCAAAACTCATGAGATCCTACTTGGATCTGATGCTAAATAATGAACACACAAAACACACAAAAATTTTCATTCTCTTTCGAAAATCCTCTTTTGGAAATTGGCTCCTCCCAACCCGTGTATGGAGAAATGAGCTTTGATTTCCTAATAAAGAGCTTTTCCTCATATTAGGGCTTTGATTGTGCAATCACACAAAACCCCTTTTTGCCTTAATTATTTTATTATTCTAATTTCATGCACAAGCTTTATGCAATTTAATTAAAATAAACTTTATTAAATTAATGTTTTCTCTCTCTTATTAAATCAAGAGATGTTTTTAAATCAAATATTTATTCATTTAACTAATAATATTATTTAGAGACTATTATTAAAATAAAACTCCTAAATAATTATCATTAAATTAAATAAATATGAATCTGCCATAATTAAAACTTTAATAAAATCTTTTAAATTTATTTTCTTTATTTAATTAATTTCTCAATTAATTAAATATAATTAAATATTGAATTTTCTTTATAAAATTTTCATTAAATTAAATCAATAAATTATCTTTTAATTTGATTTAGTTATAACTAAAAATCACACCAGACCCAAAAATCCACATACAACTAAAGGACAAAGCACAAAATCAAACTCCAAGGTCAAAATCACAAATTCATGCCACTTGTCAAATCTAGATAGGTAAACAACTCAGATACTTGTCCTACTTTCTAGGACAATTGGCTTAGGTTAGGATTCAGACTCGAATTATCTCCCCACTTATACTATTGAGATATTACGATAGGATACGCTCATTCTGGCAATTCAGGGAAGTCAATGCCTGGTACATGTAATCTACATAAAATCTATGTAGGTACATAGACATATAATCTAAGCTAAATAGGCAATTGCGGGGAGTGGTGCATCATGTAGATCTTGACTAGCAGGTGACTACGAATCCCTCTCTCAATCACATCAAAAATGTCATACATAAAGTAAAATAGACACATACACCATACACATGCAAGTATGGGGTAAGTAACCATAGAAACTGCATATGATTAATCCATCTATCTAACATCGTGAAATAACTGAATCACTATATGAACATATATATATCATCATCGAAATAATCATGAACATATGAAATAATTGAATAACTCAAGTAGCTTATCACATAACTCAACTGAGTATTAAATAACCTCTAATCAATCTGGTAACCAAATACTAATAATCACAATACACAATCATAGAACAGGCCTATAAGAATCTGGCAAAACAAATTTGAAAAGTCAACTAGGGGTAGACATTATAGATGTGGCATAGGGACAATATGGGGACGGAGTCCAGAGAGGCTACCAAGGTAACCTTAGAGTTGGCTCATGCGATGACACTTGCCCACTTGCATGGTAGATTTCTTACGTGTCTTTGTTGCCTCTAGGTTTAGATGTTACTTGTATCTTGGTACCTTTGAGATAGATTGCTATCAAGATTTCCTTGACCTAGATGTTGGTTATGAATTGTGGATTTTTATCTATTTGGGACTTGAGATAATCTCCTCAACATGGTGGGAGTGGGCCATTTAGGTTCCACGAGGTCATGTGGTAGTGTTTCTTATACCATTAGATCTAATAGTTGGATGTACTTGTGCAATTGTTCCTTTCTTTTTGATCTTATATTTCCATTGGATGGTTATATTTTTTTGTATTGTAATTGATTATCAGAGATCTTATGGGATGATGTATTATATTCTTGATGTATATTCTTTGAGCTTTTCATATCCTGTGACTTTTACAGTGATGATTATGCATTCTAATTTTTCCAAGTGGGATCTTATATAATTATATATTATTGAATTGGAATTGTACAAGTTGTAATAATTCTTTAATGTGGATTTGTTGTGTATCAAATTTAGTATTAATAGAACTTGTGTGTGTGTGTGTGTGTGTGTGTGTGTGTTTTTCAACATCATGGGACCCTTAAGAGATGTAATATGTTTATGATGGTTGTATGTATGTGAGTTATTGCTTCCACTATATTATCTCTTATTGTTATTATCTTTTTTTAAATGTTTGGCAAACTTAGTGAAACTTTAGGCTAATTTCTTTTGGGTTCCCTGGCAGGGCATTACACACCTAAGGTAATTCATAGAAGTGGGGTTACAACACATGTATTAACTATCATTAATGTGGTGAGTATGATCATGGGGTAGTCAATTGCATAAAGACACATTTCAAAGGTAAATCTAAGAGTTGGATGAGTGGAAGGTTAGTTCTCTATAGTTGTCACAAGATTTGACATGTAAGCAAGAGTTGTAGGACTTGAGCACAAACACCTAACAATGAACAAAACAAGGAAAAAGAAAAATTTGATGCAAAAAAACAAGGAATGATATGAATCAAACCTGGAGAAAGAAGGAAGAATAAAGCAATAGTAAAACAATTGAAGATGACATCACCCTATCCAATAGATTAGGTAATCACTCTACTTGTAACTAAGCAAATAATATAAGGAATTGTGCATTTCAATGTTACATTATATACCATTTCTCGACATAAAATATGTCAAAAGACCATATTTGCATGAATCATGATGCACTAGGACATATTTGAGGCAAGAACCAAGCAAAGAGATCATATACATAATAGATGTCAAGTATCAATATTAATGACTCTAGTGATCGAGTATCTCTATATGGACTAGGCTCCCATTAAGATCGAGTTGATATGTTGATAGAGAAAAGCATGGAAATGGTAATGAAGATCGAATGGTGGTCATGACCAAGTGATGGAAGTAAGCTATTGAGAATCGAGTTTTATGTTGAGGCCAAGACAACTGTATGGCACACACCATAGTATGAAGCATTTATCGAAGACCTAATTTGACCATTTGAAGGAATATATCAAATTTTGAAGATCATTTTTATTCACGAGGTGATTAGAGAGACTACAGAGTGATTCAAAGAATGATTTATGCAAAAGTTTATGTGATTCTACAACGTCATCAACAAATTGCAAAGAGAAGTAAAGTTTGTGAACTAAGTTCAGTTGTTTTTGTGAAATTGTTGAATTATTTCCAAACCTTATTTCAAAATAGCTTCATCTACATCTGGTAGTGGAAAGGAATTTTTTAAAGACAACAATCTACAAATTGTAAGTAATGATCAATTCACCAAAATTTAGAGAATATCTAGAGGTCGCGATGATTGGAGACACATCAAGTGCATTGTCATTGATTCCTCCCAGAGTTATCAAGGTGCATGATGTTTGCTCAAGCTATATGTGCAATCTTGGGGAGATTGGATATTTTGAAGTGAGGAATGCATATGAAAACTTGTGTGAAAATGGAGTACTAAAAGTAGAGAATAGGATTGTTGCAAAGAAAGGGCTTACCCCTGCCCTAATTTTTCCCAAGGTTTTCAAGGTTATGTAGATAAAGGTTGTGTTAAGTAGGGTACATGAAATGAAAATGTGGTTGGAGAATGGGCTAGTGAAAATAGGCAAGGTAATAATTCATTGAGTGGCAGGGTATCCTACCTTGGATTGAGTAAAGATAATGCATTGCTTGGCCATGAATGTTATCAAAGAACATACAAAGGCAAAATAGAATGACCCATGACTATCTATAGATGGTATCACTAATCTTGTTATTGAGTTTGTAGTTTGTTTGAATATGCACAAATTCTATCAGTTGAGCCAACTAAATAACATGTCATGCATTGCAATATACTTGGGATATAAGATTGTGAAGAAGGACCACAGTTGCAACTTGGTCAAGCTATAAATGATACAATTAGCTGAGAATCTTGGAGCCATAAGGAAGACTAAAAATACTTCATGTATGTTCAAATCACTCCTAATGCGTATATTTTTCTATGTGCAAAATTCATTCCCTACTATTGGACAAGTTGTGTGGGATATGATAAAACCAATAAATGAGAAAATTAATGATTTTATTAAGCAATTAGGAGAAAAATTTGAAGCTATTTTGGATGGATTCTCTGAGTAGTTTAAAGGCAAAATGAAGAATGGAATGAGGATTCCTAAGTCATTTGTTGACCACTATTATGATGGCATTTATTTCATTGTAGATACTGACTATACCTATGCACAAGTTGTATTACCAAGGGTTGCATGGTTAAGATCTATGCAATATGAGGTGAATGTAGATGAGATATCTACAACTATGACAATCTTGTTGTCTAAAGAGATAGATAAGAATGTTGAGCCATTCAATACCTATGAAACTACTAAGATAAAAAAGTTAATGCAAACCAAAGTGCCCAAGATGGATAGGAAAATGAATAAAATGATTATAGACCTTGAAGGAAAACTTAAAGAGGGACCCCTACAGATAACATAAGGCAAAAGGAAAGATGAGGAGATTGATGAGGATGATGAAAACGATGAATTAAAAAGTAAAGATTTAGTGGTTGCAAAGCCCAAGGCAAAAAAGGAGAAGAAAATTGTTATTGTAGATCCTAAGGTAAAGAGGAATCTGAAGAAAAGTGTTACACCTCCTACCTCTACACCTCAGAGAAGAGTCACAAGACTAGGATCTACAACAACATCTTCTATAGTGGTTGAGACAAAGAAAGAGACAACTAAGATAACCAAGCTAGTTAAGGTAAAAGGCACACCAAAGAGGAAACAAGTCAACAAAGGGACTGAGCAGGTCAAAAGAAGAAGCCGAGGAGGAAAATTGTTGTTATGCTTGGTGATTAAGAGGATGAAGGAGAAATAAACTAGTCAAATGATATAAGCTAGTTTCAAATTGTTCCTAGGAAACCTCCTAAAGATATTGATAAGGTGTGTGAAAATATCATAAATTTAGCAAAAAATTTAGGATTTAAGAAAGTTAAATATGATTCTTTGGGGAAGATAGATAAAGAAAAGGTAGAGCAAGCAGTGCTAGATATGATGATAAGGTTTAAGTACATGCCTATAGAGTTAGGAAATGTAATCCTTGGGAAATTACACAATAAGATGGACACAAAGTGGAAATGGGCATTGTTTACTAAAAGAAAAATCATAGAAATTACATTAGCTCAGACTATGCCAGATTTAGGGAAGACATATGTCTACAACCCTAAGGGATTTTTCTAAAAATTTTGTGCCCAAGACAAGGGCTTATAAAACTTTTAAAAATAAAATAGAAAATGTAGTCCAAGAGAGCACATTAGTTTGGAAGAATGCATTTGGGTTGTTGGTTCCAACAACAAAATAAGAGAAGGAGGCAAAAACAATGGAATTGGACAATTAGGAAGATTATGATGAGCCAGATAATGTGGAAGATAAAATAAGAAGAAAGTTAGAGGAAAATGAACAACATGGTGTTATTAATATAGAAGATATTCTTGATGAAACAAAGACAAATATTAATGTCTTAGCTGAGGAAGAAGTAAAAAATGAAGCATTCATTAATGCTACCTCATACAATTCTCTATCATTCATCAATTTAGTGCTCATGCAAATTTAATATTTCAACCTTGTTACGAGTTGTGGTACAATGTATGCAAGAAGAGTCCACTACCCAAACATGCAATTTCAACTACAAGAAGAGCTCATTGCTCGAACATACAATTTACTATTATGTTCTTCTTTCCTTTGTTTTGTCAACTGAACTAATCACTGTCAAACCTTGTAGACTAAGTCATGAACCTTAGATCCAAATATCAAACCTTAGATCACTCAATAAAATTTCAGCAATGAAGTTTCCTTCACCTCTGCACTATTATGCTCAACTTTACATTATGCTCTTACTGTTGCTTACAATCTCTTCGCATCAATATAATTCATGTCATTCTTGACAAAGGAAAATGTCCTTCCTTTATACCAAGTCCTCAAAATAATTCCCTAAGTCAGTTGTTAGACCTTCTTAGTTAATTATTATAGGACCACATTAAGAACACGTTACACTTAGCAATAACATTAATCTTTTGCCTTGCAACTTGAATAAATTTTCGTACACACAATATTGTGATGAGTGAACTTATCCATGTCATCATCAACATGTCTTCTTCATTACCTCAACCTTGATCCTCAAAATATCAAATCTACTAAGAGATATAACAAGTTTACCAAAACATGCCTCTATAAACTCTATCTCAGAACAGACATCACCAAAACTTACATAACTTCTTCTAGACTTATCATTTCTTCTTCTAATGTTAATTTCATACACTAGATACACATCAGTATCTCCCATAACCTCATATAATTATAATACTCAACTATTTGTTCATACCATCTTGACCTTTTTGTTTTTCTTCTATCAGATACCACGTAAAACTGCTATGTTGACATCAATGACAAACTCAATCATGAATGTAACATATCATCATACTAACATATCTACAATACTCCCCAATAGGATTATCATCAGCATTCATGCTTGTAAAAATCTCTCCCTTTGGCATTGATGGAAATATAGATGAAAAACATCTAGTTCCAAGAATACCAACATAAGACTATTCATCTTTTCAAATCCTCTTCATCAATCATTCTCCCCCATTGATATACCTCAATGTGCTTTCTATCATTCCATGTTGTACTCATGTCAAACTTATCCAACTGTCATACATACCATTTTTCCATGTTTTTTTCATGTCGAACATCTCCCCCATTGACATCAATGTCAAAGGTTTCAACAACCACCTTTTCTGCATCAAACTCTAATTCTTACTTAGCTCGAGTGTCCAAAGACACTATTCAAAATGACATTCAACAATAATCCTAGATGATCCCCCATATAGGAAGCATTAGCATTCAATCTAAACAACAATTGTGCTCTATTACATTGGACTGATGCACTCTTTCATCTTCTACTCTGATGTAGGAAGGGTCATAACACCAAGCATACGTTGCAAATACTTAAAAGTCTCTTTGGGAAGAGGCTTAGTGAATATATTTGCAATCTTCTCTTTAGTGCTCACATACTCCAATTTGATTTCCTTTTCTACAAATTTCTCTCTCAACATGTAATACTTAATAGAAATATGCTCAGTCTTAGAATGCAATACTGGATTCTTAGATTTATTTATCGTGCTTGTGTTTTCACAATGTATAACAACAAGTTCACTAATTTCTATCCGTATATCCTCTAGCATCTGCTTCATCCAAATGACTTGATTACAATTTTTTTCTACTGCAAAATACTCTACTTCCATTATACTTTGTGATGTACAATCCTACTTCTTACTTAGCCAAGAAACCAATCTTCCTCCAAGAAAGAAGGCTCCGCCACTGGTGCTCTTTTTTTCATCCATACTGCCTGCCCAATTAGCATTATTATAAGCACTTACAGTAAAATAATTAGATCTAACATACCACAATCCAAACTTAGATGTTCCTTTCAGATATCTAAATATGCTTTTGACTTCTGCATAATGTGCTTCTCTAGGATTATCTTTGACTCTTGCAACAATTCCCACGACATTTGCTATGTCTGGCCTTGTGTGAGTCAGATATTGCAATCCTCCAATCATAGATTTTTACTTTTTCTGCTCAATAGTAGGTGTCTCATCCTTTGTAGATAACTTGTGTCCAGTTATCAATGGTGTTCCAATGGGTTTGCATGTTTTCAAACCAAACCTTTTCAATAAATCCTTCAAGTACTTAGTCTGAGAAATAAAGATTCTTTCTTTATTCTGTACAATCTGCAATCTTAGAAAATATTTCATTTCTCCTATCATACTCATTTCAAATTCTTTCTTCATCTCATCAACAAACTTCTCACTTTCTTCATCATTTCCTCCAAATATGATATCATCAACAAATATCACCAAAATCATCAAACCATCATCAATTTCTTTCCTGTATAAATTATTGTCTACCATACCTTTGTTATATCCAAGCTTTGTCAAATGTTTTTCCAACCTTGCATACTAGGTTCTGGGTGCTTGCTTCAAGCCATACAATGCTTTCCTCAATCTGTATGCTTTTCTCAGTCTGCATACTATGTCCTTGTCATCTGTGAAAGGTCATCCTTCAGGCTGCTCAATGTACGCTTCTTCTTCAAGTTCTCCATTTAGAAAGTTTGACTTGACATCCATCTGATACACTTTCAATTTATTTTATGATGCATAGGCTAATAATAATCTTACTGCTTCTATTCTAGCCACTGGAGCATAAGTCTCCTCGTAGTCTATCCCTTTTTGCTATGAGTAACCTTTACATACCAATCTTGCTTTGTTTCTTACAACTTCACCTTATTCATTCAAATTTTTTTTTGAATACCCATTTAGTTCCTATCACATTATTGTCTGCTAGTCTAGGGACCAATTCCCATGTCTCATTCTTTACTATCTGATCCAATTCCTCTTTCATGGCTTGTTTCCAATAATCATCTTTACATGCTTTATCTACATTCTTAGGCTGAACTTGAGATATTGAGCATATTTCTTCATTTACTTTGCTTCTTGTCATCATACATTTGTCTTTGCTTTCAATGATCTACTCAAATGGGTAATTCTTTATCATACTCTTTCCTAAAGTTGCAGTTGTTATCTCAACTCTTGGCTCTGTTGAAGGTTTCGAGCTTTGTTTGTGCCTTAGCTTTCCTTCATTCCACAAGTCATTATTTTTTATTAAGAAAAATAGGTTTTGTAGGGATCTTGAAACCTAATAGTTCTTAGATAAAAAAAGGATAGAAAATTCCTAGCAACAAAACAACAGCCAAAAGAAAGGCCAGAACAAAGGACAGGCAAAAAGCCAACAAGAAAAAACCTACAGAGAAAACAAAAGCCAAAGGCGATACTTATATTCTACAAGCCATTGTTAGTCTCAAGAAATACTTCATCATTCCTTGGCTTAGTAACAACATCATCATCTAAATTGTAATCAACTATTTCTCTCTTGTATCCTAAATTTCTCATCAATTCTTACATTTTTACTTTCCATAATAGTCAGTTCTTTGATTATAACATCTATAAGCCTTGCTTTTCAATGAATAACCAAGAAACTTACCTTTATCACTTCTAGCATCAAACTTAACAATATCATCATCTCTTTTGATATAACACTTACTGGCAAAAATTCTATAATACTTAACTGTAGGTGAGTGACCAAACCACAGTTCATAAGGGTCTTGTTTGTGTCTTTCCGAACTTGTACTCTTAACAATTCATAAGGGTCTTGTTTGTGTCTTTCCGAACTTGTACTCTTAACAATTCATAAGGGTCTTGTTTGTGTCTTTCCTAACTTGTACTTTTTTCATAATGTAGAGTATTATATTCATAGCTTCTCTCCAAAACATCTTGGATACATCATTCTCTGCTAACATAGCTCTAGCAGCTTCTATAACTGACTTGTTCCTTCTCTTTGCAATGTCATTCTGTTGAGGGGTTCACAGAGCTAATAACTGTCTTTTATTTCCATTTTCTTCACAAAACATGTTAAACTCATTTGAAGTAAATTATCCTCCTCTATCTAATCTTAAACATTTAATCTTCATACTAGATTCATTCTAAACTCTATTCTTGAATATCTTAAACTTATCAAATGCCTTAGATTTCTCTTTAAGAAATGCAACCCCATTATTCTAGAAAAGTCATCAACTAGAATCATAAAATACCTTTCACCATAGAATACTTTAGTCTTTGTAGGACCATTGAGATCTGTGTGTACAATCTCCAATTTTGTTGTAGTGGTAAAATTCTTGCTAGGAAAAGAAGTTATGTTATGCTTTGCCGAAACACACTCCTTGCAAATTGTGTTAGTAGGCTTTAAAATCTTTGGCAAATCTCTAACTGTAAACATTTCACTAGTCTTCACAATATTGTCAAAGTTTATATGACAAAATCTCTTATGCCATAACCAATTGTCATCTACCTTTGCAACCAAACATGTCATTTTAGTAGGATTCAACTAAAATACATTACCTCTAGATCTGGTGTTTGTTCCAATTACCTTTCCATCTTTGTCTTTGATCATGCATGTCTTCTCTATGAACTATAATTGATAACCTTTGTCCACTAGTTGTTTAACACTTGAAATATTGTGCTTTAAACCATCAACAAAGTATACATCCTCAGTTTTAGTTTTACCATCAAGAGTTATAGATCCAATACCTTTACCTTGGCACGTTGCATTGTTTCCAACTCTGACAATGCCTCCATCCTAACTTTTGAAGTTAACAAACTTGTTCATATCACCAGTCATATGATGTCAACAACCATTGTCAATTATCCAATCATATTTTTTCTCAACCTATGACACTAGAGCTACTTTCTCTGGACTTTCTTCTTTAATTTCCATAAATCTAATTTCATCATCACTAGAAATTACTTCTTGTTCATCGGAATCATTGTCTTTATTTGCATACAAACACTCTCTAACTTTTCTAGACTTGTAATTTACCTTATACTTTTTCTCTCTTTTAGGACACTTAGATGCATAATGACCATATTCATCACAAGTCCAACACTTAAATATTTTCTTACCTTTTCTCTTTTTACTAGAAGGGCTACTCCTTCAATCTTTCTGTCCTCCTCAGATATGTTGTTGCTAGCAAAATCTCCTCTAGCACTTGTATTTCTTGATATATTATGTAAAATATTTAGGGCACTAAAAGTTGTTTCTGTTTTGGTCAATTCTCCAGACTATCTAACCTCATTCTCAACTACTTCAAGTCTTCCAAGAAATAACTCCTTTGTGAAATCTTTGTTACAAGATATCAACAATTGTATCATCTGAACTGTTGACTTAAATTGTGGTGTTAGAGTCTTCAATATCTTCCATATAACCTCATAATCTTCTTTGGTTCCTCCTTGAGATTTGATACCTATAGTAATTTATGATATCCTACCTATATATGTTCTTATAAATTCATCTTCCATCATTTTAGCATCTTGAAATGCACAAATTCAACTTTGTAGCCTCAACTTCTTAGAATGTGCATCACCTTCAAAACTATTTTCCAAAGCTTTCCAAATCAAATGTGAAGTAGCAAGTGATTTTACCTGATTGTACTTAATTTCAATAAGTGTAGTCAATAGTGCTTCTCTAACTCCCATGTCACAGATAAAAATATTTCTTTCTAACTCGGTAAAAGTTTCTAAATCCTTTTTTAGCAATGATTATCTTCACTAATTTTGTCAAGATCCAATATCCTATACCCATATACAACAAATGTGTCTTCATCTTTTCCTTCTAGCTATCATAACTTGTTCCATCAAACTTTGGACTATCTTTCTTGAACATGTTCGCCATGGATCTCCCAAAGTTGTTAAACTTTATCTTCAAGGACCTAATGCTCTGATACCAATTGTTAGAAACAATAGTCCACCAAGATAACTAAGAGTGAGGGTGTGGGGGGTGAGTCAGTTATCTGACAATTAAAACATTTACCTTCTTTAAAAAAACTTAACCATTCAACCAAAGTAAGTAGGAACCATAATAAGATGCACATAAACAATAAAACTGGATATGTTAACTAGGGAAAACCTTGATTAGAGGGAAAACCCTGATGGGAATGATGCCCACAAGATGGTGTACTAATATAAATATTCCTTGTTAGAGGATGGAACCATGTTAAGAGTCTATTACAACATTTAGTACATAGAGTCCCTATTAAGAGATTTTGAATCCCTATTAGGAGTTGTACCAACCCTGTTAGTAGTTGTGGTACAATGTATGCAAGAAGTGCCCACTGCCCAAACATGCAATTTCAACTACAAGAAGAGCTCATTGCTCAAACATGTAGTGTACTATTATGTTCTTCTTTACTTTGTTCTGTCAACTAAACCAATCACTATTAGACATTGTATACCAAGTCATGAACCTTGGATCCAAATATCAAACCTCGGATCACTCAACAAAACCTTGGCAATGAAGTTTCCTTTACGTGCACACTGCTTTGCCCAAATTTTGCATTCCACTCTTACTATTGCTTATAATCTCTTCACATCAATATAATTCATGTCATGCTTGATAAAGGAAAATGTCTTTCCTTTATACCGCGTCCTCAAAACAATTCCTCGAGTCAATTGTTAGACCTTCTCAATTAATTATTATAGGACCACATTAAGAACACGTTACACTTAGCAATAACATTAATCTTCCACCTTCCAACTTGAATAAATTTCTGTACATGCAATATTATGACAATCAAACTTAGCCACATGATCATCAACATGTCTTCTTCATATACTCAACCTTGATCATTAGAATATCAACTTTGCTAAGAGATATAATAAGTTTACCAGAACATGCCTCTGTAAACTCTATCTTAGAACAAACATCACCAAAACTTACATAACTTCTTCTAGACTTATCATTTCTTCTTCTAACATTAATTACATACACTAGATACGCAAAAGTATCTCCCATAACCTCATATAGTTATAATACTCAACTAGCCATCCATACCAACTTGATATTTCTAATGTTCTTCTATTAGACACCATAGAAAACTACTATGTTGACATCAATAACAAACTCAATCATGAATGTAACATATCATCATAGTAACATATCTACAATACTCCCCCATAGGAATATCATTAGCATTCATTCTTGCAATAGGTAAACCTTGTAATTGAAAAAGAAGAAGGAGAAGAAAAATAGAAAGAAGACCAATCTGCAACTGATGCCTCAAGACCTCACATTAGGGAGAAAAGGAGGTTGAGCCACAAAATACTGAGGAAGCTCAAGAACCTAAAGAGCAAGTGGAAGTATAAGCATTAGTTCAACTGTCGAGTATAGTGACCTCTACACTATCTAAAACATCAACTACTACACTTGTACAATAGGTAATACCTACTCAAAAGGAGATTGCAACAACAACCCAAGAGATGCTAAGGTTGAGTGCTAAAATTACACCATTGGAAATCACATTGCTAAGTGTCAGGACACCTAGATCAAAGAAAATGAAGAAGAAGGTCAAGTTGCCTAGAAAGCTAGTGACATTAGATGAGGTCATTGTAATTCCTAAGTATGACCCTGATACAATAATATTTGATCAAATGCAAATATTGCAAGAATTATTGAAGAGGAAGACAAAGCAAGAGGAGCTACGAAGAGCAAATTGACAAAGGCATGTATTGCATGAAACAAAATATATTTTGGTTTATGCATTTGAGATTCATAATGTTAAAAAGAAGACATATATTATAGAACAATGAGTTCATATTGTTGAGAATGTCAATAATGATGATATTGAGGCAAATGAAAAAATCATGAGGTGGTTTGAGAAGGAATTTGAGACCAAAATTTTGGAGAAAGTTTTGACATAAATTGTTATTGAACAAGTTGAATTTTCCACCCTTGTACATACTTTAGAGGAAGTTATACAAAATATCTATTCTTTGCATGAGAAGCTTTGTGATGTTGATTTATTCACCTTGAAAAATCAAAAGTCTATTGAAAAATTTAAGTCAAATTTGAAGTCAACCAGATATTCTTTGAGCATGGATGCAAGTTCAAGCCCTATTCATTTTGATAGATTGACCTTTGCACAAGGGAAATTATTCAAGTTCATGGCTAAAGATTAAAAAATATGAGAAAAATTGATTTCTATTCAATATATGTTGATACCTCATTTGGAGGTGATGCAGAAAGAACTGACAGATGCAAACTATTTAGTTTAGAGAGATCTGCATCTCTCTCCAACACACAGTTTAGTGGATCTAACTACTAAGCTAGAGATCAAGATACAAGTTTTGGAATTTATCAAATCTAGTTCAGATCATGCATTGGATATCATTTTGAAGATATATAAATCATTTTTGGATAAGTATATACAATTTGGCCCCAAAAACCCCAAAGCCACAGGTGACAAAAATAAGGGGGAAAAATAGAGAAAATAATATACAAAGGGGAGATACTAATCATTTCATATATTCAAAGGGGAAAATAGATGAAAGATCAAAGGTATGACAATTTAATATTACTCATTTTTGTAGACATGTACATATGATGTAAGTAGTGAATTCTTTATGAAGATAGAGGCACAATCTAAGGGGAGTGCTAGTTTGTAATTTGGAATGTAATGATAAGTAATGACAAAGTATTTTTGTCACTAATGTCAAAGGGGGAGATTCTTGATCTCTACGTTATGTTTCCTATTAGTGTCAAACACTTAGTCATTTCCTAGGCATAGTTGGTTGGTCATCACTACAACCAAGCCACCCAATAAAGGTTGAATGATTATGGACTTGTTTATATTTTAGTCTCAGTCGAGCAAGTCTTAGGTTACTAAGCACCTCGATATGGACCAAGTGCCAGTATATGTCGAATAATGATTAGAAGTTAGTAGATGCTAAGCAAAGAAAAGTTAGTTCATGTCAAGTCATATAGACAATGCCAAGCATATAGAAGATGAGGGACAACATGAATATTAGTTGTGAGTGAGTATCAGGGTATTCAAGTGCTAAGTAAATCAGTTTTGGCTATTTTTGTGATGACACAAACACTTATGCAAACCATTTTAGCCAACTTATGCATGCAATTTTAAGATTTTAGAGACAACTAAGGAGTTGTTTATGCATATTTTAAGAGGTCATTAATCGCTATGCAAGGTGATCAACCAATTAAAAAAATGGAAGGACCAAGTGACAAAAGGGAGAAATCTGGATCATTTATTATGATCTAGAACCTTCTCTATGTGTTTATTTAAGGAAAAACATAACCCTAAATCAATGAGATTGTATGAGAAGGATTAAGAGAGAATGAAGAGATAATTTTACGAGTGAAGGAAGGCAATGTTTGATGAACAAAAGTAGAGATCGGATAGAACAACCTAGTAATGAAGGAAATAATGAAGCATATTAGATAAGGAGATCATATCAAAACTAAAAAGAGATGATATGTAATATAGCATCAATATGCTAACCGAAGGATCAAGTAATGATACATTCTAGCAAGTGAATAAGGGTAAGTCTCTTGAAAAAGTGTTCCTAACAAGCCTATTCAAATCTACTAACATAGTGCTTACTTAGTTGTGAGTTTAAATCCTTTAATCAAGGTAGATTGAATAAGTCTAGTAAGATCTTAAAGTGGGGTAGACCCCTTATAGGATAGATCATCAGAAGTGATCAAACTTTATAGCATTAACATGCACACCTTATTGTTGTAGTTGTGAAGATTTGTGGATGACATCCCCACCCTTGTTTTACCTTCACCTTGGAAGGTTTTTAGGTAATCAAATCTTTTGTATTATGTGTTTACATTTAATTTCATATTTATGCATGTGATGGATAAATAGACATTCATCTATTAATGGTGATATGATTCATGATGCTGACATGAAATGGGTTTATAGTAAATGCATTTGATTTGTTTCAATGAGTTTGAAGTTTTATAGATCCTGATTCACCCCTCCTCCCCCCCCCCCCCATATCAGTATCTTACTTTCCTAATAAGACTTCCAACAACAGTTGGTACATCATGTTAATATATCAATACATAAGACAATTACATCAAGAACTAAATTCTCATTTAAAAAACTAAAAAAAAATCCTCATAATCTATTTCCAACTCAAAACACATTTAACGTAATCATGATAAACAACACCCATTTCCATTATGTAAGTACTTAAATAATTCATATGCATGTCTATTATTCAAAATAAGATCAATTATAAATTTTTTACCAATTTTAATAAAATGCAAAAAAAATCCATTTCCATATGATTCCAGTTCTATAATAGTGAGCCACCAAACATTTCCTCAAAGTCCAATAGGTATAGTACATCAAAATCCATTTCTAGATAATGAAAATTAGTCTATAGTTGTGCATCAATTTACTACACATTGAAGTCTAAAAGGAGTTTGATTTCCATATGTATAAGAAAAATTTTAGTCCCCCAACTCAAAGAGATTCATTGCTTTAAATGGCCTTAAATAAAATTAAAATCTCCCTAATGTCACATTACTATGTATCAAACTTGATAACTAGCTATCTACATAAGGAACAAACTATTTGAAGGTTAATGTTTGTATATGCATACACTCTTCTGCACCCAATCCTAGCCTATCCTTAAATCATATGTAACAAACATGACCAATATAAATCATATAGCTTCCATAATTACTCCTGATTGTTGTATGGTTTAATGGGTCAAATATATTGTTTTGACTGTGTTGTTGAAACAAAATGTCATGTTGTCTCCTAGCACACATATAAAGCTTGCATTGATTATGTACGTAAAGAAAATGGATCAGGAGAAGACATTTATATTAGGTTAGTTCTTAAAAGAATTATTTATAGTTTGAGCATCATATTATTATGCTTACAACCCACTGAAATAAAATTATTTAAAACATTAGATCGGCAGCACACCAGAAACACCAAAACTCACATAATCTCAATGAAAGTGGCAGAAGAAGCATACAAGTTGGAGAAAAAGAAAGTTGATATGGTAGAAAATTCGGTAGCCATGCACTAATTTACATGGAATTTTTTCTAGTCATAGGAAATGTGAGACCTAGTTGAGGTGACTTCGACATAATTACAATACCATCCATAGGGTGTGCTTGTGTCATCAAAGAGAAGCTCAATGTCGTAGATCGATCCATTGAGGCAAGCTCCCCACCCATTGAAAATGTTCAAATTTCTCATCTCAAAGTAGTCATAGTTCTACCCCATGAGACCACCCCATGTGATTAAATCACTTATCAAAATCTTTGCAACATTCACATTGCCTAGTGCCAACTTATGTTCGATTTAATCTAGATTTTGAAGATGCTCTTTATGCAGACGTACATACTGTAAATATGGGTTTACACCCACACTTTAAAAGAAGTCATGATGTTAGTGTAAGAAAACTAGCAACAAATAATATAATTGTTTCCATATAACCCATAATAGATCTGATATATATATGCAATTGAAATCTACATACAAGAGAATAGACAACATACCCACAAAAAATTGTGACATAAGATATACCCTGGGAAACCCTCATTGAGGGAAAAACCTAGCCTCCAAAAGCATCCATCACCATGTATTATTCAACAAAAAATAGCATTGCAATAAAACCATGGAAGCCTTCAATGCCATAGCTACTACCAAACAATCCATGTGAACAAGCATGAATCTACACATTCCATGCCATGCTTCCAACCATCACAAATGCTCCCTTGGCTAACATGTCAAGTCTTGTCACACTCGACTCTTGCCTTTCTTTCTTTTGTCTATCTCATACAACAACTACCCTTTTGGTTGCTTATATAGTAGCAAGTCCCACAAAACTAGCAAGTGGTATTAAATAAATTGTGTGCTAAAACTATGTGTTGCCTAACCCATTTGTTGGAATTAACAAGTGGGAAGATAAACTTCTAAGAGGGGGGGTGTGAATCAAAAGTAACTAAATTTTACCTTTTCAAACTCTTTTAACTAAAATCATTCACATGCATTCAATCTATCTACTAAACTTGAAAGTAAAGACATGCATGAAAATAGACAACACACAAATTTGGTAACCTAGAAACCCTCCAAAATGAGAAGGTAAAACTGGGGTGGGGATGACACCCACAAAATATCACTACAACAATGTGTAACTATTCAAGGTTACAATGTTTGACCACTTCCAATGGTCTGCCTTGTGAAAGGCATGTCATGTTAAATACTTTTACACTCTGTCAAAAGTGACTTGGTTAAAAGATTTCACTACCCTACTAAAAGTAGGCCTAGTTAAAGGACTTCTGAACATTCACTCGGAATGCCACCCTGTTAAAGGATTTACAAATGGTTGCTAGGCCAACCTAAGTCCATAGGACTTTCATATCTAATACAATTGCTAGACAGTATTAGAAAATCTTTGACTTTATAGCTTTGCAATCTTCAATTGTTGATTCTAGATCCTTGTTCTACTATGTCACTCTAATCATTGCCTAATCTGATATGCCACTCTACAATGTTCTGATACTCTATTGCTCAATGGCTGGATTCTGCAATGCTACTCTATTCTTTACTAAGTTTCTAACCCTTATGAATTTTTCTATAGTTCACCCACACACTTCATTCATTTATGCATATAATGGGGTTTCATCCCCCTTTTAAAGATTTCGAAGACTTGGGGTTAGGTATGAATCTATGATCCATATTTATTCTTCATTTCCTACTCAATGCATGCTCTTTTCTTATTGGTTGCATGCCTTCTCCATTTTTATTACTGGTTGCATGTTGATTGCATAGGTAATGCAAAAGATTTGTTCTTATCCTTAATATCCTTCGAGATTCTTTTATGTCCACTCAAAAAATGGTTTACATAGGTGTTTGTGCAATCACAAACAACTATGTCCAATCTATATTATTCGACACTTGTTAACCCTGATGCTCGGTTCATGTAGAAAAATTGGCTAACTCGGTTCCTATAGCAATTATGTTCCACTCGGCTTCTATAGTGACTCAGTACCTATACTTTGCTTGGCACTTAAACTTCACTCAGCACCTGAAGTTCACTTGGCACCTATTGTAGTTTTGTCTAGCTTGGCACTTGAACTTACTCGACATCAACTGTTTACTCAACATCTATACATTTTTTACTTAGCATGTGTTACTAGCTTGGCATGAACTTAGTAAACACCTTAAGTGTGTTGACACGAAATAGTCAACACCTAATCTTAGGTTCAACAATATCCCCCTCTGACATGAGTGTCAAAAACACTTAGTAGTATATCAAAGTCTAATCTCCTCAAGTAAAATATTCATACAGTTCAACATATATACAAAACTTCAAAACTTCTCAAAATTCTATGAAAACTATATATATATACCTCAAAAGTTTTTTAACTCCCCCTGAGTTGATGTTCCATTTCTATTCCTATAACTATAACCAAAATTCTCATGCTCCCCCTAAGTTGATGTATATGTATACCTTGTACTTTGTATTTGTGTTTCCTTCCATTCTTATTTACAACTCCCCCAAAACATTATATCTCCCTCTTAATTATTTCTCCCCCTTATCTATATCTCCCCCTTTTTGACACTTATGTCAAAGGGTTCTAAGGATTAAGACCATATTTTTCAAAAAATGTTTTATTGACCTCCATAATCATCTTGAGAGATGCATCCCAATTGTCTAAAGCAATTTCCAATGATTTATGTTGGATAGTTGTCTTTGTTGCAAGATAAACAAGTCCTTCCAAAGTAGAAAGATTTGGGTCTTTCTTTAGTACATTCTTAGCATAAGCCTGCTCCTTGTGAAGTGCTTCCAAATGTGGAGTTATGGAGGATTATATCTGCATCAATTTGGCCTTAATATTGGCCTCTTCAGCTGTCAACATAGCTAATTCTTTTTGTGTGTGAAGCATTTGAGAAAAATTCTTCTCACTCTGAGTTGGATCTTTTGGGAGTTGAGTGTTGGAAATCTTTAGATTTCGCTCCAAGCTCATTATTCTTTGGCTTGTTTCCTATGTAAAGTATGAAAAATCACACAACTTTTTGTATAATGAGAATACATTCTCAAGTACTTTCTTTATTTTTTCAATCTTCTTCGCTAATTCAACCTATGAAAGTGCTATTTCACTAGATATTTTCTCATTAACTTTTCCTTCAAATTTCTTCTCAGACCATTCCATGAGTTTCACATTGGTTTCCTAGTCCTCATTAGTCACCTGTTATACAATATCTGTCAGATTTTCCAATATAGACTTGGTTTCATCAAGTGTCTAGAAGTTGAATGCATCAAGAAATATTTCTTTTATTTCTACCAGTGCTTGCTTCTACTTATACTCATTTCTGAGTATCTCTTGTCTTTTCCTCTTTTATAGTGCCTCTTGTACTTCATATATCTTTTGCTGGTTCATTGTCCTTGAGTCATAGCTTGGCATGACTATTTCTTCATCTAATGTAGGGTCTCCATAGTGAAGTACCCTTGTAACCTTAGTAGAGCTTGAGCCTGGTGTAGAGATTTGCAATGGAATTGCATCAATGCTCAACTGCTTTAGAGGATTTCCTGAGCTAGGCAAGTTTACCAATTGTTGTATTGCCTCCTACTCCTTAGGGTTTTTCTCCATTTCTTTCTCCTCTCCTTTATTGCCTTGATCAATGATGAAAATTTGAGGAGGTGCACCTTGGGTTTGTGTTGCAAGAACATCTTGTCCTGTTGATTCCTCTGTTGGCTCCTCAACAATAGTTATCACATTTATTGTAGAGTTAACCTTAGCAATTTTGTCTTGTATATCTTGCTCTTTAGGTTGATCTATTGTAGTTGTGGGACATTGTGTTGATAGTTCTTGTGTAGTTTCCTTCTCTCTTGTTATTGCTGCAACAACTTTCTATAGCTCATCAACACTCACCATAACTAGGTTTGTGCAAAGTTGTGCTTGTAATGTTGATTGGTGAAGGATCTTCTTGAGATCCTCTATAGTTAAAGGGTTGATGTTTTGATCTAAAGTGTCGGGAACATACTTTACAATGACTATAATTGTAGGTGTTGTATGTGGAGGACTAGGAGGTGCAATTGTGTATCTTGCACACTTTGCTCAATTTGTTGCTCCTCTTCACCATGTGTCTCCACTATCTCTTTTTCTATTTATTTTTCTCCTTCATCCTTTTCTTGTTCTCTTTCTTCTTCTTTCTTACTAGCCTCATTTTTATTTACATCTTTATCCTTTTTAGTGTTCTATTCCTCAAAGGGGTCTTCTTCTCCATCCTTGACAGTAGTCAAGCCATATATCAACTTCCACATTCATGTGGATTTCTCGACAACATCTTCAATTTGTTTCTACAAGATGCTGAAGGATCTATATTTTGGTGCAAACTTGCTCCAATGTTTCTTGTTTGCCTTAATGATTTGAACTTTAATCAATTCTGGCATGACTTAGGCCAATGTGGATTCTCTTATCTCTTTTCCCATTTTAAAACAATAATGCCACTTATTTTCAACAATTTCATATAATTCCTTAGGCATTGTATTTTCTAATTCAAGAGAAGTGTTCTTGAATTCTTCCATCATGGCATATACTAATTCTTCAATTTTATTCTAATCTTCTCTATTCAATTTATTAAAATCAATATATTTCAATCCAGAAAAAATTGTATTTTTCCTAACATTATCAGAAATTTTATTAATATTTAACTTAGGAGCATGGCTTACCACTCTAAATTGGTTGATATATTCAAACTCTGTCCTTTCCTCATCATTTGACTCTGGTTGTGCAACATATTTTCTCCTTGGTCTCTTTTGCATAGAAATAGTCTGCTTAGTAGTCTTCTTCTTTTCTTTGTCTTGTTCCTTGGCCTTTTGACTTCAAGCTCTTATGGTGGCTCTTGTTATTGGTACAGTTGGCTTGGCTTGGGTTGTCTTTGTGACCTTCTTTGCTTTAGGTTGGGCTATAGGCTGAGTTTTGGCCTTTCTCTTCTTGGGCTTGACTTGAGCTAGTTCTTCCTCGGCACCTTCTTCCTTTTCTTCATCCTCACCTAAGCCTTGTGTCAATGCAAGAGGTTGATGTTCCTTTTCATCATCATCATCATCCTCTTCCTCATCATCAACAACTTCACCTTCTACTTCTTCTACAGTGCCTTGTCCAAAATTTGCTTTCAACTTCTTCACAAGCTTATCTTTCTTCTTTAAAGTGGAGGCAGTCTTCAACTCCATATCCACTTTGGATCTCACCACATCATATGTTCCAAAATGTGGTGCATCCTTGTCAATTTTCCTCTACAAGCAATGTTGTGCTCATTGTTGATGCTTCATCAATGTTTAGCTCATATCCTAATGGTCTTAGCCATCTAGTCCTTGGAATTGTTGCTTGGATATAAGTATAATCAATATCAACTAAGAAATAAATATCATTGATGTGTTGTTCCACTAGGGAAACTGGTATCCTTAGTCTTTTCTTCATGGATTTCTTGAAATCCTCAAAGTAACTAGTCATTAGAGATTCAAAGTTGTCTCCCATTTTCTCAATGTACTCATTGATTTGAGTAATAGCTAACTTATCTGATTTCCAATTTACTTTGCCAAAAGAGGGAAATTCTTCCAAAACATAGAAAAGTATACAGATTAGAACTGATCCAAACTTACACTGAGCACCTTTTGATCTTCTTATTGCTCCTAGATTATCCATGATCTGTTATAATAACAATTCTACTAGATCATATGTATGATCTTTCTTGACAATTTTGTAGGCCATATCCACAGCAATGCATAAAACACTATTCAATCTGTTTTATTGATAGAACTTGTGAGATATGATTCTTACTGCAAAATTTAGAAGGGGATCTATGATTGTATCAATGGTCATGCCCCTTTTGTTTCATTTTGCCCTGGTGTTCTTTTCAATAGCTTCCTTAGAATCACTTCGCAAGGTCTTGTACCGATCTAGGGTTGAAAAACCTATAACCCTATGCATGATTCTCTTCATTATCTTGATTGGTACTCCTTCTAACCATAAACAACCATTATGTATCCTACTTAGGACAATTCTTATCCATTCAATTTTTAAAACTATGGGGAAAACTAGGGGACGGGTTAAGCCCTTTCTTTCAACTATTTGAAATTCTTCCTTTAGCACTCCATTTTCACACAGTTTATCATATGCTTGATGAATCTCCATGTCTCCTATTGCTCCTACCTTTCAATTGTAACATTTCCTAACATCTTGCACCATCACGACTTTGGGTAGAATCATGGATAGTGTGTCGGCGGGGTCATTCTTATATGCAACTTTTGGAATCAGCCTAAAATCTGGTTGTTTAACCTCATTTCTAACTAACTGAACCTCGAAACCTTCCTTTTCCTTATGTTTTTTAGAATTGGAAGCCATATTACAAATCTAGGGTATCAAAAGATATTTAAACTTTATAACTGCACAACTCGACACTTGAGGAATACCTTAGATCGATGAAAATGGTGCTTGTTCTTTGTTGAAATCGATGCAAAAGCTTCAATTTATGTTCATCAATCACTTCTGTGCTCTTCTTGTTCTTGATGTATGCTTGAATGATGAGAAATGATTGAAAAATTGACCTTATACTCTTCAAAACATAGCATTAAATGCTTAGTGCGTATACAACTGTACACTCGGCTCCTTAAGGATTTTAGCATAACTCAGCTTCCATTGGCTTTCCATCACTTGGCTCCAACTAAATTTCCTCTTTACTCAACTTCCATTGTCAACTCAGCTATGACCAATCACTCGGCAATTAAGGATGGCTCAGCAATACTAGTGTAAACTTTGAATTTCAACTTTGCATCTCTGATCATGTTGATCTCTTATTTTTAGTACTATCTTATTTAGGAACTGATGTATGATAAAGCTTAGTAAATTAGTCCCTCATGTCTTCTATCTGTTTAGTTTGATGAAGTGTGATCACTTGACTTGTTAGGTGAAGTGATCCCTTCATTTGATGTGCTAACCTCATCTTTCTTCTTCCATGTTTTGTTCATTTCTCCTCTGATGTGTTCAACATCTACCTTCTCTTTCCCTTTGTTGACTTCTAACTTGGGTGCCTTTGACTTTTTTGGGCAATTCCTACTAATATGACTAGTCTTCAAGCAATTGAAACATGTAGTTTGGCTCAACCATCTATTGTAATTCCCTCTGAAATGTGTCCTTATGCAATTTTCAAGAATTTTTCCATACTCCTGACAGTAATGATAGCTATACCTAGTGTTTTAGTCCCAATTGTAGTGATGACCATGGTTACCTTCCCTTATTACCTGATTTGATGGCCACATAGGCTTTGACCTGCACTTAAATGCTCTATGTCCATACTTCTTGAAATTGTAGTAGTGACCTTCAATTTTTGGTGTTCTAATAGTCCTAGTCATGCATTGATGTGCTTGATGTCCTTTTTTTTGCACTTATGACAATAACTTGCATTCTTAGGTTTATCCTGCTGATGGGCATTCTTTCTCTTGCATACATTAGAAGTATGTCCCTTTTTACCACAGAAATGAAAGGTAGTTTTAGTGTTCTTAACTTTGTTACTCCTTTCTTCTGCAATTTTTGAGGACTGTCCTTGTTCAGTGCTACTGTAACCAAGTCCTGAAGTATCATTACTAGCCCTTGGTGATTTAAGTAGTTGCTCAAAGTACTTGATGGCCTCATTGGGTTTTTTGAAGCTCTCTGCAATCTCCTTCTCTCTTTTTCGGTCATTTTGCATCTTTAGTGTAGAGATCTCAATATCCTTCATATTTAGCTCATGATGTGCATTCATCATCTGGCTTAAGGTGTCTAGCTGCATGTTGAAAATTCTTTCAAACTCAATTGACTTTTCTTCCAATCTATTGGTAAAGTTTCTCTTGTCTTCTTCTAGCATGGCCTTGTCTTCAATGGCTTTTTTCTTCTGTTTAGTAACTTCACAAAACATTATGGCTTGTGATTCTTGTTCAAGCTTGAGTATTTTGATTTCTTTTGCTTGAGCTATATTCTTCTCCATCAGGTCTGCTATTGCTGCATCAAATTCTTTGGAATCTCCATTTGAAAACAGATTTGAGGTGTCAATCTCCTTGTATTGTGTGTCATTCTCAGCTATGGCAATTTCTTTTCTTCTTTTTAAGGATTTTCTCACTTCTCCTCTAGCTTCTTCCAAAGCATGTAAAGAAAGTTGTATGTCAATGGCCTGATTCTCTATGATCTTCCCAAGTTTGTAGACTTCCATTTCCAGATCTTTTCTCCAAGCTATAAGGCTCCTTCTTGTGAGAACTAGTCTTTGATACCAATTGTTGGAATTAAAAAGTGGGAAGATAAACTTCTAAAGGGAAGGGGGGGTGGGGGGGGGGGGGGTGAATTAGAACTAACTATCTTTTACCTTTTCAAATTCTTTTAACTAAAATCATTCACATGCATTCAATCTATCTACTGAACTTGAAAGTAAAGATATGCATGAAAATAGACAACACACAAATTTGGTAACCAGAAACCTTCCAAAATAAGAAAGTAAAACTGGGGTGGGGATGACACCCACAAAATATCACTGCAACAATGTGTAACTATTCAAGTTTACAATGTTTGACCACTTGCAATGGTCTACCTTGTGAAAGGCATGTCCTGTTAGAGACTTTTACACTCTGTCAAATGTGACCTGGTTAAAGGATTTCACTACCCTACTAAAAGTACGCCTGGTTAAAAGAATTTTGAACATTCACTTGGAATGCCACCCTATTAAGGGATTTACAAATCTTTGACCTGATAGCTTTGCAATCTTCAATTGTTGATTCCAGATCCTTGTTCTACTCTATCACTCTGATCCTTGACTGATCTGATATGTCACTCTACAATGGTCTGATGCTCTATTCCTCAACAATTGGATTCTACAATGCTACTCTGTTCTTCACTAAGTCTCTAGCCCTTATGAATTTTTCTATAGTTCACCCACACACTTCATTCATCCATGCATACAATGGGGTTTCATCCTCCTTTTAAAGATTTCAAAGACTTAGGGTTAGGTATGAATCTACGATCCATATTCATTCTTCATTTCTCGCTCAATTCATGCTCGTTTCTTAATTGTTGCATGCCTTCTCCATTTTTCTTATTGGTTGCATGCTGATTGCATAGGTAATGCAAAAGATTCATTCTTATCCTTAATATCCTTCGAGATTCTTGTATGTTGGCTCAAAAAATGGTTTACATAGGTGTTTGTGCAATTACAAGCAACTATGTCCAATTTGTGTTACTCGACACTTATTACCTCTAATGCCTGACTCATATAGAAAAATTGGCTCACTCAGATCCTATAGAAATTCTATTCCACTCGGCTTCTATAGTGATTCGACACCTATACTTTGCTCGGCACTTAAACTTCACTCGGCACCTGAAGATTGCTTGACACCTAAAGTTCACTCGACACCTATTGTAGTTTTGTCTGGCTTGGCACTTGAACTTACTTGGAATCAATTGTTTACTCAGCATCTATACATTTTTTACTCGGCATGTGTTACTAGCTCGACATGAACTTAGTAAACATCTTAAGTGTGTTGACACGAAATAGTCAAAACCTAGTCTTAGATTCAACACCATTGACCCCACATTTAATATTGGACATTGATTTCTTTTCTCCAATATTAAATAATTACATCAAATATTATCACAATGTTACAATATAACTCATCAAGTATATCTCACGGAAATCTTTACATGTTGCACATCCATCTAGGTGCAACATTACATAATAAAATAAAATAATACAATATAAAAATACCATGTAATGTATGCAACACCCATTATTTTAACAATCTCCTACTTGTTATATACAATGCATAGGGCCAATCCATAGCCACATAAATAAACAAGGAAACAATCCCTCCCAGCACATCCACCATCATGGATCAAAGTACACCATGTGCTCCATCCTGGTATCTGCAACAAAATCAAAGTATCCAACATCTCAAACATGAATGAAGCCACTTTCTATTATGTCACTACCACTGGACATACATAGAAGCCATCCAAAGAGAAAGGCACTCAACTTGTCACATTGGAAGATCGTAGAATCATGTATGAACTAAAATGTGAAGCACAAAAAACCTGATCCAAAGGTAATCATATGTATCTTTAGTTGTCAAATATACATAGCTGAAATGACACCCACATCAAGTGCTAAGCCATCCAACTATCCATACCTCCAAAGGTATACCAAGAAAATCTCACATCATCAACATATCCAATCTGTAACCTGCAATCACAAGCCTCAAGAGAAATACCTATCACATATATACCAAGAAGCCCCCACTACAAAAGATAATGCCAAATCTATAACCAATCCACTCACAACATCTCAAAGAAAAGAATCCATGTAGTCTCAAGGATATCCACAACATATTAACTAATAACCTACAAGAATAACTCTCATAAAAAATCTCCAACAGTCTCCCAAGTTCTCCACAACCAAAAAAGAAAAGAGATAAAGGGATAATCATGTCATCTCTCACATGACATACATGAACACAAACTAGTGATCGCAATCTCCAACTAATCTTAAACCCAATCTAAGAAAAACTAAACATCCAAGAAGATAACCAAGATCGAAGAGAAACCATGCAAATCATAACATGTATCATGTCCTTCTATACACATCTCTAGATGTAAATTGTGCAAGTATGATCTCCTCCATAAAACCCCAACCAAGAAGCCTCAACAACACCCAAACCATACCATATATCTAATCATGGATGTAAGCCCCTCATAAGAAGATCAAACTCTAAAACCATTCCTAATCCAGGGAATATTCCCAATATAAAACTATCTCCCAAACTCAACCATTATAACAATATATGCACATGGAGATAACCAATGCTAAACCATATCTCAAATGAACCCTCCAAAACTAACTCATATACCATAGCTCAAAATCCATATCCATGAAAGATAAACATAACTATAATGCACCTAAGAGAAACAATGGGCTATACCTCTCAAGTAGCAAACCACTAAGTAAACCAAGAGTGGGGAATGAGAATGCTCATCAAGATATCCAAACCTACAACCAAGACTCATCTAAGAACAATCTCGTCTCAAGTCCATATCAAGTGAATGCCCCTCGGACTTCCTGTTGAAACCATCAATTGTACCAATAAACACATCTCTAATCCAAGAGAAATTATTATCACCACCATCTCTAAGTATCCATGAGTACCTATAAATAATCAATTCATGCCAACTCCAAATACAACATAGCAATATCATGAAGTATCCAACAAATGATCAATGTACTCAATACCAAGAAACTAAACCAAGATCAATGTCAAAGTTCCAACCATGGCCTTAGGAACATAGACATGGCAACATGATCTAAACCATCTCAACCAAATAGATAACATGCTCCATATGAACATGCTTTAACATGTCAAAACTCTAAATGTGTATCAAGAGTATACCATGACATAATAATGAAACTATCCTCACGCCAAGGATAACATGTCAAATGAAAGCATAAACCAAACCTTTACCAAGAACCCCATTAGTCTTCAAGATGTAACTATCTTTCCACACACCATGAAGAAAAACATCTCCATATACCATGAAGAACCATCTCCACACACCATGAAGATAACAAGTGCACCATGCAAATGTCAAAGATGCTTCTGTAGTAACAGGATCTAAGACAAACCTCCAACATCTGTAAATACTCAATCATTATATCAATGCCAATAACTCCCACTCAAGTGTGGTATCAAGTCATCCATGGCATCATAAAATCCATCTCCTACATGAAGATCTTCCAGGTCTACACTCACACAACCAAAGTGTTATTACCAAGTGAAACCAAGATCTTCAAACCAAGAAGATACAAATCAAACCAGGAACTAATCCTGCACTATCACCTCATCATTGTCACAAGCTCCCACTAAATTGTATATCTAATCTATCCATGACATCATGATGAAAAACCATCCTCTAACCATGAGAATAACCAAGGCATCAAACCATCAAAGAACTCAAAGTGCACATCATGAGCTCCTCAAAAGGAACCAAATAATCATGATCCTCAACCAAGAAGATATGCCACCATAACCAAACTAAGAATCCAAACCAATGAACATCAAGAATGTACCTATATATCCAATCATGTCATGCCAAAATCCATGACACCATGATCACATCCATGAACCAAGCATCTAACTCTCAAAGTTTGTAACCTGTCAGAATAAAATAGTCAACCAAAATCCTCCACTATGACCATACCTGGTAACAACATCTCATCTCTTCTACATGAAGAAAAATTAGCACATCATGTGACTTGTGGCATAAACAACCCAAATCCAAGCCACCAATCTGAATATGCATCACTAATGAAAGATCAATGGGCAAAGACAATTCAAAACCAAGCCATAAATGTATCCTAAAAGTATAGACCACTTACAACACAGCACAACTTATAGACCAAACAAGCCATCATGCATATCCAAACCAAACACTAATAACTATATCATCATGAGACCAATCTGAGATATGAGCTGAGTATGCAATGACATCAAATCCAAATCTCCAAATAATACAATGTCATCAACTCACAATGTTACTATAGTCAATATATATCATACATTGTTTAGATCAATATATCACCAAATAAATTGTGCCAAACCTTAAAAAAATCTAAACCAATCAATACAGCTCTCCAAGAGCTTTATGTTGACTACTTGAAGTCCAAAATCTGACTCTATATGCCCAAGTTATGCCCTAATCTGTACTCAAAATAAATAACATCTTATTTTTAAGCTCTTAAAACTTTAAAAAATGTCAAAGTCAGAATATAAAACCTACACCAAGTTGTAGTGCTTTGAATTATCTTTCCAACACCTATAAGAAGTCCAAAATCTAATATCCTAAGAGAACGTTATGACCATTTTACTAAAATAGTCTTTTTAACCATTTTCACTACGATTTTTCACTTTTTTTTGACAAAAAATTCGACGGGATTAAATTTGATGCCCATTAGGGACTGAAACTAAAAACTTTTGTATTTTGATATCAACATGACCAACCTTTTGGCAATATGGTCAGTTAGATGTCTTGATGGTTGTCATTTATGGCGCATTTCATTTATGCATTCAAAGACAAAAAAATTATCTAAGTATGAGACAGTTTGCAGGAGTACAATGAATAGATCTTAACAGTACAGACGATGCACAAAGAGTTAGCTTATGTGTAGTTGAGGAAAGGTTTTTAACATTGTCATGATGACATGTACCATAGCACATATGTGTACAATCAGTACGATGCAAGTTATAGTAAGTTTAACTATGTTGGTATTTAACAGTACAAAACAAAACATAGCAGAAAACAGAGTTGTATGACTTTAGGAATTATTTTAATTTCAAAATAATTACTAAGCCATGTTAAGCTGATTATGTGGATATTATTTCAAGTGTGTTAAGACATGTAAGACTACTGAGTACAATTTTTGAATGAGCAAGATATAAGTAAAGATCTTATGTTGTGTAGATAGAGTGTGTATGTGAAAGTGTGTTGCATAGTGAAAGTATGTTATGCACAGATATTGTGGAAGTTTCATAATTAGATATGACATGTGAACTACTATGAGAACCATCTGCAAGCCTTATATGATGCAAAATCTAATGTAAGATCAGAGAAAATGTGAGTTACAATAGCAAGCAAGTATTGTATTTATATCTATCTTGCAAAGGAATTGAATAATTGCACACTAGGGCAGTGGGCTCTTCTTGTATAAATTGCAATTGATCTACCAACTCCTAATAGGTTTGAGGCTTCTAACAAGGCCTAGTTCTCTAACAAGGACTCGAGACACTATATGTACTTCATCGACTCCTAATAGAGTCAATATCCTTAACAAGATCCTATTATTTAGTGAATCATCTAGTGGGTATTATCCCCACTGGAGTTTTCCCTTGGCTAGGGTTTCCCTAGTTAATGAATAATGGTGTTACAATTTATCTATGTGTATGGTTATATTTACTATTTAGCATTGTTAGTTTACTTTCATATGCAAGATATAAAGTAATTAACAATATTCAGTTATGGTCAAAAGTTTGTAGAATACCAATTTAGCCCCCCTCAATATTATCTATTTCTAACAATTGGTATCAGAGCAAAATTACTTTGAAGAGGCTTAACAACTTAAGTAAGGTACCAATGAATATGGAATAGTTGAAGAAGAATCCCTTGAATAGATTGACCTTCTTACTGAAGAAAGAGATAACCTGAAAGATAGATACAGAGATGCAAAAGTTTACATTGGTAAACTGAAAGGTGAAACTAATGATCTTAAATTTGGCAAGGAACCTTTTACACAGATTAGTAGTAATGATGATACAGAAAATATCAAGAAAGAGAATGAGATCTTGAAACATGAGCTGAAAATTGTTGAAGTAAAGTTGAGTCTTAAGACTAGTGACAATAAGAGTGAATGAGATCTAAAATCTAAGAATGCAAACCTTAGATCCCAGTTAAGTGAAATGACATCTGAATTAGATTCTATTAAGATAGAGCATGCAAAGCTAGAAAAATACAACATCATCGTGAAAGGAGAGTTGACACAAACTAAACAATAGTTAGAGAAACTTTACAGAAGTTCTGAGAAAATTGATGAACAAATATTTCATCAAAGACCTTCTTATGCCAAGACAAGCCTTGGATATCTTCTTGAAGAGAAGTTGGGAAAGAAAGATGAGATTAGGATAGAACTGGATCCTATAACAAAATTTCCTAAAGAAAAGTTCAAATGGTCTAATGAAGTTGAGAAAATTAATTTGATAGAGAAATTTGATTAACCTAGGAATATAGAGCAAGTTGAAGAACCTAAGAAAGATGAATTACCTAAAGAGGTAAGACATGAATTCAAAGGCAGATGCTACATATGCAATAAAATTGGCCATATAAAGAGAGATTGTACAAGTAAGTCTTTTAAACCTATTACTAACTTCTGTTGTTGTAATTGTCATGGTTATGGACATAAGGTAGTAGAATGTAAGAAACCAAAGTTTTTTTATGATAATAAGAATAGTAGAATGTTTAGGAATGCTAACCCTACATGTAATGGAAGAAGTAGATCTATAAGCAGATCTAGTGATGGAGAGAAACATGATGCTAGGAAAAAGTAGTTTGTTTGTTACAAATGTAACAATCCTGGACATATTGCAAGGAATTACAGAGATCTTGAAAATTAGAATGCGAACAATCAGAAGAGAAATGCACCTGTATGTCAGTTATGCAATAACTTTGGACACATAACAAGATTATATAGAATAGACAAAGGGAACTTCTATAGGAACCCTAATCACATAAGAAACAACAATAGGAATGATAGAAGGAATGAAAATGGAGGCAACAACAATCAAAAAGAAGTAGTCAAGGAACATGTTGAGGAATTCAAAGAAGCATTTGTGAAGGCTAGTAATCCAGAGAGTTCACACACAATATTGGAAGAGCAATTCTTTGATGCACATGATGGAAAGTTGAAGTCATAGATTGTTTGTGACTCAACCTATCTAAATTAAGCTATTACAAAAGTTGCAGAGCATCAGTGGTCAAAATTGATGTTAGAGAGTGAGTTAGAGATTGTGCATTTAACAAAAGGTAGAAGACATAGAGAGAAAGCTATGATTCAGTGCACAAGTCTTGATGTGATTCCAATAAGTAGGAATTGTAAGATCAAGGTCACTGGTAAACAGATACAGTATTCTAAGTTTGTAGTAGATACACATTTATTGTGTAGTATGATTTGAAATGATTTAAGGATCACAAGAAGGATTTGATGTACCATTTGTTCATGCAAAGAGCCTTGAGAAAATTGAATAGTGATTTGACAATAATTGAAGTGCGAAGTAAGTTTGTGAAGACAAAAGTTGCAGAAGCCCTGAAATTGTGAATTTGAGGTATTTTACGGAGTATCAAATCCAGTTTCTTGAAGCATTTATAGTTATAAAGGAATGGCTAGTCAAAGAGTGCATGATGTTAGTGACAAACCAAGGTATGAGTTCAAGGAATACCCATTTATTTCTTTATTAGATGATCCTGTAGGCACATTTTTGTAAGTTCTGAAAAATGTGTTACATGTAGAAGATGTAAGGAGTTATATACATTGAAAAATTGAGAGCATAGGTAATGAGGAAATTCACAAGGACTTAGAAGTCATGTGTAATAATGACTTATCCCTAAAGTCTAAGTATGGGCACCTTGAAGATTTGGATTTGGTAAAGTATATGTTTTGCACAGAATTTGACAATCACAAGTGGACCCAAATTATATTGAGAAAAATACATGATGATATGTTCTGGTTAGGTGGTGTGTAGATTGTCATTAACAATGACCTAATCCATAAGGTTAAAGGATTTAGCAATAAATATTGTAATCTTGTTAATGAAAAAAGTGTCAGAAAATTAGTGGAGACAAACCTAGAAACCAAGTTCTATAGAAGGAATATGAAGGTTGATCCTATTCAGGATAAAGAAGTCAAATTGTTGACCAAAATCTTAGGGTACAAGTTGAATCATGGATCAAGGGTAAACTTTGTACCAACTAGATTCCTTATACAACATATGTGATGGTCGTTGGAAGGAGAAAAGTAAATTTGTTCGACATAGTTAGAGTGCAACTATTGGATAACATTACAAAGATAAATAAAACTAAGAGCACGATATTTATAGTTGAGTCACATTGACTCATTTGTTCTTTTATGTTACTAAGAAGTTTCCTGGAGTGATAAATTGGGATAGCAACGAGTGCACAATGAAGATTGTAACTCAAAGCTATAGATCTAAACTTGAGAATTTCAGAGACAATGATATTGACAGGATGATGAAGAATTTTTAGTCTAAGATGAAATTAAGGTATATGATACCTCTTTTTGGCCTAGTTTTCCACATAAAATTTTCTAATACATCCTCAGTGAAAATTCTAGTTCCTTTTCAAGAATTAGGGTTTTGTAAATCGTTGTTGACCTCAAAAAAATCCCTAATTTTGTTAATGTTATTTTTCCAACAATTAAATCTTGCCCTAGAGGGCCTTTGAGTTAGGTTTGCATGGTGTGTTTCTTTTTAAAAAGGAAGTGCATAGGAAAAATCATTTTAATGCTTTTCTTCTTTTTTCAAGGTACTTTTAAATCTTATTTACATTACCCAACATTGCCCTAAGGTCCTATAAAAGTTTTTAGCCCAAGCTTTTATCTTAATATTTTGCAAGTTTACGTATTAAGTTTGAAAAATTGGTTAAGTATGATGACCCTTGATCTTCCTTAAGATCAAGGGTTGTTTCTATGTCAACAACAAGAGTTGCAAGGTCTTTACTCTTGGTGACATAGCAACAAGGTGACACCTATCCATGGGAACCATTCAAGAGGAGTAAGTTATCAAGAGTGATTTCTATGTTGTAGATCAGATGGAAAATCGACGAGCCCCACTTTATTGCCAAAGGAAGTTACAAGGTTTTTATGCTTGGCGACATAATGAGAACCCACCACGTAGATATGTGGCGGGACCAACCCTTGCAAAAAATGTTGCAAGTTCTAGGTCATCAAAGGTTGTCCATATGTCAAATTTCCATTTGCTATAAGGAATATACTTTATAGGGATAAAATGTTTGTCTGCAATATTAGATCTTTGAAGATCGATGGTGATCACTTTGTCGCCAATGAAAGTTACAAGTTTTTGATCCTTGGTGACATAGTTACAACCTGACACATGTCTAGATACATAAATGAGTGCCATGTAAGTTGCCAATGAGGAAAGAAAGGGCTCACGTGTTAAAACTCAATTGGATTGACTACTAACTGGGAAGGTTGAAGCCAAGTTAGAAGGCATTTTATTTCTTAATCATCGGATTCTTCTAAAATTGATGACTATTTACAAAATTAAAGCTCCTCATGCAAAATAAAACAAGGAATGTAGTGCAAAAAATTGAGAAATTCCTCATACAAATATATTTTTTGATTTCCTAGAGCCAAGACCTATTCAAGAACCTATTTTTTTGCCTAGTTGAATTGTAAATTTTTTCTACATCGATGATTCATTGTAACATTCAGAGAAGAAGTAAGAAAGCCAAGTAAGTATCTTTGTCCACATATAATTAAAAGAATTTTGGTCTCTCCTCATTATTGTTCCAGTATTCCTCCAAAAAAGGGTTTCTTTGGGAAGGTAGAATATGCTAGTAAAAATATTCATGATGATTTTCTAGAGCAATTAAGTGAATCAACTAATGAATCTGCCCAAATAAAGAAATTAGTTCCTGTAAACCCTAGGGTTTAAGTTGCAAATGGTTTATTTGACAAGGGAAATTGGTCTAGGGATGTCATAACTTCTAAAAGAGGGTTACAATTATTTAAAAAGTGGTTTTCAGAGAGGAAGTTGTTTGCTACCCATAAATTTTTTTGGAATTTTGACTTAGGTAAGTTAGTAGTTACTGGAGTTTTTATGGATTCAAACCTCCTCATAGCTGTAGCCCAAAATTATGACCCATTGGTTAGGATGGTGAGGAGAATAGATAGGGAATGCTTGATGAGAATTACTGCAGAAGAAATATAAGAAGTCTTTGGAATGGACCCGACCACATATTATCATGAGGTCATTGATTTCTAGGGATTGGAGAAAGAATACTTGTCTTGCAAGGATCAATTTAGGCAAGGGTCACTAAGAGGATACTTGGCCACAATTAGAAATTTACTTTTTTCAAAGCATCAACTAAAGAGCCTTTCAAGAAATAGTTTTTCAATTCTAGGGCTATTGATATCTATATGACTTTGTGCAAGGTGTTTGGTGAAGATGAGAAAGAATTTGTACCAATAAGGTTTATGCATATGATGGTATAAATCTCTTATTTTGGTGTGGATATTATCTTGATTTTGCATCTTTTCTAGCAGAAGAAATTCACATAGGTCTAATTGGAATTGCAAAGGGAAAACTTCAAAAAAAAAATTAGTTTCTTCTCTCTATTGATGAATATGTTTTTATATAAGGGGTTACTTTCTTTCAAAAGGAAATGGTATTGACAAGAGAATATGATGGAGAATCTTTGCCAGTTCAATTGTGGAGTGCAAATATGACTTGGGATGCATAGAAGGCCAGTTTTGTAAGGTTTGATAGATATTTTGCATCTAGATTGAGAAGCCTATTCTTAAAAGATAACCCTAGGATACCTAAGGCATTCCTAGATTTCATCAAGCCTATGGATAACCCTACTAGTTTGAAAGTTTCCCATAATTGGGCAGACATCATACCATATCCAATGTCAATAGTTTTCAAAGTATATGGATTCCAAGGAACTCCGCATGTGTTTTCCTACCAAGTACCTCTTAAGGTGGGAATAACTAAGATGTTATGGTAAATAGGTGGTTTGGAGGAAGCATAATTGACTGGTAGGTCTAGAGGCTCTATTTTCCCATCTTGTACAATTGCTCATCAGTTCATAAGTACAAAGGGTGGTTGGTTATTTCTATATAAAAATTTAGACCAATACAAAATGGCTATCCCCCATGCTC
This sequence comes from Cupressus sempervirens, assembly GCA_028749045.1. NCBI lineage: Eukaryota > Viridiplantae > Streptophyta > Pinopsida > Cupressales > Cupressaceae > Cupressus > Cupressus sempervirens. The sequence continues at coordinate 46,145,828 of CM053793.1, read as the reverse complement.
ATTTTAATGATAGTGAAGGATTTTTTGAAATATTCAAACAAAGGGCTAAGACTAGTACTCAAAAGCATCAACCCTATTTTCTTGGAGATGTAATAAGAAATGAATTCTCTCTCCAAGAAAAAGAGATTAAAAAAGAGAGATGGAGAGTTTATTCTAGGGTCTTAGAAGTCATTAATTGTTTTGATAAAGATTATAGTCCTTTGAAAAATATAAAGGCAACACCAGACAAGTTGAACATGTTGATGATCACCTTTCCAGAGATTGTGGAAACTATGAATGAAAAGAAGACCCTTTTCATCAATTCTTATCCTGATAAGGCAAGAGAAGTAATGAAAAAGTTATCTTTTACCCCTGCGGTAGGATCAGGGCAATTGGTCATTCGAAGGGGGCTTGGCTATAACATTATCAAGAACAAAGAGCATACATCTGATAAGGGGAAGCAAATAGTTGGGTCAACTAGTGCTACTTTGGAAGAGAGGCTTGAAGAGCCAAGGCCTAAGAGGCAAAATATAGAAGAAAAGCAAGTGTCCCAAATAGAAGAATACACACCCACTCAATATCCATTGCATTTAGAAGATGAAAAACTTACTAAAGAACAAATGAAACAATTAGGATCCTAAGAGGGAGTGTTTATTAGTGTTGTAGAATTAAGGAAGGAAATCCTTAGGAACTTCCCATGCCTAGCCTTGAGCTAACTATTGTGAATTATAGAGGAAAGGAATTAGACCCAATGGTAGAACAAGCTAGTCATGAATTTCTTTCAGATGACAGTTTCATCAAATCAAGAGCTTTTTACCAATTTGCATGGAGAACAAATATTGAACAATTTGAAGAAAGGTGTAATAAGAGGAAAGGAAGAGAATCCAAAAATAGAAGAGGTAGCCATACAAGATCAAATAAAGGATGAAATGTTGCAAGAGTTTAGAAGTTTGACCCCTGAAGAGGGAAGAAGAATGATAAAATCATCTAGGGTTTTGCTTTTACCAAATTGGGATATTATAGATGTCGTGGTTTTTAATATTTTCAACAAGAAGATAAGTTTTGAAGAAAAGGTGAGAAAAGGACTTAGAGGGGCTAAGTTCAGTGAAGATCATGCTACCTTGGTAATTTGGTCTTTGAGAAGAGGATCCATAAATAGTCTTTCTCAGCTTGATGATACCAGAATGATTGGAGAGTTGATTGTTTTAGATTACGGTAAAAACAAGTTTTGAAGGGACCCTGAAACCCTTACACATCCTCAAAAAAGGAAAAAACAAGCCATCCAACAAGAAAGAGCCCATAAACCTACTGAAAAGTAGCATCAAAATAAGGTTTTACAGGGACCTGAAACCACGAATAAACTCCAGCTAAAATACCCAAGTTTTACAAGGACCTGGAACCTATAGTACAAGTTAAAAACTAAAATTCAGAAAATAGGACCAAACAAAGGAACCAAAAAAACCAGCCAACAAACAGGACCTACACAGGAACCTGACCAAAAAAGAAGATCAATGAAACTATTGCAATTCTGTAATCATCTTCATACCCTCCTTTCCAATCTTAGTTGTGTCCTAGATGGAGTTAGCAACCGAAGAAGCAACAGTTATCAAAGCTTTTTTTCTCAAACTCTGTCTTGTCCTCTTGCTTGGGCCCTCTGAAGATATAGTTCCTTCATTAACTCTTTTACCCAAAGTCACCACAACTGCACAGATGGTTGAGGTAACTTGCTCCATTTTTGTTCCACTTTCCCTGATGAGCAGTCCAAGATTCTGCTCATAATCCTTTAGTTTTTTTGGGATATCTCCCATTTTCACCTCCATGTGTTGAATAATAGCCCAGTCAACCTCCTAGTTATGTTGCAAGGTATCCACTTTCTTCTTCAGCCCCATTATTTCATTATATAACCAGGAGTCAACCTGAAGGAAAGAGTCAACTTTTTATTTAGCAGAGTGAAGGAAGGAGAGTTTAGTTTCCCTCACCAGGGAGTCACCCGCATCATCAGTAGTGTTGTGTAGAACAGGGCCATTTTTATCAATATGAATCCCCCCATCCAACGGCTCCACCTCACCAGGCTCCACTTGAATATGGTGGCTCTGGCCATCCTTATCATGTCCCTCAGTCTCCTTAAGAGGAGTGTAAGCTTTCCCCATGTTTTCCTCCTCACTCAAAATGGCTAAATCATCAATTTCTTTCTCTTTATCACCTCCCCCATACACGATATGAGTGTCCTCATTTTCAGACTTTCTCTATTCCGAATTCACCTCAGTAGTATCTTCCTCTCTCCCATCCTCATTATTGTCTTTTGAATCTAGGTAACCATCCAGGTTAGAGCTAAACTCCCCAGCATCCATCCCTTCCTCTTCCTCAGGGGCATCCTTATCTGATCCATTAGTGCTCTCCACCTCAATATCCTCTTCCTCAATTTTTTTTTAAGAACTGGAGGGTTTCAATTTAGCCTTTATTTTCTTTTTAACACTCTCATCCATTTTTTCTTTAATAGGATTAGGACTCTTATGTTTGCCAGTGGACGAGAACAAAGCAATGGATTTATTTTTACAAAAACCCTCAATGAGTAAAATCAGACCTTCATGCAATATGGGATGAGACAGTTTCTTTTTATGGGCATTCAAACTTTGGAGCAAAAAAAACTACAAATAGAAAGGGAAGGAAATTTTGTCCTTCTACCTCAAATGGTTAAGGAAGACAACGTGGAATTTGTGCACCCTTTTATTTCTTCCATCAAGGATGAAATATTCGTGAATACAACCAAGCACATCATGCCAAATACCTTTTATCTGTTGCACATCATAGAAGTCACCATTCTTTTCCAATTGCAGCTCCTCTTCTTCCGTCTTTGGGAATTTTTTGTAGGCCACATTGGATATATTGGTCTGTTTCAAAAAAGTGATACCTTTCATGGGAAGACCAGTGACTTCGGCAATGAATTCCTCAGTTAGCTTAACAAACACACCATGTAGAGTAACTTTTTCATCTACCTAGTTTTTGAAGAAGGCAGTGGTGACATGGGGTTTGAATCCATGCAACCGCTCCATGTAGCTAACCACCTTCCCTTTTTGGAGAATCTTCCAAACGTCCTACCTAGCCTTCCAATCATCACATTTTTTGGGTTCTTGCTTCCTCGGTTCACCTCCCATATTGCAGAGCAAACAAAAAACCAACGACACCCATATATCAATAACAGAGAGGTAGAAGTAAGACCAATTTTTAGTGACACGATATCAGGATGCCTTTTTGAGGATACGTGCAGAGAGCACATAGCCTTCACATGAGTGTACCTCCTTGGGAATGCTAAACTAACAATCGTAAGGCCACTCCCGCAAATCATTAAATTTTTAATCCAAGCAAATCTTTCCCATTCTGGAATGTATAACATCATAATTAATAATCACTTTAAGGTCCACATGTTTGTGTAAGTCATCGAGCCACCTCATCTTTTGCCCCATTTGTACTGTGTGATTAGCTATCCAATCAGCAACCCTGTTGGCTTCTCTATAAGTATGGGAAATGACCACCTTTTTAAAATTTTGAAATAGGGTTTTTATTTTCATAATCATTGCCTCTATAGACCAAGAGGTAGTATTTTTATTATTAAGAATATTTATAATATTCAGAGAATCACCTTCCAACCATAATATGGAGTACCCCAAATCAACAGCTAAAATAGTAGTATAAAGGGCAGGAGTAGCTTCAGCAATATGACTATTTGAGTGGCCAATAGGGATAGCAACAACATCAAATACATTTCCCATATGATCTCTAAGAACACCTCCACATCCTGCTCTTCTCGGGTTACCCTTGGCTACTCCGTCAAAATTTCCTTTGATCCATCCATTAGGAGGAACAAGCCATTTTATAATCGATCTAGGATTATCAATTTTCAACTTAGATCCTTGAGATCTTAAAGGCTGATCAAGTTGGAAGGCCTGAGCAGACTCCCTCTGGGACAAAAAATTCTCCTTGAAGGCTCTGATAATGTTTTGACCAAGCACCCAACCTGGAAGATCTTTATTTCTGAATATCCTATTATTTCTTTCTTTCCATATGCCCCACCAAAGATGGGGGAGGGTTAGTTTCCAAAGAAATTGAGCATCAGGATCCTTTGAGGGGCATCTCCAACTCTTGAAAGCAAGATCCACATTTTTTTGATGTACCCATGTCATGCCCCAAAAATTCAAAATCTTTGCCCAGACTTCCTGGGAAAAAGAACAACTCAAAAACATATGATCTCTATCTTCATATCCCTTTCTACATAAAGAACACCTGTTAACCAAATTAATACCTCTTTTTTGCAAGTTGTCAAGAGTCAAAATTTTGTTTTGGAGAAGAGTCCAAAAGAAAATGTTAATTTTTGGAGTGAGACCCTTAATCCAAGCTTGAGTCCAAAGAGGTTGATTATTCTTATCCTTAGAAGCAAAGATAGAAGAGATTTTGAATTTCCCACTAGGGTTAGCAAACTAGATAATCTCATCCTCCAGACAAGGGTAAAGAGAAACAACATTAAGGGATAATTGGATATTACTGAATCCATGACTTACATCAGTTAAATTCACCCATGAATCATTCTATTAGTAATGACAAGCAAGAAGGCCAAATCTTTGCTTACATCAATCAATTAAGGCCTTCTCATTAAAATCTTCAGTCAAAGGGTGATCCATAAGCCAGATATCTTCCCAAAAATTCACTTTAAATCCATTACCAACTTTCCAGGCACATCCTTTTTTTAAAGTTTTCTTGGTCCCCTGAGCTGCCCATATGGAGGAAGAGTGAATAACATTAGGAGATTCAAGGAAATCAGGAAGGGAGTAAGCATTGAAGAGATACTTATTTTTCCAAATGGAACTCCACTCTTTATTGTCATGGTACACTCTCCACCCCTGTTTGGCTAGAAGGGCTTTATTCAAACTACTGGTTTTTGAATTCCTAATCCCCCTTCACTGCGAGGTTTACAAACTTGATCCCAAGAAATTAAAGGCATTCTCCTTTTATCCTCTAAGCCAGACCATAAGAAGTTTCTTTGAATTTTATCAATTGTCTCAGCAAATTTAAAAGGAATTCTGAAAAGACTTAAAGCATAAGTAGGAATGCTCTGGAGACAGGCTTTGAGAAGAGTTAACTTACCAGCTTAGCTTAGAAGAATACCTTTCCATCCTGCCAACTTTTTGCTGAATTTGTTAATAAGATCTTCCCAGAAAGCATCAGGGACCTTCAAGCCTAGGGGGAGCCCCAAGTAAGAAGAAGGGAGAGAACCTATAGAACATACCAAGATTTTAGCAATCTTAACTTGTCTGTGGATAGGGATGTTAATGAAGAACACAACACTTTTGCTCCAGTTTACCCCTTGTCCGGAAGTAGCAGAATATAAGTTAATAGCCTGCTTTAAAATCCTAGCTTCCTTCACTTCAGCCTTACCCATGAAGATAGTATCATCAACAAATTGTCCATGGGAGCAAGTTAATGGTTGAGAAGAAGGTTGTAAGCCCTTGAGCAAACCTCTTTGGACCAAGTCCCCAATAAATCTCCCCAAACAATTAGCCATAATAACAAAAAGGATGGGGGATAAAGGATATCCTTTTCTCAGCCCTCGAGAATAAAAAAAGAAGGGAGAGGAGCTACCATTAACCAAGACTGCAATAGAGACAGTAGAAACCAATTGGCGGATCAGACCCACAACCTTATGATCAAAGCCAAAAGTAAGCAAAATATTACAAAGGAAAGACCAATCCACTCTATCATAGGCCTTAGCAATGTCCACTTTCATAATAAAACCCTAATTGTTAGAACAAGACAAGGAATGAATATTCTCATGAGTAGAGATGATAGAGCTAAGGATTTTTCTACCAGGGACAAAACCATTCTGTTGATCTGCAATAATCAACGGGATCACCTAAACAAATTTGGAAGTGAGAACTTTGGAAATAATTTTATAGAAAGAGTTATAAAGGCTGATCAGGCGAAATTGATCAAGAGAATCAACCCCAACTTTCTTAGGAATAAGGCACAGAAAAGTGGAGTTGAGTTCTTTGAGCAGTTGTTTAGCCCCATAGAATTCCTTAACAGCATCACAAACATCTTTACCAACCACTTTCCAAAGCTTCTAGAAGAAGAACATGGGGAATCCATCAGGGCTAGGGGCTTTATCTCCTCCCAGCAAGCTAACAGCCTTGAGAATTTCTTCGTCCTTAGGAATTGAACATAACATTTTATTCTGATCCTTAGTAATTAGTGGTGGAATCACTTTGAGGAGTTCAACATGACTTTCCACATTAATGTTAGATCAACCATCATAAGGGAAGAGAAAAAGGTCACCATCTCATTCATGATAGCCTTGTCATCAACAATTTTCACATCACCCATTTTAAGATGTGAAATGCGATTTTTGGCCCTATGCTTCAGAGTGGAAAGATGGAAAAACTTAGTATTTTTATCCCCTTCTCTCAACCATAACAATCGGGATCTCTGTCTCCAAAAGATTTCTTCTTTAGTAATGATGTCATGGTATTGGACAAGCTTTTCATTCTCTTCAAGGAGGAGATCAGAGGTATAACCTTCCTTCTGTATTTTTTCCTAAATATTAAGAATATCCTCCTTAACAGTAGATTTGTTCTCAAAAATGTTCCCAAAGCTATTCTTGTTCCATTTTTTGACTTCCCTTTTAACATTTTTTAGCTTGGAAGCAATTCTAAAGAGGGCAGTACATTCAAACTCTATATTCCACCATTCTTTCAATTTAGTTTCAAATAGAGCATGTTGCATCCACATCTTCTCAAATCTAAAAGGAAAATTCTTCTTGAGATTAATCTTTTCAACAGTGAATATAAGAGGGAAATGATCCGAACCAATTTTCTGACAAGCCTGCAGTTTACAAATGAAGTATTTAGTCCAATCAGGAGAAATAAGAGCATGGTCAAGCCTAGCCTGAATACATTCATTACCAATTCTCTTGTTGCTCCACGTGTACTAGATACCATGAAGGTCCAAGTCCATTAAGCCCTCGTAATTGATGAATTCCCTTAGATCCAATCTTCCTTCCAACTGAGTTGCATTGCCTCCCATTTTCTTGTGGTCATAAAGAGGGACATTAAAATCTCCCATGATGATCCACCGGTCAAAATAGTTTTTGCTTTTAAAGTTAGGAATAAAATCCCAGACCTTTTTCCTTGAAAGCTTTGAGTTAGGAGCATTAATATTCACAAGATACCACTCTTCCTTCTAGTCAAAACTAGAAATTTTGGCTATCATAAGGTGTTTACTAGCAAACAAAATTGTTCCAGAGAAACAATTCTTCTTCCATAACATCAAAGTTCCTCCTGATGCTCCTTCTAAACTGCTAACATTTAAAGAATAGTTATTAAAAGCTTTAATCTATTCTGCTTTCTCTTTATTCATCTTAGTCTCTTGAAGCAGGAGAAAATCAGGCTTTTGTTCTCTAACAATATTCCTAACAATGTCCAGTTTATGAGTATTGTTCAACCCCCTAATATTCCAGGTTATGATCTTCATATCCATTTTTTAGGAGAAAAATCCAGAATAGTTGTCTGCCTACCATTAGCAATATTTTGCATACTTTCTAACTCTCTAGTTTTCTTCGTAGATCTTCTTCTAGGATTACTCGAGGATCCAACATCCAGTTTTACCTTAATGTGTTGATCTATTTTTTTCCCAGTTTTTTTCGGATTAGAAACAGGAGGTTTACCCTTGCTATGTTGATCTATTTTGCTGCTTCTAGTCTCTACCCCCTTGGTATTGTTCTTTTTTTCAACCCTTTTCCTTTGGATAGGTTTATGAATTGAGCCATTTTCTTTCACATCATCCAGGGGAGGAGGTTCCACCATGGAAGGGTCATTTTCTATCTGGGTTTGCATCTGAATCTCCCTAGATTGAGAAGAAAGAAATACTCCTTCCTCTGGTAAATTTCCAATATCAACCAAGATTTCACCATCCTCAAGCACAGTTTTGTCATCAATATCTTCCCATTGTTCATCTAACCTCTAGTAAATAACAATTTTTTTAGAGATATTTGCCTAATTTTCCAATTCTTTTTCAGGTAAACTGGTTTCAGATTGTAAACCGGTACCTTCTTTCTCAGAGTTGTCTTCCTCAGAAGCGAGCTCTTTCTCTACCTCAGCCTGTTGTGTTTGAAGTTTTTCATAGCTTTTTTGTTCTTGGCATTGGCCTTCCTTGGGTTTCCAAACTTTTTTGTGCTGAATCTTGTTCTTTTTCCTTTCCAACCCACTGCTATCCTATTTTTTACTTTTAGAGGGACAGTTCTTAACCAAATGCCCCTGTTTCTTACAAGCATAACAAGAATTAGGCAAATCTTCAAACAAGATTTTTTGAGTTCTTTTACCCAACTTGGAGATTAGATCCACCTTATCTGGGAGGTGATTCAAGTCTGCCACGTTAACAAAAAGTCTGGCACAATGAAGTTTGGATCTAGAAGCCGTAGCATTATCCATAGCCACTAGTTCACCAAAGGAACTAGCAATACCTTTAAAGATATCTTCATGCTAAAATTCAAGAGGGAGTCCAGGGAGTCTGGCCCAAATGGGAGTGGTTAAGAAGAATGAGTCTGAAAGATCCATATTAGGTTCCCATTTTTTAATGGTAAGAGAACTTTTGCCAAAAGACCACAGTCCTCCACAAAGAACTCTATCCATATCTTCTTTATAGTTGAAGATAAATGAAAAAAAGCCATTCATCATGGTGGCAACATCTACCTCTCCTCTAATAACCCATTTTCTTTCCACCATCTTTCTAAGAGTTTCAATATCAGATCTAGTGCCTAAAAATTTGCCCGCTAGAGTGAAATCCATGGAAGACACAGAAAAATCAACTAAAGGGTCTGGGATAAAGTCTTTACACTCACATTTCTCCCAATAGGTCTTCACAGTCACCAGTGGAAAGAGAGACTTTCCAGTTGGTTTCTTGCCAAATAGGGATGACCAGGATTTTCCTTCCAAGATCCCTTGCTTCTGTCCTCCAAAAGTCTTTTCCTTGAAAGAGACAACGTTTTCTTTTTCCTTCTCGAGATCCTGTCCTGACACATGAGAGGCAAAATGAGATCCCAAAGGTGGGACACGGACCCCACACAAAAGTTTAGTTTCGCCCGAAGAATTTCCATTGTCCACCTCAAAAAAAGATTCTGACCTCGTAAACTTCTCAGCAACCTCTATCGTTCCCCCAGGGTCAATACCGCCAGCCATATTCCCCCCAACCAGTTTCCCACCTGCATGTGATCCAGACTTGATTGTTAAGAGGGTGGAAGATACTCCAAATGACGAGGCTCAGAGTTAAATGTTGAAACAACTAATCTTACATTAGCTATAGCCAGGAAGGAGAAAAAGAAAAAAAATGGAATTATAGGAAAAATATGAAAAGGTTGTAGATGCTTACAACAAAGAAGTACAAAAGAGAATTGAGCTTGAAAATAAGACGGTAGGGTATCAAGGACAATCTAGCAACCTAGGATTAGTTATCCTTGTCCTCCAATTGAGCCCTTTAAGTCAACTTCCTTCATAGAGCAACCAAATACTCCCATAAAGACCACAATTTTATATAGTTGAGGATTTTGAAGAGGAAAAAGGCAAACTTTGGGTATAACATGTGGAGTTGAATATCCAATATGAGGGCAGAATAAGAAAAAAAAATCATGTATCTGGTAGATAAGATTGGTGGGCCTACTTTTTATGAGAAATTGGTAGAGATAATGAATATATGGAATGAGATAAAAAGTAGTGAGGTGTCTTTGAAGCCAATTGTGAATAAATGGAATAGTAGGAACAGGGATGTCACTCTTTTATGTTTTTCAGTCATTAGTTTGTCTTGTGAGCAAATAGAAAAAAAAAACATTTTGACATGACTAATGATCTCTCTAATTTTGATGATAAGAGGGTTGCAGTGCAAAAGAGAATCATAAACTACCTCTGAAAATATCTTGGTGAAAAATTTGAGCTTTTCCCCCATGCACTCAAGAAAATAGATAAATTAAAAGATAAAGAAGAATGGGCCAAAGAATTGGATGATTTGTTATGCCTTAAAATTAATAGGATCATAAATGAAAAGGGGCATGCATGGTGGGCAAAAAAAAATGAGGAAGTTGTTAAAGTTTAAATATTATTTGATTCTCTTAAAGAGGAATTTGTTGAAATAAATAAATTAGAAGAATATGGTTTTAATGAAGCAATGTGAAATATCGAGTTTTAATTGGCTAAATGACACACTTTTTGACAAGTAGATGGCAGATTTTGCACATTAAAAACAATTAGTACTCGGTGAAAATGATGAAGATGAGGTGGCCAAGATGAGCTATAGATAATTTATGCATCAGTTAAAGCATAAGAAAAGAAAGATAAACAATCAATTGGAGTAACAAGCATAGAGGTTCAAACTAATGACTTGGCAGTAGAAGAATCAAGTGTAACTATTAGCTTGTCAGTACATGATGACCTGGATGGAGAACCATGAGTTAAACTTAGTTTTCAAATAATAGAACCTGGTCCATCACAATCAAGTCCAATGGTCACACACTCCAAGGAATGACAATTGTATTAAGGCCAATTATAAACTCCTTAACAACAAAGAAGCCACAGTAGAAGTGGTCCCACAAAAAGAATATTAATGATGTAAATTTTTCTGTTGCACCAAATTTTGTCTCTTGTGACAGTAACCTTTTGTAAATATCTCAACTGTTATTGTTCTCTAAGCTTGAAGCTTGTTTCATCTCATGCTATATAAATAAGATCCCAAGGCTAGAAAAAACCCCCGAACTATTATGTAATTTTAGTGTTGGCCAGGTTTACATTTGGTTTAGTTTTCTTGATGTGAATTTTTGTGATGCATTTTCTCTGCAAGTCTAAGAATACATTAGCATTCAAATATCATGTTGTCTTGTCCTGAGTTGTTATGATTTTTACTCCAATGTTATATAATTTTCAAAGAAAATTAATACAAAGATGAACTATCACCATATCTATTTTCTCTAAATCTTGTCTCCATTGTTATTAACTGGTTATCTTGAGATTCTATGGGCAAAGCTTGTTCAATTTAATGCAACTAGGATAGGTTGTATATCAATTTACTATTGTTTTTAGTTCAATGAATTAAGTGAATGCTTCAATGATATGATAGGATTTCCAACCAATAAGAAGGATACACATAATAACGAGTTTTAGGGTATATTGTTGATAATAATGATTGTAATGCAATCAATTAGGTCAAAATAGTTGGGTAGACTTTGAATCCAATAGATGAGGCACTGATCTGTTATTTCAGTTTGCATATGAAGAGATAATGGATAAGCATCAAGCAAAAATCTAAAAAAATCAAATCAATTTTACTTTAATGTATGAAGAATATCATAGTTGGTTAGTACTTGGTTGCATTTAATCTCTGTGTTTTGGTTAGCTATTGTTACCCAGAATTATATGTAAATCTGAGAAGAATTATGACCAAATATCTGCTAGAGGGGATGAATATTGTGAGAGAGTATTAGTAAATGAGTGAAATGTGAAGATAGTATCTAGTTTTATATCCTTTTATCCCTCAGGTGCACCTACCTTGGTTTTGCAGGACCTAAAGAGTAGAAAATCCTTGTGGTTTTGTTGAAGTTGGGTCCAGATTTAAGAACTTCTTAGTTGAGCATAGGTAATAGCTAGCCCTTAGACTACATGTTTCTTCATCATCTTGGTATCAAGTATTTTGTTGCTTAGTAGTTTAAAAACACCAACACCTCCCTCTATGGTAGAAAGGTATAAGGATGACTTGTGCTTCATGGTGGAAATTGATAACACATGCATGGAAGTAGTGATACCTAGAGTGAAGTTCATTGATCCTATGGGCTATGAGATGAGCACAAAACTAATTGAAGGGTATGCGCAGATCATACTTGAGTCTGAGAAAGATATAGAATGTCCTAGATGGGGGACATATGATGAATGATTAAGGATTGTAGAGCCTAAGATCTACAGCAAGGAGAGTAAAAAGAAAATAGAGAAGGAGATAGATTCCATACTCAAGGAATCTGACATGAGTAGACAGGAATTCAATGAGATAAAGAGAATTGCACTGGAGATAAAGGCTAGTGGATAGACAAAAGTATTGGCAACAACACCTATTATAGTTGCAAGACCCCCAGAAGGAGTAACAGTGGCACAATCATGTGCACAAGCTCCCATTGCACCATATGTAGTAGTTGCGCAAGTGCAACATATACTTGAGCAAGATATGAGCAAGCAATAAGGCAATTAGAAGTGGAAGCACCTACGGCACAAAAGAAGTTAGGGAGACTAGTAAAGATTAAGCAAGAACCTGCACCTCGAGCAAAGAAAAGAGTACAACAAATCAATAGTGGGCTTGGCTAAAGGAGGAAAACCATGCAAGTGAGCAGTTCTAAAAGCTTAGATGATAATGATGAAGATAAACCTATTGAGAAAGATACATAAAAAGCCAGGAGAGTCATAGGTAAGAAAGCATGGAAACCAAAGGTAGAGAATCTGAATATACAAATTATAAATGATGACATTTTTGTTCAGTTGAATAAATTTTATAGCATGTATAGTAGTATGGATAGGAGAAAATTAGAGAATTCCATAATAAGAAATAGGATTCAGAGGAATAAGAGATTTGATAACATTCAAAATAAGATTCCTGAAGACCTATACAATAGGTTGATCAATAGAAAGAGAAGGGTAGTAGAAGAAGAATTGAATATGAAGATCATATCCATAAATAAGTATTGTGATGTTGGATCTAAAGAGGAATTAGACAAAATTTTGAAGGGTATTCAGCCCTTGTTGAGGAATAAAAGAAGAGCAATTCTTCTAATGGGAGGCAATTATGGAGAGGTTAGGCAATAAACAGAGGAGGCTATAGTAAAGTAAATGTCCTTAGTGCCTAAGGCGAGTGCACAAGCAGAGGTTGACAACCTAGTATATGTATAGGTAGATTCACCTTCCAGGGAAGAGGAAGAAGTAGAGAAAACACAACAAGCACTATCTCCACCTCATATTGTTATGGGTATTGAATCTGTGCAAGTGGATAGTATGCATATAATTGTGGACACAAAGGAGAATCCATTTGTAGCGTATGAGGCAAATATTGTTGGCAATATCACTGCGTATACTAGTTTTGATGATGAAGAGGAAGAGAAAAAGAAGGAAGAAGAAGAAAAGAAGAGAAAGGAACATGAAGAAAAGAAAAGGAAAGAAGATGAAAGAAGATGAAAGAAGAATAGGAAAAGAAGAGGAAAGAGGAAAAGGAGAAGAAGCAAAAAGAAGAAGAAAATAAAAAGATAGAAGAAGAAGAAAAGAAAAAGATAGAAGAAGAATAGAAGAAGAAGAAAGAGGCTAAGGAAAAGAAGAATGTAGAGGAATAGATAAAGACTAGTGAATCTTCAGTAGTATTAGTAGCTAAAACATTAGCAATAGTACCTATTCCATTTGATGATGAAGACCAAAAAGAGCTATTGGGCACCTTGAGCAAATTGTTTGAGAAAAAAAAATCTATAAAGTCTTTGGAGAAGACCCTTGCTAAAGTCTTGGAATGCATACAGAAGATAGTTTTCACATCTATAGCTAATAAAGACTTGCAAGCCAAGGCAAAAGAGTTAGTGAAGATCTTTGATGGGGAATTCACAACCTTAGTTGAAGTAGTAGTAGCGCAAGCATAGAATAATCATGATGCAAGCCTATTCAACATATTGTGTACTAATGTGCACAATGATTTAAAGGTACTTGATGGAAACATCAAGGAATTGAGATAGTGAATTGTTGAAGGTAAGAATTTGTATGGACAATGTGCAATTTCCTATACTTATCTAATTTTGATGCAAAGATCAAAGGCCATATGAGTGAGCTTCAGTCACTCACTATAAGATTGTAGCAACCAGATATCAGAATTGAAGATTCTGAGAATGAGATTGAGAAGATCCACAATGTTGTCAAAAGCATTGAATTTGACAAGGAGAAGGTAATAAGAAGATTCTTTATTTGTAGAGAATATCTGGCACCCAAGGGTGTAATTTTACAAAGGCAATTGGAGGAATTTTTTTCAACATAGAATTCCTATGACAATTTTGCCTATACTAACTTAACCGTAGTTGAAGTGGTATCCTATGCACTTTTCACACTCATTAGTATATTAGATACAATCAAAGACAACTAGAAGAAGGAATTTGATATACTAAAGATTTATTTTGTATACTGCATATCCAAAATGACAAGCTAATTAATAACAGGTAACAAGTTTTTGTGGTACAAGTTTTTTTTGTTGACACCTTTGCTATTGATGTCAAAGGGGGAGTATGATTAGAGGAAAATAGTATAGATGTAAATGTATATATAAAGGGGAGATTATGTATGTATCAATGTAAAGGAGTGATAAGGTATGCAATGATCCATCAAAACATGAATAAAATTGTTATGCTTTGAAGGCAATTTGTGTATAGTTATCTTATTTGTGTGTGACATCATTTTGGGACTTGGCCAATTTTCCCAAATGTTGCCATCAATGCCAAAGGGGGAGATTTTTGGAAATATGATCAGTTATATGTCTTGATGGTTATCATTTATGGTAATATATACTCAACATTTCATTTATGCATTCAGAGACAGAAAATTGTCTAAGTATGAGACAGTTTGCAGTAGTACAATGAACAAATCTTAATAGTATGGACGGTGTGCAACGAGTTAGCTTATGTGCAATTGAGAAAAGGTTTGTAACATTGTCATGATGACATGTACCAATGCACATGTGTACAGTTAGTATGGCACAAGTTACAGTAAATTTTACTATGCTAGTATTTAATAGTATAGAACAGAGCATAGCAGAAAATGGAGTTGTACAACTTTAGGAATTATTTTGATTTCAAAATAATTACTAAGACATGTTAAGATGACTATGTGGATATTATTTCAAGTGTGTGAAGACATGTAAGATGATTGAGCAACAATTTGTGAATGCGCAAGATATAATTAAAGATCTTCTGTTATGCAGATAGAGTGTCTATGTGAAAGTGTGTTGTGCAATGAATGTATGTTATGTGCAGATATTGTGAAAGTTGCATGATTAGATGTGAGATGAAAAGTATTATGAGAACTATCTGTGAACCTTATATGATGCTAAATCTGATGTAAGATCAAAGAAAGTGTGTGTTATAGCAGCAAGCAAGTATTGTATGTATATCTATCTTGTGAAGGAACTAAATTGTATAATTGCATGTTAGGGTAGTGGACTCTTCTTGCATACAATGTAATTAATCTACCAACTCTGAACAGAGTTGTAGCAACTCATAACATGGTTGAGGCTTCTAACAAGGCCTAGTCCTCTAAAAAGGACTTGAGACACTATGTGTACTTCATAGACTCCTAACAGGGTCAATATCCTTAACATGATCCTATTGTTTAGTTAATCATCTAGTGGGTATCATCCCCACTGGGGTTTTCCTTGGCTAAGGTTTCCAGAGTTAACAAACAATGGTGTTATGAGCTCTCTATGTGTATGGTTATATTTATTGTTCAGCATCATTAGTTTACTTTCATATGCAAGATATAAAGTAATTAACAATATCTAGTTGTGGGCAAAAGTTTGTAGAATATTGATTCACACCCCCTCCCCAAACACCCTCTCAATATTATCTATTTCTAACACAAACTAGAGCATAATAAATATCAAAACTTATGAAAATATCGACTGAGATCCAATGGTGAGGTTTCTTTTTTCCCCAAGAGGTCATTTCTGCAAGCTACCCCCTAAAAGTCTCATTTAAATGAAACATCTAAAAAATCCAATTGACCAACAATTTCAAATGCCCAAAATCTACCAACATCACATCATAACAAGAAATTCAAAACCCTCATATCTATGATAAACAACTCATATATCTTGCCCTTTATTTTATCCTCTGATGCATTCTCATGGATTCAATCTAACGTTACAACAATAAAACCATAGCTCTGATACCACTTGTAAGGAAACTAGCAACAAAGAATATAAGTGTTTCCACATAACCCATAATAGATCTAAAAAATATATGCAATCGAAATCCACATGCAAGAGAATAAACAACATACCCAAAAAAAATTGTGACACAAGATATACCTTGGGAAATCCTTGTTAAGGGAAAAACCTAGCCTCCAAAAGCATCCATCACCATGTATTATTCAACAAAAAATATCATTGCAATACAACCATGGAAGCCTTCAATGCCATAGCCACTACCAAGTAATTCATGTGAATAAGCAAGAATCCACACATCCCATGCCATGCTTCCAACCTTTACAAATGCTCCCTTGGCTAACCTATCAAGCCTTATCCCACTCAACTCTTGCCTTTTTGCCTTTTGTCTTTCTCATACAACTATTGGATATAATTTGATTAATTGTGTATTGTCTTTGATATTACATAAAATGTCATATCATTATCAGTAATGCATGTCGAGCTCACTCAGGCATTGAAAATATTTTCCAATGTTTGACAAGCATTCCAGAGTTTGCCTAGTTCAGAAGATAGTATCTACCGAGTTCACTCGGCCGTCAAAGGAAACTTTGTGAAAGTTGAGTGCTAACCGATATCACTTAGTTAATGAAGGAAATGTTGGATGGAACCAGTGTTAACCGAGCTCACTCGATTACTAAAGGAACTTTGTGAATGTGTAGTGTTAACCAATTTCACTTGGTTAACATAGAAAAATAATTTATGAGTTAATGTCTACTAAGCAGGGTTGGCTAACAAACGATTTCTTTGTTTTGGCATATTGAGTTCAATTAATTTGTCTCTTGGTTCTAGCTGACTGAGAAGATGAATATTAATTATTCTAAATTGTATTCAAGCTAACTTGACAATATGAAAGATACATATGTTAGGTCAAGTTGAGGATTAGAAGAATATGTATAGTGGAACATAATTGAAGATTTTATGATGCCAAGAGGAAGCAAATTAGAAGGATAAGCAGAATGTCCTTGTTGTGATGCAAAGATACATTCAATCAAGAAGGATCAAATATACAAGCCAGAATGGAGATCTATAATCAACAATTTAGTTGCATAAAAAATTAGGTCATCTCATTGTTACTCTCTAACCATTGTAGTAGTGATCTAAATCTCTTAATAGAGTTGGCTTAATAATTATTTGTAAATCCTCTAGCAAGGTGGCATTTCTATTGAATTGTCTAAAGACCTCTAACAAGACTACTCCTAACAAGGTGATTTAATCCTCTATCAGGATCACACCTAATAGTGTGTTTTGTAACTTCTAAAAGGGTTGGCTCCTAACACGACTCACTTCAAAAGAGTGAAAATCAGTAACTAGTTGCAATTGGTGGTTTTTCCTAAATTGGATTTCCACGTTAAATTTTGGTGTCAAGTGTGTTCGTGATATTTCTCTTATGCATGCAAGTGTGTTAGAGTAATATTAATCATAGATAATATCTTAAAATTTTCATGTTAAACATTTACCGAGTTATTTCAGTATTTACCAAGTTACAAGATTTTGTCTGTGTGTTTGTCAAGCATCAACAAAGTTGACTTTTCACAGAGTTTTTTTTGTACTAACATCTAAGGGATCTATGATTTATTTAGGTGGTTATTGATTCACCCCTCCCCTCTCAGTTACTCCTCTTATATTTCCAACAAATCAATATTAGAGCATTTGTTGTTTGTAGAGAAGGTTTTAAGGACCAAAGCTAAAGATCAAGATGTCTTACAGAAGAGAGATTCCCAAGTTGAACCGAGACAACTTTGCAGGCTAGTAAGGACTAATGAGGCTACATTTGGCAACTATCAGTGATTCAAGTTGTAAGTATCTTGATAATGAATACAAGACTGCTACAAGAACATTATCAATTGAAGATATTGTTGAAAAGAAAAATCATAACATCACGATGATTGACATTGCTTCTGCTCTTAATTATGCTAAATTTGATGAAGTCAAAAATTGTACTATAGCTTATGATATGTGGATCAAATTGAAAGACATATATGGAGGAGATGATAATGTAAGGAGCTAAAGCTGAAAGTCTTAGATCAGATGAAGATGAGAGAAGATGAAAACATCGCAAAACATGTTGAGAGAATTAAAGCAAGTGTGAGCACAATCAAAGCATCTAGAGGAGACATTGATGAAAAAAAATTTGTAAGCAAAGTATCCAAAACCCTTCTTCCTATCTATGCAATTAGAGTGTCTTATATTCAAGAGATGAGATGTGATCCAATTAGAAAAATAACTTTGGATGCTTTAGTTGGAAGATTGGTAGCTTTGAGTTGGATAACTATGATAGCTATGTCCCTGGTTTCAAAGGTGTTGAGTTTGCATTTGAAGCCAAGCTTTCACTCAAGAAAAGGGGTAAGAAATCAAAGGCCATTAAATCTAAAAGTGATGAAGAAGAAAGTTTAGAATATAACACTAAAATATTATCAACTACTAAAAAAACACTTAAAATATAATTAATTTAATTATTAAAACACTTAAAAAAAATTCATTTAATTAATATTATCATGTAATAACTAAAAAACATTTAAAAATAAAAAAAACAAAAAACAAAAAATGCACCTACTTGTTATGACTGAAACACCCTAACTGCTTGATAGCCGCAACAGTGAAATGCAACAATGAAAATGACAGCCGAGAGCCATTTTTGGGTGTTTATAAATCTAGGGGGGTTACGGCCAAAACCCTTTCAACCAAAAGGGTTTCGGCCATAACCCCCTTCTGCCACGTCAGTGCGAGAAAGCACCACGTCTGTACAATCGAAAAGGTTACGGCCGAAACCCTTTTGGATGAAACCCCTACAGATATCATGAAAGGTGACACAGGTTTGTGCTTCCACCCTTGATAACTCTACCTATGATTTGCAAAATTAAATTGCATACGTAATGTTAGAGTTATTGAATGGATGATATTGCTTTACCATACTTCATATGCTTGGTCTTGAAAGTATGGTTACATGTCTTTTATTATGGTGAGATGATATTGTTGCATTGATCTATTTGTTGATGCTTATCTATATCATAGTTCGATAACATTTTGTTGGCCTTGCTAGCTATCCGAAGCATCTAAGTTTCCATTATGCCTCTATTTTCAATAGCAAAAGAAGATGTTGGCATAATATATTCACCATTCATGAACATGACTTATCTTTTTGGATGATATATCAGGTGGAGAATGGCACACAAATTGTTTTATGAGATTCATCAATCTTATACTGGCCTTTTCTAGATCTACACATTCAAAGATTATTTAAAGTCATAAGGACCTCGAGCATATTGTATCACACTCTTTCCTTGAGACGAGTCTCCACTTACCTACAATTTTATGGATATATTGGCAACTATAGTTGGTCTTTCACTTTTCCACCTTGTCTTGGGCATGAAGTATAGATTTCAAAGTTCTGCAAGAAGACTCCATATTTGGTGACATGAGATACATTGATCAATATTTATACGTGGAAAAGTAGTTTTGTATTACCAACCCTATTCGGATAGTTCTTAGTCATCATTTTAATTTCATTATGCAATCTAGTTTCAATGGTGCCTTTTGTGGGGATGTGGAAAAAAATTCAAGTTTGGATGCTGTCATTCTTCATCATTCATACAAGTTTTTTTTCCTTTGGCGATTCTATGTAGTTATTCAGAAATTGCTAAAAAAAGAAATGAAAAAATATCCAATAATGAAAACATTCATGTGTTGTTAGCTAGTAAATATTTGAAAACTAGTTTTTGGTGGACATTGACTGCAAAACAAATTCTTAGTGGTGAAAACTATTTCTATAACACCATTAAGCGGTAAGTGATTAAAAACTAGCTTGCCAGTGGTCACTTATCATGATCAAAGTAAAAATAAAAATAAATGAAAAAATGCAATAATTAAGTTGAGCTAACCATTTTTGAGGGACATTCAGTTGCTGCTTTGGCTCTTTTTCACTCAATCTCTCCAGCATTGCTTGTTTCTTCATTGTGTGGTTGTGCTTTTATTTATGGCGATCACCATGATTTTGATCACTTAGAGTATGCGCTACACATTCAATCAAGATGCATTGGAAAATAGATCCAACTCCCTTCAACGTGCTCTAATTATTTCCTTCTAATGGTGAATTTTATGCAATTACAATTCTAGTCAACATTTTTGGTTCAATGGACATGCATATTGGTAACACAATCAATTTTATTTTTCATTATTTTATCTCTTAAATTATATTAATATTTCTTATTATATTGATCATATATGCAATATCCCTACCTTTCATCTTTTTCTTTCCCAAGGGTAGTCAACACTTTCAGTTGGGGGGAGGTACACTATGCTTACTACATATATTTTCACCCATTATCCTTTATCCTTGATCATACCATCCCAAAACCTATTATTTCCTCCTTCATATTTCAATTCCATGGTTTATGTACCCTATTTCACCCTTCCTAATAATTTGTATTACCTATCATTTCACTCATTTTGATGAAACTCATGCATATTGAGTTTTTTTAAAATAAAAAGGAATCTACCATTTTAGAAACATAATGCTATTAAAAAAGAAAAGAAAAGAGAGAGAACGCAATGGAAATACAATGATGGAGGTATGAATGTTAAAATTAAAGATGCAAAATTGAAAGTGCAATGAAATTCTACATGAGCTATAAAAGTTAAAGGGTAAAAAGTAGGACCCAATCCATAATTTTAAAAAGCTACCAATTTAGCTCAAAGGGATCTTGGTTAAAATGATCACGTGAGGACTTAGAATATGTTAAATTGGGGGAAAATGATGAGAGCCAATTACATCCCATTTTATACCATCTTTTAGCTATTTTCTTATACCTTTGCACCCATTTCCATAAGTCATTTGTTTCCAATATTATACCATTTTTCTCTTTCATGTTGCATGCGATTAAATATTAAGAAGATTTATTTAATGTAGTTTTGAGTATAATATGAAATAAAAATTATTGACCATCTTTATTAGAAAGCATTGTTGCATTATGTCGTTTGTCAACATGCTAGTTTGTGGATATAGATCTTTTTGACACCTATTTTACAGGTCTATGCCTATTTTACAAGAACCTCATGTCACTTATTTTATAGGAACATCCTGTCACAACTTGGGTAGGAGTTGATTCATATGAAAACAACTATTTATGTGATTGCATGACTCATTCTTATATACCTTTGACTCTTACATTTCTAGATGTGTGGAAGGAAATGCTCATCTTAATAGTTATTTGAAATATGCCTATTTTATTTGCTATTATAATGGGCTATATTAAATTTATGAACATCCACCATATAAGGAGGAGTGTTGACAACTAGACATTACTTGTTTTGGTTGTTATTGTAACATACATATTTTTAATATATAGTTAGCCATATAAAGACAAAGAAAATTACTTTCTCATTGGAAGGAAGTACCTATGGTTGAAATGTTATTTGGAGGAAAATGCAATCTTTTATTTCTTATTTTCTAGCTACAAAATTTCCTATACCAACATTCCTTCTAAACTCTATATTGTTTACAAGTTACAAATGAAATAACATTATTCTTATCAAAGCAACATAGAGGATCATTTATTTCCCTCACTAGGCATACTGAGGAGGTAAGATCCACTTCTCAAAATGACTAGTGATTTGTTTTAGTTTAGATGTGTGTTTTATTTTGTGTGTTGTAGTGATTGGTTTTTGGATTAGATTGTGTTAAAATTTTTACTATCAAAGTTTTGAATCACACTACGTGATACATCATTAGGACGAGAGAGAGTACAAATCTTAACACAATCTAATCTAAAAACCAATTATTGTAATATAATGGATTCTAAAAATTTGATCTCTTAGATTTATGTGCGTTGTTATTTTAATTTTATTTCTTATATAGACTTATTATATTAATAAATAATTATCTTTAATTCATATTTGATCAAATTAAATTATAAATTTATATTTGTGTGGTTTGTTATTCATTTTCTACAATATTATATTATAGATTAAATTTTCATGTTCTGTAATATTTTCTAGTTTTTAGAATACTTCATTTTAATAGTTGATTATTTTCTGTTACCAATTTTGTTTTGGTTTGTTGTAGGTTTCATTCTGTGTGTTCTAGTTGCACCCATCCCCACTTGGCATGCTATCTTCATCCTTATGCATACAACCACAATACCTTTCACCCATCTATGACTCCAAATTGATATTAAATGTAGGATGAATTGGCTCATGAATTTTATCAATTATTATCAATACAAGAGCTACAATTTGTCTCTATACCTGCCTCCCTATTACAAACATAACATGAGTTTGTTGCTATGGAATTTAATTAACTACCTAATTCAATGATTTTGTTTTAATTATGATTGCATTCTTGTAAGTAGATGTACACAAAATTTCGAAGGTACCACTTCTTCATCGAGATCCTTGCTACACAAGCAATATTAATGAGCCTCATGTACTACACAAATTTTTGCAATAAACAAACCAAAATTTTCTCTAATTTACTTTACACACCTTTCTTGACTAATATCCATACAATTATTATAAATTTTTGACAAACCTAAAATAATATAGCATGGTAATAAATACATTCATAATTATACACTATTATTACTATTTATATATAAACATCAATCATAGGCCAAACCTCCTTAATTAAGACTAAGGACTAAAAGATATCTATTTTGCTACCTATCTTTTTTCCTATATTGAATGAATGAATGAACGATTTTAATAACGTTCCCAAGGCCAAAGCAACCTATAACAAGGTATTCTTTAGTGGCTAATATTCACAAATTGGCTAATTTTAGAATTTTTTAGCTAGTAATTTGGCTAATAATTTAAGATTTGATACAACCTAAATTGCCATAGTTTTATAAAATTTAGTTCTAGAATATTTAAAATCCCTCAATAATTTAATTTATTGAAAAATTTAAACTCAAATATTTGCCACAATATTTGATACACGATTAGATTTGAGTCACCTAAATATTATATATTATTGAAAAAATTAAATTGTACTGACCAATAGTTATCATAATTATTAGTTACTTTAAGGATATATCACCAATATTTAGGTTTCACTATTGATTTAAAGTATATGTAACGATCCTCATAATATTCCATGAGGTAAAAAAATATTCAATTTTGATTTGTAATATTCCATCGTGATTAATGAACTTCTTATAATTATTGAGATTATCAATATTTTATTAAAAAAATTATGATTTGAAAATAATGATCAATATCAATCATAAAATAAAAAATTGAGAGATTCACCAATATAAATAATTTTTATTTTTTTGCCAATATTTTATATTTTTTTTAGAGGATGCTTTCTTAAAATTTAGCATGGCCTATAGAACCCACAAGATACTCAATCCCTTAATAAACCTTTTTAACTTTGACAATGGATCATGAGCCAATCGACATATTCGTATTTAAAGTCCCCTTATAATCTTCATTTTCATAAAAAACAAAAATTCATAATAATAAAAAACCATGGATAATGTAGGAATACGTACACTCTTCCGACTGACGATAGATCATCAATATTATTAAGCGGCCAACCGACCGAAACAAATAAGAAAAATCTATGGCGGTCTCAAATCTGTCTTCTCTTTCTCTGCCGACCCGTACGATTCCTGCAACTAACACTCAATTCAGGAAATTTCACAGGCATTTCTCTAACCTAGGCTACGTTTTTTATTTCTATTTTTCAAATTTCTTATTTCAAATCACTAGTAATGCAAAATAACTTGTTATTGGATTAGTCAAGAATCTACAGAGGAACTGGTATTGCAAAAAAGTTTCCCCTGCTTTTATACGCTTGAAGAAAAAAGCCAAAGAAAAATCTATGTTATACTTTTGATTTTCCAACAATTGACAAAAATCTCTGGATACAAAATATCCTATACCATAACCCTATTGTCAAACTCGCCTGCTGTTAGTATTTTGTGGTTTGGATTCTCGGTATCTTGGATTTCTTTATTTATTTTTGAAGCTGGTAAAATCAAGTCGAAGTCAGCTCCGGGGTGGAGACCAGTTTGTTGAGCCGTTCAAAGGCACGGAAAACGAATGCATGTTTGAAACCCATTTTACTTCTTCCGAATTGATAGAGGAGCATTCTTGGGCGTGAATGCGGCCCAGAGGATTAATCAGATTCCCTTTGAGTATTGCGGTTGCCACCTTTGAGTTAAAAATAAAAAAGTTCCATTCGAAGCTATGGTCGAGAAAACTTTTATTTTCTATCAAATTTTCTTGACAAAATATTAGCCTGTAAAATTATAAGTTAACTAAGTTTAATGAAAAGTAGAAAGGCATTCAGTGAAGAGTAGTGACATCTTCAACATATGAACTAAAAAGGGTTTATTTGAAAGCAGATGGGGAGGTTGGGAGGAACTATGGAATTCAATGAAGAGTTGGGACTCTTCCAATATATGATATAAAAGGGAAGAGAGTTTACTTGAAAGGAGATGTGGAGGAAGGAAGAAAATATCGAACACAAAAATTAAGGAAGGATTAATGGAAGAAGAAAGGATTAGGAAGAAAATAAGGAAGTGACTCTTTTGAAGTTTTGAAAGAGAAATAATGAAGTATTTTGACTTTTACAAAGGGTTATAAAAGGTTGTGACTCTCACTAAGAACAGAAATGATGAAGGGTTGTGAAAGGCGGTGATTATAAACGGTTGTGACTCTCTTTAAGGGCAGAAATTATGAAGGGTTGTGACTCTTTTAGAAAACAAACAATACAGTAATCAAATCAACATCATTTAATAATCATTCAACAATCATCAGATGAACTATCATTCAGTCATCACTGATCTATCATCAAATCAACAATCGTTCAATTACCATTCACTAAGTATGTTGCCAAATTCTTCCCTGGAAATCCTAATGTCTTGTTCAGGTTTGGTTCTTGCAAAAGTCTGCCACAGACATTCAAAGTCTGCCCAAGTTCTGTCAGACGAACCTGTTACAAATTTTTATGGTGAATGTGCAAATCTGCAGTAGGACCCAGACTGAATTTGGCCAACAATTTTTTTTGACCATTTAAATGTGTTTCTGGTATACTTTAGTCAATTCAATCCTCTGACCCTAAAATAGACCATTAAAAAATAAAAAAAGGCCAAAAAGATAAAACATATGTCATTTGGATCAAAAGATTAATATATATGATGGTGTACTTTGTTATGCTGCTTTACTATTTATATTAGCATATTGGTGTATGAACTTATTTGCAGCTGCATACATACATACATATACACACATATATATGTGTGTATATATAAATATATATACACATACACACACGCGCGCGTACGTATAGATAGATAGATAGATAGATAGCTCCAATCTGAACTGGTAACTTAATTTGCTAATATACGAAAAGATCAATCAAGGACAAATCAGATATAAGCAAATCAATCTAAGAGAGTATTCTGATACAAGGGAATCAGATTCAGATATACAACAGCTTATGGCAGAAATTCTGTTTGCATGAATGGGTGTAATTATGCCCGATGCATGCAATATTATACGATTTGGGTGTTATGGTTATGCATTTAATATACAACAGCTTATGTCAGAAATTCTGTTTAAAGACTGGTATGCATGAGAGGGTATAATTATGTTCAATGCATGTGATATTTGTGAAGTTTATATAGATTGAAATTAGTGGAGATTGAAATAATCATTCCTGCAAATATTTGATTGAATACAATATAATTCTGATATGATAAGTGTTCTTCTTTTCAAGTGTTACTGTTGTATCGATAGCAGATGTATAAATCTGAAAGTGGACTGTGAGAAGATATTATATAGTTAATGTTGCAGACTGAGAGTATGCATTTCCAGTTTTATTGATGATATTTCAGTCTTGAATAGCAAGTCTAAATATACTATGAGAAGGCATGCTCATGTAGGGGCATGACCCTATGTGGCTCATGCCACGTAGAGTCATGACCCTACGTGGTCATGCCTTTTGATTATACTCTGCCGATGATTAGTTTGGTTGGCAGATACATAATACTGCCAAAACACAATCTGTTGATCATGACATGCCCGATATGTAATCACTTGCAAACAATCGATGATAATCAGTGATTTTGATATTAGTTTTATAAAGGTTTTTATATATACATAAATGAGTATATATTTAACCAAATCATTACAATATGATTTATCAACAATTTTTATATTGGATTTACTTGTAAAATCTTTGCTTCAATTTACTACAATGCTAATATTCTCAACACTCCCTCATTAGCAAGGAGGGAATTTGAAGCAGATGTAATACAAGATTAAACACAACCTTAAATGTGGTCTATTAAGTTATGATGTCCGGCAAAATCTGGTCCAAAGAACCATAACAATTATTTTCATCTTGTCCAGCAAAATCTGGCTTGAAGACCCATGAAGGTTATCAAGGTGTCTAGCAAAATCTGGCCCAAAGAACCATGATAACACTTTTGCTCCTACACATTTAATGATTAGGAGATTGATCAACTATTAATAAGGTCGTCACCTGACAATAGTGATCTAACACAAGTGAAAGGTTGCCACCTTTCATTATACAAGTTTATAAACAATCTAAATTTCAATTGTTCATGAATATGTTAACTTACAAATGTATCTACAAATTTTTCATACCAAGTTTACCTTTGAAATACTCTATTTTCAACCTTACAAGAGGCTTGGTGAAAATGTCAGCATTTTGCTCATTAATGCTAATATAAATCAGCTTGATAACATTTCTATTAATCATGTCTCTTATGTAGTGGTAAGGAGTCTTGATGTGCTTAGATCGATTGTGGAAGACAAGATTCACAGAAAGTTTGATGCAGCTCTTGTTATCACAATGAATTTTTGTGGGACTTAGTTGCTTTCCAAAGAGGTCAAATAAGAGCTTTGTCAGCCGTATTACTTTGCGAACTCCCTTGGAGGCTGCCATATATTCAGCGTTGGTGGAACTTAAAGCAACTGTTGGTTGCTTTTTGCTGAACCAAGATATCATAGCTGATCCAAGATTGAAGCAACATATTGTAGTACTTTTGCGGTTTATGGAACATCTAGCCCAATCAAAATCTATATATCCTTCAAGTTTGATCTCAACATTTTTGTACTTCAAACCAAGACCAATAGTGTCACATAGATATCTCAAGATATGTTTAGCAGCCATCAAATGAATCTTCTTTGGTTCACACATGAAATGACTTAAAACATTTGTAGCATAGCATATATCAGGCCTAGTATTTATTAGATACATAAGTAATCCAATGATCTGTTTGTAGAGAGTGGTGTCAATAGACTTTGAATTTACAACTTCTTCTTTTAGCTTGTGTAGATTTGTTTCCATCGGAGTTGCTAGAGGTTTGCTGTCCATCATCCCAAATCTAGTCAAAATGCTTGGGTTTTACTTCCCTTGATTTAGAATTTGTTGATCTTTCTTTTGACATACTTCTAGACCCAAAAAATAGTGTAGTAGACATAGATCCTTCATTTCAAATTCAGCTATAAGATCTTGTTTGCATCTTTCAATTAAGTAATCTTCACTTGTTATCAATAGATCATCAACATATAAAACAAGATTTAACATGTCACCGTTAGATGTTTTGAAATATATGTTAGGATCAGCTTCATTTTTGGATTATCCTAGTTTGGAGAGGTAGATATCTATCCTTTCATAGCTTGCTTGTTTAAGACCATAAAGAGCTTTCTTTAGTTTACCGACATATAGATTCTTGTCTTTTATAAGAAAACCTTGAGGTTGTTCGATATATACTTCTTCATTTAGGACACTATTTAGAAATGCGGTCTTGACATCCATTTGATGTATCGTCCATCCTTTGGATGTTGCAATTTCAATAATTGTCCTTACTAAAGTGTATCAAGCAACTAGAGCAAAAGTTTTTTGAGAGAATCCTCGAGCAATAAATCTTGCTTTATGTTTTTCAATACTACCATTTAAGGTATACTTGATTTTGTATAACCATTCTAATGAGACAGCTAATTTGTCTTTTGGTTTAGGTATAGTATCCCAAACATCGTTTTGTAGAATGGATTGATATTCTTTGACCATATCATCTTTCCATGCTTGACAAGATAGGGCTTCTTCAACAGTTGATGGTTCAGTTTTTGTTAGCTCAGTTACTAGTGTAGTGTAGCAAGATTTATTTTTGGTTTTCTTGTTCTCCCTGGGGGTTTCATTTGGCTCAACATTATTCTCTTCAATCATTTTCCTTGCCCATAATGGCCTTTTCTTGATATTAGAAATGTCTCTGTTTTCTTCATCTGGTAATAATTCATTTTGTTTTGATATGTTCTCCCTCTGATTTTCAGTTTGCAGATCTTCATCTAATTTTGTGATGGGCTCATCTTCTGTACTTGTTGATAGCTTTAAAGCAGTGTTTTCTTTAAATTTGACATCTTTTCTGATTTCAACTGATCTCTGCCTAGGTACATAGACTCTATAACTTTTGCAGTTCTCATAGTACCCAACAAATATTCCTTTCTTCCTGGATGGTTCTAACTTTGTTCTCTTTTCTTTAGGTATGTGAATGTAAACTGGGCAACCAAATATTCTGAGAGGACTTAGATCAAGTTTAATTCCTGTAAAAACTTCTTCTGGAGTAATGTTTTCTAGGATTGAGTGTGGACATTTGTTTTGAATATATACAGCAGTATTAGTAGCCTTCGCTCGAAATGAGAAGTGTAAATTTTGATCATGAAGCATGGCTTTTGCTGTTTTAAAAATGGTTCCATTTTTTCTTTTTGCTACCCCATTCTGTTGAGGATTATAAAGTACAATATACTCCCTCTTAATCCCAACAGAGGTGCAGAAATATTTGAAAATTTCAGAGGAATATTCACCTCCATTGTTTGATCTTAGAGTTTTTATTCTTTTTGACATTTGATTTTCCACAATTGCTTTGAACTCTTTAAATTTTAATAGAACCTCATTTGATTCTTTGACTTTTAGAAAATATATCCAAGTTTTTTTAGAAAAATCATCAATGAAGATTATGTAGTATGAGAATCCTCCTAGGGAAATTGTTGGCATAGGTCCACATAAATCAGTGTTGATTAGGTCCAGGACTACTTTAGACATGTGTTCCCTAGGAGGAAAGGTCTCTTTACATTCTTCCTTAGAGCACATCCTTTACAAATGCCTATATAATTTGAATTTAAGTTAGGTATTTCGGTGGTGATGTTTGTTATCTTTGGTAGTGTACTGAATCCAATATATATGAGCCTTCTATGCCATATTTCATTTGAATTTGTTATTTCATGACTTAGGGCTTGCTTTTGAATGTTACATAGTTTGTAAAGGGTTCCATCTCTAATCCCTATGGTGATAGCTTGCTTTAGATTAGTACTTTTAGGCTAGTGTAAAACTTTGTCTTCATTAAATGTGACTTGATATCCTTCATCGAGAAGTTCAGAGATGGATACTAGGTTCCTTTTTATGGCAGTTACGAAAAGGACATCTTTCAATTTTAGAGTAACCCCAGTTCTTAGTTGTATAGAACAGGTCCCAATTCCTTTTACTGGATAGGTGGAGTTATCTCCAATGCCGACTCCTTCATTGAGATAATTTCCAAAAGTTCAAACTTATCTCTGAATCCTGTTATGTGACGAGATGCACCATTGTCAATGATCCACACATTTTTGTTAGATTTCATCTCACTTGATAGAGTTGAGTAAAATAACAATTTTCATGCTTTTTTATTTCAGCTAAAGAAGCTAGAAATTTTTCCCTTTCATGACAATTTCTGAAGGTACATCCAAATTTCTCACACTTATAAAATTAAACCTCGGAGAAATCATTTATTTTGTAATTACTATTTCTTTTTCTTTCCTTTGTTATTAAAGACTAAGAAAAGAGCTTTATTTTCTCCCTCTTGATCTGAAATGATCCCTCTAGAAATTAGTCTTCATTCTTCTGAGGTACAATCATTTTTCAGTTGATTAAAAGCTGGTATCGACTCCCTAGGTCTTCCAAAGTAGGATGAGATTGACTCTCCTTTATTCATTTTTATGCTAATAAGTTGATTTTTTAATGTAAACAATCTACTTGAGTTGTTGATCTCAAATGTGTCCTAATTGTTTTTTAAATACTTCAAATGCTTTCTTGAGGTTTGATATGGAAGGGAGAATATGATCTTTTACTAAATCAACAATGATCTTTCTGGCTTTGTTATTTCGCCTTTTCCAAGTGGTCTTTTCTGCCTCATCTTCAGGTATTGATATGTCTAATTCAATGAATGATTCTAATTCTAATTCTTCAAGGATAGTTATAATTCGAATTTTCCATGAGAAGAAGTTTGTTGCCCCTTCAAGCCTGTCCTCAACAACATTGTTTGACATGATGTCACCTTTTAATATTAAGAAATTAGTTTAGTAATCTCTCTACCAATTTGGCACTGATACCATGTAAAGTTTATATAGATTGGAATTGGTGGAGATTGAAATAATTATTCCTGCAAATATTTGATTGAATACAATATAATTCTGATATGATAAGTGTTCGTCTTTTGCTTGTGTTACTGTTATATTGATAGCAGATGTATAAATCTGAAAGTGGACTGTTAATGTTGCAGACTGAGAATATGCATTTGCAGTTTTATTGATGATATTTCAGTCTTGAATAGCAAGTATAAATATACTATGAGAAGGCATACTCATGTAGGGGCATTACCCTACATGGCTCATGCCACATACCCTGCCGATGATTAGTTTGGGTGGCAGATACATAATACTGCCGAAACACAATCTGTTGATCATGACATGCCCGATATGTAATCACTTGCAAACAACTGATGATAATCTGTGATTTTGATATTAGTTTTATGAAGGTTTATATATATATATATATATATATATATATATATATATATATATATATATATATATATATATATATATATATATATATATATAACACCAAAACATTATAATATGATTTATCAACAATTTTCATATTGGATTTACTTGTAAAATCTTTGCTTCAATTTACTACAATGCTAATATTGTCAACAATATTATATAATTTGGGTGATATGGTTATGCATTTATTATACTTGATGCATATGGTAATTTGGATGATATGTTTACGGATTTATTATGCTGACATATATGATACGCATTGGAGGAAGTAAGATATGGATATGTCGTTTACTGGCTTCCCTGAACTAAGTATGCCACCCTAAGGGATGAAATTGGTTATAGTTGGACATTTTCACCTCTTGTGGGCTCAGAGGCTGTTGGAGTTAATGTTCCGATGGTAGTCAATAATAATAGTTGCACATGTGGCAAGCCTTGTTGAGCTGCTGGCAACACAAGTTTAGTTTAGGATTGAGTCAAAGAGTTTTAGTTTGAATCAAATTCTTATTGTAGATGTGTTACATTAGGTGTCCATAAATTTCAGTTAGCTGTCAATTTTGTGTGTTGTCAATCATGAAGTAGTTTGTTGTCAATTTAATTAGCAGTCATTTAGGAATGTTTTTGAGTCAAGCTATTGTATAAATTGGCATCTATTATTCAATAAAAAAAAGCTGGAAATTCTTTCTTTGTCCTCTTTGTTTCTGCTGTTTTACTTTTCCAATATGTTATCAGAGCCATCTTCATTGCAAAAGAAGTTGCGGCTGTGAGAATATAAGTCTCGTGCTATTGCAGATTTTGTTGTTGTGCAACAGTGGAAGGTATCTTCATATTTTTATTTTAGAAATTCTGAAAATGGATATGCTTGTAGAAAAATATAATGGTCAAAATTGTCATACATGGAAAGTGAAAATGCAAATGCAGCTGATGAATAAAAGTTTGTGGGGCATAGTTAATGGCACTGAAATAGTACCTACAGATGCTAAAAAGAAGATTGATTGGGAAAGTAGAGATGAGAAAACTAAGTCTATTATTGGTCTTGCTCTTTCAGATTCATAACTACATCATGTTGATTTAGAGAAATCATCTAAACAAATTTGGGATGGACTAACTAAGTTGTTTGGAGCAAAAACAGCAAATGTAACATTTTCTTTAAAGTTGCAACTGTTTAGTTTTCAAATGTCTGATGAAATTACTATTTCTAACCAAATTAGTAGTTTGAGATCTCTAATTAAACAACTTGTTGAAGTTGGTGTTGTAATTGATAAAGATCATGCTAAAGCTATCTTGCTAAATAGTTTGGCTTCAAAATATAGCAATGCTATTTTTACTCTCAGTCAAATGTCATCACAGACTTAAGAAGATGTGATTTCAGCACTCTTGGCTGAAGAAAAGAGAACAATTATAGGAGATTCAAGAGAAAATACTCAATTCATTCATACAATATACTCTAAGAACAATATGGGAAAGAGAATGTATGGTAAGAATGAAATTGAATGCTTCTATTGTAAAAAGGTAAGACATATTGTAATGAATTGTAAAATTCGTGCAAATTACCTTCTCAAAGGTAAAATTAAAGAATCAACAATGTATATAGTTGTTCATGCTGAATCAGCTGATGTTATTAGTGATGATGATAGCATTGAAAATGAAGATCTTGTTTTATTTTGAAGAAGTCTATACTCTGAAAATAGAAAAGATGTGGTAGAGGCTAGATGTATGCTCGAATAGTTTGAGGTGCTATAGGATTGGAGAGGCTATACCTTTATGAGGGTTATGAGGCATTCCATGTAGAGATGGTGTGTCCAATAGTTCAGGGAGATCTAAAAGTCTGGAAGCTTGGCATCGTTTTATGAGACATTTCATGTGGAGATGGTGTGTTAAATGGTGTTTTGAAGTTCGATGATAGCTGAATAACTATGAGAAAGTCTTACTCCTGTATGACATGTTTTCGAAGTACAATTTTTGGATAATGTTTCCTTTAGTTGTGACATTAAGTGGGGGTGTTGGAGTTAATGTTCCAACGGTAGTCAATAATAATTGTTGCACATGTGGCAAGCCTTGTTGAGTTGTTAGCAACACAAGTTTAGTTTAGGATTGAGTCAGAGTTTAGTTTGAATCAAATTCTTATTGTAGATGTGTTACGTTAGGTGTCCATAAATTTCAGTTAGTTGTCAAGTTTGTGTGTGTTGTCAATCATGAAGTAGTTTGTTGTCAATTTAATTAATAGTCATTTAGGAATGTTGTTGAGTCAAGCTATTGTATAAATTGGCATCTATTATTCAATAAAAAAATTCTGGAAGTTCTTTTTTTCTCCTCTTTGTTTCTGCTGTTTTACTTTTCCAATAGAGACATCCCATGGGATGGACTTGGTTATAGTTGGAAATTCTTGCTGCTTGTGAGATGCCCCAAGGGATGGAACTGGACATAGTTGAACATCCTGCAGCTTGTTTGATAAGGGCAAGTTTCCATGATGTGAATTTTAAATGCTTTAGGGTTTAGTTGGGTGGGGAATTTTTTTGGCGCCCTCTCGAAGTTCTTATGGAGAAGAATTTATGATTGGTTGCAAGATAGTTGTAATGCTTATCTTAAACTCCTTGTGCATTAGTCTCAAATGGTCGATGGTCAACAAAGTTCACTTTAACATTTTATTAGCGCGAATTGTTGTTTATTTGTGAAACAAGTAAACTCCAATTAGGGGACCTTACGTAGCCATTTGAATATGAACATTTGTCTTAACTTTTATAAACTCACCAGTTTAGTTTTGGCCCTTTAGTTACAAAGTGGTTATAGGCAATTAATTTTAGTGGCTATTGTTCCCTAAGTGACTCTGTCAAAATTTTCCTGATCTTTTTATTATAAAAGGCTGAAAATTAGCTTCAATTCTCATCTAAATTAAAAGGTTTCTTTTACAGTTCCAGAGAAATTTGGGTAAAATGCCTATTTTCCATCAAGTGGCTAAGAATTGAATGTAAGGCCCTGTCTGGTCTGCAGTGGGTGCTGTTGTGAGTTAGGAATGTTATATATATTTTTTGAATCCAAAGCAAGGCAAAAAAGAATTTGAAATAAAATTTTACTTGCTGGCTAGTTTTTGTTACAGACTTGGTGAGTACTCACCACAAGTTTGGCAAAACCTGGCGAGTACTTGCCAGAAGTTCAACAAGACTTGGGTCAGAAACGTAGTTAGTTGCTGGTCAGTTTTGGTGTACTTCTTTTGTGAGTTCCAGGGAAGCTTTAGAATTATATAGTTACCACTGAATAAATTTCTATGGATGAGATTCATAGTCTAGTTATGATCTCATGTTGAATTTTTAATGGATTTTCTAGCATTTGAACCTATAGGTCCTGTGGTGTGCACAATGCTAATCCCCATCTCTCCATGTCGTTCAGAATCTGGATTGTTTCAACTGATTTAACATAAAGCCACTTATATTCTTTTGAACGAAACATCAACTTTTTATTTACCTCATCACCAAATTTAAGAAACTAAAGGTGGTATTGAAAAGAATTCACCAGGATTTCATGCTTCTTAAGTTTTTTGTGCCGCTGTAAATAAATGACAGACTCGTCCTTGTAGCCAAGTTCCAAGTTCTCTCAGTAAGACACGTTGTGAGTTTGAAGACATGAAGTTACTCGCTCATTCAGGTTGATACATTTAGGCAGATACGATACAAACTTCAGGCTTTGTAAGTGCTACAAATCAGAAGATGTGACAGGTAAATTATTGGTATTATTATTTATGTACAGACACTTCCATTTGAGAAAAGGCCAATGAGTTACTCCAGCAAAACTAATTATAGGCATTGATTTCCAGAGTAGTACCAACTCTTTGACTTTCAGTCTGAGATGTATTCTTCTGCTTATGTATAAACAACTGTGACACTTTCAACTCCATAAAAGATGATGGAACTATAGTATTGCTATGTCATTTGGCATAATGATGATGCACAGGCACGTTAAAGCTGATGGAAGGGATTGCTTGTCCGTTTGGACACTGCCACAAATGAACAGTACATAAATTGTGTCAGTTGAAGGATCCCTTATCTATGATATCTTTTGCCATTCCTTCAAGCATTTTTAACCAATAGCAACAGGATAACTGCTTGAGACACATCCAAAACGTTCAGCTTTTATGCCTTCATCGCAAGCTTATCAATTTCATCAATATCATCAATACCATATGGAGGGTCTTCAAATTGAACTTGGCAGCCATGAGATGTTTAAGCAATGCAGACTTACTGTTTTCTTTAACATACTCTGCTGGAACAATTAGATTCATTATTAGAACTTCATTTTTCTCTAGCTCCACACTGTTGCTACTATAAAATTGCTATGGAACAGCTTCTGCAGAAACTTTGTGACACTTGTGGAATAACTTCTGCTGCAACAGTGTGATTGTTGTGGAACAACTTTTACAGCTACTGTATGACTGGTGTGGAAGGACTTTTGCAGAATATACATAGCTCCTGCGGAAAATGTTTCCCTTCGCTGTATTTACACAATATCTCATTGTGTGAATCTAATCTATTTGCAGACAGTTTCTATATCTGTCATCCTCATTGTGGTGGGCTATAAGTGTTAGATTGAGTTCAATTGCAACCAAATGATGAAAGAGTAACCATTTTACATTTTATTCCTGCCTACCTATGCTTGTAAATCACCAAGTCTTAGGGTTGATTGTAATATCCCTAACAAGGACTTTACTTAGTTTACCCTAAAAATTGCCAAATAGGGTTTGGATTGTGCTTGGAAATGGCAATTTAGTCTTTGTCATGTTCCTTACTGGGAGGCTGACCATTTCCCAAAGAGTAACATACATATCTACACTTTTGGATTGAATTGAATTAAGAAACAACGAATGATTCATAATATGTTTGATTCTGAATATACGTAAGGCACAATTGCTTACTTCTCTCCTAAACCTCAACCTTACGAAGGATGGGGAATTACTTGTTCTGGGAACACATATTCATACCCATCTCGAGACTTTCCCCCAAGGCATCGGAAATACATGACACTAAACCCTTCTTGGGATTCGCCTACCTTGTGAGGAATTACTCTGCCTCTCCCATAGAAATTGGAAATACGTGTCCTTATCCCTTATTGGGATTCGCCTACCTTGTGAGGAATTACTCCGCCTCTCCCTTAGAAAACCAATCTATCCTCTTGAGGGACTATCGCGAGTGATTAAGGATTAGGCTATATATATATATATATATATTAGTGATACATGAGCTCCTGATGTTGAATAGAGCTCGGGTATAATATTCTGCAAATCAGTTATTAACTCATAGTTACATTATGACATAATTTTCTGTCACACAATGCTTCCTGCAATGTGAATGATTCATTTCTTTTCTCATCTCTTCCTTATGAAGAGTATCAAATATATTTTATGATCTCTTGTTCTTATATTAGAAATAAATAGTAATTTTCTCATCTTACCTATAGTTCCTCAAAATGATGCCTAAATCAGTGAGTGCCTTCTTATATCCTATGTTAAGGACTGTGCGATATGATGCCAAGAGA
The DNA here is from genome assembly GCA_028749045.1 of Cupressus sempervirens. Taxonomy (NCBI): domain Eukaryota; kingdom Viridiplantae; phylum Streptophyta; class Pinopsida; order Cupressales; family Cupressaceae; genus Cupressus; species Cupressus sempervirens. The sequence goes on along the minus strand of CM053793.1, from coordinate 46,109,459 downwards.
CATGACTTACTAGTTTCTCCTTAGAACTAAAGCACCTTCATTGCTAATTGCGGTATTCCAATTTCTTTATATTAATTGCATCCTTCTATATGTGATCTTTTGGCTATCTTTATGACTAATGATTGGCCTTTTTAATAATCATTACCTTCACATAGATAGATGTTGTTTATATTGCCGTTTAGTCTCTCACATGCGTTACCTTAATTAATTCGTAACTGCTCATGTTTGCAATAGTTTGACTTTGCGTATTGATTATTTAATTGCTATACAAGTTCATCGACTTATACATAGTTGATATTCTCTCCATGTTATGACTTCTTGCTTTGGAATGTATTCAATAATATATCATTGTTATTGTGACTAAGGGACACTAAACCTTTATTTTGAAGCACATTTATGTAATTATTGTTGGTAGTTGTATTACCTATGATTTATGCTCTCCACATTATTGTATGAAAACCCAAAATTGACTTTGTTCCTTATTCAATGGGCATTTAGGAGTTGATGAAATCACTATCTTCATATCTTAGTGAGAGCCATCATGTTCTAACATTTCTTACTGTGTGGAAGACTTGTCACAATGATTTGTGCTTTAACTAAATTAATGTTATTTTCCTAAGATGCTGATTTGATAGCAGGTTTAGAAACGGTTGGGAGATTTTTTTTTGGGATGCAGACGTAGGAGGAAGTGTGTCTATATATATATATATATATATTTAAAAATACACACACACACATACATATATCAAGAAATATACAAAATAAATCGTTTGAGAGTATGATACTTCACCATGGATCAAGATTCAAGATGTTTCATATGTGATAGTTTAATGTAAAACAGTAAACTTCATAGACAAATATTCAAATTGAAGTTCAGAAATAAGTTCAATAGACAATAAGTTATAACCAATTGTTCGTGTTCAACATTCCAACAAAATCAAAACTTAGTTCATGATTGAAGATTCATCAACTAATCAGATTCCAAACAAAATCAAAATTTAGTTCATGATTGAAGAGTCAATCAACTAATCAGATTCTGAATCATAAGGATTCACAACAAAATCCACATTCTCATCATCTCGTCCAACTGCTGCAGCTTCAAGATCATTTTAACCAAACATAGTTTTACTTGTGCTAGATGCACCATGTGTCATGGTATCATCATCATCATCTATGAGTGTGATGCATCCAAATTTGCACACTTAGGGGCTACATCCCAAAGCTTGGCTGCCCCTTCCTTGTATTGGTCATTCTTACATGAACAAAAGATGCAAGTTGGTGTGGATGTAGACCAAGTCCTCAGCTTTCTTGGAGCCCAACCAGATGTGCTTCACTAAATGGATATACGAGTATGTGCTCTAATTCCTTTCAGCAGCAAAAGAACTAGCAACTTGGATAATGCTTCACAAAACATACAAATGAAAATCAAATTAAAGATTGTTAAACAGTACATTCTAGAATGCAAGTGGTAAACATTAAACAAAAAATAAATTAAAAACTTACTTGTGATAGGATCTTGATTGCAAGAGGTTGTGGATTCTTGATGTTGGTGTTTGGTAGCTTCTGTCGGATAAACCTATATATAATTATACATGAGATGTACTTTATATATATAAGTTTATTATTTTAGAAGAGAAATTAATATATATAACGATGACTAAATTTAATTATATTAACAAATAGACATGTCTCATTCATGGCTTATTCTTAATTGAAATAAGAGGTTGCTGCCATTTGGAAAACACCTACCAAATAAAATGGCAATGCTTAGTACATTTGCAGCAATCCTAAAAAAATCAACATGGTATCAGAGTAGGTTCCCTACTAGGCCTGTTAGACTTCAAAAATAATTTAAAATTATGAAGACAATATTGTAGTCTTAGACAAGGGAGGGAACATCCCATCGATGAACTGTATACAATCAGCATCCGGCTAAGGAGCTACATACAATTGAACACATTTAGAGGGCGGAATAATGTATGGATAATGAAGTATATGGTTTGCACCAGCTAGGGTGAACCCATAGTGAATTGTCTATGTTTTCACATATCACTCAAAACGATCATCTTTTGTGCATCGAATAGTAATTGGAGACTATTGAGACAACAAAAATGGAGGATTTTAAATTTGACAGAGTATTGATAAAGAAGGGCACGGTATTATTTGGGTTGATCCCACAAATAGACATACAAGTCTAGCGTGACACAAATATCATGAGTATTGCAAAAACATGATAAGAGATAGGCGGAATATTAACTCTAGGAATTGGTCAATTGTTATCACAAGAGTCAAAATAATTTGTTCGTGGATGAACTTTGAGATTAAATGTTTCAACCGCAACACATTAGAAATATTTTCCATGGAGGTTTATGACGTGTAGTGAGAAGTAGCAGGTATTGAGGAGGTGAACAAATAACATGTTCGCTCATAAATCATGTGGCATCTATGTAAATTAAGGAGATTATCAATAAGAAGATGTAGACATAGCTGTATTCCCCGCATTGATAGTAGAATAGGAATTGAGAAGAGATGTGTAAAAGCAAAATCCAATCCACGGGCAACCTCTCTACTCGGGTAAAACGTAATGTAACCTATATTCATATTCGAACACAACTCAACAATAAGGATCACATGTAAAACGGTCCATAAATAGAGCTGTGGCAAGTAAAAGTGTCTGAAGACAACAGGAGGAATAATGTTGAATGAATGATGAACATGATAATCTACAGTTACCAAAAACAAAAACGATATCTAAAGTTTATGTAAAGGAGGGTATAAGCAACCTTTTAATATCTGACATGAACCAGTTGTCATACATGGCATGAGAGGAATATTGAGAGAAAAGATTAAGTTAAAAAATGTTGACCCATACCATTGATTAGGTATTCAACTTTATTGTCAATGAGGCAAAAACATGGAAATCACATGTTGCCATCGAGACATGTTAGAGTCCTGAGCGGTTGGTCAAGAAGCCTATGTGGAAGACCGCATAACTATCAAGGGGAAACAACAATAGTCATAAGGGAAAAAGGCAATAGGCATAAGCATTGGACCCCAAACACATGTAACGTGTCTCTAAGCAATTATATTATATGTAATAACAAGGTCGCAAAGGACATATAAACAAAGGTTACTAGGCACTATGCTAAGAAGTGTGCAAGGAACCTTATAAGCATAACTAATATTATCACTAAGCCATAGTTAAGAATTGAGTCCGATATCTCGTGAAAGCAAGCCACCATAGAACATTGAAAAACTATAAAGTGAAGGCATTAGTGGCATCAAGCACCGACCCATTAAAGGTGGGTATTGAGGTATGTCTTGTTGCTAAAATTCATTTAGTGGGATATTATAATTCAAATACATATGGTACTATGTAGGTTACATTATATGTGTAGAACATTGTGAATTTCTTAATAATAGATAAATAATGTTTATTTAAGAAATTATAGATATTTTATGAGATCAATATATTATTTTATAAGAAGGGTGAAAGAAATTCAGTGTTACATACCACATCAATGATAACGAGGACAATCAAGGATGTTGATAAGTATTTATTTTCCTCGAGCATTACAATTGTCTATTCATTTTAGTTTCTCCCTTATACATAAGAATTATTTGCCTTGATCTTTTCCTAGAATTTTCTTGCAGGAAAAGGAGGATTGATATCAGATTCAGAGGGAATCTGACACATCCGTCTAAAGGAGCTAATATAGGATATGATTTAGTTGATCTTTGAAGATCTTGATCATATTAGAATTAGAGGGAATATTGACTTCATGTAAACTTTTGGTATCATGTGTTTAACTATATGGTTTAATGGGCTTACCCCTTGTGCACATCATGAGGAAGCAACAACTTCCAAATGATGTCACCTGTAATTGCATAAGTTATTGAAAGACGATGATCTTACATTAACTTAATTTTCTATTATAATGGATATCTTATGATGTCCATGCAGATCATAATAGTTATAGTTTGCATGGTGGATGTTTATATGGTAAGCATTATGAGAATGTGTGTGCACATACCTTATAAACATTTGTTTGAGTACGTGGTGAATGTTATGCATATTCTGAAAGGCCATTACACAAAGTACTTGGTGAATATCACGCGTCTTGATGTTCTGGAAGGCCATTACTCATAGAGTACTTGGTGAATATCACACAACTTGATGTTTTGGAAGGCCATTACAGTATTTGGTGAATATCTTGCATCTCAACATTCTAGAAGGCCATTACTTAAAAAGTATTTGGTGAATATCATTGATATTCTGGGAGGCCAATACTCATGATATCATATGTGATATCAAGTATTTTTTGTGTAATTGGTGAATATCATGTATATGGGAGACCAATACTTATGATATCGGATGTGATATCAAACCTTATTGAGTATTGGTGAATATCATATGTTGATATTCTAGGAGACCAATACTCTTGATATCAAATGTGATATCAAAATTATGGATATCTCTAGATCAAAGATATCCTTAATATTTCTTACTTGATATTACTTTAAGATAATACATGTGTTTATCCTCCCTAGCTAGGAGGGAGTGTTGATGTTTGATAGCTTCTATCGGATAAACCTATATATAATTATATATGAGATATAGTTTATGTATAAGTTTATTATTATATGAGAGAAATTAATATATATAACAATGACTAAATTTTATTATATTGACAAATAGACTTGTCTCATTCATGGGACATGTCTCTTCATGACTTATTCTCAATTTAAATAAGAGGTCGATGCCATTTGGAAAACACATACCGAATACAATGGTAGTGCTTAGTATATTTGCAGTGATCCTAAAAATTTCAACACTTGAAAGGTTGACCATACATGTACCACCATGTGATAGCTCCCATTTTATTTTGGTCCTTTATTGCATATGTAGAATGCTCAAGTCCCGAAGCAAATAGCCCAAATTCTAGCCTCACTTTTTCATCCATTTCTTCATCTTGGAAGTCCTGTAAAAGCTTTATAGCACCCATTAACAACATCTTCATTTGCATGTGGTACAACTCCATCCAGCATAGCAAGTACTTCCCCGCTATAGTACCTCGGAGATAAGGCATATGCAAGGAGGTGCAATGGGGTAGTCATCTTCTCCCAACAATAATGGATGATTGCTTCCACCTTATTGAATAAGGCATCACATGTTGGGAGGTCATTCTCATGTTTTTGTATGGACAATTTTGTCTTCTCAACCATGGTGTCTGTGTCATCATACACATCCCCCAAGCAAGGTGTATTTGTATCAGAAAAGTAGAGCATAGTCATGATGGGCTTGCTGATATCCAATACAATGCCACATGAGCCACTAACTGTCATCCAAGACCAAAGCCTTGACCTTTTGGGCACTTTTTGAATTTGAAGCCTTCCATAGCCCCACTAACTGGAAATGACCATTTGGCTCAGTGCGTCTTGCACCTTGACAAGCTGTCTCATAAAAATAGTATGAGATGCAAAATGGGTGTCAGCAACCTAAGCAAGTTAACAATATGTCAATAAATATTAAACAAAGACAAAGTTATACGCAATTTGATAATTGAATATTTTTATTTATTTATTTATATTAATAATAACTGGTTGAAAAATAGCTCCGAGAGAAAAGAACCATATGATAATTGAATATTAACATAAAATTTATTCAAAATAAATAAACCCATGAAATTTACTAATCACAATTTACCTTCAGCAACTCCAATTTTGATTCTAATCTAAAAATGGATTGTCACATGTGGTGGCTCGTCACAAACATTTTTATCTCCTCCCTCTCTTGATGTATTTGCTTCATCCAATCTATTTGAGGGCCAATCTGTTGCATGATCAAGTTAGGGGAGTGTATGATGCATGGAGGCCAAAACATATGATCATACCGACCCTCAATCAAAGCACTTGCACCCCTGTGATTTTTTGCATTGTTTGTAACCACATGTACCACATTCTCACTACCCACTATCTCAATAGACTCAATGATAATTCTAGAAATGAATTGGGAATCCTTTACCTCCCTTTCACAATCAACCACCTTCAAAAACATTGTGCCTTTTGGGGACACTACAATCACATTAATCAATGGCCAATTTTTTTGTTTCTTTCCAACTATCAAACACAATAGATACACCCGAACTTTTTCAAGGATTTTCAGTCGGTTGAAGTCCTTTTTTCTATGTGTCCTCTCCTTTTGCAATAGAGTGGTACACACCTTTTCATACTCGGGATTTATGTAACAGCTGGGGGTGCTTTGATGGCTGCCACCATTTCCTTCCGATATGGTGATCTCACCAAATTGAAAGGAAGACCATTGGCTCAGAGGCAATGTGTAATGGCTTCATTAGAAGGGTCTCTTGCCTCCATTTTAAATGCGGTGTGGAATGGCTCTCTTTTGTGGGCTGTAATTTCCATTTCTTCCTCTTCCTCTCCTAGTATAAGTACTTGCAAGAATCGATGTTGGGAGGATACAATTGGTTCAGTGGGTGCTTGCATCTTGTTCTTTGCGGATGGAGGTTAATAATTTTTTTTGGATCTTTTAACATATTTACAACAGCTTCTTGTTCTTTTACAAATGAATCTATTTCTGCATTAGTCATTCCATGCTCACTTTTGCCTTTATGCATGACAAATCCTTGGCCAGCAGGCCCCATAAAATGAAGCTTGACGCCGGAATATGAGCCATTGAAAGGTTTTCCTTTGTTACATTCACAATAATTACACTTCCCGTAATACGAGTGGTTTTTCTTTTGTGCTTGTTTGCTAAACATTTCAAAGAATCTGGGTGAACTGTCTCATCATTTGTCTCCTTTGTTTTGTGAATGCTTTTTCCGCCAAGGCTTTTAAGGGTCTACATCTACCATCTTTGATTGGCTGCACTGCACTGAAAAATAAATTAATGGGTTGTGAGTGTCTCCTATCCCAAACTTTGCCAACAAAAGTGCGTATGATGTGATATACAGGAGTGTATCTGCTTTGATACCACTGATATGAATTAAAATGGTTAATTCAATTACAATAATAGGTATGTGGAAACATGCAAGTATTGTTAAGAAAAATGGACAATAGAAGAGTTGTTTGCAAGGAAAAGTCCTCCTCCATTGCTCCAAAATGAGTTTGGTCTTAGGATTCTAAGCAACTTCAAATTAAAGAGATTTTAGGAAATAAAATAATTAATAGCATTACAAATATTTAAAAAAGTACAAATTTAGGAACCCCAACTTGATGGGCTCATAACTTTCTACTCAGTAGTTGAAAATTGAAACTGTTTGCACTGTTGGAAATGTATTGAAGAGGTCTAATTTCAGCTCCTTTGAACCATGCCTTTGGTAATCATTATAAATAACTTGCAACACTTCTGACTCCAAATTCTGCTCCTGAGACCTCCAAAAAGCTGATTATAAGACGTAGAAAATATTAGGAAATTAGATTTATAATATTTCCCATCTTTGCATTCTTTGTCTGATCTTGATGGGTCTGGATCACTCTTGAATGGCTCTGGACCATTGCTAGACCGTTATGATTATTTTGCATCATGTTTTGCATCTTCTCCTGACAGCTCCTTATGGCTCCTAATCACATGCTGGATTTACCTTATATTGCTCTGGACTATTCTCAACATACTCAAGATATAATTATTTCCCTCAAAAAATAATAGTGGGTTTTGAATAATTTTTTAACAAAGAATCGTTACCTACAAGGGTTTTACCATTTTTCCTCAAAACGAAGTTTTTATTCTGATCTATGTCTCAATTTTGTATCAGCCACTTGCTGGTGTTTCAGTGTCTGGGTTTTCATGATTTTTTGCCCAAAAATTGTCTCTGGGTTTTGACGATATTTCTCCTCAGAAATCGTGTCTAGTTTTGATCATTTTTTCTCAAAAGTACTGTAGTCAGTTTGATTTTTTCCTTAGAAATCGATTCTGGGTTTTTGATTGTTTCCAAAAAATCATGATTGGTGTTGTCAGTTTCATGTTTAAAAAAAATATATCCAAAAGAAATCTTTGGAGGGTTTGATCAGTTTTTTCCACAAAAATAGTGGCTTCTTGCAGTTTGTTTTGAGTTGTAGTGCTTTTCTGTAAAAGTTTTCAGCAAAACATGGTTTCTTACAATTAGTTTTTGGGTCATACTGCTCATCTGCAAACAGTTTTGGTGATTATTTCCTCAAAATTGTGGCTTTAGTTTGAGAAGCTATTCTTGGTATCTTTGGCTTCAGGGAGGAACTGTTTTGTTTCCCCAACATCAGGTTGGATGGATTTTGGTTATCGTGGTCATTTCTAAAAGTTGTGCAGAATCAGGGATGTATCAATGGCAGATTCATTTTACAGAAGTATTCTGAAGAGAAAGGGGCAGCTTTCTCTATGCATTCATGACCAGAAGGGAGCAGCCTTCCATGCCTGTGTTGCCAAAAGACCTGCAGATTGTCTTCTGTAGGCTTGTTAGAATGATGGCCATTAAGGGAGGGTGTTAAAATATTGTAGCATTTCTTAAATATTCATCTTGGTTTAGGTAGTTTCTATTTTTGTCTTTTGCTTATGTTTGTTTTGCTAGAAACACTGTAATGTAATTACCTATAAATGTAACTCCGTCTTTCATTATTGAATAGATACTTACTATTATAACTATTATTTTGCTGGAGTGATTGGAATGTTACATGTTTGAATCTAATATCTATTAATTGGTAAATCTGGTAAAGAACAAAATAAATTATTTAATTAACTTGCCAATTTATCAATAATCTTAGGGTTAGTAATTATTCATTTGATTTTCCTACAAGCAATCATTTCTGGGATTAGTGAGGAAACAGGGCAGGGAGATGCAGTAGTACCGGTTCCCCTGATTAAGGAACCCACCCCAAGTTGGTTGTCTTGTGGGCCAAATGGGTCAAATCGACTTGATGGTCATTCTATGCTCTTGGGCTTATTTGTGGGGTACAGTTTCTGGTCGTCCTGCTGTGCTTTCCCATCAAATTTCTAATATGGTTGGCTGTTGGAAATATGTTATGAAATGGATGTGATGCATCTAGGGTAATTAATGATCATAATGCTTGATGTTAATTACTTTTAATTTTCTTTATGTTTACATTCTATACTTAATTTGTAGAATACAATTTGTAAATAAGTTGTATTGTTGGAATTGTTTTTTGGGGCAAAAATCAAGTATATCCTCAAAGGGGACATTACAGAACCATAGTTCTAAACATCTGTTATGCAGCTGCAGCTGCAAATAAAGCCAAATCAATCAGTATTAGCAAAATAAATAGGTTACAAAGAATTATATAATTGAATGATCTCATTATTAATATTGACGAATTATACAATTGAATGATCTCATTATTAATATTGACGTACTTGGGAATATTAAATTGCATGTTATGAGAATTACGAAATATTTTCCTGTAAGGTAGGATAACGATTCACTATCATTTCTTCACAACCTTTGCACACGTCCGTAGAAGTTATGAGCTATTTTACAATGATGATTTCAACCTGGAACTTCATCACATATCCCCTGTTTGCATTAAACTGCAATATGTTGGAAGCTTCTGGGAAGTTATTATACAATAGTTTGAATTCATTTACTCTTTTATACTACTGTTCACGACTTGAAGTAGTCAGCTTACCTTTGCATTTCTCTATGTATTTCTTCTCACCTTTACAGTTCTGACTACTCCAAACAGACCAGAAGTGATATTAAACAGTGGGATTTATATGTTGTCTTTTTGACATGGTACTACTTGTATTTTGAATCTGGAGTGAACTTTGTTGTAGATAATGCATTTTGAAGCTAATTTGTTAGGTAAATAATTACTTACGGGCGATGATAGAAAACAGTGCGTTGGTCAATTTTTTCTTCCAAGTCCTTTACAGGGCTTTCTGCTTGACACTTCCAAGATGAGTAATTTGACAATGATCTTAGTTGATTATACTTGTTAGCATTTGACTATAGTGCTTTATTTTCTTAGGATTAGTGCAGTCCAGTTTAATTATTGTGTTTCCATAAAGTAACTCTTCACAACGTAATTATTTTCCTTCTCAATTTAAGAGCTGCTAATATTTATATTCTCAAATTTCAAAGGAAGGAGTAATTGGAGAAACTCATTTGCCAGTTCTGATGTAATATTTTATTTCATATTTTGTTGATATCCAATATTTTTCTCTGTTTCATCAATCAAGGTGTATTGTTGGATACCATTTTAGATGATAGATCCTTTTATGTACTGTAACTGTCACGGGATGATTATAAACATGTAATTTGAAGGGCCAGACAGCTACTTTTTTGTGTTTGTCACAAATAGACCTCGTGTGAAAGCTAATAATTTTATTAATTAGAGCACATCTGAATTCTTTCTGTTCTTTTTGGGGACGCACGGAAATATTAGATGTGACTGAACAGGTAAGGTACTTTTAATAAAGTTGGAATGAAATTGTTGAAATATATTTTCAGAAAAGAATGAATAATTCAATAATTTAAATGTAATGTTTTGTTTCACAGCTTGGCAAAGGCATCTTCTCTTTTAAAAAGATATAGAGTGGTCACGTGTGTCTCTGAATCTTCAGAGAAAAATGGTATATTTCATATCTCAAATGCATTATGGTTTATTGGCTCTTTGTGTAATTGCTTTCTGTGACTTTGTTTATCTTCTTTGTCTATTGAAAATCTACGTCAGAGGCATCGACTGTATATGCATTGTGTAATTAATTGTGATACAAGATGAAAGTGTGATAACCATTTTCTTTTATTGGTAATAAGTGGTACTACCATCCCGGAGAAAGCTCAAACAAACATGAATCACTTCAACAAAAGAAGCAAGAGCTAAATCTTCAACTTTTCCCTACCCCGAGACTGAGATTGAAGAATCGTGTCAAAAGGCTCTTTCATGCCATGTTTCTCCTTTTTTTCACTACCTCCTATCCATCTTCAACACTTGCAGCTTTCTTCTGCCAAACCGTCATATTCTGAGTGCAAATATCCTCTTGATGAATATTATCATTTTCAAGTGAGGTCTCTTCTGCTGCAACAGAACCTTGTAGCTTGCGTTTTTCCTTTCCTTCTGGTGTACCAGCACCATTATCATTTTGCAGCAAAATTTTCTCTCCATCCACAATGGAAGTGTTGCAACACCCTTTTGGAGGCTCTTTTGACATTGCCTTTGAAGACTTCCGTATCGGGGACTCCGGAACAATCTGGGAGAAACTCTTTTGTTTGTCACCCCCTTCCACTTGCTTCTCCACTGTATAGTTTTGCAAATCACTATATTTCCACCAAGGCTCATCCCTTTGGAATCTCTCTTTTGAATATTTTGAAGCCATATGTCCCACTTGGTGACATCTCCTACAATTAAACGGAATGCCATCACAATCTAAGGGTTGCACCCAACAACCCTTTGAGGATTTAATCTCAATTTCTGCTGGTAACCCATCTGAAATATTCATTTTTACTAAAATCTGAGCAAAGGTGGAATGCAACAGGTTCGAGGAACCATCATCTACCATCAGAAATTCACCTAACGCATTCCCAGTCGACTCCAAACAAGAATCAAACCATAAATGTAATGGAAAGTAAGGGAGCCTTACCCATAAGGGAACTTTGTCAAAGCCTTCTGAGTCAGAGCGGAAGTCTGGATGCCATGGTTTCAGCATTACAGCATGCCTATCTTTCCAGCACCAGAAATGATCACACAAGACCATTTGTCTGTCTTGTCAGTTTTCAAACACAACAATAAAAAAAACCTTAGCAGCAGGGTATTTCTGAACTGTCCCTGTGAGCAGGGGTCCCCAGTTATTAGATATCCATGCATGCAACTTTTGCATGCTTGGCCACAAACCATTGAACCGACCTATCTAAATCAGAAAATATTGAAACATTGTGAACTACCTCCTCATTTGCACATGCATCCAAAGAAATTGACACTGCTTTTATTGGTTGAACGCAGCTTAGAGAGGGATTTGTGATCTTCCCCTCAAAGCTGTCAGCCTGGAACCCTACTACCCTGTTCGTGCCAGAACCCCTGCCTCTCAGTTGTTGCATGACTTGTCCAAGGGAGTTGTTCAATGCCCCTTGCGTACCCCTGTGTTGTGTTTCCACACCTTTCCGTGGAATACTGGCATTCCTCTTTCCCACCCCAGAATTTGGACCGCCTTGGAACTCTCCAAACCTACTGAAATACTGGCTGTGGGGCACCTTAGAACACCCGTTTTGGATGGCTCGCCCACTTAGAAGCCTCCAAAAGGCTTCTGCTTCATCCGATAGCCCAGATCATCGCTGTCACCTGCCTTCAACAGCAGATTGTTGACCAAACCAACAGCCTAAGTAGAATGGGCACTGGAAACAACAGCTGCAGGAGAAACCCTAGCCCTAACGGCAGAGGGAGCCTAGGTCGAGAGCACCATTTTCTTCCTCTGTGGGATAGCCATTAAAGAGATTAGACGGTGGCAAGATTAAATTTTCAATCTGTAAACTTGTATAAATCAAGGCCGTTTCTCCAAATTCACTTGGTTTATGCTATGTCCGGTAAATTTTTCAATATTTTGTAGATTTGGTAGAAAACTATGGACCTGAGTTTGCAGGGAACATCATAGGGAGCCCCCATCAGGATTTTTCGAGTTCCCCTAATTAAAATACCTGGAAACATTTCACAACACCTTATAAGGCCAGTGTAATCAATAAACTTCTAAGGAATATTCTGGATGCATATGGATTCTTCCTACATTTTTTTCTTTCTTTCACTGTTTCTCTATAAATTTTGTTGTGCTTTTTCATATGAAGGGTCTGATGAAAAGCAGTTGTTTTCCAAACTCACTGTCCAGTTTCATTTAATTTGTATGTAGCTGAGCTAGGGACTAATCTTCTGCAAATTAACTGGGGTCTCAGTTGTCAAAGTGTTTTGGGGCACCACATAGTGTGCTTCCCTTATCTCTTATTTGAGTTTTAACTTTATATATCCATCTAAGATTGGTTAATACTAGATGTCAATTCATTTAAGTTTACAAGGATTATGTAGCTAAAGATTACTTTTGTTTTATCATTCAATATAAATTTAACATCCATCAAGGAGGCAATTATATCTAAGATTCCTTAACCAAGTAACGTTTTATGCAACCTTGATTTGTTGCAGTTAACACAACAATGTTGCTTGAAAATGATGATGTTTTCAAATCACGAGCAGGATATTCTCTTGCCAAGGTGAGCTCCTTATTTCATATGAAGGGTACATGATTAGTGCTTTTTTCTTATGTCAGTGTGAGCAACCATATGAATTGCTTGGGGAGTCAAAAGCACTATAGCTTGGTCATATGTAACGGAAGATAGTAAATAACAATCAACGTTGGTATTTAAGCATAGAAAAATGTTTGCTTACAAAATTTTGATGCAGAATTTTGTGTTTGTTATTTTTATGAAGAGTTGGAATCTATCTACTTTCACACTGCAGCTTATCCACCTGTAATATTCTTAGGAAACTTTTAATTATTAAACCTGTCCTTATTTATTTTATAGCCAAATCAATCATATATACTGTGGACTGAATGTTGTGTTCATCCCCTGCCAACGTCCTGCTCAAGAAGAGAAAATGCTAAGATAGTATTGAAGTGTAAGATATTCAGAAAGCAACTTTAAAGGATTATCGATATAGAAGGCCTTTATCAACCAAACTATACATACAAGTTGTGCTTGATTTTCATTCCTTTCAAGTTTGGAAAATCACTATAATGGGATCTCTTTGAAAATTCAAAGTAGCAATCAATAAACAGATGAATACACAAAAGAAAGTAATGCTCAATACAGATTTTGGTCCCATCTCATGCAGGAGGGTTAGTACTAGAGTCTCACCCATCTCAGATAAGGAGGTTCAGTATCAGAGAATTGGTGTACACTGTATTGTAGAGGAGGAGGCTGAATACTAGAGTCTGATCTAGCTTAAACAAGGAAATGTTAGTTTTTAATCTTAAAAACTATGGCAGTATTAAATGATAATTAGATGTTCAATCTCCGGAGCATTTCAGATAACAACTTCAATGCCCTCTTTTTGGGATTGCCCTAAATTTTGCCCTAGAATCACAAGTTCAATAAAAATAAGAAATATAAAATAGCTAGGGATATAAGTTGACCTGAAAAAAAAGAATGTTTAAGCAAGATAGACCTTGGTTGAGATCCTGCAATCATGTTAGACAATTCATTTTAGGAATAATCAAACTCATTGGTGTTGTTGATCGGTCCTAGAAGCACCTATATCAGCATATTCTGGAAATTCCTTTAAATACGAGACTCAATCGGGCAAGCTCTGGACACCTGGTATGTCATGTTTGAGCCTGTATGGAATAAATATGTTATTTCTTGTCATTTTGTTTGTTTTAATAAAGAAATCAGAATTTTGAATTTAATTTTCAGCATTAGTATAGTTGTTATTCGACAACTCTATTTCATTTTGCATCATTCAAGCCACTAAAAAATTCTAGCAAACTTCAAAAACCACATCAAAACCCAAACAACTACTCGCTCGTTAAAGAATACCAAGCAGATTGTGCTGATAAATCAGTTGGCGTCTTTCACTGTGTCTCAGTTTTTGTGCCATCTATTCGCTAATATTTCAATGTTTCATTTTGAATTTTGATCGAATTTTCTCCTAAAATTTTGTTGGGTTTGTTCTATTTGTCTCCTCAAGAATCATGTTCGGGTTTTTTAATTTTATTATCAAAAGTCATATATGGAATTTCTGTTTTTTTCCTAAAAATATCTTGATTGGTGTTATTGGTTTTAGGGTTTTTTCAATTTTTTCATTGGGGGGTTTTGTCAAATTCTCCAACAAAAATTGTGGTTTCTTGCAGCTGTTTGGTCGCACCTAGAGTTGCTAGGGAATGGTCTTCACAAAGGTTTGCTGATTTTTACTCAATCATGGTTTCCAATTCATATTGGTGTCTTTGGTTACAAGGAGTGATACCTTTGTTTACCAACGTCAAGTTGGATGGTTTGTGGTTATCTTAGTAATAACATTCTGCGAATTCAGGATCTCAGCAGCAGTTGAGTGTTCTGAAGAAGACCAGCTTTCTTTCCAAAAGACCTGCAGATTATGCTCTCTGTAGGGTTGTTAGAACGATGATGTTTACGGTAGGGTATTAAAATAATGTAATGTTTCTTGAATGGTCATTTTAGTTGTCTTAGTTCATTAGGTAATTTCTATTTTCATCTTCGATTCATGATTGTTTCAATTAGCAACATTGTCTTTGTAAATCTATTTAAGGAGCCTTAATCTCACCTGTTTAATATAAATATCGATTTATAATAATAAAAATATGTTTTTATTTTATATGGTACCATTTTGAATGGAACTGCCATATTTGGAACTTGCTTTGAGATAAAATGGTTTTGAATGCACGTGACAGTGTTGAAAGGCATTGGAAACCCGAGTCACCAAGGTTGTGTGGATCTCCTTTCTAAATAAATAAAAGAAGTCCAGTTTGGAACTTTTTGTTTTGGAATTTATTTGATACTCATGAAAGGCATTGTTAGCTTTGGTGAAGCCAAACCACCTAGGTTGCCAGGATCTTCATTCTGCAAAAATAAATAGCTGGACCAATGGATAACATTATTAAGTTTTGTCTAGCATTGTGACGTCTATTTATAAAAGGTTTCCATACTCTTTTAAGGAAGTCTCATTTTTCAATGCACAAGAAACCCTGACGAGGCAATCAATCAAAATGGACTTACAACCATCTACCTTTCACTCAGTGTTTTCTCTATTTTAGTACCTAGTGCTTGGAATAGTTGAAGATTGGTTGGTTAGTCTGTTTGTTACTAGATTGTATGACTTGAAGCTGTGATTATGAAACATGCCATGTGATATGCCTTAGGTGCAAGTTTTCATTTCTTAACCATAAACAAGGTTGTATTTATCTTTGCATGTGATAAGATTTTTGATGGTAGGAAAAATATTTTGGGTAATTTAGAGGTCTTCGTTTACTGCGTACAGTATAGGTAGTTTAATGCATACTACTGGCAGAGAATTATAACAGATATAAGTAAATGCAAGGTAACATCAGAGAACCGCCCTTCATTCCATTAAATACCAATCAGAGTTTACGCCAAGTGATAAACACAACAACAATGATACCAATGATAATGATGCCCTCTTCCATCTGAGAGAGTGGACATATAACCTCTGAGGGGTTGCAATGTGAACTGTCACAACCATAACTACCTACTTCTCAGCCACGCTAACGACTAATGACATGATTAACATAAACTTTAGACAACACATTACAATATACTCAACATCATCATACCCCTGAAAAGAAAGTCATCTCTTGATGACGTACAATCAAAATGGAATGATGTTAAAACCCACAACTATACTGTACATAAGAGAACAAAATCGGGATGCGGGAGGCTGATTGTGAATCTCTAATGTTGTAGCCATGGATGGTGGTGGTGGAGTTGTTGGCAAGCGAGCTTGCAACTTGTACACCTGTTGTGCTTTGAGCTGCAAGTCTCGATCTATGACCAACTTCCTCTCCATCTTCCTCTTCACCACCATAGTTGCCTCTAATAATTGTGTTTCCTTGGGGTTGAGCGTTGCCATAGAACTCACGATGGGTGGCTCCATCACAACCTTATCTACCCTAGCTTCCTCTAGTTGAGCAACAAAATATCCCTCTCTATCTACATGGCTTCCTCCTCTGCTTGTATGGCTGCTTCCTCCTCTGCTTGTATGGCTGCCCTCTGTTGCCCTTGCCTCCCTCTCTCTAGCTACATCTCCCTTCACCATCCATAACTCAGTCGCTAGCTCCATTCTAGCTATCTCACGTGTGTCTATGACATGCTCTGAGCGCCGTAAGGTGTAGTAGCTTTCCCTAAAGACCTGCTAAATCTCTTTGACCAACGCAACCACTCGAGTCTCTCTTGGTCTCTTTGAGAGTGCCTAGTCCTCTAACATGGAAAGGGACTCTGTTGTAGGCCACCCCCTAGATTCATAGCAAACTCTGAACTCCTCCATACATCCTACTCGTACAAATGTCAAGAGTCTCTCCCAACTCCTCTCTCACCTCCTCTTGAGTCCATGACTGAGTAGAGCCTATCGCCCTTCTAGCTCTTGCGACCATCGTATGCAGGGACTACTCCACATCACCCTCTCTAGACTCCATGCGACTATGCTTCTGTGCGAGGCCCTGCTATACACTTACTATCGCAGGTGTCTCCTGAGAAGGATAGATGACCAACTTAGCTAGAGTCTTTAGGTCTTTGGTGGGCTCAAAATCTATTTGCTCCAACTCCACGGGCATTGGTCTCGTTGGTGAGCTCTTAGCATCCAAATTGACTATCTCTTGTGGGGCTGGTAGGTCGTGTTGTGGAGAGGTGAGGGAGACCCTAATTGGCATCATCAATGCCATATTATACTTACTTAGCTATGAGTTTACTTGTATTGTCTCCTCAAGCATCTCACCACCCCTAAGCTATGAGGTTGACAAATACTCTCCAATACTCTTATACCATTTTGGCAAGATGACAATGTGAAATAAGTTTGCGTTAGGAAAGTCATCATTAACTCCTTCTTGTGATTCTTTGGTGTTGATCCAAGAGAGTTGATCTGCAATGATGTGGCTCTGCCTGGACCGCACGATTATAGTGAAGGGGAATTCTTGTAGCAATACCAACCACCTTCTCACTTTCCCCCTATAATTGGTTTATCCACTAGGTAAATTAGGGCTTGGTAGTCCACATAGAATGTGAATGACATTACCTACAGGCAATGCTTGAACTTTTGTATGATGTAAATTATTTCGAGGGCCTCTTGCTCCATCATATTATAATTCTTCACCCTCGACAACAACCTAACACCAAAATAAATGGGGTAGTCTAAGTCGTGATCACCCACCTGTGCCAGAGTTGCACCAATTGCAAAATTTGAAGCGTTCACATGCAAGTGGAATTCCTTGTCCTAGTTGGGATATGCCAACATTGGTGCCCCACCCAATATAGTCTTTAATTTTTTAAACAAGAAATCTTGTTCAGTCCCTCAAGCATAGGGTTCCCCTTTCTGCACCAACTTGTCGAGAGGGTAGGATCCTTGCGACCCAAAAATATTTTAAATGTTGCATTCTTTAGCACAAGATCCTAATCGTCCCCTACTAGTATATTGCGTGGATATTCCTCATTCCCAAGGTTGATGACCTGCAAGGACGATTCTTCATTCTTAATTGGTTTTTATGCATCAAATTTGTGGGCTAGACTTCTGTTCACGTGGGCTTCCTTCTCCTTGTATTCCTCATTCTGTGGTCGGAACACATCTTTTTTTGACACTTGTTCTATTTCCTCCACCCCTAAATGTAACTGTAACTGTAGAATAGCTTGCAATCTTCCATCTACCAATGGAAGAGTCCATTCATCAAGTTCGTGTCATTCTCTGAACATACTCCCAACTCTAGAACCCTTCATCGTTAGGTTCCATTCGATTCCTTCCTTCATCCAACCTGCCATGCTCTCCGTTAGACTCCGACGTCGGAAAAGGTTCAATCTCTTCACTCGCCATCTAGATATGGAGGTCAATAACAAACTTCCATGTGTCGCTTTCCATGGAGAGTGTTTTTCTTCCTATTGGGATTGCTTTTTGCCATTAGTAACCATCCTTTATCAAGAATGGCGTCATATCCCTTCTTTTTTAGCGGATCACTACAAAGTCTAACACAAACGGTTGTGTTCCTATGGTCACTTGTTGGGCCATTTATGTCTCGAGGGGTTTGATTCCCTATTTGCTGACACCCAATATAATGAAGGTCAGGAGCCACAAGGTAGGTTTTCCAAGTTTCTTCCACGTCTCTTCTGTAAGGATATTTACCCCAAACTTGTAGTCCATGATGGTGTCCATCAAAATAGTTTCGAGGATAGTGTTGCCATGATTTCAGTTCCCCATATTTTTCAAGCTTTCAAGTCAAGTGCTAAGTCAGTGTTTCATGTCTTGTCTTGGTATAGGTTGCCATTAGGGTTTCCTCTCTCATCTTTCCCTTGGAGTTACCTAGGTGGGAATACAAGACAAATGCAAATATTTTCAATCATGCTAGGTGATTAGGATGGGAAGGGTAAGTTAATACATTCCCCAAATGAGAGAAAGAAATAGTTCTATTCATAAGAAATCCTAGCTCTATGATCAAGTGTTCCATTGACAACATGATGCAAATTGAATGAAAAGATTATGAGCATATCTAGAGCAAAATGGCTGTGTAGAACACAAGGACTGAGAATAAAGAACATGTTGCAAACACGTGAACAAGCTAAAGAATGATTAGTTGACTTTGATGCAGAATAAGTATTGAAATATGTAAAAGTATGGAAGAAAATGGTCAAAGGTTGCGAAGACCAAATGTGCTCTCAGATCAACGGCGCAGATCGCATCTCAATATCCACATCCAAATTTGAAAGGATCTCATGATCGCACTTGGCTTTGGCTTAGAAGACTTTTAAGTTGCAAGAAGCGAAAACCTAAAGATCGCAAGGTTGCAAGTGATTAAAGCTAACCCAGAGTTAAGGCAGCAATAGAGCGAAAGTGTATGAATCACATGATCGTAGGGTCACAAGTAGGTTAAGCTAATCACAAGTCAAAGTTGTGAAGTAGCAAAAACTGAAGATCACATGGTTGCTGGCAGTTAAGGGTAACCTGAAGTTAAGGTTGCGACAGTGTGAGAGATGACAGTGGTCATGGTGAAAAGTTTTCGCAAGGTCACTAGCTAAGAAGCATTCAATACATTTTAAGTTGCAACCCAACGAAAGTGTTAACAATTAAACCTTAAAACAAACAGTTGCATGGTCATTGGTGGTTAGACGTAACCCAGAGTTAGCACGATGAAGCAGCGAAAGCCAGTGATTGCTTGGTCGTAGGTGGTTAGAAGTAACCCTGAGTTAAAGCAGTGACAGAGCGAAAGCATGTATCTGCACCGTCGCAGTGTTAAAATTAACCTTAGATTTTAAGTTGCAGCCTGGTGAAATCATAACAGTTAAGCCTTAAAACAAACAATCGCATTGTCGCGGGTAATCAAGCAGTTAAAGGTTTTTAAGTTACAACCTAGCGAAAGGGTTAATAGTTAAGCCAAACGGTTATTGCATGGTCTCAAGGAGTTAAAGTTAATTTTGAGTTTAAGTGGTGCAGTTGCGAACAGTAAACCAAGATAGTGATTGCATTGTCGCAATGGGTATCATAACCTGGGGTGAAGGCTACGAAAGAGCGAATAGGGGTTCGCATATTCGCAAGGGGTTAAATGAAACCTTGAGTTAACATAGCGAAACAACGAAAATCAATCGATCGCATCATTGCATTAGAGAAGACATCGTATGAATGACAGTTGCGAAGAAGCGCCAAGGGAGAAATAAAGAGGTTTATTATGTTTTAATTATGATCGTTGATTCAAGATCGACGATGAGATTCAAACCTGTAGTGATCATTGAGTTTCAAATTATATGAATTTAGCACCAATAGATCAGAGAAGAATATGAACCATTTTGAGGGATTGTAATCATTTCTTCTTTCTTTCTTTGATGTGTTAAATTACAACGATGACTGTTGGATTTTTGAGTGATTCAAGTGCTCTGTTTATGTAACTGATGAATTTGCAACTGGCCAAGAACCCTACGAGGGGGCCTATATATGTAATTTTCTAAGTTAATAGAAAAGATCGGCAAGTTTCATGCATTTTCTCCCCCTGTAGCAGAGACTACTGAGAGAGAATCGAGAGGTGTATAAAATGAAGGATTAAATTAATGTCTGTAACCAGGTAATGTGATGTTATAATTCCACTTAGAACTAGCATGCCTAGGTTTCTTTCATTGTCTCCTTCGACTAAGCTAACATGCATGTAGATTAGTCTTTCTGGAATTGTAGGAAAAGTACTTGTGAAGCTGTTAGTATTTGGGCTAATCAGAGTTTTAGTACGGTGTTAATAGTACGGGTAGTCAGAGTGCTATCTTTCATAGTTATTTCTGCTCTTTTCCAGAGTTGCATAACATCCTACATTTGTGATGTGAAGTTAGGATTGAAGTGTGTTGGGAGTTTGCCACTAGGTAACCTTGACTAGTTAGAGAGCCACTTAGGGCCATAGATGTCCTTCTTCCATTACATCTCCTTGCATCTCGTAGTCTTAGATGCATTTAGGAGTAGAGTTTGTGTTGGACATAAAACCTCGCCTAGGTTGCTTATGTCTATGAGCATCCTGGTTAGCCTCTTCTGCTCTCAGGTTAAGAACATACCCTTGGTTACCCTTTTGATCAAATAAAAACGTAATTCATTGCACATCTTGCATATAGGGGAGATGTACCCTTAAATTTAGGGATTAGTTACATCAAATTGCACTAATCCAATTTGTTGTAGATAGTTTGTTTCTCATCACCTTGGGCATAAAGAGTCAAGGTAAAGCCAATTCAAGGTGAGGGATAAATTGTTTACCAACAGATGCCCATTTCTACGATTGTAGGGTGTCGGTCATTATTTACTGCCAATAACATAGGATCCATTGCTGACCCACCAATAACATACATTGGTTGTATGATGTTGGTTGGTGCAGTGGTTTTAGTTTGTAGGAAGAAGGTACTCAATAGTGTTGTCCTCAAGTGAGGCATGGTACGAAATGAGGTATTGGATTTTGGCCGCTACCTCCATTTGTAACATCTGCCTTAAAATATTATTCTCTGCTTCTATCCGCCCACAAGTGTCTGCCTTGTGATGTGTATCCTTTCGTACCCTAATTGATTTTTAAATCTCCTCTCTAGCCTATCGTACCCTATGCTTCTCCGTATTGAGATCGGGGTATGTGGCTTGGTTAGCTTGGGTATAAGTGATGGTAGACACTTTTTCTTCACCCATGCTTCCCTCGATATTGAGGATGTTATCATCAGCTTTTAGACAATTAGCATCCTCATGATCTCTAGGGCCACATCATCTGCATGAACATTATGGTGTGTCCCCTTTTGGCAATCTTGGGCAAAGTGACCCTACTGGTTGTATGCCCGACATTGGATCATTGACCATTCCTTTGAATCATATTGTATCCAACTCATGTTGCTATTGTCATTATTTCCTCTCCCTCCACTTCGGTTATTTCAAAATTTGTCAGATGATGCATTATTGTTTGTCTATTGTGCAATGTTTTTTGCCTCATAGGAAGACGGTTGTTCTTATGTATAGAGCACTTGTTGGCTCCTTGTATTTTGTTGTCTAGGCATTCCTTGGTGGAATGACCCATAACCCCCAACAAATGTCGCCAAATGTTTTCCTGGAGCACGAACCCTTTGTGTGCCCATTCTCCTTTAACTGGTTGGGTTTGAGCTTGACGGGTTGTGTTGACTACCATGCGGTGTAAGGGTTAATTTCTCTAGTTGACTCTTTGTCTCTTCTATGAAGTCGTCGTCGCCTTCCTAGCATTGTCCATCGTGCTCTTGACGATATTTTTCCCTGTCGTACTGCTCTCCTTCGACTTCTTCACCTTCAGTGGCACCAGTTTGGTTTCCTTCCACTAACCCTTCCGGTAGTCCTTCGGCAAGTCTCTTCAAACACTCCCTCTATTTTGTCTATTGTTGTAGTGATAAAGCCCTTTGACTAGCCTCACTCCCATTTGTAAGTTCTTTTCTACTTCTATCTTGATTTAAAAAGTTTGTCATGCATTATTCTCATGTATGGAAACAACACATGATATAAAAGAACACTTGTATTCATTTATTATTTGTATACAATATATGTAACCGTATGGACATAATCATAACACTGTGTTCTCCTTATTTCATATTTCTGTCTCAGCGTTTACTTCATGTTTCCCTTACAACAGGTTTTCTCTCTCTTCTTCCTCCCTTTGGCAATAGTAGTCTTGCAGTACTTGTTGTTGTCAATTCCCTTGAATGAGTTCCTCGCATAAGTTTTGAAGGGCAAGGAATGCTCGTGCCAACAATTGAGGGAGATGGTACATCAGTTGATCCATTGCCAGGTTTACTTCAAGGGCACTTGACACAACATTCTCTGATATTTTTTCTTGTGTGGCTTCCCTTCACACATGGATCTCAATGGATGCCTGAAGTAGTGAGTTGAAGTCTGTTGTCAACTCCCATTTGCCTTTGAATAATTCTGGGTTATCCTCTTCGGGCTTCTGATGGCTACTCTCACCATAGGCTATCAGTTGTCCCATTGCTTTCCATTTGCCATCCACACTCTTTTGCTTCTTGAGATTGTAGAGGCAACGATGCCAAATGTTTACCACCTACAATACAGGTAGTTTAATGCATACTACTGATAGAGAATTATGACATATATATGTAAATGCAAGGTAACATCAGAGAACTGCCCTTAATTCCATTAATATCAATCAGAGTTTACATTAAGTGATAAGCACAACAACAATGATACCAATGATAATGATGCCCTCTTCCATCTGAGAGTGTACATTTAACCTTTGAGGGGGTGCGATGTGAACTGTCACGACCATAACTACCTACCCCAGCCATGCTAATGACCAACAACATGATTGACATTAACAACATTTTAGACAACACATAGCATTATACCAGACAACAATTTTAATAAGGAATTCAGGACTATGACTTATTTTCTCTGCTGTAAAATCAAAAACAAAAATTGCTTATATTATCCTCTTGGTCTGTGTAAGCTTTCCTAGACGGTCGACTATAAGACCACTTGCCAATACACACAGATCAACAGGTAAAGTGGAATGTCAAGCTAGTGCGTCATCCATTCGGCAATGGAGATTGTCAAGATTGGCCCGTCATAGCAAGATCAAACGCATGAACAGCTAATGTCTAATGCCCTCTCACAAAACAGGGTCCTATGGGGGTGATGTTATTTATGATGATGAATTCAAAGGCGATTCTGACTGGAAAGCTTGTAGATGGTGAGGCAATGTGTTCAATTGTTATTTTGTGCCCATGTCTGAAAATATGAACCCAATCATAAGAGGCCTTTTATTGCTCTAAAATAGATAGATTGAAGGCCTTATAAACACTAGGGATAAGTGGCAGTCAAATTTGATTGAAATAATGATCTTGCCTCTGTCGGGCTAGAAATTCATTTGTCTAGTGGTAATGAGTTGAAATCTTTCCCAAAATATACATCTTACATTTGCAATTTATTTTTAGTTGCATATTGAATTTTTAATAGAAAGTATTTGTATGGTATGCCTATATCTGCTTGCTTTCTCTTGGGACCTGATTATTGCTTTTTGGAATTCATTGCCTATTTCTTCCAAAGTAGCATTTAAATTTTAGTTTACTGGCATTAGTTGATTTATAATGTTCAAAGAATTGCATTGAAAATTAAAGTTTAAATCTACTTTCAGGCTGGAGGAAGGGCCCTTGAATGGTCATCAGAGGACTCAAAAGTTTCTACAATTGGTAGTGGTTTTCTTAAGTCAGATATTGAACAGGCAGACTTCGATCTGGATATCAATCGCTGGCTAAGGTCATCACGAGTTCAGGTAGAGTTATCATAACAAGACTTTCACCATTGCTCAAATGATGCCACTGTTCTTATTTTGTAGGTTCATGAGTGGATTTCATTGAAATAAACTCAACATGACTCTAGCCTTACAGTGGTACCCAGGTCATATTGCAAAAGCGGAGAGAGAACTAAAGCAACAGCTGAAGTTGATGGATGTTGTCATCGAAGTACGTGATGCGAGGATACCTATGGCAACTGGACATCCAGAGGTGAAGTCTAATTGTTAGATCTGGTTTGGCATGCCAGTAGTCAGATGACAAGTCTGGCTACTTGGACATTTCAGACGTGTCAAGGTTTTAATTTTTAACTTAGGAAATCAGTTTGGTTGGAAATTAGTGTTTCTATGAAATATTATATAGAATCTATAGATCATTCCTTCAATGCAGACTAATACAATTTCAAATTTGGACAGATGGACTTATGGATTGGTGATAAGAAGAAAATTATAGTTTTGAATAAAGTAGACATGATCTCAACAGAAGACAAGAATAAATGGGCTACGTATTTCTCTAAACAGGGGATAACTGTAGTCCTAGCAAATGGCCAGCTTGGAATGGCAAGTGACCTAGATTCTACTATGTTGCACCTACTCTGGTCAATTATTTGCAGTCAATAACATTTGGCAAAATAAATATGACTTATTTGAATTTTCTCTCCATTAGTGTTGCTGCTAGACTTGTGTGCTTTATAAATTAAATGTATTTGAAAACATGGAAGTGTGCAGGGGACATTGAAGTTGGCAAGAGTTGCAAAATCATTATCTAACAATTTTAATGCAAAGAGGAGGGCTAAAGGACTTCTTCCTCGTGCGGTAGGGACTTACCAAATTTTAAGTGATTATGTATTACCTTTCATCTATTTGTGTGTGTTCTTTCATTTTTCCTATTTCTATTTATTTACAATCAACTGCAATGCGTGTTCTACAAAATGCATGAAGAAATTGGAATTACACGTATTGAAAACTTTCTCAAAATAATTGCTAGCTTGGATGGAGCATAACATGTTTTGGTGAATTATGTATTACCTTTCATCTATTTGTGTGTGTTCTTGCATTTTTTTCTATGTTCTATTTATTTACAATCAACTGCAATGCGTGTTCTATGAAATGCATGAAGAAATTGGAATTACACCTTATGTATTGAAAACTCCATAGTAACACGGGGACGCGTCCCCCCCCTTTTTGCCCGACGTCTCGGAGACTTCAATGCACCAGAGACTTGGGGACTCCGTCTCCCCGTCCCCAGCGGTGCCACTAGATTCCACCACCTCCACCAAGGATGGGGGACATCCTGCTATTCACTATTTGCAAATTCGACTATTTATGTTTAATGTTCGATGTTCCAATTCAATGCAATGTTTCAAGTATTCACTCTTTTACATCTTTACATCCTATATTGCAATACATATTTTCATAACTAACATTTTTAAATACCATATGCATAAATATATACACAGCTCTTGTCCCCTGCCGCCGTCCCCCCACCGTCCCCCCGCCGTCCCCAAATTAAGGCCCCTCTGTCCCCCCGTCCCGGAAACTTGTCCCCTCGTTTCGCCGTCCCCCCGTCCCCCAGGGTGGTGTAACTATGGAAAACTCTCAAAATAATTGCTAGCTTGGATGGAGCATAACAGGTTTTGGTGAATCGCTATTTTGTGGATGTTATGGTTGAATTACCCATTTGACAATTTCATTGTTGAACTCAGAAAAATTGGATTTAAGCAAGATATAAAATTACATTTAGACAATAGAGAATATAGTAACAATTAAAAATTATACTATAAATATGTTTAGGGAGAGTGGAGAAAAAGGGGTGCTAACAGTTTTCTTTATGCATGTTTGTGTTTTAGATAAAAGCAGACCCGTGCAGGAGTGGTTGGGTATCCAAATGTTGGAAAATCATCATTGATTAATCGTCTGCTTAAGCGGAAGATCTGTGTAGCAGCATCTAGACCAGGGGTCACCAGGCAATTGAAGTGTGTTTCATTCAACTGGTCCTGGCATCATCAGTGTTCTGTTAACATTTTTCCTTGTTACATAGGCTTTCTGTTTCTCATGCATGTCTATTATCTAAACCATTGCACATTACCAAGATTTTGTTTCTTTATCTTTGATAGTACGTGTTACCTCTAAGTAATAGGGATTCAAAATTCAATCAATGACACAGTAAGGAAATGTAATAGCAGAATCGCAAAAAAAAGTTGTGAACTTATTTGTATTGCACTTATTTTCTGCTTTTTTCTGAAAGGTGGGTTCGAATTGGTCAAGACCTAGATTTATTAGATTCCCCTGGTATTTTGCCAATGCGGTTTAATGATCAGGCTCCTGCAATCAAATTGGCAATTTGCGATGATATAGGAGAAAGATCATATGCTGTTCCTGGTGTAGCTGCAGTTCTTGTAGAGATTCTGAAGAAGCATCCAAATGCAGGTCTCTCTCTCGCTCTCTCTCCCCCCTCATGCACACACACACACACACACAGTTCATATATTTATGGTAGTCATTTTAAATTTATATATAGTACATGTTAGTTTGACACTGACATGTAAGGTCTCAGTAACTAAATTATAACACCCCTGGGCTAAATATGTCAAGACTCAAAATAGAATATTTGCAATTTAATGCCAGTATATTTCCCTCTCCAGAGAGCATGTTTAATAAAAACTAATATATTTAAGGTATAACATGCAAGGAGAAACATTAGGGATCCTAATTACAAGGAAGAAAATGACAGAAGTTGAGGAAGAGCTTGCTCCTAGCACTGCAATTACAATGGTTGTAGAAAGCGTCCTTACTCAGAATACCGTACAAATGTTTTAAATTTTTTTACAATTATGATGCATGCCCTGTATTTCAAATCAGGGGCATCAGTTATTTAAACTCTCTATTGTACAAGAAGTGTATGTTGGAATATTAATTTCACATCATGAGAAAACACATGCATCGATAGTTGCGATCCCACTTGATGACATTTGCTTCTGTACAAGATTATTGGAAATTCTAGATTTATATTATAATTTTAAATCATTTTTCTCCAAGTAAGATTATTCTCTTTAATCTGAGGAGAGTAACTAGAAAACTGAATTCATCATTGAAGGTGTACTGTAGTCCCTAGTTTGGTTTTCCCAAATCTACATAAGGATCCTTGTTGCATCCTTTTAACATTCAACAGTAAGGATTGTGATGTCTTGATACCGTGCCGATTTCAGAATCGTCTGGCACAGATCTGGGGAGAAATAGTAATAGAGTTATTGGATATGGTATTGCCTCACTTACGATCATTTATATAACTTTGCAGCCATTGGTTCCCAGTTTTTTTGGCAAACAATTTTCAGACGTTAATTTGTTATGCGTACAGTTTTCAATAACCTGTTCCAAATTTCTTTGACATTCTATGCACATGCTTCGACGGATACACCTATATCATCTTCCTTTTGTCATACCATTTCTAGAATAAATTTCCCTCCTATTTTATTGATTCTCTAAATCTTCATCTTGATTCAGAAAGAAACAAAAATTAACTTTTACCATTGTTATGACTGATGCAGGAGTTGGAGTTCTTCAAAATCGCTATAAGATAGATGCAGATAGTTGTTCAGGAGAAATGTGAGCTTTTTATTGATATTTCAGAACATATTTAAGTTCAATGTTATGTCACCCACTGATTTTTGCACATTGTTTATCTGCCTTCTTACAGATATGTAAAGGCATTGGCACAACGTTTGTTCAATGGAGATGTGAGTCAAGCTGCCTTCCGTATCTTATATGATTTTCGGAAAGGGAAATTTGGGCGGTTAGCTCTTGAGAGGCCTCCGTCCAATACCATATAAAGCACTAGCATAATAGAGGTTTCAATATTTGATTGCGTCCAATGGTTGCAATGGTGTTTAAAAAGCTGATTGCATCCACGTTGATGCATCTTGATATTAGCAAAATGATATGTATGATAAATAGAAAGGCTAATATTAGAAGCAAAGCCCACTCAGCCTTTGCATCTGGCAGTGCACAAGTTCGAAAACTTGACTGGAATGCCCAATGAATCTTATTGTCACGAAGTTCATATTTGTAAACCTACCATGAGGTTGAAACTCAAAAAGACATGGTTAGTAGAGAGGTAAGTTTTGATCTTATCGGGAAAAATGGATAACATAAATTTTAATATTATTTGCCAATTAGGTTATATGTTTGTTCAAATTCAAAAATTTGTCACCAGTGTATATTTTAAATGAATTTTAAAATAAGAGTGGATGAGGATGCTTCTGCCGAATTTTTGCTCCTTTTAAAAAAGTTTTTACAGTGTTTTGGAAATGCAAGATGACACTTACGAAATATCTTAATAGTGGTGCTTTTATAGTATAAACTCCTATTCAAATCAGGAAGAGACATGTTACATGTTATGGATATACAATATCATATTGTTTTCATATCGCAAAGAGACATTTGACAGAATGATGTAAGAAAGGAAAAAATCTTTAAGGCTCTGTTTGTTTGTCGACATAGAAATTGAAAATTAGAATGGAAAATGGGTGAATAGAAAATGACAATCCCAATCTTATTTGGTTCCCCTAGAATTTGATTGGTAATATGTTGATCCCCTATTTGATTGTACAAAATTGAAATTGGAATAAACTTAAGTTTATATTTTAATATATTTTATTTATTTTTAATATATTATTATATTGCATTAATTATTTCAATTTATTGTAAAGAAAATAACTTTTTTTTTCTATTTTATTCAATGAAATTAATAAGAAATTAATTTGTTTAACATTTTGAAACGAATAGATATAAACATAAAAATGTTATGCACAATAATATACTCATGATAGTAAAATTTGCTCATCGTTTATATACAAAATCATAAAAGATTTAGTCTCTATGATCATAATTAAGTTCAAAACAACAAAATGGTCATTTAATTACTAAAATTAGAATCATCATAACCAATAGTGTGTATAAAAACTAGAACAAAATTAAGTCTAAGTTGAAACATGATTTTGGCTTTCGCCATGGAACCAATCTTTCTAGCAGTTGTCACCTGCACCGCGCACAACTTGCAATCCTTCTTTTCTTCTTCTATAGATTTTGATGTGGTTGATGTAGATGAGTCATCTTTAACCTACTCAAAGAAATTGCAGCGATTGTCCCCCTGCATGCCAAAACTACATTAGGGCTTGCTACAATAATAACATATAAAAGAATAGTAACAACCTTTCTTTTATCTGGACAACATAAAAACCTATGCTTAGGATTATTCCTTGTACGTGACATCTTCATTGCTACAGTTCCAACACCACATTGACACATTGGAAAAGTCATCAAATCTATCGACCTTATATAAATAATGAACAAATATAATGAGAGATTACTACAAAAGTGTACAATCTATTATAATATCTGTATTCAAATGACTATGTTGTGACTTCTCAGTCCAATCCTACTAGCAATGCAAATACCTCATGACTTACAACTATTGACACATGATTATTAGTTTATCTCAACCAAATGAATCTACATATACAACAAGGATAACTTTTCAAGCATTTCCTGTAGCCTGGATATGGCATATACGTAAAAGTACTTCCAACTGCAAATTGATGTCTAATAAGTATGCAGTCTTTTAGAGAATTAGACCAGTTTAAGTGCATTCTTGTTATATCTTAACTGTATATTGTCACAAATGCTTGAACACTCTATAATATATATAGCATACTAATGCATGTATTTTTTATATCATAAAACAAAGATAGGAGGTGGAGAGATTGAGAAGCACAATTTACTAGGATGGTGTTTTTGTTGCAGGGGTGTTCACATCATTGACTTATTCTGAATTGTATCACTTATACAACTATTATTGACTACTATTGTAGTGTAAACAATTTGTTAGAGGCCGCGAGCATATGGGATATGGGATTCATATGACACTTTACCTGCTGATGGCTGCGAGCATGTTAAGTATGACAAATGGAAATCCCAGCAAATATCCCTTAACAATGTTGTCAGTGAATTATGTTTTTAACTCCTTTGGAGTGAGGTGGGCAATTATTTTTAGAAATGTGGGGGTTGCTTCTTTCTATCCATGCTTAGGTAGTGGTGATCGTAGAGTGTTTGAGGGTTTTCAGTGCGAGCAAACCAGTGCATCTGTAGTAGAGATTATGGGGGGAAAGAGGAAACAGGTCGAACCGCCTAGGTGTGCGGAATGGAAGAATAAACCAGAGGTTTGGGACATCCTCAGGCGTGGCAATTTTACCAATTACATGGAGAGACTCAAAGGTAACAACCTTACTATCACGCACCAGTTCATTAAATCTTGGAAGGACGGCTCGATGTTGGTTGGGAACTAGAGGATGGAGGTCACAGAAGAGATCATTGCAGAGGCTATTGGTTTGGATTTGGACGGAACAAATTTTTATAGGGAAAGGAAGATCTCGGATAAGGCGATTGATGACTTTGTTGAGACTGAACAGGAAAGAAATCATCTGGTTAAGATAGGTAATTATTATTTTAACTTGGCTTTTGTGCCTCGTCTGTGGCGGTTTCTGTTCTTTGTTATTATGGAATATTTAACTATGGATGGTAGATATACAAAATTGTATGGTTACCACTTTGTGCTGGCAAATCATATTCGTCATGATATTAGGGTGAATTTTCCTTCCTATCTGTTGCAATCTCTCTCCATTTCTACCCAAGCCATCCAACATGACCCGATTGGAGAACATGTCTGCCATGAAGGTTTAATGGTTTTGATTATGCATATGCTCAAATAAAACAAAATTCTCGAAACCTAGAAACCTTAAAGGGGGTGATCAAGATACTGAAGGGAGCATTCAAGAAAAGGGCTATGACTCTGATATGCAAGATGAGGCCGAAGGGGGTTTGGTTAGCCCAAAAAAAAGGTTCGGGTGGCAGCACTTTAAAAAAAAGAAAAAGAATGTTGAGGAGGAAATAGGGGAGGTAGCAAAGGAAAGGGCAAGGGCTGTCATGATGAGAGGGCTTCTCCTCATTCTGATGATGAGCCCCTGGCTCAATAATTGGAGAGGAGAAGGAAGTCTGTGCGGCGACAAGATAATAAAAATGTCAATAAGACGAATGAGGATTCTGACTATGTTGATGATGGTGAACAGGGGTCTAATCCGATGGGGGTGATTTTGCTGGTGGCGGGCCAGGGTCCTCTAGAGGCCTTTTTGGTAACCCTAGCTCTATCCAAAGGACATTGGCATCCTCAAGCATAAAATGGTGTTGTTGAACAAGGAAATGGAACAATTGAGCAAAATGGCTAGAGGGGAAAGAACCTTAGGACAACACATTGATAGGCTTTCGGAGGTCATAGGAAATGCGAAAGAAGTGAAAAATCTAATGCATAAGATCCCTGTGATGGAAGCTAAGCAGAGGGTTATGGACAAGGACATTAGCAATATCCAAGGGAAGGTGTCAAAACTTGAAACCAGGTTGGGTAACATGGAGAAACAACTTAAACAACTAGTGGATAATATGACTAATTTCCTGAAGAAGAATGAGGCAGACAAAGGCCAAGATTTTCCCCCTGGGGCTGATTCTTAAGGACCTAGCAAGCGTACTCGGGCCCATTCGAAGAAGATCGAGGAAACCAATAAGAAAGACTAGGTGAAAGTTGTTGCTGAAACCATGTATTCTCTGGTGGACCAAGTTGTGAATTTGATTAATACTCCTTAGCTAGTCGATTGTTGTACCTTTGCTGGACTTTTGTTGTCTTTTCCAACGCTATCTTTTGTGACCTCTTTTTTGTTGTCTAAGGTATGTTTCATGTTGTTTTTGATTTCTTCTCTTTGTTGTTCTTTTCTCTTGCTACTTTCTAGAACTCTGCTGTTGTAAGGTTTCGGGTCCTTTAAAACCTATTTTTACTTAATCAAAACAATTTGCTAGAGGCATTGAGATTGCGGGATAAAATGATAGGTGAAGGACTTGATAAAAACAAGATTGCTCGCCCAAACATCCAATCTCCAGATCTCACAAAGAAAAGTGATTCCATAGTCTTTAGAAACTTTATATTAATAAACAAGCATTGATTCTCAATCACCTTATTTAATACTTTGATCCACTACAATATGTTTTGTTGGTTGTGAAATATTTTTACATGAGGACTAATAGCTCAACCTGAATCCATAGTCCATTGGTTTTATCATAACGTTTGATTTCTTTCACAAGTGAAGGAATGCACTACATTCAAAACAACAATCAAATGATGAAACAACATGATTTCATGTAGTCGATTTATAGCCACACACATAATACATTTGAGTGAAACAACATTTACAATAATGATATAAACATTATACAATTATAAACCAAAAACATACAACAAAATCAAAACCATAAACATTTTGCAATTATAATGAAAAGGACTTGGTAATTGAAGAAACAACATTTACAATAATGATATAAATGGAATTAGATGTAAATCTGCTCATATTTATAATAATGATATAATTGGTAGCAGATGAAAATCTATTCATGCACATAACTGTTAAAGCAACCACAATTGCAAAAGTGTGATAAAGTGAAAATGGAAACACAAATCTAACATGGAATGTTGTGCTCAGAAGTCATTCAAATCCTCCAAACTTATATTTGGCATACTCTTCCTTCTCCTACTCATTTGTAAGAACCCCCAATCTTTTGTAGGTTCATAAGTAAAAGTGTCATAAGCCACAATCATAGTTTGCCAACTAACTCTAGGTATGGCTTTGAGGGTTGCAAATGCAGTTGCTATATCTTGTCCTTTATCAACATTTACAATATGAGACTTCCTCATGCTCTTACGAATGTCTTGGATACTGTCACATATGACATCCAAAGTGTTAGATTGTGATGACTGATCGGGAAATTACTGTACATACCTCATAAATTCTTTGGGGTAAAAAATAATTTGGGCCCTATTTTAACGGGATGTTGGGCCAACATGTAATTATTAATTATAACCCTAAAGTAGTTAAAATAGTTGCATAAAAGGGCTTAGGGTTAGGGATTTTTTCAGAAGGTGTGATGCGAAATTGGTTCTTGCGACGGTATTGAGCTATAAGGGATTATGGATTGTAATCAGGTTTTTAAAAAAAAATTGGGCCCTATTTTATCAGGATTTTGGGCCGACATGTAATTATTAATTATAACCCTAAAGTGGTTAAAATACTTGAATAAAAGGGTTTAGGGTTAGGGATTGTTTCAGAAGGTGTGATGCGAAATTGGTTCTTGTGGCGGTATTGAGCTGTAAGGGATTACGAATTGTAATCAGGTTTTAAAAAAAATTGAGCCCTATTTTATCGAGATTTTGGGCCGACATGTAATTATTAATTATAACCCTAAAGCAGTTAAAATACTTGTATAAAAAGGCTTAGGGTTAGGGATTGTTTTAGAAGGTGTAATACGAAATTGGTTCTTGCAACAGTATTGAGCTGTAAGGGATTATAGATTGTAATCAGGTTTAAAAGAAAATTTTGGGCCCTATTTTATCAAGATTTTGGGTCGACATGTAATTATTGATTATAACTCTAAAGCGGTTAAAATGCTTGAATAAAAGGGCCTAGGGTTAGGGATTGTTTCAGAAGGTGTGATGCGAAATTGGTTCTTGCAGCGGTATTGAGCTGTAAGGGATTACGAATTGTAATCAGGTTTTAAAAAAAAATTGGGCCCTATTTTATCGGCATTTTGGGCCAACATGTAATTATTAATTATAACCCTAAAGCGGTTAAAATACTTGTATAAAGGGCATAGGGTTAGGGATTGTTTTAGAAGGTGTGATGCAAAATTGGTTCTTGCAGCGATATTGAGCGGTAAGGGATTACAGATTGTAATTAGGTTGTAATCATTGGATCATAAAAATATTGGACTTGCTATTTGGTGGATGTAGCCCAGGGTTTGGGTGAACCACGCTAAATCTTGGTGCCTTGTGTTCTTTTCTGTGTGATCTATATTTTTTTTGTTATTGGTTATATTGGCATGTAATTGTTACTTATGTATGTGGTTTAATCCTAACATAAAGATGCAACCATGCTTGCCTTCTTCTTTGGCCTCCTTGATGATAGTGTGGAAAGATTTTGTCTTATAGATGCACTAGAATTATTAGTCCCAAGGAACTCTTCATCAAATTTAGGAGTTCAATCCATAGGCGTATTAAAGCCCCCATCATCATCAAGATCAACTGCCTCATCAAAAAGGTGCCCATCTTCATTCTCTTGGGTTGTTGTAGCTACAATTCCATTATCAATGTCATTACTAACAATGGTTGCTAAATCATTGAAATAGAGGAATGGTTGCCACTTGTACACTTTGGCGTTCTTGAAATCCTTTCGCCACGTGAAGGCAAAATAAAGGAATTAAATATTATCCTTCATTACAATTGATTAAGAGATATTTTACTTACATACAAACATTGTGTAGAGTACATTACCTTTAACTCTTCCCATACACTATCATCAACATCCACGCACTGAGTACTTTCATTCCATGCAAAGTCATTCATATTTTTCAAGTCTTTCTTCATTCGATAAGCTTGCTTCCATGTTTTTAGTTTATTCTTGAAGTTATCTCTTACTAGATTCATCTTCATATCTACACTAAATCTCCTCTTTCATTACAATTGATTAAGAGATATTTTACTTACATACAAACATTGTGTAGAGTACATTACCTTTAACAACTCTTCCCATAAACTATCATCAATGTCCATGCACTGAGTACTTTCATTCCATGCAAAGTCACTCATATTGCTCAAGTCTTTCATCATTCAATAAGCTTCCTTCCGTGTTTTTAGTTTATTCGTGAAGTTATCTCTTACTAGATTCCTCTTCATATCTACATTAAGTCTCCTTTTGATGTTGGTCCAAGCTTCTTTATGAAACCCCCCTTCACCTTTTCTTCCTAATATGACTTGCTCATTAAGTAAATCTAACAGTTTCCACTCCATCTCTCATGTCCAAACAACTTTCACATTTCTAGGTGAGGAAGCAACAACATTAACACGAACCTCCTCATCAATGCTTGTCAAGAGATTGGTGAATGACATTATCACCAATTGTTAGCTACAAAACTTTTGAGGAACTATCAACATGTGGGATTCATTAGAATGTATTAACATTGGGTGAGATTCATATTTAAACTCATTGAATACCTATCTTTGCATATGACTTATAAACAATGCCTTGAATTTGAAATGATGTACTTGCAAATCACATGCTTATCGGACAAAGTACCAAAGAAGTTAGATTATTTTACTTCAATTATTACTAATGTCTATTTGTCTGAAAGCTAATCTAATGTCTATTTGTTTGAAAAGTAGATTCTATGAAAGTTGATCTGATGCTTCAGATGCAAGTTCCGACCTCAGCTACAGTTACCTCTAATTGACACCAAACATTTCTCTAAACTCGTTGGAATTAGGTGAAATGCAAAATAGATGATGTAAGAAAAATATATGATCATTTTGATACTTCAAAATAGCTTTTCAGCCTCAAAATACTAGACCTAAAAATATGGCAACACATCAAATGATGTTTAAAATAATATGTTGAGATGATCCATAGTGTGAGACTAAACAATATGCAGACGATTTGTGATTAGTTTTTTGCTTAACAGCTAAGACTTTTTCTACAATATTAATTAGAACATTCAAATAATATGGTGGTGAAATGATGCATGGTGTGAAACTGAATAGTGTGCATACAATATGTGATCATTGATCGGTTTGTTGCTTAACAACTAAGACTATTCTTTACATTTATCCTAAGATCGAAATTATAACTAAGAGTCATAAAGAATGAAAGAACCAGTTCTAATTAACACTAGAACTAATCTCGAGTCCATAGACTTGCTTTATTATGATCTCATCAAATAGCAAGCATTGATGTAAATAAGCTATACAAAATCCTACTTAAATTGAACATATAATGGAGAATAATTTCTCAAGAGTCATCTAACTTATAAATACACGTAGAAACATTTTGAGGTGAATAGCTAAAGCCAGTGGAACTTAAACAAAACAAATGACAACTACATGCATACAACAAGTATGAACAAGTGAAAAAAAGAAGAACTAAAATGCTCCTAGAAAATTATCTCTATAGAGCATGTGAAGGTGCAGAAGTAGGAATGCTCCCAGAAAGTTATCTCTACAAGGGTAGTGATGCATAAACTGTTGTTGTGAAGAATTCCTAGAAGGTTAATGAACACTAATAAGCTATAATGTAACTAATAGGATAGCTAAGAGTACCCAGACAAATTGATATGAAGGAAAAAATAACATAAGTTAGATAATATGATTGTGATTGGTGACACTTCTTGTAATTAATTGTTTGTTTGTTAATGACTACTAATATATCTATTTATATACAGGAGGAACACATTCTTAGCTGTAACTGTAACTTTCTGATAGGTGAAGAAATGTGAAAAGACATCCTACATGTGTCAAGACTGCTCACTTCCTCTCCCCTCACACATGATTTCATTGTCTAGGATTTGGAATGGAAATGCCAATTTGCAAGACATAATTGTGAGTTAATCACTAGAACTGCCTATGGTAGTTTTTTCACTATTCCCAAAGAAGGAAAGAAAATTGAGAGGATAAAAGCAACATTGTGGGATGATTGACAATGAGAAATGGATAAGATTAATGAGGTAATCAACACATGGATAAGTTCAAAATGTTATTCTTTTGTTGTGGCCAACAAATTGTGTATGGATGATGAACCAAAATTTGAAATGTTATCAATGATTGAATGGTATTAACCATATAGAAGTTTAAAATCATTTGTTGAAATGAATGTTTTGTAGCAAAGTACTAATCTCAGATGCATACACACTTCTTCATGAGTGATACAAATATTATTCTCTTATGTGTGAATTAAATTTAGTTTTTGATGTGATAATAAAGACTATTTTTTTTGTGATAAGAAAGTTTGTTAAGAATTTTAATGCACTGGGAAGTTGATTGAAGGAATTAACTTATGTATAGATCTTCAGCTATTGCTAAAAGAGTACTAGTTTTACAAGTAGTATGCAATTGTATATACTTTACAAATCTTTAACTAACCTAGGTTTAGGGTCTAAACAACTCCCCTTGCAAATATCAAATATTGGTGATCTCTATTCAGGTACGAAAAGACAAAGATGCACATAGAAGCCTCTTGGACTGTTTGTAGGATGCACATAAAACTGGCATGAGAATATCCATTCAGTTGCTTAAAAATAAAAAATAAATATAGAGTCTTCTTATAACATTCCTTGAAACACAATGTTGTTAGTGTGTAGTATTGTTGAACAAGATTATACAGTAGTTTAGATTAGCCAGCAGCTAAACACATAAATTTCAACATAAACAAAATTCCAAAAAATCCCATCAACAAAATTTAGTTTCTAGTTGGACTCTATGCAACAACTATATCGTGTGGCTACATTGTTTGTTAATGAATGATATTTCTTCAGGTTCCTTCCAAATTCCAATTATGATACCAATGGCAACAACATTTCTCATTTTGTTGAAAATCATGTCAACGGTCCAGATTAGAAGTTGGCAAATTTTAGTATAAGTAGGTTTGTTAGTAACATAATTATATCTTATATGATTATAAATTTACTATGGTCTTTCTATTTATGGATGTTCAACAAAAAAAGTGAAGTTTTCTACATCTGTTTGGAGTGTTACGGTGTACTGGTAAAGAAGTGCATTCTTCAAAAAATTCATACATACCAAAAAAGTTATGGACTATTACAAGTAATACTACCACAATAAAAACTCATTGAAGAGTCCAATACACATATAGCCAGAACAGTAAAGATCCAATAATGGGTGAATCATACAACCATTTGAAGCAAATACATATTTAATACAATGTGCAAAACATTGTTCATATTTTGTGGTAGAACTAAGTGCAAGAGTTGTAGTCTTCCCACATCCCTCGAGCTATTTCATCTCAAAAATTTGCCTAATCATCTCTATCTCATTGATTCATGCCATAAGTCTTGAGAATTGGCACATTTAACAGAGCACGATCATAATCCTCTTCAAAATTGACTTTAGATGGAACACCGTATAGTATGGTGTATGCTAATACAATCTTCGTTTGGGTCATGATATTATAGGATGTCACATGCTTGAGGATAGTAAACCATTGCTTCAAAATACCAAATGTATGCTCTATCACATTCCTAAGAGAGGAGTGCCAATGGTTAAATAACTCTTGGGGATTGTTGATCGGGTTTGCTCTACAAAACTCTTTTAGGTGGTAACATGTACAACAATATGGAGCAAGAAATCATGGTACATTTGGGTATCCAACATCAACTAAATAAAATTTTCCTAAGCAAATCAAAATAGAGTTTTAGTCAAATTATTGCATACAAGCCTATATTTCATATAATCATATAAAATAAGAATTAATATACTAGGGGGAACCACAACAGGATCTACTTTGGAGAGAGCCAAAGAAAACACCGAACTATATGCAATAGACCCTTCCCAACCATCAAGAACGTATTGAAACTTATAGTCAAACAAACAAACACCCAAAACATTATGTGACAATTTGCCTTTTTTGTCACAATATTTTGCTTGGTTGTTCACATCAATAGTAACTGGCACATGGGTTCCATCAAGTGCACCAATACTATAAGAATTTGCCTTAGGGCAATATTCACCCAAGATCGAAGAACTCGAACACAAGCACAACTCTAGACCAAAAAGAGTATGATCAATATATCAGAGTATGTCCTCATACATTGCTCCTTATTGTATATACAAACACACTAGGAGTGCCTATATATAAAGGCCTCTCAGGAAGCACCTAGAATGTCTCTAGAAAGAACCATGAGATAAGATAAGCATGACAACTAAGCACACATCTTATTCATCATTCTAGATGATAGGATAAGAATGACAAGGTGTATCTCAAGTGGAGATGTTGTAGATACCATGTGCTTAATTAATGTGCTAACTCCTATGTTGTAGACACCATGTGCATAAATGAGGTGACTAATAAATAAATATTAAAATAATGCATTAACCTAAATAAACTTAAGTAAGTGTAAATAGTAAATACATATTTACACCAACACTCCACCTTAAGTGCAACTTAGGGGAATGCACTTAAGTTCACAAGAACTAGGATGAAATGCATGATGGGTCCTAGCTACTAGGCCATGTTAGGTACCCATGTACATAATGAAATGCAATCTCTCATAAAGCGGAGAAAGAGGGAAAACCTCATGAGAAGAACCCTCCCTTAAAAAGAGAGATTAAAAGATAAGATGCATGGATGGA
Source organism: Cupressus sempervirens (assembly GCA_028749045.1). Taxonomy (NCBI): domain Eukaryota; kingdom Viridiplantae; phylum Streptophyta; class Pinopsida; order Cupressales; family Cupressaceae; genus Cupressus; species Cupressus sempervirens. The sequence goes on along the minus strand of CM053793.1, from coordinate 46,069,692 downwards.
TGGAGCAATCAAGACCCCTGCATTACAACATACATTGAGTATATACAAGAAAGAAATTGGAGAAGGACAAAACTCCCTAAGAGGGAAAAGTCCCCCCCCCATAAAAGACAAGAAGAAGAAGACAAGGTAGTCCCCCCTCCCCTAAAAGTAAGGTGCCGACCAGTGAGACATTCTCCAATGTAGAAGCTGATCCATGACCGTTGAATGATGTTTCTCCCCTTTGGAAGAAACAATGGTAGAGGCACTGGTGAGATGCTTCCCCTATGTGTGGGAAGAATCTCGATGATGAAAGGTGTCTTTGAAACCTGTTCAAGTGTCCTTGTGTCAATACTGATGGTCGCTCCTTCCAAAACTACTGAGAAGAAGTGCAAATCTAGCAAGGATTGATGTAGAACCTGTTCCAAAGAACCAACAGTCTCCTCAAATGATAGAGAGACCTCCTGCAACTATTTTACAAAAGGATCCACAATCACTTCAACTTGTAAAGACTAATCATGTAGAGAATGGACATGAGGGTCAGAGTGAGCCCTCACAACAACTGTAGAAGGATCATCCTCATCAAAGAGAAGCAATATATCATCAAAGAAGTCTCCCAAATCGGCTATGTGTGACTCCACGAACAAACTTGAAATGTTAGTCAAGAAGTCATCACCTGAGGCTGGAACTGGAAGACATAGTGTACCCTGTTGTGTTGAAGTACATGAATCTATCATTGCAGCAAAGGATGAAGAATTTGCCTCAAAAAGAAGATGAATATCATCAATAGTGTCTCCCACATCTTCAATGTGAGACTCCATAAATAGGCCTACAATGGTAGGAAGGAAGTCGTCGCATGAAGGTAAAGTAGGAAGACATAAAGTGTCCTGCTGCACTGAATCTGAAGCATTTGTGGCTGAAATAGGATCAGTAGGAGCAATAGGAGCATTTGGAGGTGTCATCTCATCTAGATAGGATGCAACTGCAACTAGAGGTAGAAGATCTTTGGAAAATGGAGGAATGTGTGGATCTCTATACGTCTCCCAAAGATGGATCCAAACATCATATAAATCTTTTGACTTCAAGTCATCAAGTGAATCCATAACCTCCATATCCATAAATAGAAAGAGTGCACGACAAATGATGGAACATGTGTCCTCATCATATAAAAGCCCTCTCGCATATGGTAGTGCATTATACTGACTAAGATATGGCATAACCAATTGACTCCATCCTTGATAGTTGTGTGGTGTCAAGATAATTAAATCTTCCTCTTCCATGATGGACTAATCAATGTAACCCCCCCAAAATGCAAAGAACAATCAAAGGAATCCCCCCTAGTGTATGATTCAGACACTCTATACTTAGTGCAATTATAATAGCCAATTTAGGGCCTATTTTTGAAAGTAGTATTTCTGTCCATAGAACCTATAATCTAATTGTAGATCTGGGAAGTAGACAAAAAAAATGCACTTTCAAAAAAATGGTACTAAGCATTTTAAGTGGCAAAAATTAGGATTTGCAAGTTGTAGAAAAAATCAGAAACAGAGATGTCAAACTTCCTACACCAATGTGTAGATCACGAAATCCTACCCCAAAACAAAAATAATTGCTCGCAAAAAGGAGTCTGTATGAGGGAGATATCGCCGTTTAAAAATCGTTGCTGTTGTTATTTTTTCTGAATCGCTGCCGTCGTGCATCCAAAAATCAGATGGCTCCTAGATTTTGCCTCAAATGCCTGATTTGGATGAAACAACATTTGATTTGGAAGTTTTTTGACCTTCTGAATGTGATGCAAATATCTGATTTGCAGCAGCACACACCAATCTTCACCTGCAAAAAATCTCTCCTATGGCCTGATGGCTAAAAAAATTCTGGAAAATAATGCAGATCCAAAAAAATAGCAGAGATGCAGATGAAAAAAATGCAGATCTAAAAATTAAATGTACAGATCTGAAATGATCATACCAATTCTATAAATCGGTCCTTCGGGTGCTGGTTTGCAAAAAAAATTTGCCTCACAATCGACTTTGGCCAAGGCTAGGCAACTTTATAGCTGATTTTCATCGAATCAACATTCCAGACGAAATGGGGAGGTCATATTTGGCTATAGAGACTCCCAATGACTCCGATACGCTGGATTTCGATTGAGGTGTTAAAGCAAGAAGATGGTCTCGAACGACTATGTAAAGAGAGATTCTCCAAGAGCTCTGATACCATGTAAGAATTTGCCTCAAGGTAATATCCACCCAAGATCAAATAACTCGAATACAAGCACAACTATAGACCAAAAAGGAGCATGATCAATATATCAGAGTATGTCCTCATACATTCCTTCTGTATTGTATATACAAACACACTAGGTGTGCATGTATATAAAGGCCTCTTAGGAAGCACCTAGAATGTCTCTAGAATGAACCAGGAGATCAGATAAGCATGACAACTAAGCACATGGCTTATCCATCATTCTAAATGATAGGGTACGAATGACAAGGTGTATCTGAAGTGGAGATGTTGTAGATACCATGTGCTTAATTATTGTGCTAACTTCTGTGTTGTAGACACCATGTGCATAAATGAGGTGCGAACTCTAGTGTTGTCAACATGACAACTTACAAGAGTGCACATACTCCTAGGAGACTAATAAATAAATATTAAAATAATACATTAACCTAAGTAAACTTAAGTAAGTGTAAATAGTAAATATGTATTTACACCAACAAATACAATCCTATAAAAACATATATTATTATCAAATACATAATTATTATTATTATGTCTCTAGCAAATAAATGCATGCCACTATGATATTTACCTTGAAGAAAGGATCAAAATGGTCCTTCCCAACAATTTCTAAAGCAGTAGTTGGAGCAAGGGGTAAATGATAATCTTTATGAAGTGCTAAGATAGCCTTCAAGACATTGTGGAAGTATCAACTCATTGTCTCTCCCGAGTGACCAAAGTTGTGGCTAATCTTAGGATTCCTTAGATTATGGCCAAGGGTATGCAAGAAAATTACAAGTTGTTCTTCTAAAGTTATGTTTATTGTATCTTGAACAGTGCCTTGTTGCCTTAGAATTTTGACCAAGAAGGCTGCTCTACTCTACTCATGCATATTTGGTCATGGAAATATGTGTTATTGAAATGGATAATACACTTATAAAAAGGACATGCAACTCTTCTTCGCTTACGCCTATGTCTTCTATCTTCTTCAAAAGATGCTACTATGTATACTGCAAGGGTAGCAAGCAAAACAACAAGTATGTGCATGACCTTCACCTTCCTAAAAATAGCTCCTTGAACTTCTATATCATCAATAGGATCCATTGAATTACCTATAACCACAATATGGAGTAAATGTTTCAACATACATTTCATAGCAAAGAGAGCACAAATGGGTAGTTAACCATATTGATCTAGATTATGGTACCATTGCAGTTGTAATTTATAACTAAAAAAATTGAACACGCTCAGACCCATAGTCCACAAGTTAACATATTCCTATATTCGTAATGCTTTTGAATGGACTGTTTTGGGTTGTACATGTTCTATTTGTTCTTATAAATTTACTCATTTTGTTGTAAAAGTGATTCCCAACTTTGCTAATATGGCTTCTGGGCATGCTGCAAAGTTAAGACTTATTTGAAAGCTGAAATATTTTGACTAGAAGATGGTTGCAATGGGATGACAAAGGTTCCTTCCAATATGTTTGGAACGTTGGCCTCTGTATCTGGTTGGAACCCTTATCGCTAGCTTTTTTGGTTTAAATAACTAGAAAATTTTGTCATATCACTTTGCTTGGTCTAAACTTGTAATGTTTCTCCATATGAATGACATTTAAATGTATACAATATAATGTACTAAAATTTGATTCAATACTTCTGTCAGGATTCAACTGTATAGTTTTTGAATCATGTTTATTGATTGTAATAGAAGAATTGTTGAAAGAAATAACAAGGTAGTTCCACCTTTATATGAATCAATTTTTCATGAGAATGAAAAGTTCATTTAGCAGTTATTGCATCTAATTGATGCTTAGGGGTGAAGGATGTCACTCAAACCAAGACTACTATAGTGGTTGTTCATTCTCATGAAAGATGAATTCATGTGGTTCATTTGAAATTTTGATTATGAAATTTGGGTCAATGAATTTGACTTATAATCTGAATAGTTGAATCCTGATAGAACATCTAATTATCTTTAATTGCATCCAAACATATTATCTTTAATTGCTATTGTGTAACCCTCCTCCTATATATTTCACCATCTAATGCTTCCACCAACAATCACCCTACAAACTAAGAATCATTTGAATTAACAATATAATACCTACCAATCCTGCAACAATATGATCTTTAGTCAATACAGGGATTCATCTATTGTTGCTAGCTTATATTAAACCCAATGCAAATCAATACCAATGGACATGTTTACTGATGAGGAGCTTTCAAACAGAATTAAAAACCCAAATGAATCCATATTAGTAAAAAAGGAAACCATTTTGATTCTCACAAAGGGTAGCCAATTGGATTCAAATTATATTTGAATAACAAACCATTCCTAGGAATTAATGGGAGGATTAGTAATTAAGATAGATGTTGAAACCCGTGCTTCCTAGGTGAGTAGGGGAATTCACAAATTCCAAAGTTGGAAGGAGTGCATTTTGTTGTCAATTTTATGTTGACACGTGACAGAGATTTTTGACTTTATTGCAGACTGGGCTCTTCAATATTTTCATTTTTCAAATGCTCATAATTTCAAATCCAAAAAAAAACTTATTTTATGCGCATTATGTCATTTTTCTCTTTCACATTGACACCTCTTCCCCTTTATTAATCAATCAATCATTTGATTCCTTTCTCTCGTCTAGTCACACACTTTGCATTCTCTTTGAGGAGGTACAATTGCTTAGAAAACCCATGTGGTAATTCTTGTGCATTTTGAGAGGGGATCTGGAGGCTCGCTAACTTTGAATGGTATCTTGTGAGATGGTCTATTGGAACTGTCATCTGGGTCATCAAATTACCAACATAAATCTTAATAGAGGGCATACAAGTTTCAAACTTGACATACAAGGACTTGGGTTCTTTTGGGGTAGGTTAGGTTGAGTGTCAAATCCCTATTGGGTCTATGTGTATACATGTTAATTTTGAATGCCTGGTGGGCTAGTGTGCAAGGGGAAAATTAAATGCCCAAGCACAAAGAATTATGGATTTGAGACTACTTGGTAGTTCCAATGTTAGTGTCCCTGGTTAGCCTCGTGCTCTTCAATAGATGGTAGAGGAAAAGGGTTGCAAAGAGGGTGGAAATAAGGAAGCTTCTTGTATTGATTGCATAAGAAGCTGCAAGGGCCAAGGAAGAGGTTGCACAAGTCTACACCTCAACTTTTGTTACACAATATTAGTGTGCTCTCTGTTTCAGTCCTAGTACAACAAGGTGCTCCAGATGCAAGACTGTTAGAAATTGGTTTGTTAAAATTTCCACATTTTCTCGCTCAAAGTTGTTCATTGCGGTGAATTTAGTAGACAATTGTTTCATTATTGTTCGTAACTAGTCTATAATGTGTATCATCCTAAATACGATGCAACGGTTACATGGCTCTGGAGTATGCAATGCAAGGGAAGTTGTGCCACAAACAAGTTTTGGAAACAAACTCTAAAGACATATGCATACAAGACAAAAGAAAATCAAGGGCAAACACTTGATACATGTGACGATATGAAGAAACCCTCAAATTGCAAATTGTTAGTGTAGGAGAAGATGTGAAAGACCTAGTTTTGGGTAAAATGATCTCCAACAAAATCTCTCTGATGCAATTATAAAATGAGGATTGAATGCCAAGTAGAAACCTGTAGAGTTGTGAAATGAACAAATAGGCCCCAAATTGATATGCTCATACGCATGCCAACTAACGAACTTCAAAAATTATATAATTTAGGAAATTGTTATTGAGAATAGGAATGACCTATTCCAATAACAATTATTTTTTAAAATGGAGATATGCTCATTTTTGGAGAAAAATGAGCATATGTATTCCAATTCTATATTCTAATTTTGTGCACGAAATGAAGAATATAAAAACTATTTCTATTTTCATCTTCCTATTCCAACAAACAAACAGGGCCTAAAGTATGTTTTCATATCTCAAAAAAGACATTGCTCATGTTATTATTATAAGAAATAAAAAGTATTTTATAGCCATGTTTAAAAAAAAATAAAAAAATAATATGAGTCTAGAGAAATTTATAATCATATGGATTTATGATTTTGGAAAATGTGTAGGTGCATGTGAACATTGATGGTTATAATTGGATGAGCTAACATATTAATGTATATAAAGGTGAGGGCTGAAATTGAGTATTTATTTCTAGGTACAAATATCTTTATAAATTAAAATTCTATCAAAATGTATTATATTTCAAATAGGGTTCTTGAGTTTTCTAATATAATATTCAAACAAAAATGTTATGAGAAAAATAACTTCATTGACTACTTATATAGGGGAAATGATTTAGGATATGTTCTAATGGTGGGTGTTGTTGATTTGATACCCATAATTATTGATTTAATATCTGATTTTTTTTTGCACATTGCACCAATAGTTGACTTTAAAGTTGTTAGTAAAATGATGACTACTCATTATTGAATAAAATGTACCTTTAGTTGTAAAAAACAATCAATGATGTGATGCCACATCAATTGTCCAAGTATGGGTAACCTTCTTGCATGATCATGTTGACCCTAAAGGCAATCATAGTATTGTTATGTAACGCCCCGCCAAGGGATCCAAAAGAATTAACCTAAAGTTTCACTAAGTTTGCTAAACATATATATATATATATATTTTTTTTTTAAAAGTAAGAAAGTATGACATACACATCAAACAAGTAGTAGCGGAAGCAATAACATGTAATCATCGACAAACATACATTGCAAGTTACATTTCTTAAAGATCCCAAGACGTTGAGTCACGTTTAAATTTAATTAATTCTAAGTCTAACAACTAACACATACATATAAAAGAATAATCAGAAACTCCAATGTCCATAATATACATTTGTTCCGAATGCTCCTTGGCAAATTAATTCGGAATGCTCATTCATCCACTGTACATGTCACAGGGTATGAAAGGCTTAAAAGAATATACATATGTAAAGATCAAGATACAACATCCTCAAATCCATGATACAAAGTACAGTAAAAATATATGAAACTATTCACCATACATGATACATCCATACATCCATAATGATAAAACATCTATCATAAAATCTAACCATCCATCATACTAATCCAAGAACATAGTGTAGGTAAATGTCAATCACGAAATCTCCAGCCACGGTGACCACGGAACGGATCTCAATGGTAAGAGTAAAAGCACTACCACCCGACCGCGTGGAACCTAAATGGTCCACTCCCACCGCGCTGAGGAGATAGTCTCAAGTCCCAAACAAGGTATCAAAACACAAAAACACAAGTACTATCTAAGTTTGGGAAATCCTAAAAGTACACTAACGCAAAGGTTCCAACATAGATAGACATCTAGACCCAGAGGCACCACAAAGACACGTAGGAAACCTGCTATGCAAGCGGGAAAGTGTCATCGCAAAAGTCACGTAGAAGTTACCCGAGAAATCCCTTAGGAATCTCGGGTCCCTACTGATCCTGTGGCCACTAGTATCCTCTCGTATTGACGAGGCATACTATGGAATGCAAGGTCATAACCAAGCGTCCTCTCTACCCCATCCTAGTCTGTACTAGCACTCATGGCATGGGAGAGAACATACAATTATCTTGTTAGGTTCATTTTCTCTCATTTAGTGTAAATGTTTTCACTTATTAAAAACGACTTACAATGGGTTTCTCAAGGCAGCCTCTTAGGGCTCCGACCCCCATTGCAAGCCACTTCCCGACTCTACACATAGATAACCTACCCTAGCTCATGAACTCATAAATCAAAGAATCATAATAAAACCATCTCAGTCCTATGCGAGCAACTGAAAATATCATAAAAAGGTAATCCACAAAATATATCAGTTCTTCATGAGCAACAGATAACATCAAATAGTAATCAAGTAATCACGACAGTTCTCTATCAGCAACTGAAGGCATCAATGATAAGTCACAAAATCCAATGGTTCTCTAATGAGCAACCAGAAAGTAATACAAGTATAACTGATCGAGACTCAGAAATGGTTATCAAATATAACTGATCGAGACCCAAAAATGGTTAAGTTAGGTATTCTCAAATACATACATCTCAGCTTCACACAAGGAACTGGAAAGCAATCACAAACAGTAAACACAATCATGTCATAGAGCACTTCATCACATTACCATGGTCAGGTTAAGAAAGATCGAGACCAAATCATCAAGACATCACATTCACAAACCCCGAGCCTCTGGTAACAACCTGAACTGGTCAACGCTAAACCAACCCCAAAACATTCAAAGTACAAAGACAACATCAAAGTCTCAGAGATTGGATCTGAAAGTATATTATTTAAGTTAAGGTAAGGTTTGCGATTTAGTTTAATGTCGAATTCAAGTAACAAAGTTTTCACAACTACCCTTTTTCGAATAACCCAGTTCTATAATAATTTACATTAAATCAATATCCAAATTTATAAATTAGTCAAATACCATTCATTATTAATTAACTTAATTAAACTAATTTTAATTAAATTAATCAATATTTATTAGATCTAATTATTTATTTTAATCCCACTACTAATTGTTAATTTATTAATATTTAAACAAAATTAAAATCTACAACTATATCTATACAATTAATATTTATTTATTAAATATTTAAAAAGTTTAATATATTATAAAAAAATTAAATATATTATAATTTTTATTATTTAAAATTTTTAATTAAATAAAATTCATTTTTTTTTAATAAATAAAAAAAATTATAAAAAAAATTAAAAAACGAAAATTCAAAACGTTTATAGCCCGTCGGCTTTGGCCACAGGTCTGCGGTCGCAGGGCCTGCGGCGGCAGGTACTCTGTACCTGCCGTCGCAGTACCTGCGACGCAGGTACTGTCGGCCTGCGCCGACAGTGGGGGCGGGTACGGGGTACTTCCCTCCCCCCCACTAATATTAATATATACCTTTTTTTTATTTTTATTATATATATTTTTTTATATGATTTTATTTTATTCGAAATAAAATAAGTTTTTATTAAAAATTAATTTTGTTTAATTTTTAATACAAAACAATTTCTTCCAAAGGATAATTATGTAAAATATAAATATATATATTTATATATATATATATATATATATATATATATATATTTATTTATTTTTATTTTATTTTATTTTATTTTTTTATCTAGAACTTTTCAATATCATTAAAACAAAACCCTTATCAAATTAGATCTTAATTTCTAAATCAAGAAAACAAGGGTTCTAATTAATTCATCCAGTCTCCATGGATACAGAAATTATTGACGAATAATTAATAGCTTCACAAGATTGAAAGCTTAAAACTTTTATCACAGAGAATACAGATCTTCAAACCCCAGACACGAAGAAGGCAGGAAGGGATAATTGCATATTTAATGGATAAAAAACACAAGACCCTACCTGATCCTGATGCTATTATGCAACCTCCAGAAAACTGTATGCGAATTCGCTCCCCTCAATAACCTTCCCCTTCAAGACTTTCTTCGTATCAGCCTTCTGAAATTTGCTTCCAAAAATTGTCTTCCTCCAAAAATTCTCGTCCAAATTCGTATCTTCCGAAAATGAACCCCCAAAGTTGTGATAAGCAAATTCTCCTCAATTCGGGGCACTAATTGTGCGTTTACCCGAGAAGACTCTTTGCACAACTCAGTTAACTCAAATTAACTTTTATTATCTTTTCTAATTCTTTTGCATTCAACTTTCATGCACATTAAGTTGAATTATTAAATAACTTTATTTAAAAATTCACTTGACTTCAATTCTTAATTAATTTATTATTTTAAATCTTATGTGCACTTTTAAGAAATTAAAATAACATTATTAATTTTTATAATTTAATCTTTTAATTTAATTCTTATATTTAACTCATGATTAGATCATGCGATCTAGAATTCTTAATAAATTTATATCTTTCAACTTTTTAATTTATTTTAGAACTTAATTGATAACATATTTAATTAATTTAAATAACAATAATATTTAGCATTTATTTAAAAATGAACTCCAAATATATTATTATTAAATTAAATAAATATTATCCTGTTCTAAATATATCTTAAACTTTAATTTCCAACTTTAATTATTTTATTTTATTAATTAATTAATTAATTAAATATAAAGATATCATAATTAATTCCTTATTAAATTAAATCATTACTTAGTCTTTTTAATTAGACTTAATTAATAGAAAATACACCAAGGACTCATAAAGCAACATACGAAAACCCATCATAGAAAAATACATACCAAATCAAACAAAAGGGTTATAATCACAAAATTACATCATTTGATGCATTCGGAGGGTACTTAACTCATATACTTGTCCTAATTATCAATTAGGACAATTGGCTAAAGGGTTTAGGATTTGGACTTAAGAGTTTATCTCCCCTCTCTTACCATTGAGACAGTGCGATAGGGTACGCTCATCCTGACAATTCAGGGAAGTCGATACCCGGTACCTGCAACCTGCATAAAATCCACGCATGTACAAACACAATATTCTAAGCTAAACAGGCAATGGCAGGAAGTGGTGCATCGTGTAGATCCCGACTAGCAGGTGACTACGACTCCCTTCCTTAACCATATCAGAAACACCATACATAAATAAAACAGCACGCACACCATACACATGCAGTATGGGGTAAGTATCCATAAGAAACACATGGAATAATGAACCATCTAACTAATTATCATCGATAACTGAAACCATTGAATAATCATCATACATGCATGAAATATAGAGTACCAAGTAATCTCATCATATAATAAGCTGAGTGTAAACATCATCTGATAATCTCTAAAATAATAATACTACTCATCAAACATAAATTGGCCTAAAAGAGTTTGGCAATCATATCATAAATGTAGCTCGAAAAAATGTAAACTAGGGGCAGGCACTACATGTTAGTTAGAGTAAAACACTTAGTCATTGACAAGGTAGAGTTTGTCAGTCAACTCTGCAACTGCACTACTCTATATAGGCCTAACTATGTAAAGAAGAAGTGTATGTATTCAGTTGTTTTCAAGTAGTAGTGATTGTCGAGCAAATCAATAGTCAAGTATACGATGGTTGTTGAGTTATACAAGGGGCAACACATGAGCCGAGTGCTATAGAGGCTGAGCAATATAGTAAAAGTTGAGTTCACTATGTGTACAGGCACAACATGAAGAACAAGCATGACCAAACATCAGAAAGGTATATGTGCCGAGTTAGATGATTTTTGTACATAAGCTTGGAATTACACAAAATCTTATGTAAACCATTTTGTTGGGTTGGAAGCATTTTTTATGATCAAGGGGTTAATCAAGGAGATAATTATACCTTTAATTACACATCATTAATCCTTGTGCAATGGGATCAACCAATCAAAAAATTGGACGGACTAAGTGAGAAAAAAGGATAAATTTGGATCATTGCCAAAGATTTGGAAACTTATAAGATGGCTATTTTAAGCACGATTTCAAGCTAGAATTTTGTTATTGAGAGTTAAAGGATTGCATGTGAGCGAAGCTAAGGTGAATCAACAAGTTGTGAACTAAGGCGATCAAGCAATGTAGAGAGTAGTTAGTGGAAATTGATCATAGATAAGTGGTCACATATTGGAAAGAGAAGATTTGCCATCATCATTCAAGTGCAAACTGAAGGATCAAGGTACTATTACATTCTAACAGGTGTATCAAGTTCAATCTCTTAACAGAGTGGTCCTAACAAGTCTATGTAGATCTCTTAACAAAGTGTTCACTTAATTAAATCTTTTAACCAAGGTAGACTTCACAATCTTGTAAGCTCTTAACATGGCATACCTCTTACATGGTGGATCTATAGAAGTGATCAAACTTTATTTCCCTAACAGACACACTTTATTACTGCAGTACTAAAGATTATGTGGGTGTCATCCCTACTACAGTTTTACCTTCACCTTGGAGGATTTATGCATTACCAAATCTGGTGTTATGTGTTTTATTCATGGAAGTAGATGTTAGATCTAATATTTCATGAAGTTGTATGTTTGATTACATACAAGGTTAAGGGAAATGAATGGTGAATTGAGTATGAACATGGTTTATGTTTAAAGTAGTAAAAGTTTTGAAGATCCTGATTCACCCTCCCTCTCAGTATCTTGCTTTCCCAGTAGATTTCCAACAGACCATTAGTCTTGCATTTTAATTGGATTATTTTGGACAACTTGGCAAAAAATGTGTTGACGTGGCATTATAATGATGGTGTGGACTCGAAACCTTAGTTATAAGTAGATGACTTGTTAAGTAAGTTGTTGTAAAACTTTGCGAGTGATTTGAAAATTTCACATAGGATTTTGATAAGTTTGGAGTTAGGGAGCACAAGTACTAGGTCTTCTTCCCTATACATTCCCAAAGAAAAGAGTAGTAGACAGTATTTGTTTTTTTCTTTTTTTCTTTTCACTTTAGAACTAGTATATGCATAGTAAGTATAAAAATGAGTTTTTAGTAAGTATAAAAAGTAAATTTCTTTCATTTTAATTTTAGTCTTATGTACAAGGTTTTCTTTTTAGATATTTGAAATTGTTACAAACAACAATTGGTGTAAATAGAGAACATGCTTTGATCTTTTGAATAAGACCATGTGAGAATTTTTAACATCAACATTTTGAATTGCATACAAAGATTTTAAATAGTTTGATTTAAACATTGATGTTAGAAAATTAAGCATTTGATATGGATTGTGGAAAATTGATAATATTAAATCAAAAAATATTTTGGAATATCCTATTATGAATTTTCTTACAAACCAAATTGATGTGTGATTTGCATATGATTATTAAAAATAATTAGTTTTAATCATTTTTATTTTACAATATTTTTAACTTATAAAAGGAGGAACTTAGTAGCTATCCACTCATTTGAATATGATTATTAAAAAAATATTAACTTTTATCATAACAGTTTACAATATTTTCACCTTATTGAATAGAAGACCTAGTAGCACCTTATTCAAATGTGATAGTACCTTATTCAATTTATATACAAATTTTTGTGCTCAATTATATGTTTGTAATGTCATAAAATCAAGCTCCAATATACTTGATTGGTTGACAAAAGCACATTCTCCCATACTTTCACATCAACATGGGTCAATTTTATTCAATAGAAGACCCTCCACAAATAATAAATAGTGCAAGATTCCAACTAAAGATCACATAAAATGTAATTTCTAATTCGATCATGTCATTGTATAAATTGAACATTAATAATAACTAAAAATTTAAAATGATTGAATACAACTAAAATAAATTCAATTTTATTTTAACAATTTGATTAAATGCATTCATTTTTCAAATTCGAGTCAATTACAAGAGCAAATTTATGCAACATTATATTTAGAAGGCAATAGATTTTCAATTTCATTTGTTTTATGTTATGATCCTTTGTCATATATCACTCGGCATCTTGTCCATTTCCCCAAATCTAGACATCTCTAGGTTGGTAATAACTATCTTTGTCTTTAACAATATAGTATTGGTAAATCACATTTATTGTAGCCATATAATATAAAAAGCATAATTTTATTGCTTAAGCATATACGTTATTTTCTAAATGCTTAGATAGACATAAAGTGATATATAGTTATTATATTCATAGATAAGTAGGAGATAATTAATAAAGTACATAAAGTGGTATATAATAATAATTATATTCATGTTTTGAATTGAATTAGATTGTTGAGTTATTAGGTAAATAGTTTGATGTCAATAATATATACAAATAGATTAATAAAATCTTAATGACATTAAGTTTTTAAATGATTAGGGAGAAACAAAAGGGGGATTATAGTGAGGAGGAAATAAATGAGAAAATATGATGAAAGAAAAGAAATAAAAAGAAAGAAAATTATGATATGATATAAATAAATCAAATGAAAACAAGAGTAGAAGAAGATAATGAACAATGAGAATAAAAGGGGACATTAATCATAAGAAGTTTTAGGATAAAAACCATAACCTTATATGATATTGTCCTAACCAAAGTTAACACCTTCCCAATTATAGTGGTCATAATAATTCAACAACTAGGATATTTGAACCAAATAGAAAACATGCAAGGACTTATTGCCTTCAATGATATTTCATGATTCATTCCTACAACATCTAGAAGCAATGATGAAGGGATGCCTATATTTGATTGGCCTTTGAAAAAGTTTCAAATGTCATTTTTAGATGAGGTCTCTAAAAGGTGCCTCAAAGCTATCCTCACTTCTTCTCACTATCTAGTTATCCAAGTTGTAGAGACTATCCTAGGTGGTGAATTTATTATGGCATGTCATAGGCATTGAGTTAATGTCGATATTTCTATCATGACCTTGGCAATCATTATAGAGATAGAGTCGTCAAAGGAGGGGGAAATGATTCTATTTCAAAAAGTTTTCAAAAAACCATTTCTTGGTGAAATGAAAGATGTCTTAGAATTGTGGATGAGAAGAGAAAGATTCTTCTCTTACAAAACTACCATGTGGTGCATTGCAGAGGGAAGGAATGATGAAATGACCTCTGGTCACTACTATTGAGCTATAGGTATTTGAGGGCCAAAAACCTTTTTATTTAAGAAATGCATATATAAATTAAATAGATGGAGAATGATATATAGAAGAACAACCAAGAAGAAGTATGCTCAAAAGCCAAGAAGCCTAAGAGTAGCATCATAGACTGAAAATATATGAGAATTATGTAAACAAGATAGTTGAATTTACCTAGAATCCAATTAGTAGTTATGAATTCAAAAAGAAAATTAGTTTTCTCCAAGAGTACAAAGCACATATCTTTTGTAGCGGTATTCAGTATATGAGGTAAAGACCCCTTGCAAGTTTTATTTATAATCACTAGTTGGGACTGCACTTTTGATAATTGTGTTTGGAGCTTTGGCTTGTTATTGTGATTCTCCTTGAAAATTTTAGCAAGTGTTTTCTATTGCAAAATCATGTTAGAGAGAAGCTCATGCATGATCACTTCCATTGGAGGAAAGGGATTAGAAAAAATAGCTTCACATTTGGTCATCCAAATATATAAAAGGACACATTGACAAAATGATTTTGAAATTATGTTTTGTGAGCAGAGGAGCTCTAGGAGAGATGATTTCCATATAAATTTATTGCTAAATAAATCTTGGATAACATTTATGACTAAGAAATAAATCTTGGATAAGATTTATGATTATAAGCCAGATGCATTGAGTACGTTTGCAAGTCCAAAAAACATGTTTAATAGTTTCTAACTTGTGACAAAAAGGGCATTTGATGGAGCAATTGGAGAGGAAAGGGAGACATTCCCCCACAACAATTTTATAGCCCGAAAGATTTTCCAAGCTAAAAATTGGGCTTTGGCTGGAACTTTAGGTTTCAATATTGCATAGCTCAAGTTGAATCATTTGAATTCAAACCGGTTTATGTTCCATTTCATATTAAGTCTTGGCTGGATATGGATTGGTGGGAGAATTTTAAGGTAGATAAGTTTGAGAGGGAAATTATCAATATTATAGGTCAAACACCACCTCCAATCTTTTAGTAAGCTGCATGAAATGGGAGTGCAAAGCTTCAATTCCAGATTGAAAGGAACAATATCTTGCACTTGGTGAATTTCATTGATAAGAGTTTTGGACAGTTTAAATTCAACCTTGAGTTGCAAGTCAGTTTTCCAAGTGAAGGATGTGAAGAAGTCTCTGACTTCCATGATGCACTTTTCTAATAGAAGTTTGTTATGCAATTGAGGATTGGTAGCAAGAGGTTGTCCTTGTAAAATTATCAATCTATTCCACCAAATAGATGAAGCTTAAAAACTCATGTCATAACTAAGTTCATGTCCTTTCCATTCAAGAGGAGAAGACACTAATTGTCAAGCTTTCCATATGCTTGCAAATTAGTTGCGGCTTGAGGCTTGAAGTACTTAAGCATACAAATTATCTTTCTATCAAAAATCTCTTTCCATGCATGATTGGCCTTGGCTATAGCAATTCCATGCTTAATAAGAGACTTACATGGAGTTGTACCACGAAGAGATCTAGTGATCTATTTGGCAATGGGACAAATCTCTTGTGTGAAGGGGTCAATTAATCCTAAACATCCCTTTCTTTTAGATGGAATGCAATATAATTATGAAGCAATTAGTTGTCCATTTTGATTTTGCCACATCCTCGACAAAAAACCTCCAAGAAACATTTTCATTATGAGAAACATTGTTTCCCTCAAGAAACTTGCGAAGTAATGCTCAATATAAGAGATGGTTGGCTTAAAAAACATCTAAAAAGTGAAGGCCTTAATAATGATGAAGAGGAGGTCAACTTTGGAATGATCATCAAGAAGAAAAGAAAAAAAGAAGATGAAACTAGATAAATAAAAAATAAAAATAAAATAAAAATAGTTAATTAAAAAACTAAAATTATATTAAATAATAATTTAAAATATATATCTTCCAGTATCTCTTCCACTTCCCGGTACTAATTATAATAGGCGACGGGGCTGGGTGGGTGGACTATAGGCTTTTTGGCGCTTGTGCGCTTTGGGGAGGAGTGAAAACCCTAAAACGGAAATCGGCAGGGTTTGGAAACCCTAATCTTTTAAAGGAGCAGAGTTTCAAAATCCTTCGAATCATTGAGTATATTTCCCTTCGCTAGTCTCCATTCCAGAGGCGCAGGAGTCGAGCAGAGGAGGTAGATCAGGGTTTTCTGAAGCAAGCGATGACGTTCAAAAGGAGGAATGGAGGCCGTAACAAGCACGGCCGTGGCCATGTTAACTTCATTCGCTGCTCCAACTGCGGCAAATGTTGCCCCAAGGACAAGGCCGTGAAGAGGTTTCTGGTTCGTAACATAGTGGAACAAGCTGCAGTGCGTGATGTGCAGGAGGCATGCGTTTATGACGGATACATGCTTCCCAAGCTGTATGCGAAGATGCAGTACTGCATATCCTGTGCCATCCACTCGCATGTTGTTCGTGTCAGATCTCGCACTGACCGCCGCAAGCGTGAGCCACCTCAGCGTTTCAGGCGTAGGGAGGATACCCCCAGGCCTGGTCAGGCACCTCGTCCTGGTGTTGCAAACACTGCGGCTCCTGCACGTTAAGGACCGGAGGAGCGTGTTTAGGGTTTTTTTTCCGTACTCTTAGCTTTAGATGATATTTGGAATTTCATATCAATTTGGTGTTGCAAAAACTTGAGTGCTTTTACTTAATTTTTTTAGTGGGATGTATCGGTTTTCATAAACCTCGTTCACGGGACATT
The DNA here is from genome assembly GCA_028749045.1 of Cupressus sempervirens. Taxonomy (NCBI): domain Eukaryota; kingdom Viridiplantae; phylum Streptophyta; class Pinopsida; order Cupressales; family Cupressaceae; genus Cupressus; species Cupressus sempervirens. Next base: position 46,052,281 of record CM053793.1, on the reverse strand, counting down.
TTATATCAACATCAGCAAATCAAAACTTATGGATATATTGATGAGTTTTATAGATCTAGTTTTTAATTTTTGCAACAATGGATGAGATAAGCTAAATTAATTTAGGTGTTTTTTTGATTTTAATCTTAGTTATGAAAGTAGTTCTATTATTGATGTTATCTCCTATATATGAAAGGGGGATATGCTTTGGTTGATTTTTCCGAAATGGTACATGATAATGAACAGTCGCCTGCATTCATCATGTTTAGTAGTTGTAATTAGTACGAGTGCTCATTAAGTAGTGAATGATGGAAGAAGCCTTATTTTGAACGTATATTATGATTAAGGGATCTAGAATTATCTCAATTCTAAGTGTCTGGAAAGTAGAGTTTGTAAAGAGTGTAGCAGTTTCTCCCATAGTGCATTACGTCTAGCATAGCTTTGATCCCCATATTTCTTATTTTGGTTTAGTACTACAGGCTTGTGTATTTTTTCTTTTTTATTGGCTGATATTTATTGGGCACAAGTGCTCCGAAAAATGGTGTTCAGTTTAAATGGGCCTATTTGTTTTTACTATTCTAATAAATTTTAAATGCATGAAGAAGGAATTTCATTTCTTAAGTTTTACTTCAAAACTCTTTATACCTTTTTTTTGAATATTACTGGTTATAGTCCTCCCTTATCTCTACTCTGCAGTAGAGATGCGAATTTTGCTAACAATTAAATTAAATTTAGATTCAAGTTTCTTTCTTAAAACTAGAAGTCAGTTTTAGGAGTATCAGTCACTACCGAGATTGAATTTAGAATGTGTAGCTGGATAAATTTTGGAAAACCAAGGTATCTAAAAACATACAACTTGCAAAAATCATGTTCTTCATTTATTATCATTTTTGCCTTGCCAGAATTATGTATCACAACACAAACTTAGTAATACTAGCGCTTGAACCCGGGCAGGGTGCAAGTGTGCAGCCAATAGGGTAGGGTTTGAAATGTATTATTAGCTGATCTGTTACATAAGATAATGGAGAATGGAAAATACTGTTGAATATGTTATTAGCTGGTCTGTTACAAAAGATAATGGAGAATGGAAAATACTGGTTATTCAATATTTATGCAACTTTTCTTGTGTCAACTAACCATTTCAAGAAATATTCATGCATTTGTCAGCCAGATAAATTCTTTAGAATCAGGTAGTTTAGAAATCAGCAGCAATCATAAAGTTAAAAACAATTTGTTTGAAAATCTCAATTTTCATTACAATTAGTAGTATACTATAATAGAAATATTTTTAGGGAGTGGTATTTTTAGTCTTTTGTGTTGCCATTTGTCGACCTGATAAATTCTGTAGAATCAGTTAGTTGAAGGAAAAATCATGGCGCAGGCCTACATAGCAGACTGCTCATAAAAGACAAAACTAGAGCCCGTATGGCACCAAGCTCTACCATCACAATAGACATCACTATAAGAGACAATGACATGCTGATTTGCATTCATATCGTACTATTCACATAATAGAGATATGTAATGTTAAAAAAGGCGACAATACAAGTCCCTACATGGCCCTCAAGTTACTTTATAATGAAATTGAACCCACTACTTTGAAGTAAGAGGCAAGCTACTACACCTGTCAATCATCTGTGGCGTGAGCATTGTTCCTTATGCTAAATATATGAGTTTTGGCCCATTTTAGCTTTCTTCTTGTTTTTAATCTCTAGGTGTTCTGGAGTCTTGCATAATGGTTACATTTTTAAACATTTTTTACTGCTCCTAATTAATTAGGGCCAGAGTTCTCTTGTTGGAAGTGATTGAATAAGAGATGAATATATCATCTTTTGTTAGAGGAAGAAATCTTCAATACAGCCAGTCACAAAAAAACAGCACATGAACAATTTCAATCAGAATGTGTCTTAACATTCTATTATTGACTATTAGATCAACAGTCTTATCAATGAGTCCAGGACTATATCTAATCTAGTTTTAACTGGAGAAATAATATGATTAAGGATATTGATGTCAGAAAGCTTATTTCAGATTCTTTTCTAATATCCTATTAAGACATCTCCAATTCTGTCATGATAAAAGTTCTAATGAGTGTTAGAGCTTTGATAGACAGAGGGTGTGATGGTGTGTTCAGTTGGCTGACCTTGGAAGAAAGAAGGGAACACTTCAATGGATTTGCGGGCAGAGTAAAATATTGAAGCAGTTTATTTGGGTGCACACTCTTATATTTTAGAAAGTTTCTGTTCGTGTATATTTTTATTCATAACCACCAACACCTAAGGTTTGGCAGAGAGTTTAAGTGGTTAAGGCAGGTTGGCGGTGGATGTTTTTGTTATGAAGTTCTTGTTAACATTCTGATTTTATTTTTGCCGACTGCTGAGCATATCTTAAAACAGTAAAAGCTCATCTGCTAGAACTAAAAGAAGAGAAAAAATTCAAAAATCACGAGATTCTTGTTGTCAACTGCATAGCCCACATCATTTAGACCATCATTTTCTGAAGAATAAGGTTTTTGTTAGAAATTGTGAGGGCCTGTTTGTATATTGATATATGTTTGTACTGCCAGCTTCTGTTCCCAAATTTATATATGTTTGTACCTTGAAACCTGCATGCGCATCAACCATTTCTAAACTCTTTGGAACTACAAGGGTTATCCTAAAATAAGAAAATAAATGAAAAAACAGTCCCTAGGGGAGTCCAGGGGCCAAGACCAAATTAAGGCCATTGAAGTCATGTGGACTTTCATGTTGTATACCATTTTTGTAAACTCGTAGGGACAGCAGTTTAAAGCTTGATAAAAAGCCCTTTTTTTCCTTTGCCTAAAACTTATTATGTATGATAGCACTCAATTTTCTGGCATTAAATCCCCTACAGTTCATCTTTCCCTTGATAAAGCTTAGCTTCTTATTATATTTTATCCAACAAAATTTAAGGAAAGAAAGCAAGATGCTATACTACATCCACAATTGATTGAGACTGAGAGAAGGTCAATGAGACTATGAAATGCATTTAGTATGTTAGAACTTAGAGTGGGAAGATATTAAATTATGAACATGAAATAATTAATCACATTAGGGTGGATACTGGAAGGCTCTTGGGCTCTTTTTTACAGTTTTCTGGCAGTCCTGTGGTATTTACAAGTTGCAGCTACATGATTAAAATGAATCAAGTTCTCTAAAATTTTAGGTAGACAATTATAGTTGCACATTTTTGCACATTTTTAGAGTGTAGCAGGAAGGGACCTGAAAGTTTCCTACACCTAGGGGACTCTCATGCTTGTGTTGCAGATTGCCTTCCATTTTTCTTTTATCTTAGTATTAGAAATTTTAAATCTGTTATTTTTTATTTCACATTGTTTATTATTTAGATGCCCACAATCATAGCCGTCTCCAGGCTTCCTTAATAATCTAGTTGTTATGAATATATGAGTCCAGCAATGGGAAAACCATATGCAGAAATGGCAACACATTTTATAGTTATATATTTTGAATAAGCAACCTTTCCTATCATACTTAACAACAACAGGGAACTGCTTCCTGTAAACAATGTCTCAAAAAATGTTAAACTGAAACACAAGTTTCACTGAAACCTTACGGTTGAACAACAAACAGATTTAATGCCCGTCAGCAATTGCCTCTGGCTAGACATGCCAGTTTCGTCATTTGAGATACTTTGTTGAAATGCTCGTATGCAAATAAGAGATCATCTTTCTCATCAATTGAGCTGAGCCAGTTGGGTAATTTTTTTATGCTCTCACTGAGAGGAGGTTTACATAGACAGAAAATGTTTTTACTATCATCCAGAAGTTGGGAATGGTGACACAAACAATTTAACATCGCATGTGACCAACTTCATTATAGCTTTCTGTTTTTGGACCTTACCCATCTGTCTTTAGCGACTATGTTTTCTTAATTCACATCCAATAATAGAGGAGAATATCACTAATACAAAACAGGCATGGAAATCACTATTATCGACAACAGCATGCAAACAATGAATTAAATACCCTAAATTTTATTGTACAAAGACTCTGGAAAAATATTTCAGAATACAAGAATGGCATATTATCAAGGTAGTAGTGGGTAACGGTTGTCAGGATCCTGGACCTGTTATCCAACCCCTTCCTGTTCGCCTCTGCTGCCGTCTATCTGATAACTGCAAACAACAGTGCAAGCTGTAAGAAATGATACTCCAAAACACGAATAGTTCAAACACAAGGGAGAGCAATGTCAATCTGTAGCAAAACCCTTTATAGCAGCACCAACATTGAGCAAATCTATAGGAGGCTTTGGCGGTTCATACACGGTACCTGCAGAGGCAGTGGCTGTGTGAATAAAATCGGGTAATCCAGCATGTGTCCTAACCTCAAACCTGTGGCCTCCGTCCCTCTGCAAATGAAATGTCTATGATGACACCTGTGGCCCCTCCATCCCTCTGAAAAGCAACTGTCTGTCAGCACAGTTACAACCAGGACTCTGGCATGGACATCCTGGCGGTAGTAAGAAAAATGTGGCACTGGTGACAAGCAGAAATGCAGGCAACAACGTGAGAAATTCCCGGTGGGCTATCGCCCAGGTGAAAGCCTATCGGTTAACAAGATGGAAAGCCTAATTCTAATCAGATGACCTTAGCCAAGTTTGAAAAGACAAACAGCTTGTTTGACTGTTCTAACCAAGTCAAAATTCTCTGATCTGCTTACCTCATGCTAGAGGTTAGGTGTATCCGAGTTTAACTGGCTTGATAAGAGGGAACTGTAGTATGTGAAGTATTGGTTTCAAAATAGCCCATGGAATCTTTCCTTTAAAACCCCTTTTAGTCAAATACTTTTTAATCCATTGGGATGTAGCACTACTTTTACAACTGGCAACATGGAGGTGGAATCTCCCAATGTTTTAAACCAGACTTGGGTCTCTTCTCTCTTGAAATCTAGAAGAGTCGTTTATAAGATTCAATGCCTATAAGGATTGAATTTAGAATGAGCAGCTGGATAAATAATAAAGTGATTTTTTTTCAAAAGTCACTGGTCTATTTGTTAATTTTAGGGCCAGGGGGTCGAGTTGATGAAAAAAGGCAAAAGTTTAAGACAATGTCTCTAATTCCTTACAGGTTCTTCTGCTGAGTGTCAGAGTGTGTTGGGTTTCTGACTGGGTTTGGCAGACCAATCCACAGACTGTGGATGACCGAGCTCACTGTTAATGGACCTAGCATGGGATGATCCATACCAAGATATGGTGGTACCAGTTCCAGAATTCAGATCCTTAGTGTTTGAGTTCTAAATTTCATGTAAGGACTAACTTCAATCTGTCAACCTCCATCAAGTTTGAAAATACTATGTTTGGCAGAAGTATCTGTGTAGATGATTTGAGTCTTTCAACATAAAATATAGTACTGCAGTGTAATTAGTGGAGCATGAGCATAACCTCTAATAATTACAGAAGACGAGGGATACAGTTCCACCAGGTGTAGAAGGCCTGAAATGAAGATTAATTGCAAGTTTCAGGATCACTATTGCAAGAGAATCAACTGATTTGAAGCAGCACTATAAAAGCAGTGCTAATCCATATAAGATTCTAGGTTGTAGTGGAGTACAAAGCAGAATCTAAGCTGACTTACAAGCAGAATTTACCTCCTCACTTGAAGTCTTTCTAGTGGCTCAAAGTATTCAAGGTTGCTGAAGGTTCAAGTGTTTTTTACTCCCATACATAAACAAAAGGATTCTAGCTGTTCTTTAATGCTCATCAATGGTCTTAAATATTAAGGACTATTATAACGATAGTTGGAATTTTAACTATTTGTGAAGGCTTAAGCACATCTACTGTTTGGTGCATATTAATTAGTGTATTCTGGCCGACACTTTAGGCTAATTATATTGTGCAACTTGGTTTAACCTATTATGCAGGAGGACTGCCTAGGATACTCTGTGTCATGCTGCAGCCACTGGGACATGTTCTAGAGAATGTTGGGAGGGGTAATTAACGCTGCGCAAAAGAATGCACTCTTTTATCAAGTTCAATTGTTGGATCTGAATTCAATTAAATCATATATATTCAACAAGCTTATGAAGTGCAAAGATACATCACAAGGAAGTATGCATATGCCTGATTAGATTTTTTCTGTAGAATTCGGTATTGAGATAAGTTAAATTCTTAAAAATAGCAAAGAGAAGGGCATGGTGGAGCTCCAGTAGTGGCTATTCATGAAGTCAACTTGAGAATTGTTTTGGATGAATGGAATAATACCAGCTTTCTAAAGAGAGCTTTTTATGCTTTTGCGTAAGATAACAAAATGTCCCAATCCAAGACATCACCCAACACCATCAGAATTGTCTTGGCTTACCTCATGAGTCTTTTGAGAAATTTATTGTTGATGTGTGGAAATTCTTAGGTTTGATAACTTTTAAGTTATGTATAACACACTGCAACCTTCTGAGTTTGGAGTTGTTAAAGCAGTGATGAAATCAATGTATCCAAAAAATATCTATCCACAAGGAAACATGATTCATATGGCCAGGATTAAGGAGCACACTCTAGTGCATTCATAACCCCACCTCTTTGCTGTTTTGCCATTTAAGCTGTAACTGTAATATTTTTGACAATTGTCTCCTGTTCACCTGGGCATCATATCTGAAAGTTCCTTTGCTGCATTATAACAAGGCATATGAAGGTGCAGGTTTCCTCAAGAGGAGCCGAACTGTGCATCTGACTGTTCACAGCGTAGCAATGACTTGTTGCAAAATGGGAGCTTGGGAACATAAAATTGATTTGATTGTTAAGGGTTTTGTAATTGTGTCAAATGTTGCTGGAAATTCTATTTGACATGTATGAGGATTGTAGGTGCAAAGACAAGGCACATGAACTGTTGTTAAAAAATGCTTCAAAGAAACGTGTCCTAACAAAATGCCTTGCTTGCTGGGTATTCACTAAATGGTTATGTTAAAACTTGAAAGGGCTTTAGGATTCTATAAGCAAATGTAATTGATAGGTTCGAAAGATGAATGCTACAACGTTTTTCTTCCTCTTAGCAGCCTGTGGAGAATAATGGTTGCTTTGGAAAAGGGTATGGACGTTTTGTGCATAGCCTTGTGTGGGTTGAACTTATAAGGAAATGCAATTATTGACTGGTGTTAAAGATGAACTCTAGAACCTTTGTCTGCTTTCTTGCAGTTTGTGGAGAATGGAAGCTTTGGAACAGGGTATGGATGTTTTTTGCACCAATTGGTGCAACTGTGTGCTCAAATTGCTTGTATTAATGTAGGTCCTGTGTGGGCTGAACTTATAAGCAAATGCAATTATTGACTGGTGTAAAAGATGAACTCTACAACCTTTGTCTGCTTTCTTGCAGGTTGTGGAGTACGGAAGCTTTGGAGCAGGGTATGGATGTGCTGTGCACCAAGTGGTGCAACTGTGTGCTCAAATTGCTTGTATTAATATAGTACTGTAGAATATATTCCGCAACAATAAGAATTATCTGTGTTCTATGTGTATGCAGCCATTCAGTTTTAGAGGGTGAGGATTGTTAATTAAATTGTTAATTGTAACCTTACATTGCATGACCTTTATCCAACGATCTTTATTGCATGACCTTAAGAGGATTCAGATTTAGAGGATGGGTTGTTATTTAAATCACATGAAATAATCTTTATTGTAGTGTCCTTGCAACTGATGGTTGTGTGCATAGTTTAGCTTCTTGCCTATGCCGAGTAACTCAAAGGACATCCCCTGCTTAATCATCAAGATGCTAATTAAACCCGTGGTAGTTGGGGTTGAGCTTTTTGCCTATGCTGAGTAACTCAAAGGGCATCTTAAACTTAATCATTAAGGTGCAAGTCAACCTGTGGTTAGTTGCATGGGTGTGTTTATAGGTTTTTGAGTATTTGACATTGCTTTATTTGGGCAGGTGGTGTAAGGTACAAATGCTATATTATCACATCCACAAGCACAAGAGGATTAGTGTTTAAAGGATGAGGGTTGCTATTTAAATCACACATGAAATGACCTTTATTGCATGACCCCTATAACTGATCATTGTGTGCATGGCTGAGCTTTTTGCTTGTGCTGAGTAACTCAAAGGATATCCTAAATATAATCAGTAAGAAGCTAATCAAACTTATGTGGTAGTTGACATGGTTGAGCTTTTTGCCTATGCAAGGACATCCTAAGCTTAATCATTAAGATGCTAATCAAACCCGTAGCGGGGTTAAGCTTCTTGCCTATGTGGAGCAACTCAAAGGACATCTTTAACCTAATCATTAAGGTGCTATTCAAACCTGTGGTTGTTGTGTGCCATGTTTTTAGGTTTTTGAGTATTTGACATTGCTTAATTGGGCAGGTGATGTAAGGTTCAAATGCTAAATCATTACTTCCACAAGTAGAATAGGTTTCATGTTTAGAGGACAAGGGTTGATATTTAAATCACACATGAAATGACCTTTATTGGATGGCCCCTATGCTTAGTAACTCATTGTGTGCATTGTTGTGCTTTTTGCCTATGCTGAGTAACTCAAAGGGACATCCTAAACTTCATCAGTAAGATGCGTTATCAAATCTGTCAAATCTGTGGTAGTTGCGGGGGTTGAGCTTCTTGTGTATGCTAAGTAACTCAAAAGGCATCTTAAACATTAAGATGTTAATCAAATCTGTGGTAGTTGTGGGGGTGTTTTTAGGATTGTGAGTATTTGACATCCCTTAATGGGGCAGATGAGGTAAGGTTAAATGATATTATTACATCCATAAGCACAAGCAAGCTATGATATATTACCAAGAGATTGACCAGGCAGATGAAAGAAGGGTATATCTAGATTGAGGACATTTACATACTAGTGCTGAGTAGGAGAAATATTTTTTCCTCTACTACCATAGGAAAAAAACTGATTATGCATCCATAAGCTGATTGCTACATTGCAATAAAAATAATCTCCATAATTTTTGCAAGAGGATTTGTTGAGAAAAATGTTAACTGTCATTCTAAAAAGGGAAAATGTTTTTTTTTGAATATTATTGTAGAATAAATGAAGTAACTCAAATTTTTAGAAAGCTAAAACTAGTTGTGTTTTTGTTTTTGGTTTTGATAATAGCAACATTTTTTCATAAACCAGTTGTAGGGGGTTGTTAATGTGCCATCTATCCATGTGATTTTTCAATCAATAAATTTTGACCGATGTAAGCATATACCTAAGGTACACCTTATGAGTGGCCTTCAACATGTATGAAGATGGTTGTTGAATAGTGAATGCACATAACCTTGTACTTGATAATATATTGAGACACATTTTGCATGCTTTTTGCTAGTCTCATTAACAAACCATATTTCAATGATTCCTTTCTTAGTTCATGATCCATTTTAAGTGCTTGATTTGAACAGTGCCGAAGGGATTAAAATAGGGATTAAGTTTTTAGAAAGCTAAAACTAGTTGTGTTTTTGTTTTTGGTTTTGATAATAGCAACATTTTTTCATAAACTAGTTGTAGGGGGTTGTTAATGTGCCATCTATCCATGTGATTTTTCAATCAATAAATTTTGACCTATGTAAGCATATACCTAAGGTACACCTTATGAGTGGCCTTCAACATATATGAAGATGGTTGTTGAATAGTGAATGCACATAACCTTGTACTTGATAATATATTGAGACACGTTTTGCATGCTTTTTGCTAGTCTCATTAACAAACCATATTTCAATGATTCCTTTCTTAGTTCATGATCCATTTTAAGTGCTTGATTTGAACAGTGCCGAAGGGATTAAAATAGGCTTATAAATCATTTGATATGCTAGATGGATCCAAAACCAATCATACTCCACAGTTTGGTTTGTTAGAATGCTTGTAAAAGCCATTAAATAGGGGTTAGAAATTCAAATTTTAGAAATCTAACAACCAGTTCAAGATTAGGAGGGAAACTTGATTTAAGGCCTTTAATGAGTTTGTAATGAATGGAAACTTGCATGGATTGGTTGGGACAATTGAGAGACACTTTACGTTGTGTGGTCAAGGCATGGGATGAAGTGGAGTGCAGATTGGATTGGGATTCCAATGCAATAAAGCAATTGATTTTTGGAGGGCATGGGATGAAGGGGAGTGCAGATTGGATTGGGGTTCAAATGCAATAAAGCAATTGATTTTTGCAAGGCATGGGATGAAGGCGAGTGCAGATTGGACTAGGATTCATTGCATTTTTCCTTTATGATTTTGATTGCTCTTTTGTTTCTTATTTCTTATAAGCTTCTAATGATTAAGGAATACTAGTAGACATTCCTAGAAGCATTTGTGCATGATTTGAAGACACTTTGAAAGCATTTTCCTTTCACTTGCTGTTGACGAGGTTAAAAGCATTTTATAGATGCAATCATTCCATGACTGTATTTAGATGTTCGTCATGGAATGATCATAAAATGACATGTATGATATGATATTAATTAAGTTTTGCAAAGCATTGTTCAAAGTTGGTGATCATTGTATGTATATTTGGTTGAAGGAATGGGTATAGCAATATAGAATTTTCCTTAAGTAGGGTATGTTATTGATTTTTATTATTAGGTCATACTAAAGGTGAACCAACCATTATTTGGTTAAAATAGAATTTGACAGGGAAAGCATTTTATTTTAACAATTTTTGGGAGTTTCTATAGAAGGCAATCATTCCATGACTATATTGATATGTTTCTCATGGAATGATAATGCAATGACATGTATGATATGATACTAATTAAGTTTTGCAAAATAATGTTGAAAGTTGGTGATCATCATATGTATATTTGGTTGAAGGAATACCAAAATTGGTGTGGGTATTGCAATATGAAATTTTCCATAAGGAGGGCAGGTTTTTATGCCTGAACTGTATTATTAGGTCATACTAAAGGTGAGCCAACCATTATTTGGTTAAAATAGAGTTTGTAAGGGTGACATTGAGAAAACCCTAGGATTTTTAGGGTTTCAAAGGGCAATTTTTAGGTATGAAGTTTGTAGTATCAAATTGACTTCATATTCATCTAATTGGCACCATAATAACACTCTTTGCAAGGTTGTAAGGTTGGGTGTTAGGTTTGTGGTAGGGTTCTTTTGTAAAAGCAGGCTCATTTTGACCTAAAAGTTGTCACAATTGATCGGTTGGGTGGATTTGTCCATAACACCTTATAGTAAGCTTGTGATATGTTATGAAAAAGTCGAAGTGGTACTCAAACGGGTAAGTTTTAGCGTAGTATATTTTGAAAAGTTTTGAGAAAGATATTAAAAATTGTCATTGGAGGCCTAATTGCTGTCTAGGCCTAGTAGGACAATGGTTGGAGTTTGCCAATGAAATGGGTATTTGGAATTTTTGGAGTTGTTTTTATTGATTGGTTTGGGTAAGTAGAAGTCTTTGAAACCCTTAAAGAGTATTTTGGAAGGTTGATTCCTTGGTTTGGAACCTTAGAGCCATTTGTTGTATTTGTAGTGTTAAGGGAAACACAAACATCATGGAGCACTTTGATGAGATTGTCTAAAAGTTGGTATAGCCTCATATTTTCTCCTTTTCATAGTGGTATCAGAGCACAATAGTATTTGAGATAATAATAAGGTAAATGTTTGAAGAAGAGTTGGAAACATTTGAAGAAGAGGCTCAAAGGTATGCTGCTTAGAATGATAAACATTGAACTTGCCAAGTTTGTAGCATACCAAGCAGAGGGGAACAAGAAGATGAGAAGAGAAATGAAAAAGAAGGGCACAATGATCAAGAATATCACGACGAAAAAGAAGAAGAAGAAAGCGCTGCTAGGGAAGAATTGGATCCTAATGATGCAAGGGTCTAAGTTGGTTAGAGCAATTAAGGAAAATGACTACAAGGAAAATCATATGTATGATGACATGATGAATGAGGAAGAATTGATTGACTGGTTTAGTGTAGTAGAACACTTTTTTGATCACAAGGTTAAGATTGTAAAGTCAAGGTTGAAGGGGAATGCATTGCTTTGGTGGGATTGCTTGCAAGTAGATAGATGGAAGAAATTACGAAGGATCACTTCATGGCCAAGAACTATGAGAAAGATGAGGGATAAATTCCTTCCAAGAGACTACAAGGTTTAGTTATATAAAAAGATGCAAAATCTAAGGCAAAAGGACATAGATGTCCAAAAGGTACATCGAGGAGTTTTACAAGTTGGAGATTAGAGTTTCTCATGATGAAGATGAGGAGAAGGTAGCAAGGTACATAGGTGAGCTGAGACTCAACATCCAAGATGAGATCAATTGAAATGCAACAAACACTATTGAAGAGTGTTGTTATAAGTTGGCCTTCGAGGCTAAGTTGATGAAGATGCAAGAAAGACAAGGGATTGGAAGTAATAAGTTAAATAAAGGCAAAGTTGGCAAGAAAAATGAAGTGAGGGTCAAAGCAACATTGACAAAGGTAAAGAACCCATTTTTGAGTAGAGAGTTGGGCAAAGAGGTGGTGGTTGATTTGGTGCAAGATGAGGAGTAGGTTCATTTAGTGGGAAATGTTATACTATGGAGAGGAAGGAAATCCTTTCTACAAGTGTCTTGAAAAGGATGCAAGGAAGTATGATAAAGAGTTACTTTGACAGACATATGAGGATAGAAAGAAAATAAGAACATAGAGAAGTGTATAATGGTGGAGTTGGATCCATTCATTGGAGGATACTTTCTCATGGTGAGAAATGGAGTAGTGTTGTAGCAACAAAGAGGCCAAAGGTATCAATTTCAGAACTCATTGCTTATAAGACATGGGAAAATATATAAAATGATCATAGATTTAGGTTCATTTGATAACTTAGTTTCTTGTGAGATGGTTGATAAGTTACATTTAAGGAAATTTGAACACTTTGGCTTAATAAATCCTCTTGGGTAAGTGATGAACACATTATCATGGTTAGGGAGCAAACCTATGGAAGTTTTTTCAATTGGGGAGTATAAGGAGTAGGTTTTATGTGATGTAGTACCTATGGCATGTTGTCATATCCTGTTAGGGAGACCTTGGCAATCTCTTAGAAGAACAATACGTGATGGGTTCAAGAACAGCTATCTAGTTCATAAAGATGGTAAGGAGTACATCCTTAAACCTATGGGAGTGATCCATCACATGAATTAAGGATTATCTATTTTGGGAGAAAGGAGTATGCTAACTTGTAGGTTCATGAAAGGAGAACATTTGTAAAGGGGATTTGATGAACAAAGCATCATTATTGGTGATAAAAAATTGATGACAAAGACAGATAATGTATGATGATGGGAGGAAAGAGTAAGATAGTTGAAGATGGTGTGGTCGTGGGCACACATTGGTCTCCTATTGTTTCTACGATGCAAGGTGGAAGAGGTTGTCCATGGAGGGTAGTAGTAGGGATCATTTGGATCTTAAGATGCTGTTGAAAGGGCAATTCAAGCAGATTGGTCACGATTGTCCTCAATCATAGTCAAATGGTGGCATTGATGCTATGTATTCTTTTCATGTTTCTAAATATGTTGTAGGTTCAAAGAAGGTGAAATAGGAGTTTTATTGCAAAAAATGCCTTATAGAAGAGGTCAAAGTTACAGGTTTCCATCAAGGAGATTAGGAGTGAAGAGTAGACCCCTTATCACTTGGGGCAAGAGCATTTTTGTTGGTGGGGAGTATGGTGTAGGGGCACCTAAGCAAGCTAATCACATGAGAACCCAAGTCACTTTGAAAGGTGAAGAACATCAAACAAAGTCAATTGAGATGTTCTAAGGTCAATTATGACCATTTGTAATCATGAATTGAATGTAAAGATCAAAAGCACTTATAGCGACTATTGAAGTTGATGAAAGATCTATGAAGGTTGAAATTTTCAGAGCCATAGATGAGACATTCATGACGAGCAAAAAATAGATTTATATTTATCAAAATTAAATGAAAAAATTACAAAGAGATCAATCCTTATAAAATGAGATCAAAACCCTAATAGGTAAAATTTACGTTGCATGACAATAATTAATAAAAGAATTAATTATAATATGCCCAAAGTTTAGGTAAAGTAAACTAGAGATAATAAGTGACTTTTTTAATTAGTAAGAAATTTTTTTATTACTTTAACACCCCCCCTTAAGATAAACTTAGGGAGTAGCCAAAAATCTAGAAACTACTACTAAAAGTAAATTTGAGTCTCGACAACAAGGTTTGATGAGGTACCCAAGCACAACCAAATCTTTGCAAAGAGGAGAAATAGAGAAAACATGGGAAAAACTCTACTAAAAAAAGAGATGGAAATAATACTGAAAAGAACCAGTGAAGGGTTGAAGAAACCTCCAAACTAGGGAATGTCCCAGAAGATAGGAACAAAAGATGATCATGAAGAACACCACTGAAGCATGTAGAAGCTGCAAAGCTCTATCAAAAGTAACTGTTAATATGAAGAACCTCCATTGAAATAGAATCAGACCAAGTAGAAAAGTCTATAATCTATATCGAATTAAGAGGCATACAAAGACAAACAACTGAACTTGAAGATACAGATGACATCGAACACCAATGCTTGAAGAGCTAATCAATTGAACATGAAAGGTTGCAACCCAAGTAGGAATGAAAAGAAGAGTATGGTAAATGATCCATTTCATCGAAATGCATAGGTGCCTAGTCACTACACCCGCCTAATACATAGGAACAAATATTGAATACATAACTCCATTGAACCAAGGAAGAATGAGAAACAACATAAGAACACCCTTAATGCAGACAAGGTTGAGGTGTCATGCAATTGGAAAAGTGGGCCAAAATAAATGCATGTCAAGAACCACGATCAAGATGTACAAAAGAATACATGTGTGTACTGAGGTGATCAATCCTAGAGATGTGATGAGGCTAATGTCACAAGAGGGAAACTCACTAGAGAAAGAAAGTTGACAAACAAAGAGAAAACATCAACCCTCCATTACACTTTAATCAAACTAGATGTACAATAAGACACAAGATATGACAAATCTCAAGATATGACAAATCTCAAGAATACAATAATCTATACAAGTGTCCTTAGATGACACTGCTTGAATTAGAAGGCAAAAAAAGGCAAAACTATTGAAACAAAAAAACAGATGTAATATGACATTTTATCTTAGTGCGTTTGCAATAATGCATACAAGTGATGTCTTAATAGACCAAAAGAGACAATGTTGATACAATAGATATTACAACACATGATGAATCATCTGAAGCAATGAAATCGATCCCTGGACTTGAAACAACCAAGATATCTACCAGAGTGCAAAAAATTGAATAGAATGTTCTTGGAGCATAATCTAAAAAACATGATGCATCGTTGCAAAGAGTTCTGAAATACCTTTCCAATGATATAAAAAATACCAAAATCAGAGAGTAGATGCTCAAGATATGTCTCATAGAGTGCAAAATATAACTCCTAACTTTGACAACAAAAAAAACAATAAAAAACACCAAAACTGAAAAATAGCCTACACCATTGGACCAAACTCAGAACTAGCTTTTTAACAATATTTCATTTGTAAAAATCGGAGTCTAGATGAGCAAGTTATGACAAAAAATCCACATGTAGGTTAAAAGAGCATTGGAAGGGCAAATTAGTAAATTTTTCGCATCAGGTCCATGCCAAAATGCCTTGGGAAGCATGCCCAAAAGTACAGAAATTACCTCGAGAAATGTACCATTTTGTACCAAAACTATCTCAGGAAACGTACAAGTTTTTTACCAAAAATTGCATCAAATTTTGTGCCAAAAATCTCAATTTTTGTGCAAACATGCCTTGATTTCTATGCCAAAAATATCAATTTGTGCACCACAAATCTCAATTTTCGTGTAAAAAACCTTGATTTTTGTACCGAAAATTTAGATTTTCATGCCATTAAATTATGTTTCTAGGCCAAAATTTTTTAAAATTATTGCATCAAGAAATGTGTCCAATCACAGAGCAATTTTTTTTTTGCCACAGATTCCAACTGTCCAAATTGGACAAATTTTATCTTAATACAGGGATTTTTGGGTGCTCTAAGATCAATGGTAAGGTTTCTTTGGGTTCAAAGTGCACCAAAAAAGGCGACCACCTAGATCCAATACAAAAGAACTCAAAATAATGAAACCCTGTGAAAGAAAAACCACAGATATGAAAGCCAAGTCAACCCTCTCATAAATAAAATAGGGGCATGAAGATTTGGAGCTCTGATACCAAGTTGAAGTTGATGAAAGATCAACCACACAACTCCCAAGAATCACCTACATGCAAACACCTATCACAAAAAAGAGAAGCAAAAACTATAGAGGCTGGAATTCCCAGATTCATAGATGAGACATTCTTGATGAGCAAAGAAGAGATTGCTATTATAAAAAACTGAATGAATAAATTACAAAGTGATCAATCCTTATAAAAAGAGATTGAAATCCTACTAGGTAAAACTTAGGTTGCATGATAATAATTAATTTAAAAAAAAAAAATTTATATACCCATAGTCTAACTTGAGTAAACTAGAGCTAACAACTGACTTTTAACAAGAAAAAACTTTATTACTCTAACAAGGACCTTAGGACCTAATTGTTTGTTGGGGTGAGTGCAACATTGCCTAAGGGTTTATAATAGGCTTATAAAGCATTTGATATGTTATAGGGAGATCCAAAATCAATGAAATTCCAAAGTTTGGTAAGTTAGAATGCTTGGAAAATCAATTAAATAAGAGTTAGAAATTCAAATTTTTGAATTTTATCGACTATATCAATATTACGAGGGAAACCTGATACAAGACCTTTAATTAGTTTGTTATGAATGGAAACCAACTTGGCTTGGTTGGGACAATTGAGAGACACCTTATATTGCCTAGTTAAGGCATGAGGATGAAGGGGAGTGCAAATACAATAATATTTGTACGAATTGTGAGATTTAAATGCAATAAAATAATTGATTTCTACATTTTCCTTATGAGTTTGATTGCTCATTTGCTTCTTATGAACTCATAATGATTTAGGAGTACCAGTAGACATTCCTAGAAGCATCGTGTATTATTTGAAGACACTTCGAAAGCATTTTATTTTCACTTGCTATGGATAGGATTAAAAGTATTGTATTTAATAACAATTTTGAGTTTCTATAGAGAGCAATGATCAATCCATGAATGCATTCATTTTTTCTCATGTAATGATAATGAAATGACATGTATGATATGATACTACCATGTTTTGCAGAAAAGTGTTGAAGGTTGGTGATCACTAGATGTATATTTGATTGAAGGAATACCAAAATTGGTACAAGGGTATTGTAGTAGGGAATTTGCCTTAAGGATAGCATGCTTTTATTACTTGAAAAATATTTTTAGGTCATACTAAAGGTGAATTAACCACTGTTTGGGTAAAATCGAGTTTGGAAGGGTGACATTGCGTGAGCCCTAGGTTTTTGAGGATTTTGAAGGGTGAATTGGGGTTTTTTGGTATAGGAAGCTTGTAGAGTCAAATTGACTTCATATTATTCTAATTGGAACCATAATAACAATCTATGAATCGTTTCAATGTTGAGTGTTAGGTTTGTGGTAGGGTTCCTTTGTAAAAATAGGTTTATTTTGCTTATAAACTATCACAATTGACTGGTTGGGTGGATTGGTCCAAAACACTTTATAGTAATCTTGGGATATGTGATGAAGAAGCCGAATGGGTAGAACATTTAATATTTTTGGAGTTTATTTGGAAATGTTTTGATAAAGACATTAAAAATTGACATTGGAGGCCTGATTGCCTTCTAGGCCTAGTAGGACAACATTTGGAGTTTGCCAATGAAATGAGCATTTGAAACTTTGGGATTCATTTTTGTTGATTGGTTTTATAGGTAAATAGAAGTATTTGAAACTCTAGAGAGTTATTTGGAAGGTCGAGTCCTTGGTTTGGGACCTGAGAGCCATTTGTGTTGCATTTAGAGCATTAAGGGAAACACATACAATTTGGAACACTTTGACAAGATTTCTTAAGAGTTGGTAAAGCCCCATAATTTATTTACATCACTTGGATATAATCCTACCTCAATTGGATAGACACACCCCTATCCCTTATGGACAGAGGCTTAAAATGTATGGTTGGATGCCTATCTTAGATGGTTAGATGCTTATCCCATTTGGATAGAAGTGCTCAATTATGTGTTGAGTTAAACATGTATAAAAGTTGAGTAATGTAAATAATAAAAAAATGTGAATTTTTTGGGTTATGGGATTTAGTTTACATATCACAAGTGAATGCATATATTTTGAGGAGACTTTTTCTCTGTTGGATATGATATAAACTATAAGAATATTTCTTTCATTTATTGCTTACAAGAGCTTTAAGGTGTATCAAATGGATGTCAACTCAACTTTTAATGAATATATTGAAGAGAAAGTTTATATTGAATATTGAAATGGTTTTCAGTTGCAAGAAGACCCAAATATTGTTTGGAGACTCAAGAAGGCTTTATATGAACGTGAGCAAGCTCCCAAAGCTTGGTATGCATGATTAGATAGGTATCTATTGAAATAAGACTTCAAAAAGTTGCAATTTTAATATGTATTTCAAAGTTAATGGTAGCAAAATCTTGATGATCACATATCATTTTTGGTGGAGATGATGTATGCAAAATGTTTGTAGAAATAATTTGAGATGTCAATGATTGGTTAGTTGTTATTTTTTATTGGTCCTCAACTTGCTCAATTAGATGATTGTGTTTTCATTTCTCAAACTTACTATATGGAAGAGATGCTAAATAAGTTTGTTATGTAGAAATCTAAACTAATAAGCATCTTTATGATGACTAGTGTCCTTTAAGAAAGGATGAGGAATCGCCAGAAGTGGATCAAATGATTTACAGGTATATGATTGATGAATTATTATACTCAACTACTTCAAGACTAGAATTATACATGCAACATATGTTTGGATGCAAGATATCGAGCTTATCCAACACAATCTCATGATAATGTAGTGAAATGGATATTCATATATATGAAAGACTTAAAATTTTGGTTCATGCTTTAAAGAGGATATTTTCTCCCTCTAAAGACTTACACTAATGATGATTGGACTAGATATGTTGATAATGAAACAATTGTTAGATGCATACAATAGTGAGTTAGGGGGAGGGTGTGTGTGTGTGTGAATCAACTTCCAATATATAACCTCTAAAACATTTCCATAAATTACACAAAATCTATTGAAAGATATAAATATGAAAGAACATAGAAAAATAGAAACCACCACGCACAATGGAACACTAGATTTACGTGTAAAGCTATGTTAAGGAAAAACTATAGGAAAACTTAATTGTCAAATATATAGGAACTCCTATTAGGGTGACACCAATTAAGGTGAGAAAGGCTCATTGCTAGAGACTCATTGCAAGAAGGGCCTCCTCGAAGAGAGTAGACTCACTATGAGAGGGATCATTGCCTAGATGAAGAAAGATAAAAGAGAACGAAGCCACTACTAATGTACTTTTGCAACTCAACTAAATGATCTATGGATAGCTTTGGATCACCTTTTTTGCTAGCTAATAGATGAAATTTACATTTCTCACCACCACTTCATACCACCTCATATATAGAGGGACAAAAATCCCCTTTCATATACCCTCATTGTACACATACATTTTTACGACACTTGCACAAATATACACAAATGTCCACCTTTTCCTCAACAATTCATTACTTATTTAATACCATCCTTCCATTTTTTTAATCTCTTACTATCAAATAAGCATCTTAATTGAACACTAGCTTTGAACTAGGTTGCCACCTAACATTCTCCGGAAATACAACATTAGAAACCTTGCACAAAGAAATGTGGAGCATTAATTGCACGCAATAAACATTATTAATCATTTTCATACTCAAATGAACACTAATTCCATTGAATTGCTATTTGAAACACAAAAAATTGAACCCAACATCTTCAAACACTACTTAATAACATACTGAAATATCATCATTATATTTTCATTATGAAGACTATCTAGAGAAAAAATATTAGTGCTACTTCATAGAAAATAATTGATGATGACAAAAATGACATATTGGCATTTTTGACAACCTTATTGCCTCACTCAACAACTCATGTTTGCTAAAACATGTAATAATCTTCGTCTTTGTCATTGATGAAGATAGACCACCACCACCACCACCAACAACATGCCAAAGTTCCCCTAATATCAAAATCTTTCCATTTGACATAAATGGAAAATTCCATATTCCAAAAGTACTTATTCTACTCAATTCTCCTTGAGACATACATATTAATACAATACTTTACTTAACTCCCCATAAAAGGAAGCCACCATCATTAGTCTAGATTTATGATAATACATTAAGTTCACTAGACCAATACATCTCCACATGCGTCTAGCTCATATGAGGGGCATTGAGCCCCCATTTCTCATGGATACACTAGAAAATATCTTTAGAAAGTGCTTTGGTAAAGATATCAACAATGTACTTTTTTGTAAACACATACTCCAGCTCTATTTATTTCTCCAAAATGCCATCTCTTAGAAAGTGATTCAAATTGGAACATGTTTTGTCCTTTAGTGCAATATTAGATTATTTGAAATATTTATTCAATTAGTACTATCACGCAAGCTAGAAATGTTCATCAAATAGTATTCTGATATCTTTCAAAGTTTATTTTATCCACAATATATGTATACAACATGATGCAACAATGATACATTTGGCTTCAAAAGTGGACAAAAATAAACATTTTATTTTTATTTTACCAAGTTAGTAATTTCCCAATAAAAAAATGCACCCACTTATACTTTTCTTTCTACTATTTCCAGTCCCTTAGACCCTCGTTGGTCTGTTGTTCGACATTAATAAATTTATCTTATCTTATCTTATCTAAACATTTATCCCAATCCACATCGATATACATAGTCAAGATAAAGTTTGATTTTCGAGGATACCACAGTCAATAATATTCTATATCTTTTAAATATCTAAAAATTCTTTTCACAAAAAAAATGTGTTTCTTTGTGATCTTGCTCAAATCTAGCTGCAAGATAAACACCATGCATAACATCTAGTCTAGTAATTGTAATATATAACAATCCTCCCATCATTGATCTCTATATTCTCTAATCAGCCTAGTCTCACATTCTCTATATAACAATCCTCCCATCATTGATCTCTAGATTCAAGATATTTACACTACTTATAAATGATTGCCATAGGAGTACATACTAGTCTCACATTCTCTATTCCAATTTTTCTTAACATTTCTTTAACACACGTTGATTGTGAAAGAAATATACTTTTACTTTTTTGATTGACTTGCAAACCAAGTAAGAATTTCATTTTCCCAATCATATACATTTTAAACTCTTCTTAATTTTTAACAAAAAAATTCTAGCACGTAATATCATTACACCAAATATTGCATCGCCCTCATAAACAAGTATAAACAAGATTTTATTTTTGTCGACCTAACAATAGAGATTACCATCAACAACACCTTTTTGAAATCTTTACTTTGTTCAATATCTATCAAATTATCCATACCAAAATCTATGAGCTTGCTTATTTAGACCATATTCAAAACATCTAATAGCTTGAATCCTTTCGATTTCTCTATGTACACTTCTTTCTTTCATCTCTCAATTAAGAAATGAAGATCTCACATTCATCTAATAAACCTTGAAATACTTGTGTTGCAAATACTAGAGACATTATGATTTTCTCTATTCTTTTCATGAGAGCATAAGTCTCCTCAAAATCAAATATTTCCACCTATGTATACCCTTTACACACAAGTTTTGCCTGATTCGTCACTATTTTCCATCTTTATCTATAAGCTATTCTGCAATAACCACTTAATTCTAACTAAAATTTGACCAGTTAGTACTGAGAAAAATTCCCAAGTCTATTTCTACTCAATTTGATATAGTTCTTTCATAGCTTTCATCCATTTTTTAATTCTTTGGTGGTTTGGTCCAGAAACATTAGTGTGCACTAATTCAAACAACCAATAGAAGGTTGTTCTTTAGCCTTAAAGTTCTCCTTGTTTTCTTCCCAATTTGACATTCTTCACAAACATTATTAGAGACTCTATAAGCTTCGAAAAATCTCTAACGAATTGAATTGAAATAGTCCTCACTAAATTATCAAAATTAATGTGACATCTTTTTATTCTATAGCCAATTCTCATTAATACAAAACACCAATAATATACTTAGCAGCCTTCAACTGATTAAAATTTTCACCCATCTTCTTTTGAGATATAATCATAGTTTTGGATCTTTTCCTAATCTTACAACCATCATCCTAAAAAATCTATTTAGATCCATTCCTTCTATCCAATACTTAAGAGATTATGGCTTAAGGCTTTAACATAGTAAACATTGCCCATGTTATGCTTTCCATCAAAATTGATATAACCTATTCCAATTATCTAGCACTTTGACCATCTCAAATATGTGAATATCTGCATTCTGCTTTTCAAGTTTTAAAAACTACTCTTTTCACCACTCATGTGATTAGAACATCAATTGTCAATACAAAATTCCTCTGTCTCTAATAACATGGAAAATAGAAGTCACAATGTTTACAATTTTAGTATCATCTTATAAAGATTTTTTTTCAATAATTTTTCCAAGGTTAGCAGAATAAAATTCTTCTTCATCAACCAAGAAAAATTATTCATCAACTTTATTATAAATAGATTCATGATTAGACATACTAGTATCTTCTCTAACATATTAAGCCTTCTCATCAAACTTCCCTTTGCTTTCGGCTTTTGAAGGACATCTAAACATAATGACCTCTCTTTCTACAATTAAAATATTTAAAGGGTAACTTACATTTGTACTTTAAAGTTCCCTTCTTTGTGCTCCTTATAAATTTCACTTTAATCTCATCAAAATATTCCTCTTCTTTTTCTGATTTAGTAGCTTTGAATGCAATTTCCATTCTCACATTGGGGATAACAAATTACCTCATCTCAAAAGAAAGTAAGGAGGTATACATTTATTTTTGGCATCTCCTTAGATGCCTCTTCTTTTTCTAATTTAGCAGCTTTGAATGTAGTTTCCATTCTTTTATTAGTAGTACAAAATTATCCCATCTTAAAAGAAGTAAGGAGGTATACATTGATCTCTAGTATACTTATTTGAAATTTGAGATTCTTCAATGGTAGAAATCTTATAACTATAGGGTTTAGTAAGATTTTTAATCACCTTTTGTAAAATATTATTTTCTTTCAATTCACCACACATACCTCTAATCTCATGCAAAACATCACAAGTCTTCTAAAAATAAGTTATTTTTCATCTTCTTCCATCTACAAACATTTATATTTAGCATTAGAATTCTACAAATTAGCTTGTTTGTGTTAGCATATTGTTGAGTATATACTAAAGGGGAAGATTTTTGAGTGGTTGGAACTTGAATTGATTTCTTATGTGTTGCATTCATGACATAGTTTGTCATTGATGTCAACATATATGTAATTTGGTATGTGATAAACATAGTTCCAGTATATTGCAAAGGTAGATTTGATCAACAAGGTTTGGATACAAAGATTCAAGCTACGAGGGCTTAGATTAGTATTCATGGATGTGTTAGATGTTACATCTATGTTCTCTTGTGTTAGTACAAAGATTTAGATTAGTTACAATTCATTACTCTAAGGCTATTTGCAGGATAGTGTGCAAGAAACAATTTGTTGGTAATTCACTTGTATCTATTAAGAAAGATGGAATGAAGGTAATTGAGATTAAGTCATGGTTGAAGAAATGTTTTCTATGCTATGTTCATGATAGAAGATGCTAGAGATCATTCTATGGAGGTCTCTAAAGTGTAACATGTGATATGTTCACTAACAACCGACTCTTATGACGAGATTTATTTTGGAAGTTGTAAACTATATTGTAGTGTGTAGAACCTAATTGTAATATCTTATTGAGGTCCTAAATTGATCATTGTATATTAGGAAATCCCTCATAGGATGAATCAATTAGTTAATAGGACAAGGTATAAAGGAAAGGTTATTTCCTTGAGTTGCAGTGTCACTTTTGTGATTATGTAATTGATGTTCGAATGTTTAGGATGCAGATTTGGTAAGAGAAGAGAAGAGGATTATGTTGAGATTGATTTAAGAACTTCAAAAGAACTATATTGGCAAAGAGGTTGATGTATTGATCAATTCACTATTGGGATATGTTATCCTAGATATCTTTTTTTGTGTAATAATTTTGAAGAAATTTGGATAGTGAGTTCAGATGTCTTCCTTATTTCTCATAACAAGGCAATAATTGTTTGACAAGGATTCAGAGTCTCCTAACAGGGACTCATATTTACTGATTGTATGTAATGGGTTCCTAATAGGGATTCATATGTATTGATTATGTATAATTGGCTCCTATCAGGGCCACATCCTCTTACAAGGAACTTGTATATTAGTATATCATTTTGTGGGTACCACCCCACTGAGGTTTTCCCTATGATCAAGGGTTTCCCTACTTAACAAATCATTGCATCATTGTGCATGCTCTATCTCTTGACAACATTCACTTTATTTCTTATTGAAGTTGGATTTGATAAGTTAACTTTAAGTTGGATTAATCATACAACTGATTCAACCTTGCTCTTAGTTGTATTGGTGGAATTTACTTTCTGACAATTGGTATTAGAGCATTAGGTCCTTGATCATGAAGTTTAACTACTTAAGGAGATCCACAACTTTTAGAAAATAATTTTTTAAGCTTGATGGAGAGAACTACGAAAATTGGAAGGACAAAATAAAGACTCACTTGCTATGCATGGGAATTTATCACTGGATGATCACAAAAATACATAAGACTATGGTGGAAGAAAAAGATCTAGACTCCTGTATTGCAAAGTATAAGGAAATATTCATGTGCAATATGTATGCTAGAGAAGCATTAATCTTTGCACTTCTAGAATCAAAATTTGTTGATCTAAAAGGTCTACATTGTTCTCATCACATTTGGACAAGATTAGAAGCACTATATGAAGGGGATGAACATGCAAAAAATATTCTGGATTGCAACATTTGAAAGCTATGCTTGAGAATGCAAGAATGTATGAAGAGGAATTAGTTAGAGAATTTACACAATGGATCACTGAGATTGTTGCAGGCATTAAAGGATGTGGAGGATCTGTAACTGAAATTGAGTTATGTTACAAAATTTTGAGATCTTTAACTCTTGATTATGAGAGTAAATACTAGCCATTGAAGATATTATACTAGTCATGCCAAATTTTAATAGAGAAATACTGATTGGGAAATTGTAAGCATATAAACCAAGATCGAAACATAAATTTCCTAGATGTTGGATTACTTTTAGAGCTACTGTGCAAAAGGATAAAATAGTACTAACAAAAAATGAAAGCACTAGTGTATATTTTTCTAGAGAACAAGTAAACATAAGTGATGAATCTCTCTCATTGATTGGATAGAGGGAACCAAGAGGTAAGAAATGTAATGAACTTGGTCATTTTTGATATCAATATCCTAAGAGAGAAAGGAAGGTGAAACGTAAAAAGCCATACAAATCAAAAAATACAAAAGATTGCTTCTTTGTTGATGAAGATGATGAATTTTATTTCAAAGAGAAAAACTTTCTAGATAGTGATGGTGAAGATAAAATAAGATTTGTTGTTATAAAGGAAGAAAGTCCTATAAAAGAGGAAAAACATTTGTATTACATGTAGAAAATAAAAATTTCGATTACATAATAGATAGTGGATGCTCACATCACATGACAAGTGATAGAGGAAATTTTGTTGAATTCAAAAGATATGAAGGTGGAGGGTGTGTGTAGGATTATGGTGGGCCAAAAACTAGCGATGTGAAAATAAACTAGTCTAAAAACATCCAAAAACAATTTGAAGTTTGCTCTGAATTTTTTTCCCGCAATCCTAATACCAATGCAAATTTTTTTACCTAAGCATATCAGGTATCTGATATATTAGATACTCAAAATCTACACAAGTGTTTTTTTTTTTGAACGCTTCTCATTTTATTTCCAAAATCAACAACCTTCAATATTGGGTACATGGAACAAAATCGAGTATGCGAAACAAGCTTTCCATCCTTCCACTCCATTTTGCATCTAATGATAAGTTAAATTTTATCATTTCAATTGATTTCATTCAAATTTTCTTAAAATTTAGGTTTTGTTTAATGAAAATGAGATTTTTAAATTTTTTTTATAAATTGTTTATTCAAATTATAATTCTATGTTTATTTATACTATATAAATGCATGGAATATCCAAACCAACCTCCAAACAATCCCCTTCCAAATGATGATCCTCAAAATAATCCACAACCACTACTACCACCTCAAAACCCTCCTCAAATTCAAGATTTAATTTAAGAAAATATTAAATCAATTGAGGGTTGTGCAACACACATATAACACTATCCCTACTTTAGCTCCCATGCTACCCACCCTTAATACTATTGTGGCTAATATTGAGATGCTTACCGAGTAACATGATGCAACTCTTCATTGGAGTGATGAGATGCACCACCAGTTTGATGACAACTTTGATTATGATGGGGTTGTGACCCTAAATATTAGTAAAAAGGAATTAACTAACCTATTTTCTAACCCCAAAATTGGTAATTTAGTTGACCCTAGAAAATGGAAATTTTCAATCAAATGGTGCATTAGTGAGGCTATTAGAAGTCATTTTTGGGATCGCTGGTGGTTGGTTTTTGATAAACCACCACATGAAAATTTGGAAGTGCCCATATATTTCTTGAGAAAATTATATGTTGAGTTTATCAAAGCACATAAAGTTAATCATTGGAGCATGAGGCCGAACATGGGTGTAGGAGGTGGAGCTCCATAGGATAGATCCAGGGCGAAGCAGAGGAAAGCCACCACATTTGTCCCCCTTGATATCCCCACCCTTCCTTCGGTGCAAAATTTTGATGTCATCATCAAGGCTAGTGTGACATCTATTAGAGGCATTCATTATTTGAGAAGTCTACTAGTCACCTAGAATATGTCATTGTTGCCCCCTCATACATATGATGCTAGCGTGCTGGCACTAGTACATCTGGCAATTCCTCACATGTCCATG
This sequence comes from Cupressus sempervirens, assembly GCA_028749045.1. NCBI lineage: Eukaryota > Viridiplantae > Streptophyta > Pinopsida > Cupressales > Cupressaceae > Cupressus > Cupressus sempervirens. The sequence continues at coordinate 46,025,281 of CM053793.1, read as the reverse complement.
TGCCACATAATTGCATTATGTGCAAGAATATTTGTTTGGGTACCATTACCAGTTCTAAGTTTTAGTTTGAGGTTGGGGACAATGATAGAACATACATGGTTATAGAGACACACACAACTCCCGCATGAGACAAGGAGGGGCATGTAGAGACATGGACTCCTTAAGTTACAGTAAGTCTATACATTTGATTTGTCAAAACATTATTAATTTAAAATTAATATTTATATTAAAACAAATTGATAATTTTATACTTATGTTCATTATGTGATTTATTTATGTCTAGCTGATGACAGAGGAGGAGATGAGAGATTTGGATGCTATCACAATTTCAACCATTTCATTTGGCCTTGAGACCTCTACGGTGTGTATTATTTGACTACTCATTATTTTCGTGTTTGACATTGCATTTTACATGTTTTCTTTTTCTCTTGCATGTTTCACCCGTTAGTGGGGGATAATGTGAGGCGGTTGAGCCATCAACCATTGAGAAGGGGAAGGTAATTATATGTTTTTAAGTCAATAAATGGATATATAGATATATATATGTACTTGTCAGTTGTTTGTACTAATGAAATTTAATTGTATTGTTTATTTTATAGGGATGGCCTTTGATGATGCACCAACTGAGAGTCTTCATCACAGACCCTAAGGCATTTCCATTCACAGTGAGAGCCTTATAGTATGCATATTTATTGTTTATTTGTTACTTATCTTGATGTTCTTAGATTATAAAGAAATGATTTTCATCATTGTAACCACTATATTTGTAACTATCATAGGAAACACCTAATTCAATCGAGGGGGATTGGTAGAGCTTTTCATATTTGCTCACTTAGTCGACATTTTCTGATCAGAAATCACCCGAGGTAAATTATAATTTGAATTCAATATTATGTTATCATTAATAACATTATATGTTAAGTATTAGATCAATCTAACAACCATATAAACATGTTTAGGTTGGAGGTGATGAGGTACCTGCTTTGTTGAGGACATATGCGAGGACTCCTGAGTAGCGAAGAAAGGCATGGAGGGAGGTGTAATACTCATCCCTTTTTTCTATCATTGTGTATTCTCTATCAAGCTCTATTTGAATCTCCTGTGATTGTGTTAGTCCTTAAGTGATATTTGAATGCAAATACTTCAATATGTAAGTGTAATTATTTTCTTGACGAAAACATATGCTATGTCTATAAACGATGACTATTGTATCTTCATGATGATGAGTTTTAATAGTGAACATGATGTTATTTATATTCATGATTTATTTATGGTACTTACCCCATACTTGCATGTTTATGATGTGTGTGTTTGTTTTATATATATGTCTGACAGTGTTTGATGTGGTTAGGAGAGGGAGTCATAGTCACCTACTACCTGGGAGCTACACAATGTACTACTCCCCACTAGTGCATGTTTAGCTTAGATACCTGTACACATGCACATGCTCATCTTTTATGTAGGTTGCAGTAACTGGGCATCAACTTCCCTGAATTTTCCAAGTTGAGCATGCTCTATCGAAATAACCCAAATGGTAAGAATGTGAAGATAATGATCAAGTCCAAGCCTAGCCATAGCCTAAATGCTTGTCTTGCAAGGAGGACTTCTATCTGACTGTCTATCCTTTTTAAACCTATGAGTCTTTCTGTGCATATGCTATTTGACTTTTTCTTTGGTTAGTTTTCCTTACACATTTCGTGTGGTTTGACTTTGTGATTCACTTGATAGAATACTTATTTATGATTTTTGGATTAATCATTGATATTTGAATTATTAAATGTTATTTAATATAAAAAAGAAAATATTAAAATAAGAGGATATTTAATTCATTGAAATTATTTGAATATATGTTTAATATAAAAGATTTAGTTTAAAGTTCTAAATTAGAAAGCTAAATAAAAAGAATTTAAATATTAAATATTATTTTAGTGTGAAGATTTAATTAATATTGACTATAATTAGAGTTGCATTTAAATAGTGCACTATAATTATCTTTATTGATTTAAATAATAAATAATTGCTTTTAACATACTTGCATTAAATAATAAAGTGGGAGAATAAATTAAAAAGAGTTTATTTAATTAAAAAGTGAATTAAATATGCATGAAAGAATTAATAAAATAAAATAATTATATTTTAGGGCTTTTAGAAACAGAAACCCTACAGGGAGTTAGGGGTCTATATTAGAGTTTTTTCAATTCATTATTTCACACACAAGCAATTTTCAGATTTTGGGCAAAAAAGAATTTTAGAGGCTTTTTGGTCATTTTAGTGTTAGACAGGTTTCATGAGAGCAATTGTGGAGAAAAAAGTTAAAGAATTTCTTAAAAGCTTAGGAGTATTTTGAATGACATATTTTAGGACTGCGTTGTCTTGGAAATTTTATTGGTAGATTTGAGGTAGGGTTTGAGAACCTTGCAAATCTTTTCTTCAAAAGATTATTTTCTTTGTGTCTATTAGGTTGTGTTGTAGTGAATGTTAAAATTTATGAATGGATTTTATTTGTGAAATTTGGAAAAGAAATTCCTTTTGGGTTATATATTTTTGAGAAAGTAGGAGAAAATAATTTACTATTCTTATGTAGAAAAGTTTGGTAAAACTCAAATCTAGAAACTGTTGTTTTAAATTAGTAAAAACCTTGTTGCATGAAACCTGTCAAAACCCTAGGATCTTCTTGAGAAAACTTACATGCAAAATAATTAAAAAATATGAATATCCATCTAATTTAGAGTTTGAATAAATGCCTTTGCAAATCATTTATAAAATTAAAACAAATTGAAAGTCAAAGATAAATTAGGCATTATTATGCAAGTTAAAAGTTAAATCTAAAATTTAGAAAAAAGAAAAAGAAAATCAGAAAAATTATATGACAAAAAATATTTATATATTTAAAGTAGAATATATTTATTGTGAAACAAGTTATGTTTTTAAGAAACATAAATGTATAAAGATATGCATGTAAATCAGTGTAGTTATGCATGTAAAGGAATAAATACAATATATTTATGGATGCGAAAAAGAATAAATGCTTGTTTAAAAAATTGATACAATAATCTTGCATGTTTAAGAGTAAATAGATATGTGAAAAAAGTTGCATGCAAGATTATTTTTATTTTTAAACAACTATATGTATTAATTTTTGTAAAAAATATTTAGTAAACATTGTAACATGTTAGGCTTATTTCTCTTGGGTTCTCGAGTAGTGCATTACATATGGTATTAGAGCCTGAGTTTCTCCACTAGGAACTCTAGGCATATTGTGCACCAGTAGATTATAAGTAGTAAAACTTGCAACACGATTAAACAAAAAAACTTATCATCAGAGAAATTAGTCAACACATTTGGGACAACTGAATTAGGAAACAATAGAACTTAAAAAAATAAATTTGAAACTTGCATGTATAACACCTAACTTTTTAGACTATTGTTTCAGTTGTGAAGGAAAATGTAGAGGCCATCACTCTAGGGGCCATTAATGCTTTGACGCAGACCCTCATCCATTCCACGAGCCCATTAGTTGAGGGGGAGCCTTCTGTGCATCGTGGTCACATGTACACTTCATGCAGATCCCTATGCACATTTGGCACTCATGCTGGAGATGGTGCAGATGATGGGCTTGTCACCGATCAGTTCCTGAACGAGACATTTGGCATTGAAACATAGGTAAATTACAATTATAATTTACTAATTTGATCACATTTCATATGTATAATGAATGATTAATTAATTAGCATCTATTGACATTGTCCAAAATTCAGGGTCAGAGTGTTGTTGGGCCTAGCAGCGATCCTCCAAGCCCATTTTTTGTCCCTTCCACGAGTCCTGAGGTATGTATCGATTTAATCATTTTTATTAATACATAAATTTATTATGTAATCATATTAAGGATTGACAAAAAAAATTATGCATGTGCATTAGTTCTCCACAGGACCCTCAACCTTTACCAAAGACTCGGAGCATAGACATCATACGAGCTTCACATGAGTACAGTTGTTTCATGTTAATTTAATTCATTTGATTATATTTATTTTATGTTTAATGTTAGATGTAATGTGTATTGTATGACATGCAGCTCATGATGTCAGACACACCTCCTCATCTACGACAGTCTGTTGATAGTGGAGTGGCCATAGCTGTGGCTAGCTCACAGCCACTGACGAAGGTATGAAAGAATTTTTTTCATTTTAGTTATTGTTTATAATAGTTAATCTCAAAATTTCTAATGTTAACCTTTGTTTATATATTACTATAGCTTTTATGGTTTTTACACAAGCAGTATGTATGTTAGGCCAACTGATACTCTTTTAATTATGGACCGAAACCTTGTTTTTGTTTTACTAAGTGGTAAGGGGTAGTTTTGTTTAATGGTTATCTACTAATAGTAGGTTAGTTTGTTTTTAAAGGGTCAGCCCCCTAGTTTTGGCTACTTTTAATTGAAAAACTAGGAGTGAAGGTAGAAGTGGCAGTGAAAGAATTAGATAAAGAAGAACTAGGAGCACATATTGAAGTTAGAAGTAGAGAAGAAGTAGGAAAATCAAATAAAGGTATGAGGACTAAGAGTAGGAGATAATGAAATTAAAAGTAAAGATAGGAATATAAGATTAGTTGTATTCCAAGTTGATTGCAACTAGGAGTAGGACCTACAAGATGGAAGTTATATGTTTTCTATAAATAATAGTCAAGTTTAACGATATAATTGGTGATTAGATATACTCACCTTGGTCTAGTAGAGTCATAAGTGTAGGATAATTTGTGTTTTAAATTAATATTATTCATAGGCCAAAGTCAAATGTTGAACTTGATAATAGAACTAAGCATATCCTTATGATTCAAAGAAACTATAGTTTTTGTAATCAACACCATCAACTCTCCTTCACTATTTCTTTGGGATGAATGGAACTAGCATAACAAAATTCTACATTCTCTCATTCTCGCCCTCCTCCTCCTCTCATACAAAATAAACTTGGATAAGATAACTTACTAGACTTTTGGATTCATGGCCCTTCTCTCTTCTTTTCATACTCTTATAGCTATGCTAGTGGGATAAATCATTGAGTATTTTTTTATCTTTTATTTTTTCTCTTTCTTTTCTCAAGTGACCACTTGAGCTTTTGCTATAGCTTTTACAACACGATGCTTGAGATTGAGACATTTTTTTGAGTGAGGTCTCTTCAACTAGTTGACTTGGAATCTTAGTAAGCTTTAGGATTTTTTTGTTCTTTTATGTATCCTTGCAAATGAATGTAATAGTTAATATTCCTGGTTTGGGAGCTTTTGTCCTTCAGCTTGGTGATATTTAATCTCCTTGTAGTTTTCCCAAAATCTTTACCTCTTTCTCTTTTTTTCTTCTACTTTATTGTGTGCATGAGGTGGACATATGCTTCCAATAAAGTGGGGACTACATGTATCATTTGAAAAAGTAGGAACACTTATTTGGTATTATTTTTAGCCCCATTTTAATATACATTATGGGTTCCTACATTGATTTCACACTCTCCTTTAAACACTCATTGGACCTTCAAATTATTATTTAAGTCCTATATTGATTCATTTTCTTTAAAAAATCAAGGTTACCCTTATCTATAAGTGTGCTTCTCTATTTCAACTTCAATCAAATAATTCCTTTCATTTATTGGACCTTATCTTACCATTTATGACATGTATTTTCTCTCTAAACCCAAAAATAAGTTGTTAGATCAAATTTCACACGTTCTAAATATCTTCGACCCACAATCAAAACTTAGGTTGGAATTGGTGCGTATAAGATGAATTTGGTGATATTTACTTGGGTACAATATTTTTGTTGGTGATATGTGTATTTGTAAGTGATTATATTTATTGAATTGTTGTAGGGTCTCGTCACGCCTGATCGTCCACGAGCATTTGAGGTGAACTTACAGAGTGACTATTTGTTGGCGGTAAGAAAATAATTGATTTTGTGTGTACATATATTTGATTTCAACGTATAATAAATATTGATTCATATCTACTTTCTTTGTATCAGTTGGAGTTGGAGAAGAGCCTCAACAAGAGGTCGAGTGAGCATGTCAAGAGGGCCCCGTCATCTCCACTATTTCCCTCCACACGACGGCAACGGACGTCGAGAGACTTGTTTCCTTCCCCTCGTGGGAAGGAAAATATGTAGTTGATCTAGACATATATATATATATATATATATATATATATATATATATATATATATATATATATATATATATATATATATATATATATATATATATATATATATATATATATATATAGGCATCAGTGGACATATTCGATACACATTTGATGTATATGACATTCTATATTTGATGTATGACATTTATTCGATGTATGACATTATTCGACTTATGACATTATTGGTTAATATATGATATGCTTGTTCATATATGACATATGATATGATATGTTTGTTCATGTATGACATTAAATTAGATATGTTCGTGTATGACATTAAATTAGATATGTGCATACATATGAAATTAAATTCAATACCTAATCTATTCAAAAATTTGATAGAATATTGATTAACAATAAACTTTATCATTGTTTAAGCATAAGTTAAGCATTTTCAATATGTCATCGTCATATGATTTATGCTCTTGTTCATGTTTAAAGTTTTCCTTCTCTATCATTTGTTTATCAAGTTTAATTCAATACCTAATTAGTTTGAATTTTTGATAGAATATTGATTGGCAATAGACTTTATTAGGCAATATTTGTGGACCTCCTGGCAATTGGTCACCTAAATGAGAACCTTGAGATTTATTAGGAACTCCATTAAAGAAATCAGTAGTTTGAAATTACTCTATCCAACAAAATAGTGGTCTACAAATATTAGAGAGATAGACTTAATATTTACCAAGTGGTCATCCAATGCCAAGTGTTGTGGATGTATCTCCATTCAAAGTTAAATCACATGTTAAATAATAGACATTTTAGGAGTAAGAATAAGTTATCTAACCTTATTAACATTCTTTTGTATGAGTTCCAAGTAAGGTATCAAGAGTGCTTGAAATTCAAGACTTTGTCTTCTCATCTTGTCCATGTCTTTACTTAAATCAACCTGGATTAACTAAGGTACCTCAATTAACTTAAAAACACTATTCTTTAAATCCTCATCAATATTTTTCAACTTTCTTTAAAATATATTGTGTCAAATGTAGTACATCACATAACTATTGGAGTAGGTGGATTATCTCCTTAAGAATATTTTCTAGCTCGGTTGTAATACCACCAAGTTCAACTTGTTGAGCAGTAATGGACTCATTTAGTTTCTCCATAATCTTATTCTCTATTCTTTTCTCTTCTAATTGTATCAAATTTTCATTAACATCAACATCAGGTGCATTTACCTACTTTACAAGTAAACTTAATTGATCAATCATTGGAGGTTTGTCATTGGCTGGTGCATCTAGAAAAATTTGTAATAAGATGTCCTTCACATCTTATAATACTTGTTTGTACTTCAATTCCTATCTTTCTCTTTTGCATCTTTCCCCTTCACAATTCTCCATAATTTATCATAGCATTAGAATCCAATTTTGTATGATCATAGATTGAAAGTATGATAGCTTCATCTAATATTACCTTATCTCTTCTACTCTTTTTCATCTTTTTGTTGTCTTGTAATGTGATTGATCTTGTACTTGGTGATATGTCATTCAAAGAGCTCAATATATATGGCCCTACTTCTACATGTGATGATAAGACAGAACTTTTGGATTCCTATTCTTAGGCTATTTCCAACATTCAAGATGATAAATTTATTGTGCCTAGGGATTTCAATGGCATTCTATCTTGGGATGAGAAAATTGAAGGTATATTCCCCCTCTTCATAAAATGATAATTTTTTCAATTTTGTGAATAATAAAATCCTCATTGATATCCCTCCTTCTAAAGGGGCATTTACATGGACCAATAAGGGACAAGAATTTCACCAAATTACTACAGACTTGATAGGTTTCTTATTTCTCATGATTGATTCCTTTCAAATATTAATATTAATTCAGAAATCCTCACTTTGGTTGCTTCAGATCATTTTTCCATTTCTCTATGTATTGAATCTAAGGGGAATCCCAGTGGTAGTAAAACATTTTTTAAGTTTAAGCATATGTGGTTTAGGCACTTGGATTTCTTGTCACTACTCAACCAATGTTGTCTGTTCCTTTTGTCAAGGAATCTAGAATGTATCAGCTTCACATGAAGCTTAGATAGGGTTTACCCAGCTACCTGGAGCTAACGGAGCAGACAGTTCGATCCCACAACGAAAGGTGAGAGAGATTTGGCAGTTGGCAACTTTGTACTAGCCAACACTGCAAGTTTTAACATCACCTGAGATGGCATTGTAAAATGAAAATGGAATGTGATCTCCAAAAATTGAGAGAGGTTATTGTAGGTCTCAGCAACACGGTCCTATAGGAACTAGAATTGCATCCATACCTCGCACGACCTCCAAGATATGCCCCGTCAAAGATCGCAGCCCTATGGGATTTAGTGACCCTTGGGGACATTTTGGTTCGGCATGCACGAGAATGTTCGAGTGCTGAAGGGGGCAGGATGAGGTTGAAGATAGGGTTTACCCAGCCACCTGGAGCTAACAGAGCTGACAGGTCGATCCCTCAACGAAACGTGAGAGAGATTTGGCAGTTGGCAACTTTGTACTAGCCAACACTGCAAGTTTTAGCATCACCCGAGATGGCATTGCAAAATGAAAAAAAATGTGATATCCAAAAAGTGAGAGAGGTTATTGTAGGTCTCTGCAACACGGTCCTGTAGGAACTAGAATCGCATCCATACCTTGCACTTGCTCCGAGATATGCCCCATCAAAGATCGCAGCCCTCTGGGATTTAGTGACCCTTGGGGACATTTTGGTTCGGCGTGCCCGAGAATGTTTGAGCACTGAAGGGGGTAGGACAAGGTTGAGGATAGGGTTTACTTGGCCACCCGAAGCTAACAAAGCTGACAGTTCGATCCCACGATGAAAGGTGAGAGAGATTTGGCAGTTGGCAACTTTGTACTAGCCAACACTGCAAGTTTCAGCATCACCCGAGATGGCATTGTAAAATGAAAACGGAATGTGATCTCCAAAAAGTGAGAGAGGTTATTGTAGGTCTCTGCAACACGGTCTTGTAGGAACTAGAATCACATCCATACCTTGCGCGAGCTCTGAGATATGCCCCATCAAAGATCGCAGCCCTATGGGATTTAGTGACCCTTGGGGACATTTTGGTTCGGCGTGCCCAAGAATGTTCGAGTGCTGAAGGGGGTAGGAAAAGGTTGAGGATAGGGTTTACCTAGCCACTCAGAGCTAACGAAGTTGACAGTTCGATCCCATGACGAAAGGTGAGAGAGATTTGGCAGTTGGCAACTTTGTACTAGCCAACACTGCAAGTTTCAACATCACCTGAGATAGCATTGTAAAATGAAAATGAAATGTGATCTCCAAATAGTGAGAGAGGTTATTGTAGGTCTCTACAACACAGTCTTGTAGGAATTAGAATCGCATCCATACCTTGCATGAGCTCCAAGATATGCCCCGTCAAAGATCACAACCCTATGGGATTTAGTGACCCTTGGGGACATTTTGGTTCAGTTTTCCTAAGAATGTTCGAGCGCTGAAGGGGGCAGGACAAGGTTGAGGATACAATTTACTCAACCACCTGGACCTAACAAAGCTGACAGTTCGATCCCACGATGAAAGGTGAGAGAGATTTGGCAGTTGGCAACTTTGTACTAGCCAACACTGCAAGTTTTAGCATCACCCGAGATGGCATTGTAAAATAAAAATGGAATGTGATCTCCAAAAAGAGAGAGAGGTTATTGTAGGTCTTTGCAACACGGTCCTATAGGAACTAGAATCACATCCATACCTTGCACGAGCTCTGAGATATGCCCCGTCAAAGATCGCAGCCCTATGGGATTTAGTGACCCTTGGGGACATTTTGGTTCGGCATGCTCGAGAATGTTTGAGCACTAAAGGGGGCAAGAAAAGGTTGAGGATAGGGTTTACCCATCCACTCAGAGCTAACGGAGCTGACAGTTCGATCCCACGACGAAAGGTGAGAGAGATTTGGCAGTTGGCAACTTTGTACTAGCCAACACTGCAAGTTTTAGCATCACCCGAGATGGCGTTGTAAAATGAAAAAAGAATGTGATCTCCAAAAAGTGAGAGAGGTTATTTTAGGTCTCTGCAACATGGTCTTGTAGGAACTAGAATCACATCCATACCTCGCATGAGCTCTGAGATATGCCCCGTCAAAGACCGCAACCCTATGGGATTTAGTGACCCTTGGGGACATTTTGGTTCAGCGTGCCCGAGAATGTTTGAGCGTTGAAGGGGGCAAGACAAGGTTGAGGATAGGGTTTACTCGACCACCTAGAGCTAACAAAGCTGACAGTTCAATCCCACGACGAAAGGTGAGAGAGATTTGGCAGTTGGCAACTTTGTACTAGCCAACACTGCAAGTTTCAACATCACCCGAGATGGAGTTGTAAAATGAAAACGAAATGTGATCTCCAAAAAGTGAGAGAGGTTATTGTAGGTCTCTGCAACACGATCTTGTAGGAATAGGAATCACATCCATACCTTGCACGAGCTTTGAGATATGCCCCATCAAAGATCGTAGCCCTATGGGATTTAGTGACCCTTGGGGACATTTTGGTTCGGCGTGCTTAAGAATGTTCGATCGCTGAAGGGGGCAAGATAGGGTTGAGGATAGGGTTTACCCGGCCACCCGTAGCTAATGGAGCTGACAGTTTGATCCCACGATGAAAGGTGAGAGAGATTTGGCAGTTGGCAAATTTGTACTAGCCAACACTGTAAGTTTTAGCATCACCCGAGATGGCATTGTAAAATGAAAATGGAATGTGATCTCCAAAAAGAGAGAGAGGTTATTGTAGGTCTCTGCAACACGGTCCTGTAGGAACTAGAATCACATCCATACCTTGCACGAGCTCCAAGATATGCCCCATCAAATATCACAACCCTCTAGCATTTAGTGACCCTTGGGGACATTCCGGTTCGGTGTGCCCGAGGACGTTCGAGAGTTGAAGCGGATTGGACAAGGTTGAGGATAGGGTTTACCTCACCACCCAGAGCTAACAGAGCAGACAGTTCAATCCCATGACCTTTTTTCCACTAAGTTGCAAATTTGAGCAACTTTTACAACTTTCAACAATGCAACTTTGCACAAAAAGTGCAATTTTTACATTTTTCACTTGATTCCAATTTTATGACTTAGAAAAGGTTTGGAAATATTAAAACCTCAGAGGAATATAGGAATATAGATAGTTTTATGGTTATTTCCTAAAAGTTGCTAATGCAACTTTGCAATTTTTGCATTGACAACATTTGGGTGAATTATGCATTTTGGCTTGGAGGGTATGGAAACTGAAAGGTGTTGATGGGAACATGCTAGATAGGGTAGGAAAAAACTATTAAAGCCTAAAAACATCTTAGAGTTGACTGTTTGTAGGATTTTCCCACTAGGAACTAGAAAGGTCACTTGGCACATTGTTACAAATTTGCTCATTTTGGGTTGTTACTTGGGTCCATCACCCTATCCTCTACATCAAGATTGATCCTAGGTTAGGGGTGGATAGAAAAGACCTATAAAGGTATGAGATAATGTAATAAGGCTATCGAAGCCTCTAAAAGATGTAAAAGGCACTAAAAGTGCAATATTTTGTAAAATTGCCAACATTGGCAATATAAGCCAAAATGGGCTTAATCAAGTCATGTAAAGGATCCAAAGGGAGGTTTCATTTGGTTTTGAGAGTCTAAATGAGTTTAAAACCTCATTTCCACGTGTGGGAGTTAAGTTTGGGTAGTCGAAATTGATTGCTCCAAAGGTGGATTTAGTGTTTTCTCTAAACAAGAGTTTCATTTTACATTGGAAGTCATCTAATATAACCAAAGTGAAGGTGTTTGAACCATTTTGGGATTCTAGAGATGTTGAAAAGTAATATTTGTAGAAAGCCCTAGGGTAAAGGGGCTAGAAAGGAGGGTATGCAAACTCGCCTAGGGCTAGATTTCTATGCTCCTTTCAAACACTTATTTGCTGATTTCATTGCCTAGTCGGGTATGCAAACTTGCCTAGGGCTTCTTGGAAAAAAAAAAAAACCTCTGCAAAACAAGACCAAAATACATATTTACATTGTTTATACAATCTATTACTTGATTCCAAAAGGCCATCATTTTTCCACCATTGGAATTCAAGTTATAGAGGTTTCTTTGCTGATTGCTTTGTACAGACCAACGAACTGACAACTTTAAAAAGAGTTTTCAAAGTAGTAAAGAAACTGATAAAAAAAACTCCTAATATTTACCAAAGCATCTACATTCCATACAATATCAAACCACATGAAAACAACAACCCTATCAATCCATTAAAGGTGTGGATGAAGGGTGAAATCATAAAATTGTCATCAAAATGCTTAGTTTGCTCTTCATTCCAATGCCAAAATTCGTACAAAAGCATGTGCCAACCCTCAAACTGACTTGGAATTGGATGTGCTTATTTAGTTTAATGGTTTGAATCTATTCTTGAAACAAGTCATTTGATGAATGTTTATTACTTCTTGGGGATCTAGTTTGACTCCTCAAATCATTGGTATCAAATCTAGTAGATCTATTGAGGGGTGCAAAATTAGTTACTTGTCTTGTAGATTGTTATATTGAGAAGACGCCTCCAAAAAAATATACAGAAGGAGATACAAGAGCTGATATAAGCTACTAAAATAATGTATAGAGAGTTGAGGAAAAAAAGAAACTAAGATGCAATAAGGTAAAGAGAAGTGAGACAAGTAAGCAAGTAAAATGCAACCATCTCAGAAATCTTGGAAGCTTTGGAAAGGATTCCTACGAGGGATGTGTATGAAGAACAAGAAAGTGATAATTAAGCACTTGAGAATCCTCATGGAGAGGATGGAGGGGACTTAGATCTTGAAGAAAGAAGGATGATAAGGTTGTTGAAGATATTTCAATGTCGTAGAAGAAAGACAATAACTGATTTCCATATCTATCATGGCAAGATAGATAGTGAAGAGGTTTTGCAGTTGATAGATTCCCAAGAGAACTATTATAATTATGGAGATATAAGTGAATTAAAATAAGGTAAAGCTATACAAAACATAGCTAAGAGGGACAACATTGACATGGTGGAGTAGTGTAATGGAAAAGAGGTTTTGTAAGGGTGGAACAAACATGACCAAATGGTGAAGGATGTGCCTCTTCCATCAAATAATACATTCCAAAAATAGAGGATAAGGAATAAATTGAAAGAAAAGGATATGGGTTTGATGACCTACATAGAGGAATTTCACAAGTTGAGCATAAGAGGTGGATTAGAGCATAAAGATGAAAATGTTTCAAGGTATCTTAATGGGCTGATATAAAACTTGCAAAATGGGATTACCTTGATTTTTCCTAAGACGCTTAGAGATAGTTTCCAATTGGCTATAAGTGCATAAGATATGGTCAATAGGAAGAAAGCGAGACAAGAAGGTGGTAGAGGAAATGCAAATAGAGGAAGGGGAAGAAAAACCAATAATATGGGAAGAAATGATAGTTTAGTTTCATATGAAATGGTGAAAAATTTATATTTGGAATGGTCACCACACAATAGGCCGTATAGAGCATCACATGTAAGTAGTGATGATTTTCTTAAAAGATAGATGACTATGAGCATCACATGTATAGAGCATCTCCATTAAAATATGTTTTCTGGTGTAAACCTGTGAGGAATAGCTGGTCCCAATTTAGTTGTGTGTCAATATTAGGAATGTGACCAATTAATGCGACAACCTCATCATATGTTACCATAGTCAAAGTTCTTCTTGATGGGAGTATCATAAGTTCATTGTTAGATGGATATGCCAAATGTGGAAGAATTAAAAGGAATATATGTTGATTGATTGAATATAAAACCAAACATGTGGAATATGATTATACAAATTACAAATTATAAGACTATGCCTTTCATGATAGTTGCATTTTCCTATTGGCAAATGAAGAATGCCTTTTGGAACAAACATAATAAATACTTCCAAATAAAAATGAAGCCAATGTATTGTATTATAAGCTCAAATGGTAAAGACCAAACCCAAACATTTATTAAGGTGTAGCATTTATAATTGTCAGGTTCATGTGAAGAAGTCATCATTCATATTCTAATTGTTGTGTAATTTGATGATAAGAAGAATACAATGATATAGAGGTTGATAGTGACTTAAAACTTTACAAAATGCAATCAATTAGAATTTTACATTGAGGGGGGAGTAATAATCAATGTTTCATTCTCATTGTTTGACAAACTCTTATATAAAGAGGGAGTAGACAGATGATATGGTTTAGTATTCTTCTGAGAATCTTAGTCTACAATTCCAGGCATAAGATGATTAGCATACAATGGTACTTGAACAAAGAACACTAATAACTATTGAGGATGTGAATTGATAATACCATTTCACAGATGATTTTGGCATCTCACCCTTTACCACTTGTGCGTCAACTTTATTAGCCCTCTTCTTTGGTGACCTACAAATGAAGAATTAGCATAGTAAAAAATCTAACATAAGATTAAAAAAATGGGTCCTATTAAAGAATCTAATATAAATTCAAATAATGTATCTAGATTCTAAACAAATCAAAACTAAATCTCATCACTTACACATCATAACAATATGGTCCACCTTAGTCATGTGATAGTCTTGGGGAAGATGTTGTAACATTGTATTTGGATCCAATTGATCACTTTCTCTCTCTCTCCCAATTCAATCTAATGAGCCAACTGGATCTGCTCGACATTTTAATGTCTTAAGTATTGCCTCATGGTCTGACTCACAAAATTTCCAAAGAATCTTATTATGTGGTTTTCCATCATATTTTATCAAGTGGACATTTGATGCGACAACAAGGTTTGAATAATGAAGAATATTCCTCTTTGTTTTCCAATCCTCGAATAACCACAAGTTAGGATTCTTCATAGGGTATCATCTAAGCCATGTGCCTGTTACAACCACTACACTGACATGGTACTCTAAACCTTCACCATCTATAACCGAGCGATCTAATTTTTGTTTGGCTTCAACACAATGACACAAATAATAATCTATCACTTCTTCATTGTCTTCAGGTGCAATAACAACAAAAACATGGCCTGCAGTGACAAATGCACAAAATGCGATCATTAATTCAGAAAATACTTGGGTAAAATTTATAAAGTTACATATTGAAATTACAAAGATATATATATATATATTACCAAGTTTCACTAGATCTAACAAGTGGTCAAAGTCAATAGATGAATCCATCTCTACCATTTTCAGTGCTTGTGGGGGACGATAGGTGTCAATTGGGTCCAAAACCTGTATATCCCATTTGTCCACCCATTCAGTTGACTCACAGTCATCCCAATTTTCCTCTGCACATGATGAACAATAGCATGCCATTTTTCGTGTGTGGATACTCCATGAACTTGCATCAGAGCTTCTAAAAGAGTGTAACTCACTAGATCCTGTTAGTGTGCAACAATCCTGATATGGTGCAATGTTAGTATTATCTATCAACCAAAAAAATCTACGAACTATAGACTCATCTTCCTTACCTGGACCCATTGTAGCGTTACACCATTTGATGATGGATTTTGCATCTATCAATATTGCTCCATCTTTGTACTTTGGTTCTTCATGAGCGAAGGCTCTTTTAATGCATGCACTTGCACCATCGTGCTCTCCCTTACCATGACCAGCCTCTATGAAATTCCACATATATTGAATTCTACACAACCTGTGCATCCTGCTCAACCAATAGAACATCCATGCATTCTTGAATTGAGATGCACAATTGTCTAACCAAATAATGTGTTGACGATATGATATGCCCCTGTTAGCCAAATCTGCATAAAATAGTTGAAAACAACCATGTACAAACTTCGTAGAATGTGATCGATCATCGCTGATGTAAAAATGGTACTCCCTCAAAATATTCCTATCATCCTTTGTACTTGTAGGTGAATGCATGAATGTTATGTGAACAAATATGGAAACCTGTTGAGATGTATAATACTTTGCTTACACCTCATTTTGTGGTTGTAGTGTGTAGTTCTCTGCAAAATCTACAATTGAAACAATGGTATCCAATGGAAACGTATCCTTGCACAACTTGAATTGCAAATCCAACCATCGAGCTCTATGGGTATGCCTTGCATACTCATAAATAATCTTTTGATGATAAATCTTCATGAACTCATACACTGGAATCTTTTCAATAACTAGATCACATCTTTTACCATGTTTTCCATCTTTTAGAGCATATGTCACTGTCTTGAATTTTCCATAATCTACTATTTCATTTCCAATTGCATGTGTACTATCCATATGTTGACAAGTTGATAAAAGTTGCTAAGAACCACAAAATAAGCACGTACCATCTAAGCATGATGTCTTGTAAAATTGTTGGCTGTCCCCTATTTCACATAAAATGTTGGATATGAATTCCCTTGAAGATCTTGGTGGCTCTTTTATGTCACAATTCTGCAAAACAAACTGAGAATGCAAAACTATGCATATGTGCCTAAAAACATCAAAATGGTTAGAAAATTCAATATCTATCCTACAACAACAAGTTGTGTGTGTGTGATTTATTTTCACATAAAAAGGTTTACCCATCTCAAAAAATCTTTGACTTATTCAAATTTGAGGATACATACCAATAAATTTTGCAAAAAATTGTGTCTGAGTTGAGTCCAAAAAATGTTTCGCATGTGGCTCACGATTTCGGCTACCAATCCTCCTTCTTACAACATCTCTTTGATTAGGAGAAACACATGTGTTATTTTTCCAAAAATATTCTATCAATGATTTCAAGGTTTCACTAATTTCTTTATCCTTTCATGGTAGTCTACCGCTAAATGTCCATAACTCATTTTTTGTTGGATCTTCTAATCTCTCATGCCTTAGCATGGCTCTCCTTAAGGTACCTCTACTAATTTTTAATGTTTTGCTTGTCTTTCTCATGAGTCGAGCTTTCTTCATTTGGCTACTTACTATTATCAATGTGAGTACTCATCTTGTGATATTACTATCTTTGGTGCATGATTTAGAACCCACTTTGTCATAAGAACTCATTAGATTCTTTACAACATTTCTTTCATTTGAATCATCCATCGTTCTTAGCCCAATAATCTTCATGATAGGCCTAAATTTCAAAATTCTCATCATTTCAACAAATAATTGGCATTGACCTGTAATATTTAATTCTTCAAAAAATAATCTCCACATATGATTAACTTTTTTTTGACAAGTACGCTTGCTAATCTTGTCAGGCATTGATTTCAAAATGTTAGTATCAATATCAATCAAATATTTTGGTTTTCTAAAATGAATTCTAGAAGGTGTTCTAATCTCTTCAATTCTCTCAACATTTGGAACATCAATATAAGGTTGAGTGTATTGCATACCTTGAACTGAAGATGATGTGCCTTGGCAATAAGATGTAAAAGATGGAATATCACCTACTTGATGTGTTGATGTTGTGCTTTCAACATGACATGATGGAGTGTGTATATCATCGGATCTATAAATCAATGTCTCTTCAACATGAGAGGATGATATGACTTCAACATTGGAAGATGGTGTAACAGATGATATGACTCCAACATTCGAAGATGGTGTAGCAGATGATATGACTCCAACATTGGAGGATGGTGTAGCTTCACAATTCAATTGTCTTCTTGAGCGTAACAATCTCATTCGTTCTCTTTGTCTTTCTAATTCTTCCTCCTTGTTTCTTTGTACTGGTGGTTCTTGATCCTCTTCGAAAGTTGATTCTTCATCATTGCTTTGCAATTTTCTTTGTTCATGTAGTAATTTTATTTTATCTCTTTTAATTGTCAAATCTCTCTCCCTATCTGCATTTGTTTGAATCTTTGGTTTCTTCCTTAGCATGATGATGATTTCTACATGTCAAATTATTCGAACATTTGAATTACTTAAAATGTGTAAATTACAAATTATTCAATTACATATAAAAATTATAATTATTTGAATGAATACACAATATATATGAAACGACTTGTCAAATTTCTAACCATTTCAAAATAACATTTCATTCAAACATACAATTTTCAATGAATTCACTATATATTACGTAACATATCAAATTATAATCAAATTTGTATCTATATATCGACAAATAATATTTAAAATGGATTGTACTGACCTTTTCTATTAAAGGAATATTCAAAAATTCTTCAAATCACGTATCCAATGATTGAATTTGGTGTTTCCTTGCTTCCAAAAGTGTTGAAATAGTGTTTGCTATGTTGAAACCTGTGTTTTCTGTTGGAATATCATAGAGCATAACAGACCAAAAGTTAAAAATGGATGAAATGGCCCCCAAGGTTGGGTTTTGACCATTTTTTGGTGATTTGAGATAGTGCGTACGCACTATAGTGCGTACGCCCTATAAAGCACGTATGCACTATAGCGCGTACGCCCTATAAAGCACGTATGCACTATAGCGCGTACGCCCTATAAAGCACGTACGCACTATCTCAAAACACATCACTCCCCATACTCCCTACTCTCTATCCTCCTTACTCTCTCCCATCCCCTCCCTCTCTCTCTTCCTAATCTCTCCCATCCTTTACTCTCTCTCACTCTCCCTCTCCCACCACCTACTCTCTCTACCTCTGTCACCCCCTCTCCTCTCCCATCCCCGGCTCTTTAGATCTCTCACACACACTCTTATCCCCCTATCTCTCTCCCTCTCCCTCTCCTACCACCTAATTTATCTCCCCCATCCCCTACTCTCTCTCTTCTCTCCCATCCCCTACTTTGTCTCTCTTACACACATTCCCATTCCCCCTCTCTCTCTCCCTCTCCCACCGCCTACTTTCTCTCCCCCATCATCGTAATCTCTCTACCACCCCCTACTCTCTCTCACACTCACACTACTACTACCTACTATCTCTCGCTCTCAAGTTCTCTCTCTCCCTCTCTACTCTCTCTCTCCCATCTTGTACAAGCTCTCTCTGCCTCTCCCACTCTCTCTCCCACTGCCTACTTTCTCTCCCCCATCCCCTACTCTCTCTCTCATCTCCCATCCCCTACTCTCTCACACTCTCCCCCATCCCCTACTCTCTCTCTCCTCTCCCATCCCCTACTCTCTCACACTCTCATTCTCTCCCATCCCCTACTCTATCTCTCTTACACATACACCCCCATCCCCCCTCTCTCTTTCCCTCTCCCACCACCTACTTTCTCTCCCTCATCGTCGTACTCTCTCTCTACCACCCCCTACTCTCACACTCTCTCCCATCCCCTACTCTGTCTCTCTTACACACACACACTCCCATCCCCCCTCTCTCTTTTCCTCTCCCACCGCCTACTTTCTCTCCCCTATTGTCGTACTCTCTCTCTCTCTGCCACCCCCTACTCTCACACTCTCACACTCTCTCCCATCCCCTGATTTGTCTCTCTTACACATAAACTCCCATCCCCGCTCTCTCCTTTCCTCTCACACTGCCTACTTTCTCTCCCCCATCGTTGTACTCTCTCTCTGCCACCCCCTACTTTCACACTTTCACACTCTCTCACTTTCATAGATACACACATTCTTATCCTCCCACTCTTCTTCTTCTCTCCCATCCCCTACTCTCTACATCTGTCACACACACTCCCATCCTCACTATTTCTCTCCCTCTCCCTCTCCCTCTCCCACTCCCTCTCCTACCGCCTACTATCTCTCTCTCTCAAGTTCTCTTCCTTCCTCTCTACTCTCTCTCTCTCTCTCCCATCCCTTACTCTCAATCTCTCTCCCATTCCCTACTACTTTCTCTCAAACTCTCACACTCTCTCCCATCCTTTACTCTATCTCTCTTATAAATAAATACACATTCCCATTCCTCCCTCTCTCTCTCTCTTGCAATCCTTGTCCCTCTGCCTACTCTCTCCCATCCCCTACTCTATCTCTCTTAAATGCTTCTACTCCACCTCTCTCTCCCTCCCACTCCCTCTCCCACCACCTACTATCTCTCTCTCTCTCTCTCTCCCTCTCTCTCCCATCCCTCTACCATTTCCTACTCTCTCTATCTCTCTCTTCCCTCTCTCATTCTTGACTCTCTCTTTCACACACACACATCCATCCCCCCTCTCTCCTCTTCCATCCCCTACTTTTTCTCTCACTTGATCTCCCTCTCCCACTGCCTACTCTCTCTCTCTCTCTCACTCTCTCCCTCTCCACTCTCTCTCTCTCTCTCTCTCTGCTACCCTCTAGTCTCTCTTAAATTTTCACACTCTCTCCTATCCCCTACTCTCTCTCTCTCTCTCTCTCTCTCTCACACACACACACACACACACACACACACACACACACACACACACACACACACACACACACACACACACACACACACACACACACACACACACACACACACACAGATTTCTATTCCCCCCTCTCTCCCCCTCTCCCACTCCCTCTCCCATCACCTACTCTCTCTTCCATCCCCTACTCTCTCTTGACCTACTTTGTCTTCCCCCTCTCGCATTCCATACTCTCTCACTTTCACACACATGCACTCCCATCCTCCTCTCACTCAAGTTCTTCCTCTCCCACTCCATCTCCCATCACCTACTCTCTCTCTCCCCCATCCCCTACTCTTAATCTCTCTCCCAACTTGTACTCTATCTCACACTTCCTTTCAAAACAAATCACTCCCCATCCTCCCTACTCTCTATCCCCCCTACTCTCTCTCCCATCCCATCACTCTCTCTCTTCCTACTCTCTCCCATCCTTTACTCTCTCTCACTCTCCCTCTCCCACCACCTACTCTCTCTACCTCTCTCACCCCCTCTCCTCTCCCATCCCCGACTCTTTAGATCTCTCACACACACTCTTATCCACTTATCTCTCTCCCTCTCCCTCTCCTACCACCTAATTTCTCTCCCCCATCCCCTACTCTCTCTCTTCTTTCCCATCCCCTACTTTGTCTCTCTTACACACATTCCCATTCCCCCTCTCTCTCCCTCTCCCATCGCCTAATTTCTCTCCCCCATCGTCATACTCTCTCTACCACCCCCTACTCTCTCTCACACTCACACTACTACTACCTACTATATCTCTCTCTCAAGTTCTCTCTCTCCCTCTGTAATCTCTCTCTCCCATCTTGTACAAGCTCTCTCTGCCTCTCCCACTCTCTCTCCCACCACCTACTTTCTCTCCCCCATCCCCTGCTCTCTCTCTCATCTTCCATCCTCTACTTTCTCACACTCTCACACTCTCCCCCATCCCCTACTCTCTCACACTCTCACTCTCTCCCATCCCCTACTCTATCTCTCTTACACATACACCCCCATCCCCCCTCTCTCTTTCCCTCTCCCACCACCTACTTTCTCTCCCCCATCATCGTACTCTCTCTCTGCCACCCCCTACTCGCACACTCTCACACTCTCTCCCATCCCCTGCTCTGTCTCTCTTACACACACACTCCCAACCCCCCTCTCTCTTTCCTCTCCCACCGCCTACTTTCTCTCCCGCATCGTTGTACTCTCTCTCTGCCACCCCCTACTTTCACACTTTCACACTCTCTCCCATCCCCTACTCTCTCACTTTCATGGATACACACACTCTTATCCCCCCACTCTTCTTCTTCTCTCCCATCCCCTACTCTCTACATCTGTCACACACACTCCCATCCCCCCTATTTCTCTCCCTCTCCCTCTCCCTCTCCCACTCCCTCTCCTACCGCCTACTATCTATCTCTCTCAAGTTCTCTTTCTTCCTCTCTACTCTCTCTCTCTCTCTCTCTCTCTCCCATCCCTTACTCTCACTCTCTCTCCCATCCCCTACTACTTTCTCTCAAACTTTCACACTCTCTCCCATCCTTTACTCTATCTCTCTTATAAATAAATACACATTCCCATTCCCCCCCCCCTCTCTCTCTCTCTCGTAATCCTTGTCCCACTTCCTACTCTCTCCCATCCCCTACTCTATTTCTCTTAAATGCTTCCATTCCACCTCTCTCTCCCTCCCACTCCCTCTCCCACCACCTACTATCTCTCTCTCTCTCTCTCACTCTCTCCCTCTCTCCCCCATCCCTCTACCATTGCCTACTCTCTCTATCTCTCTCTCCCCTCTCTCCTTCTTGACTCTCTCTCTTTCACACACACACACCCATCCCCCCTCTCTCCTCTTCCATCCCCTACTTTTTCTCTCACTTGCTCTCCCTCTCCCACTGCCTACTCTCTCTCTCTCTCTCACTCTCACTCTCTCCCTCTCCACTCTCTCTCTCTCTCTGCTACCCTCTAGTCTCTCTTAAATTTTTACACTCTCTCCTATCCCCTACTCTCTCTCTCTCTCTCTCTTACACACATTTCTATTCCCCCATCTCTCCCCCTCTCCCACTCCCTCTCCCACTCCCTGTCCCATTGCCTACTCTCTCTTCCATCCCCTACTCTCTCTTGAGCTACTTTGTCTTCCCCCTCTCCCATTCCATACTCTCTCTCTTTCACACACATGCACTCCCATCCTCCTCTCTCTCAAGTTCTTCCTCTCCCACTCTGTCTCCCATCACTTACTCTCTCTCTCCCCCATCCCCTACTCTTAATCTCTCTCTCCCAACCTGTACTCTCTCTCACACTTCCTCTCTCTCCCATCCCCTACTTTAAATCTCTTTCCCCCATCCCACACTCTCTTTTCCACCCCTACTCTCTCTCACACTTCCTCTCTTTTCCACCCCTCCTCCTCTCTCTCTCTCTCTCTCATCCTATACTCTCTTTGCCACCCCTACTCTTTCTCACTTTCTCTCTCCCATCCTGTACTCTCTCTCCTCTCCTATCCCCTACTTTATTTCTATCTCTTTCATGCACACACATAGCCATTCCCCTATCCACCCCCCCATGTAGTTCTCTTTTGCAACTTAGATCTTAATAGTGCATGCTCACTATAGTGCGTGCATACTATAGTGTGCACGTGCTATTTAGAACTGAAGTTTAAATAGCACGTGCGTGCTATAGGGCATACGCGCTATAGGGCACACATGCTATTTAAACCTTAATTAAACCGAAGCCTAAGGCTTGGTTTTGCCTTGGAGATCCAACCCAAAGGTTTGGATTTGATGAACAGGCCTGAGACGTGTTTTCTAGAAAACATACAAAAAATGATTATTTTTTCTTCTATGCTCCCCTTCAAGATTTCTCATGGTTGGGTATTGATAAGATCAAGTTACATAGCATTATAGATCTCTGTGTTAGCTATCTAAACATATAATTTATTTTTAATTTGAACTATTTCAAGCCTTTCATCTATAATTTCTTTTGAATGTATGTTCATTTTTTGTCAAAAACCACCACGTACTAATTGGGCTATAGATATTAGCTTGTTCATCGAATTTTGTAATAACATAATTTTTTAGAAACTAGACTCCATTCTACACACTTTGAAAAAAAAAGTTTTGATTTTAGATTAGTTTTCAATTATTTCTAGGGGGAGCACACAGATATTTCATGTTTTTGGGATGTGTCTAGTTAAAAAAATCATAAAAAAAAATACACATTATAAAATTACCCGAAAAATTTGGGATAAAATACATAGTGTTAAGTAACTTTTGACCAGAGCGATTAAAGAATTTCAAAAAAAAAAAGTTAAAATTTTAGGGGGGCCACACTTTGTACTGTGTTATTTTTTTTGGAATAAACAGTACCACTTTTTGTGGCCCCCTTTTTTGAGGACCTAAAACTAAACCATTTTGAAAAAAAATTAGTAGTTTAGAAACTAGATTCAAAGGACTACGACTTTTGTTTTTGTCATATCTAAAATTTTTGAGTGTAACTATCTTCAAATTCTTGTTAAGTTCAAAATTTGCAGATTTCAGGAAAAAGGTGTCCACTTATACCCCCCTTTTGGTACCACAACTTTGTGTACTTACCCCTTTATTATCTCTTACTTGTTGAAAAAGAAGATTGTTGAAGTATAGGAACCTATCATGGGAACAATCATTATTTTTCACTGATGTCAAACCTACTACTTGCTGGTAAGACAATTTTTAACTTTGGTCAAGTTTCTATCATTTGATTGATTGATGAAGAGGATTTGAAAAGAAAGGATAACAAGAGTACCTAGAGAAAGGTTGAATTATATCATGTATAAAAGGAGCACTAAGACCAAGTAAGACATTATAATGTATTGTTTATCTACTTAAGGCTACAATGAAAGGATACTGAAGAAAAGACAGAAGTTTTTACAATAAGAATGTGTTTGCCAAGCCTGACCGAGAAAATGGTGCAAGCCGATCATTTAGTTCAAGTTGAGAAAAGATAGTATGTGTCGAGCATCAGAAATATAGTATGTGCCGAGCATCAAAAGATGATAGTATTGAATGAGCAAGATTTTAGTTCATGTTGAGAAACCTATTGTTGGCCGAGCATCAATAGTTATTTATTGCCGAGTGACATCAAAAAGAGTTTGAATGAAGATTTGACAGTTCTGAGATGAAAAAGTTGATTTCTTGAATTGTGTGAATCATGCTGACGATAAGATTGATGAGCTGGTGGCACAGAATTGAAGATAAACTATTTTTAGATGAATCTATTGAGGATTGTAAGAGAAGTTTCTAGAGGGAACATAATGGAAAGAAGGGAGGATTAAATGAATCTAACCTAACCCTAAGATGGATGATTGTGATTAAGTGACAAAAGATCAAAATTCTCTATTTAAGGAGATACAAGGCCAAAAGAAATGTGTTGAGAGTTTGGAGGTGTTGCTTCATATGGGGATCGAAGGAAGGAACCTATAGTTGGCATACTAAGCATGAAAGCTTAAGGAGGTGAAAGTTTGAAGGGTGAAAAAGAAATCAGAGACAAAGGGGAATGAATGCCAAACAAAATAGAGAGTTGAACTAAAGATCTGAAATTTGCAAGTGAGTTGTTTCGTTATCGGATCAAGTCCTACTATTACACTCTAAGAATTGTATCAATCAAGATAAATCCTTTGGATTAAGGTTGACCTAATAGTCATGAGTAAATCCTTTAACTGGATGATATTATAATGGAATGTTCTAAAGTCCTCTAACAAGGCTCACTTTTAATATGGTGATTGAAATCCTTTAATCAAGGTCACATTATCAATGTGCACTGTAACCTTTAACAGGTTTGGCTCCTCATAGAGCTCAATTCAAAAGAGTGAAAATTGGTAGCATGTTATTGGTGGTTTTTCCCAAATTGGGTTTCCATGTTAAATCCTTGTGTCAAGTTGTGTGATTGAATTTGTGATGTTTCATGTTTACATTTCTACAAAGTTCATTTGACCTAGGACAATAATATACAAAGGTATGGAGATATTGGATGATCTAATCAATGCACACACATATATGTTTGCTGAGCACTAGAAAGTTTTATTTGTACATTTGGACCTTGGATAAGTGATTCACCCCACCTGTCAGTTATTCTAAATTATTCCAACATTACTTGGGGTTTTTCTTGTTAAGATAGTAGGATAGACTCTATTGTTTGTGTGAACATTGACTTCTATTTTACGCTTAGACTCATGTGTATTGATTGAATCTTATTGACCATTGTAATAAATACCACATGATTGTTAATAAACTAGGGATCATAATTCCATGGAACAACATGAAAAATAATTATGGTAATCATCAATGGTCTATCTGTTCATTTTGTTTACATGCAATCTCTAGCGCATCTAGTATACTAGACCACTAGATGTTGTGAAGAAATTATTCTCTAGAGTGTGGCTACAACTAGTCACCTTGTTATATGTGAAACATGTCCTTGTGAAAATTTATTTTTGGTTATTTATGATGTGTTCATGTTGTGGATGGGATAGCATTGGATTTTTGAACTAGTCACCTCACTCTCTTTTCAATATCTATTTTGTGACACTGGTCACCCTTGATTTAATGTTGAAATCCTCACAAGGTGTTTTATGATTAATTGTTGAACTTGGTATTCACCCACTTAAGGTTTCCATTTGAATGTCTCATAGAATTGGTCTTGTTTTGCATTATGATTGTAAGGCCTTTGACTAGTACATGCTTCATTATCATAATCATAATCTTCTCTCTTGTGTCCTAAATTACTCGTCAACTCTTATATTCTCACTCTCAACTATTGTTCTCAATCTGTGATTATAAGATTTGTTCTCTTTTTTTAAATAAATAACCAAGGAATATACCTTCATCACTTATCATATCAAACTTTCCTATGTGATCTTCTCTGTTGATGTAATATTTTCTTCCAAATATTCTAAAGTATTTCATAGTAGGTGTATGCCCAAACCAAATTTCATAAGGTGTATTACCAGTACCTTATTTGATGTTAAATTTTTTCATAATGTATATTGTTTCAGTAATTACTTCTCTCCAATAGATATGTGCTATATTTCCTTCAAGAATTGTCCCTCTATATTCTTCACTTACAAACTTGTTACCTCATTTTGCTATCACATTCTATTCTGGTTTTTTAGGAGCTGAAATTTGGCTCTTGACTCCATTATCCTCACAAAATATGTCAAATTGATTTGACATAAATTCTGCTCTATTGATCTTTAACATTTTATTCTCAATCCTAATCCATTCTCAACTTTAGCCTTAAAAATCTTAAACTTCTCAAATGCTTCAAATTTATCTCTAAAATATGTTACCCACATCATTCTTGTAAAGTCATCAATGAAAAAATGAAATACCTTTCACCATAGAATTTTTGGAAGGATTTAATGGGAAACAAGATACTGAGAGAGCAGGTGAAGCAAGATCTTATCTTTTACTTACAAAACCAAATTACTGATTTCACACCTAATTTATCTCATATCTTTATATCTCAAAACTCTAATTTTGAGTTGTAAATGAATACATCACATCCATGAAAATATTCAACACATAACAAAAATAATTTGGTTACCCAAAGATACTCCAATGTGAAGGTAAAACTAGGGTGGGGATCAAACCCAAAAATCTTCATTGTTGCAACAATAAAGTTAACACGTTAGGTTACAATGTTTGAACATAATAAAGTATCTAACTTGTGAGGGTTTTTCCCTATTAAAAGTTATTAAGTTTGCTAGGTCTTACCTTGTTAATGGATTTTACATTTACAATGAAGTAAGGACTATGTTAGGAGATTTACATAAACCTGTTAGGATCACCTGGTTAAGAGATTTTCCCTTACTCAATATGTTAGAACTAATTCATTACCTAACCCTCAATTTTCTCTACAAGATAATTTTGGATCTCCTATGTTCAATATCTCAATTTGATCTCTTAATTTGATATCTATGTTCTATCGTTCACTTCTTGGTTTGCTCTATTTGATCTCCTTTCAGACTCAATCTTTCTTGCTCTCTTCTATCCTTTTTCACTACTTCACTTGCACATTCACCCTTTCATATCATAGCATTCTATATTGATCCTAGGGTTTGAGCCCTCTTTAGATAGGAAATCTTTGAAAGTTCTAGATCATAATCAACGATTCATAATACATCTCTTTTGTCATTTCCCTTCTAATTTTTTGATTGGATGATTTTATTTCCTTAGGATCTTTACTTTTCATGAAGGTGCATAAATTCCATCTTAACTATTTCTACAATCATTAAATGTATATAGCAGTCAGCCAAAAATGGTTTACATAAGTTTCTATGTGATAACAAACTCGTATGACAAAACTGGTTTGCTCAGCATATAAATTTTCTGACGCTTGATCATAACTAACATTCATGTTGGCAGTCAACTTCTACATGCTTGGTCTTTTACGTTTACTTGGTAAATATTGTCTTCCAATTTTCTTGGTCTTAGTTGTAATAGCTCAACTTATATATGCACTTGATCTCATTTAGGGTGCTTAGCAATCTCTGACTTGCTCGGCATGTAATGCAAAATTAATAAGTCATCAAGCTTTACTAGATGACTTTTTCATAGTTATGACCTTCCATCATTTCCTAGTAAATGATTAAGTGTTTGGACACTAATAGGAAACTTAGGCATAGAGATCAATAAGAATGACCTAGTTTTTGTAGGGTCGCATAGATTTATATGATCAATCTCTAATTTCTGTAATGTAGTGAATAACTTGCTTGGAAATGAATTCTTCTTTTGTTTAGCCATTACACATACCTTAAAAATCATTTTAAAAGGTTTCACAATATTTGGAAGGTCTTTTACTACATTATAGTAACTAGTCTTCACAATGTTATCAAAGTTTATATGAAAAAATCTCTTCTGCCACAACCAACTTTCATTAATTTTAGAAAAAAAAAAAAAAAAATTGTCTCTATAGCATTCAATTGAATTATATTATCTCTAGTTCTAATACCTATTCCAATTATTTTTCCATTTATTTATTTGATAATACATGTATTCTTAGTGGATTTCAAAAGATATCCCTAGTCTACAAGTTGTCCAATGCTCAAAAAGTTATGTTTCAATCCATAAACAAAATAGACATCCTCAGTTTTAGTTTTACCATCAAGTGTAATAGATCATTTTTCTTTACTGGGATATGGAGCATTATTTCGAGCTCTGACTACTCCAAAGTATGTGCAGGATCATCGTGGGCCAAACTATACCCTTAAGTGGCAATGTAAAATCAAAAAATTAGGGTTATGTCAACTTGACGTGTGATTTTGAACTAGTTATGAGTTTATATCAAAAAGTTCTAAAAATAGAATCTATAGGAAAATGTATTTAGTTTCTAAACTACTAGGTCTTATCTAAAAATAATTTAATCTGACTGGTCAAAAATTCATATTTTAATATAGTGTTACAAACATTTCACAACAAAAATAAGAAGTAGGTGTATGTCTGACCACCTTAATCATAATAAAATAATTATTATTATTATAAGATTCGAGATATCAAACATAGACTCATGCCTGGATGTGACGCATATTTTTGGGTAGTTTTATTCCAACAAAAAAAAAAAATTATGAATTTTATGCTATAACCTTATCATGAAAAAAAAGGCTTGTGTCTGACCACCTTAACTAATTCAAAATATTACAAAATTTATTTTTTATTTTCTTAAATATATTAAGAAAACATAGAATGTGACACATCTTTCAGATTTCAAAAATGTTTAACAGTTTAAAATTTATATTTATTTTTCAATTAGTATGTTAATCAGCATCTTATTGGTATCTTTGTTTAACAATAACTAATAAATACTTATCAAACTAATATCTTGATAGCAATTATATAGTTGCAAAGCTAATAATTTCTTCTACAAACCCTTTTCATTTTAGTGAATTTTGTCAGATTACAAGTCATCAAATACCTTGTTAAAGTCAAGAACACCCCTAATTGTTGTGAATTCACATTTTTTGAGTTGACCAATGAGGCTTGGTGATTAACAAGCCAAATTGGATACCTGATATATCAAGTATTTGATATATCAGGTATCTAATATATCGAGTATTTGATATATCTAGTATCTGATATATTTGATACTTGATAGTCTCATGCCTAAATATGTAAAAGAATCACATGGGAAATAGAGGGTGCATATTAAAAGTTGAGGAGGGGTCCTGATTATCTCTTCCATGATCCGTGTGACTTCTAAGTTGTGTGTTTGTTATTTTTATAAATGAGGTCTCAATCAAACAATAGTATGTATTCATTTTAATTACAAATTGTTGTATTTAATATATATAGTTTATAAGATATATTATTATCTTATATTATATTATTATTTATTATATATTATCTTATATTATTATTATATATTATATTATATTATTATTATATATTATATCATATCATATTATAGCATATTATATTATAATATATTATATTATAATTTAATATATTATATTATAATATATTATATTATAATTTAATATATTGTATTATATTATATAGTATATAGGATATTTGTTCTAATGAGTTGAAGGGGGTCATAAAGTACCATGTGACTCCTTTCAACCCATTCAACAATAACATATGTCCTTGGGGGTCCTAGGACCCCTAGGGACAAACATTGTAATGAAATGTGTCAAAAGGGGTCATACATTATCCTATGACCCCTTTCAACCCATATGAACAAATATAATATGTTCCTAGCTAGGAACGTTTTAATATTTATTCTAATGATTCAAAAGTGGTCATAGGCTTTCTTATGACCCTTTTTGACCCGTATGAAAAAATGAAATAGGTCCCAATGGGTCCTAGGACCCCTAGGGACATATGTTATACTAAAATATGTTGAAAGGGGTAATAGGATAACCTATGACCCCTTTCAAACCATTCGAACAAATATAATATGTCATGAGGGGTCCTAGGATCCCTAGGGACATATGTTATCATGAGATGTGTCAAAAGGGGTCATAAGTTATTATGTGACCCCTTTCAACCCATATGATCAAATGAAATAGGTACCCTTAGGGACATGTGGTCCAATAAATCACCATTTGACCCATATGAACAAAAAAAAATAGATCCCTAGGGATCGTAGGACCCCTAAAGACATACATTGTCATGAAATGTGTTGAAAGAGGTCATATGTTACCCTATGACCCCTTTCAACCCACATGAAAAATTATAATATGTCCCTAGGGGTCCTAGGACTCCTAGAGACATATGTTGTCATTAAATATGTCAAAAGGGGTCATAGGTTATCATGTGACTGTAGACACCTAAATCTGATTACACCGCTTCGGTAATCTTATTTAGCTATCTCTAAAGGCATCATTAATTAAATTCTTATTTAATTAATCCTTTTCCATCCCCTAGCTAATTAATTTAATTAGTCATCTATAGTCCTAATTGATAAATCAAATAACCTATTATTTATCAATTAAATCCTATTCTCCTATCTAATTCCAAAAACCTCATTTTATTAAATAAATCTATTTGATAAATAAAGCCCTCAAATCGAATAGCCCCTAACCTATCCTAAATCCTCTATTCAGCCTAATCTACCCCATCCACCCATACTAACCTAGCTTAGCCACTAACTCACCCACCCTCATGAATGCCATCCACTTGCACATCTCTAACATCCTTAATCAAAACCTAACCCAAGCCTAATCAATCCCCCCCTAACCTTGTCACATTCCCTAAGTGAGCTTAAGACTTTTCTAAGCCAAATCAAAGTCTCCTCCCTCCAAAATATCCCAACCACTAAGCCTTCAATGCTCTTACAAGGCCATAAAGACTCTTACAAGCCCATTCATTGCTCTTACAAGCCATTAAGGAGGGTCTTTATGAAGATATTATCCCTTGAGCCTCCTTTGTTGGCTCATCCTTGCCCTTTCCTCCATCCACTCACCCTATGACATGTGTCACTCCCTGATTGGTTGTAAGGAAGCACAATCCTTGTGCTCTCCTCTCATGCAATCTGAGCCCTCCATAAGCTTTCATCTCTCCTTGCATCTTAACCCTCCATCCCTCAAGCCCTTGGCCTATAAATTGAATCCCCTCCCAAGCCATTTCAATCACAATCCATTTAGTAAAGTTACCATGCTGTTTTGAGAAGCCATTTTATCAACCTCACTCACTCACACCAAAAAGCCATAAAAAATCCATTGAAGCCTTTGGAAGCAATCGAGCATACATCTCAAATTCACAAATAGACACATCTCCAAAACAAGAAAGGCCTCATTGAGAGAACCTCTTAATGGTTCATATTCTCAATTGAGGGTTTGTCATTGTCTAGCATATATGTTATGCTTTTTAATTTTGTAAATGCTTTCATTTCATGTAAATTAGTGTTTCTAGCATAATTATTTAGTGTCTATAGTGACCACTTTTGAGCCATATTAATAAATGAAATAAGTCCCTAGGGGTCCTAGGTTCCCTAAGGACATATGTTGTCTTGAAATATGTTGAAAAGGGTCATAGGCTATCCTACAACCCCTTTCAACCCATACGAACAAATTAAATAGGTCCTTAAGGATCCTAGGACCCGTAGGGACATATGTTGTCATGAAATGTGTCAAAAAGGGTCATAGATTATCCTTTGACCCCTTTTGATCCATATGAACAAATATAATATGTCCATAGGGGTCCAAGGACCCCTAAGGACATATGTTATAATGAAATATGTCAAAAGGGGTCATAGGTTATCATGTGATAGTAAATATAACATTTCCCTACGGGTCCTACGACCCCTAAGAACATATATTGTCATGAAATGTGTAGAAAGGGGTCATAGGTTATAGTATGACCCCTTACGACTCATATGAACAATTATAATATGTCTTTAGGGGTCATAGGACCCCCAGGGATATATGTTGTCATAAAATGTGTCAAAAGTGATCATAGGTTGTCATATGACCCCTTTCAACAAATATGAACAAATGAAACAAGTCCCTAGGGGTCCTAGGAACCATAGGGACATTATGTTGTCATGAAATGTGTTGAAAAAGGTTGTAGGTTATCCTATGACACCTTTCAACCTGTATGACCAATTATAATATGTCCTTAGGGGTCCTAGGACCCCTAGGGACATATATTGTCATGAAATGTGTTGAAACGGATCATAAGTTATACTATAGCCCCTTTCAACCCATATGAAAAAAAAAGCATTCCCTAGGGGTCCTATGAAATATGTCAAAATAACCTATGACCCCTTTTGATCCATATGAACAAATGAAATATGTTCCTAGGGGTCCTAGGGACATATATTGTCATGAAATGTGTCAAAAGCGATCATAGGTTATCCTATGACCCCTTTCGACCCATATGAACAAATATAATATGTCCCTAGGTCCCATGATCCCCAGGAACATATCTTGTCATGAAATGTGTCGAAAGGGTCATAGGTTATCCTATGACCACTTTTGACACATGTGAACAAATGAAATAGTTCCCTAGGGGTCTTAGGACCCATAAAGATATATGTTGTCATGAATGTGTCACTTTCAACCCATATGAACAACTATAATATGTCACTGGGGGTCCTTGGACCCCTAGGGATATATGTTGTCATTAAATGTGTCAAAAGGGGTCATAGGTTATCATATGATCTCTTTCAACTCATATGAACAAATGAAATAGGTCCCTAGGGGACATATGTTATCATGAAATGTGTTGAAAGGGGTCATAAGTTATCCTATGACCCATTTTGACCCCATATGAACAAATATAATTTGTCCCTAGGGATATATGTTGTCATGAAATGTGTCAAGAAGGATCATAGGTTATCGTATGACCCCTTTTGAACCATATAAACAAATATAATATGTCCCTAAGGATCATAGGACCCATAGAAATGTGCATTGTCATTAAATGTGTCGAAAGGGGTCATATGTTATCCTATGACCCCTTTCGACCTAGTAGAACAAATATCCTATATACTATATCATATGATGAAATATATTATAATATAATGTACAATAAGATATTATAATATAATATGCTATAATAATATATCTTATAAACTATATATATTAAATATCACTATTTTTAATTTAAATGACTAAATACTATCGATTGATTGAGACCTCATTATAAATTTAAAAAACACAAAACTTGGAAGTCACATGCATCATGGACGAGACAATATGGACCCTTTCTCAACTTTTAATCCACACCCTCCATTTTTCATGTGATTTTTTTACATATTTATGCAGGCGACTATTGAATACTCAATATATCAAATATTTGATATATTAGGTATCCAGTATTTTATTGGTAAACTTTTTTTAAAAATATGATTTTAGTCCCCTTACTTGAGACACACAAAAATCCAAACCAATTTTTATGAGATTTGAGAGTTTTGCAAGGAAAAGAAAAAATTTGGGGCCCAAACTTTCATTAATGGGTTGATTCGGTTGAATAGGCACCCTCAATTTGTTGGCAATATGGGGAGAAACAGTAGGGAAAAGCCTAAATGGAAGAGAAAGGCAACAAATGAAAGAGTTGAAGAATATAGGGAAAAAGATAGGGAAAACCATCATAAAAAGAGACAAGTTATGTTAAATGTGAATGAGGTTAAGCCCGTAACAATAGTTTTCAGTGAAGATGATGTTAAATTTGATAATATGAATCAATTTAATGTTGTGAATGACAATGTATTAATTAAAGAGGAAAATATTCAGCTTGAAAGGGAAGATATAACAATTGAGAATGACAGTGATAATGTTGCAAATAAACCCTACATGTCTCATTGTTATAATCAAAAAGAGGTTCCTTGCAAGGAAGAGAGACAAACATCTAACCCTAAACCTGGTAGAACATTGAAGTGGTTAATAGAGATTGATGAAACCATTTTGAGAAAACTAGAAGGAAAGAGATCACATAGAATGGTTTGATTGTGGGCTTCAAAACTATATGAACAATTTTTTAGCAACAAGACATTGGTAGATTAATGCTAACTTTTTGTACAATTGTTAAGGATGCAAAATTTAAGACCTATTATATCCAAATTGAAAGCTTGTGTGAACAAGAAAATGGAGAGAAACGTCACTATTATGAAGAAGCTTCTCAATGCTCTCAATAGCATAAGAAAAAATAGTAGGAAAAAGGACAATACAACTACTCTTAGGGTTATTACAACTTCCTTGGTATGTCATCATTCGAGAAAAGAGAAATTTATTAGAAAAACTTGTGATGACTTGAACATAAGTCATATGAATTTGTGTAGAGAACTTGGAAGAAGAGAGAGACTTCATGATCCTCTTCAATTTGATACATGGGCTTATTGGGGGAGACTTCCAAATTCTGATAAGAAACTAACTGATAATGTGAAGGAACAAATTGCACAACTTTGGCACTCTAGCTCTAGGGTGTCACCAAATGCGAAGGATGTTTTGAAGTTGAGAATTGGAAATAAAGACCATACCCCACATCCAAAATATTATTTGGAGGTAAGTCAAACAATGTTGTTCAAATAATTTTGTGAGACCAATCCAACATTGCACATATCACAAAGGGATTTTGAATCAATGAAGCCAATTTATTGTGTGTCACTAAGATTTGAAATACATGTTGTTGCAAATATCATGTGGATTTTTCTATGCACCATGAATAATTACACTCCATCCATTCTACTTTGTACACTAATGAAATGTTGGTGATTTGTAGTGCTAGTGGACTTCCAAAATCATCAAGATCAATACTAGATGAAATCTTATGTCTTAGAGATGATGGTTGTTGCTTTTATAGAAATTTTTGCTTAAATGAGGAGTGCTCACAATATGGTGGTTTCTTAGAAAAAAAATCCATGTTTCCATTAGGGGTACGAAGAAGATATTGGAAAGATGATTGTTTAAAAATTGGTTTATAAAATAGTGAAATATACATTGAAGAGTGGATGTGAAAGATCTAGATGTGAACTGGTTGTAAAATAAATGTGTGTGGCTAATTTTATTTATGATTTAAAAGAAAATATTTTTTACAAGTGTGCAAGGCCTATATAGTCATCGGTCTCAGTGGTTGGATGAACAATTTAGAATGTGTAAGGAAACTTTCCCCATTGGCACTAGTAATATTCGTTGTTGACTTTGCAAAGAAGTACACACTACAACCCCAAAATGAGACATAATCTCAATATTGAAACTTTATTTAGATTTCTATTTTTGTCCACATTACATATAGGCATGCCCCCAATAATGTGGAAGATAACCAAATATAATAAAAGAGAACCACTTTTATATTGGCGATGGTAGATATCACTCTCATGAGATTGTCTAACAATATTTCAAGAATTATTTTGAGTTATTGCAAGAACATGATATTGTTGTGGATAGACATCTCATTTGGTTAGATAATTGCATAGGTCAATTCAAGAATGCTCGCATATTTTATTGGTTGCGTAGAATGCATATAGAGAGGGATGTACCTCATATTTGGAGCTTTTTTTAGTTTGTGAATGAAAAGGAGAGCATGATGGAGTGGGAGCATGTGTGAAGAGAGTTATAGTCAAGGAGAAATTGAATATTTAAGCAATAGAACTTCTTGATGCTCGTACCAAAATTTATTGGTGTATATTTGCATGATCACAAGCAGGGACTCTTGATTTAGTAGTGCACACATTATTTTGTTTGGTTGAGGAATGTTCCTTAGGTGATATATTAGATTGTGTTACATTGGGATAGTCTTCAAATGTGCATTCAATTCATAGCTTTGATTGTACTACTTGGACCATTTGGACATGATGTTAGCTTTCTTTTGTCTTAGGTTTTTATAGTGTGATGGGTATCACTATGATTTGAGTGATTGGGTAGATACATGGGCTCCACATTATCTTACTCCATTGTCTCTCATGCCCTCTATCAAAATTATGACATGGAAAGTTCAGTTGAGCATAACCATCTATCAGATCGTCTTTAGTTAGGACAAGTCTTTGCATTGGTTATACCATAGGGGAACGATAGAGAAATTAGATTATTGGTTAGTATGTTTCGTAAGAGGTAAAAAAAATTAGGTACAAATGATTACAAATGACGATGTATTCACATATCGTACTAGTTTAGTTGTTGTTGTTGGAACATGTTTGTGGACATACGTGCTTCGAATGAATGGGATTCCCACATTCAAAAACTATGAGAAGCACAAAACCATATTCATATATTCACACCTTATTATAGCATCAAATGTAAAGTTAGTGAAGCATAAAGGAAGACCAAGTATTAAAGAACTTTTTACTATTCCTAATGTTGATCATGAAGCTCTATTGGAGACCCTCAAGTAGAGCGATGTCCCTTTAGGAACACTTCACTAGGTAATACTAACTTGTAACAAGGTTTAATATGCTCATTATATGCTTTAAATTTAGTTTTATATGTTAATTATATGCATATTCTTGTACTTAATATTAAATTCCTATAATACAAACATTTATTACAATATTGAATTGAAGGTGTCTCCAACTATAGCAGTGCATGAAGATAGAAACGTTTTAAGGAGTAGAATGAAGACAATAATATGATTGCTTAGTCTCGACATTTTTTGGTAGTCATGTATATAATATGGTTGCACCAATGATATACATAAGGACTTTAGTGTGCACAATGATGTACATTGCATACCTTTTGTTCCATATACATTACTTTGTATGGAAAAGATATATTCATATTTGTATCATCCAGTTGTAATTATGATGAAACACTTGAAATATTGAAAATATGAACTCATTGATTTATTATATCTTTTCATAGGGTTCACTAATTTGTGTTTTCATATAATATATTAAAAGTAAATTCTTATGGATAATTATGTAATCATTTATCATGTATGTATATATTGGTCAAAGATTGATAAAAGTGGTCAAAGTAGTCAAAGTCATTAAATAACATGGAGGGAGTGTAAAAATCATATTCTTAGTTCATCTAACTAATATTGGTCATGTTTACAATGTTCAAAGTGGTATTTACCTAATAGTGTCACAAATTGCAATTATTGTAAGAATTTGTCAATTTACCCTAAAGGATGGTCATAGAATGATTTTGTCAATTTTATTAGCTCCAAATTGGTGGGTGAGCCTTAGTGACACTATTTTTTCATCCACGAAGAGCCTAGAGGGTTTGTGAGCACCCCAAACCATAGTATCTCCAAGGTTTCCTAAGCACGTTTGGGAAGTGATCTTTTGAGGGTCATAACTCAGAGCTCATGAGGCCTATCAACCAACTATGAGATGCTACAAGATCATGACATTAATTTCTATAGTAACCTCTCTCAGTTCTTGGAGATTCAATTTCATTTGAAATTGGCACATCAATCTTGGTCGATGTCAAATCTCACAATGTTCCTCAGTGAATTGGTGCACCACTATGAAACTTTCAAATTGTTCATCATGGCATCATTTTGTCACTTCTTAGCTCTGTATGGGTAGAGGTGAACCCTACTGACACTAGTGTTTCATCCATAGAGATTATAGAACATTCACGACCACCCTAAACCTGAGCATCTCCAAGGTGCCCTAAGTACATTTGGGAAGTGATCTTCTGAGGGTTGTAAATCAGAACTCGTGAGGCCTATCAATGAATTATGAGATGCTATAGGATTTGGATATAAATTTCTACAATAACATCTCTTAGTTGTAGGAGATTCAATTTCATTTGAAAATTAGCACAATGATCTCGGTCAATGCCAAATCTTGCAGTGTTCCTTAATCAATTGGTGTACCATTGCACAAATTTCAAATCATTCATTGTGGCATCATTTCATCATCATAATTATCTCTTGATGGGCACATGAATCCTATTAATGCCATTTTATTTCCATGGAGAGCCTAGAATGTTTTTGACCACCCTGAACTAGAGTGTTTCCAAGTTGCCCAAGCATGTTTGGGAAGAAATCTTTTGAGGGTCATAACTTAGAGCTCATGTGTCCTATCAAGAAATTGACATATGCTACAAGACTATAATATTGATGTCTACAATAACATCTCTTAGTTCCAGGAGATTCATTTTTTTTAAATAGGCACAACGATCTCGGTCAATGTCAAATCTCATAGTGTTCCTCAATGAATTTGTGTACCACTACTCAAATTTCAAACCATTCATTGTAGCATATTTTTTTGTTCCATTAGCTCCAAATGGGAAGATAAGCCCTCGTGACACCATTTTTTCATCCATAGAGAGCCTATAACATTCATGATCGCCCCAAAACTGAGCATCTCCAAGGTCCCCTATGCACATTTGGGCAGTGATCTTCCAAGGGTCATAACTTGGAGCTCATGAGGCCTATCAAAAAATTATGAGATACTATCTCAATTCTAGGAGATTCATGTTCATTTGAAATAAGCGCAGTGATCTTGGTCGATGTTAAATCTTGCAGTGTTCCTTAGTGAATTGGTGCACCACTCCAAAACTTTCAAACCATTTTTTGTGGCATCATTTCATCGGCACAATTAGCTCTAGATGGGAAAGTGAACCCTATGAACACCACTATTTTTTTCCACGAAGAGCCTAGAACATTCATGACCACCCTAAACCAGAGCATCTCCAAGGTGCCATAAGCACATTTAGGCAGAAATCATCCAAGGGTCGTAACTTGGAGCTTGTGAGGATTATTGAAAAACTCTCAAATGCTACACAACCATGACATTGATGTCTACACTAACCTCTATCAGTTCTAGGAGATTTGATTTTATTTGAAATCGATAGAGCAATCTCATTCAATGCCAAATCTTGTAGTATTCCTTAGTGAGTTTGTGCACCGTTGCACAATTTTTGAAACATTCATCGTGGCATCATTTTTTCAGTGTTATTAGCTTTGAATGGGAGGATGAAACCTAGTGACACCATTTTTTTGTCCATAGAGATCCTATAACATTCGTGACCACCCCAAATTAGAGTGTCACCAAGGTGCCCTAAGCACATTTGGGAAGCGATCTTCCAAGGGTTGTAACCCGGAGCTTGTGAGGCCTACTGAAAAATTGTTAGATTCTATAGGACAGTGATATTGATGTCTAAAATAACCTCTCTTAGTTATGTGAGATTCAATTTAAAAAAAAATTGGCATGGGGATCTCGGTCGATGCTAAATCTCATAGTGTTCCTTAGTAAATTGGTGCACCATTGTGCAACTTTCAAACCATTCTTTGTGGCATTGTTTCATTAGCACAGTTAGCTCTGGATGGGTAGGAGAATCCTAGTGACACTTTGGTTTCATCCATGAAGAGCCTAGAATGCTTATGACCACCCCAAATTGAAGCATCTCAAAGGTGCCCTAAGCACATTTTGGGTCATGATCTTCTGACGGGCATAACTCGGATCTCATGAGGCATAGCGATGAACTATCAAATGCTACAAGATTTTGATATCAATGTCTACAATAACCTCTCTTAATTATGGGAGGATCAATTTTGTTTAAAATTGGCACAGTGATCTCACTTGATGCCAAATCTTGCAATGTTCCTTATTGAATTGGTCATCCACTGAACAACTTTGAAATTATTTGTTATGGCATCAATTTTTCAGCATCGTTAGCTCTAGATGGGTGGATGAGCCATAGTGACACCCCTAGATTGACCATAGAGTCAATAGAACGTTCGCGATCACCACACACCAAAGTGTCCACAAGGTGCCCTAATCATGTTTGAGCAATGATCTTAAAGGGACATAACTCAAAGCCCTTATTGTTTTGTTTGTTCATTGTGTTCGTGGTAAGTTGGATGTTGAAAAAATTCAAGGTCTTATCTTGTCTTCTAGCTATTTTTTCTTAAGGAGAGATTTTGGTTTTGGGTTCGCTTAAATCTTTGGAGGCGTTCAATTCCTTTCTCTTGTTGTGATATCAATTTCATAAACCATGAACAAGATTCCATACACTATACAAATACACATGTGCAATAAGTTAGAATAACGTAATATATCAAAATATATAACCATATAAAAATTTGATGCAAATGAATGTCAAAATGTACATCCATGTACAACATATGGTGCATGCCATCAAAATATTTCTATGAAACCAAAATTTATACATAAAATGTGGCATATGCCATCTAAAAATGTGCCCTAAGGCATCCCTAAAATCCTACTATATCCTATTATGTTGGAGGAATGTCAAAATGGAGCCTCTTCGATGCACTCTCTTAACTCGCTAGATCTTGTA
Organism: Cupressus sempervirens; assembly: GCA_028749045.1. Lineage (NCBI taxonomy): Eukaryota > Viridiplantae > Streptophyta > Pinopsida > Cupressales > Cupressaceae > Cupressus > Cupressus sempervirens. Next base: position 45,984,761 of record CM053793.1, on the reverse strand, counting down.
TGAACAAAAAAGAAAAAATCCAAGTTAGACTAGTTAATTAAATGATTTGTACATATCAAATATAAATTTATTAAAATGTGTATTGATCAATAATGAAGGCAACTTCATTTACCTCTTGTAACACCCCGCTCGAGAACTCAAGAGAAATAAACCTAACATGTTACAATGTTTACTAAACTTTTCTTTAAGTTTAAACATCATCAGGTAACAATGTGAAAGCAATGTACACATACAAATCAAGTACACACAAGCAATTACAAATACACTTTCCATTCCTCAAGGTTTCCTTCATGTTGAGTCACATTTAAGAAGTTTATATTTGTTGGCTTAAGTCTAAAGTACATGTTCCATGAGCATAAAGAAATAACAAATACATCATCTCATAAGAAAGTACATGAATATATTTGATATAATGGAATATCTCCAATGAAAACTGTCCACTAAACATGTCACAGGGTATGAGATAATAGATACAAGTACATCCAAATACAAGATACATGTTAACATATATAAATCAACTGAATAGAAGTCTCCAAGATATGAATAAGAATGATAAAGGGTACAATTGCATCAATGAGTATCCAAAATACACCTTAGCTTTTAAGAAATTATTTATCTTTTCTTTCCACAATTGCTCTCCTGAAACCTGTCTAACTCTAAAAAAGACCAAAAAGCCTCTAAAATTCCTTTTTATTAAAAAACCAAATCTTGCTCCCTAAACCCTATGTGTGAAATAATGAATCAAGAAAACTTTAATATAGAACCCTAACTTCCTTTGGGGTTTCTATTTCTAGAATCCTTAAAATATAATTATTTTATTTGATTAATCATTTCATGTATATTTAACTCACTTTTTAATTAAATAAACTCTTTTTTAATTTATTTCCTCAATTTGTTATTTAATGCAAGTATGCTAAAGGTAATTACTTATTATTTTACTCAATAAAGATAATTAGAGTACATTATTTAAATGTAACTCTAATTTTAATCAAAATTAATTAAATCTTAACACTACAATAATATTTAATACTTAATATTTAAATTATTTTTTGCTTAACTTTTTGATTTAGAACTTTAAATTAAACATATATTCAAATAATTCCAACAAATTAAATATCATCTTATTTTACTATTTTCTTTTTTTAATTAACATTTAATAATTCAAATATCAGTGATTAATCCAAAATTCATAAATAATTATTCTACCAAGTAAATCACAAAGTCAAACCACATGAAATGCATAAGGAAAACTAACCCAAGAAAAAATCAAACAACATACACATAGAAAGACTCACATGTTTAAAAAGAGTAGATAGTCAGATACGAGACCTCCTTGCAGGACAAGTATTTAGGCTATGGTTGGGATTGAACCTAGTCATTATCTTCTCATTCTTACCATTTGAGTTATTATAACAGCACATGCTCATCCTGGCAATTCTAGGAAGTCAATTCCTAGTACCTACAACCTGCATAAAAGATGAGCATATACATGTGTATATATATCTAAGCTAAACAGGTGATGGTGGGGAGCAGTGTAGATCCTGATGGGGAGCAGTGTAGATCCTGACTAGTAGGTGACTATGACTCCCTCCCCTAACCACATCAAGCATGTCACACACACACACACAAACACACACACACACACACACACACACACACACACACACACACACACACACACACATTTAAACATACGCACCATACATATGCAAGTATGGGGTAAGTACCATAAATAAAACATGAATATAAATAACAGCAAATTTCACTATAATAACTCATCATCATGAAGATACAATAATCATCATATACGGACATGGCATATGGTATCATCAAGAAAATAATTACATTTACATATTGAAGTATTTGCATTCAAATATCACTTAAGGGCTAACACATTCATGGGAGATTCAAATAGAGCTTGACAAAGAATACACAATGATAGCAAAAAGGGACAAATGTTACATCCTCCCTACCCCTTAAAATAGGATTACTCTTAGAAGTCAGCTAATACTACTAAAATAATTAAAAAATCAAATACACTACCTATTGTCATACAAAATGGTCTAATAAAAATTTAACACAATCAATTTTACTAAAAATACATATCCAACCACTATGAGCAATATAGTCCTGGTTTAGGCATAAAATGAAAACCACATTGATCAACATAGATTCATCTTTTAATAATTTCTTAAATGAGTTTTAAATTTGTATTCAATAACCATTATAAAAGACATCCAAGATATAGTACTAACTTGAGAATCTCGTGCAACCCTAGTCAATGCAACATTTATTGAATCATAATTAATATAGTATTCATGCAACTATGTGATCCAAATGTTTTTCCTTTCTATATGCAGTAATAATCCAATCTCACAGTGTTCTCCCTTATACATATTATCAGAGGTCCATAATGAACACAATAGAAATAATACTTGTCACATAATGGAGCCAACAATATCAAACATTTGGATAGTCACTATAAAAATATAATGATTTATAGGTATAGATTGAGGAATTGAAAGATAAGCTTGAAAAAGTACTTGTTGAGTGGTTGTTTTGTACAATGCTTAACGAAAAAATCCCTTTCAAATGTCTCTCTTAAAAACCTGATCAATGACCAACTCCAAGGTTTTAGATGACTATGTTTTAGCCTATTGGGTAACTCAATTGAAGATAATTGTGAATGTTCACAAGGATACCCACCAATCTACACAACTTTTCTGAAATGTAACCACAAAGAAAGATATATTTTTGTATTTTCTATTTTATGATGAATGCAATTTCTAATAAATGCAACTATATGAATTCCTATTTTAGCCAAGTGTTTGAAAAGAAAATAACAAAGATAGAGTTAAAAGAGATTAAAAAAAATTATAGAAAGATAAATTCTTAACAGACATAACCCAAAGTAACAACACATTTGTGAATTAAATTATCAAAAGGATTTGGTAGAAAACCAATGAAATTAGGAGCATCACTTCCTCAACTCCATTGATGCAATCATTGATGAGAACTTCAATACAATTGAAAGATGTTTCACATTTTATCAAATTGAGAGACCTCAAAAAGTGTTCTCACACGAGACTAAACACTATGTAAGAACAATAGTGATCCTTTCTCCAATTTGTCACAATAGAGAAAATTATTTGACATAAGGAAAACACCAGAATTAAAAGATTGCATAATTATAACAATGCAATAAAACCATTAGCTCCATTATTATTGATGAACATGCATTGAAAAAAATAACACACTCCGAATGAGAGCACCAATAGCATATATTTTTGCATCAAAATATTGGCTTTGAATACATATTACATCTCTGTACATAAAAGAAATACTCTCCTCCCTTTGTGTTAGGAGTGAGATATCTTCTAATAAAACTTATGCTAAAATACTAATAAAATAAAGCTATTTACATACAACTTGACTCTCTAAATGGTGCTAAGTAGGTCTCCACCCTAGTTTTTATCAATTAATGGGTGCATGAGCCTTTACATGACTTAGAAAAATAAAACAAGAAGAATATAATAAGACAAAAGCCATGAGATGATCTGGGAGTCACTGCGAGCTCTAAAAATGGAAGCTCAGTCTTCTCTAGGTATCTCTAGGAGTTGAACTACCATCAAAATGTGTTTCTAATGCATGGAATGCTCTACAGTAGCAACTCACAGTTAACTATTTCTTCTTCAAAATTATCTGTACACCTTGCAAAAAATGCACCTTGAAAAAGTGCACCTTGAAAAAATATATCTCTAAAAGTGCACTTTCAAAAAGAACACCATGAAAAAGTGCACCTTGGTGACAAGACCCAAAAATCTAAAAATTCTTCTAAGTGTCAAAACTTGAATTTCAACATCTAGGTTTTCTTCCCCTTCATACCAAAATGATGCTTAGATGCTTGCTTTTGAATTTCTCTATTATCTTTGCTACTTCCTTAGCATCTAGTAAATCTAATGACATCTGGTAAATTTGATGACTCATATTTATTTTGAACTACTTGCTAGTATAGTATTTATCCACTTACACAAATTACTCTTGAGCCTTATTCTTTATCTACTGAATATCTTCGTATGGTCCTTCCATGAATTTATTTCTCGAAGTTATCTTCTCTATTCAATCATATAAATTATCTAACTCCTTTACTGAATAAATCTCCATCAACATTTGGTACCTTTTCCATTTTATGGATTTTAGTGCTTGTAAATTTGTGGCCCAAGTATGCAGTTCTTCCTTCAGCCCAAAATATCAGTTTATAATGGTAACCAATTTTTCAGCATTACTTTGGATGTTGTGTAGAAGGTTCAAATTACCTTGTATATAACTCCCCTTTCCTCAAAAATGTGATGCCACCTCTCACAAGCGTCCAAAAATGAATCCATTGGTGGCCCCATTCCTTCCTATCCAATGCAACTCCTAGAGAAATTTTAGGATTCACAAAGTCTATTAGACCTACCACTTCATTCAAGTATCCCCTCAACAATTCATTCTATTTTCATAGAATTAGAAGCTTTGACTCTTCCTTGTCAAGGTGTGAAAACACCTGCTTGAGGTTTTGTGGTAATCAAGACTTTTGCAGTATCCACCATGAGATTTCCTAGTATGACTTCCTTCATTTCATAATATTTGGGAGTCAACTCTTCTATGTTTGCATGGGGAGGTCGAATAGTGATATGTGCTAGAAGGTCCTAATCTTAATTCTTCATTATGAAGGAAAGTGTTCTAGCATCACCCTTAGGTGACTTAGGTTTCTTAATCATGTTTATTATCTCTTCCATGCCTTCTTCTTCTATTAATTCCATTTGTCTCTTCTATCTGAAAATTACCTCTTTCTTAAGCCATGATGGTCTTGTCCCTATTGGTGACATGTAATATACTAAAGAGGTAGGTTCTGATACAAGTTCCTTTCCCTTATAACTCCTCTCTGGAGTCTTCTCATGTTGAGGAAGAACTTCAAAATGAGCTTCCATGTCATACTGGGCTAGGGAACTAACTTCTATATTAGGATGTGGTTTTTGTCTTTCTTCCATATTATGTCCTTCCTTGGATACTTCATTGGCATGTAACTACACATATTCTCCTTCCTTTAGAGTTTGACACTCAAGTCCAACCTTTAGAGGAGGAAGGATCATTGATCCTTGATCCATTACCTCTAGCATATCCTATGCTAGTGGAAGGGGAATTCTAAGAGATCCTTGTGGTAGCGGAGGTAGTTGATTCTACTCTTCTCCTAATGGCTCATTATGAGGAGTATCAAGTATCCTCTCTCCCACCATCTCAATACCCACAGGAATGAAGTCAAAATCTAAGAGGTAAAAAATATCTTCTCCTTTACCCTCCATTTCTACAATCCACTTGTATTTCTCACTTCTAAGGTCTCAACTTGGATAGGCTCTTGTGGCACAGAAGGCAATGTTTGAGTCAAAATTCTTCTCCTCTCTTCTTCATCTAAAATAGTTGAGAAAGTCCTCTTATTCAAAGGGACAAAATCTATTCGCTCCCCTTCCTTCTCATCTTCCACCTCAGGGACGGTTTCTAGTACTTTTGGTGATGGATTGCACTTTTTCTTTTGTCTCCTCTTTACACCTACCACCATCATCTTTGTTTTGGATCTTTTGGGTACCAACAGGGAGGGTTTTTTTGTTAGGGCTTGAGGTGGTGGATATCTTTCCTATGTAGGTTTAACGTATTCTTTCTCAGGTTGACCTTGTTCTAGATCAAGTTGGGCTTCTTCTTCTGCAATAGTTTGTTCTATTTGAGCCTCTATCTCTTTCTCTCTTATTCGAGGGGCTCCTTCTCTCTTCTTTCCCTTACCCTTTTGTGTCTTAAAGTACTTGACCTCCTTCTCATGTTGGTCTACCATTTCCACCCTCACTAGTGATTTAGTGGGGTAGGTTGTTATAGTGACTTTTTCTCCTTTACCTCTCTTAGATTGACCTACTGCTTGAAGAGGTATGGCTTGAGGAACTGGACCCATCCAAAAAGGCTTCTTGATCCATTCTCTTCTTAGTTCAACCATATATATGGCCTATTGATTGATGTCATAATTCTCTTCCCATCTAATCACTACATTCACTATGGGCCTCTCATAAATATTATCCCTACTATACAAGGGATCTAGTATTTCAGGGACATCCTTGTCCCATGCTTTAAGAGCTATCTCCATGTTAAGCACTTTCTTAGCAAGCTGTAGACTCATCCTACAATAATCCTAAATATGGACATCATAGTCATATATCACACTCATCCAATGACCCTTGAGTGCTTCTTTAGGCATGAATTTCTTACCCACCAAGTGTTGTACCATCTTGACGTTATCAAAATACTTGTGAGGTGCTTGGTAATCCTCCAAAGGATATTGATCCCACTTTGAATAAAATGTAGCAATGTCCCGCTTCTACTTTACCTCAAAGGCTTCAATGGTGATTGACCACACCCAAATATTCTTATGCTTCTTTCTCACCCTATCATAAGAAGAGGCTAGCTGCATTGCCATCTCTAATAATATAAGCCTCTCTAAAGGATATCACAGGAGCTTCTTTGGGTACAAGAGGGTACCAACTACTCAAAGATAGGTGAATGTCTTGAACTAGATATAATATGCACCAAATTGTATTATTCATGTGAAAAGTTCCACTGATAGTCTCCCTTAATGAACTTGATGATGGAAAATATAAAACCTTCATTGATCACTCTATACTCAACACTTTACAGTGAGATATTCTTCTTCACCATCTGTTGGTAGATGACATAAGACCAAGCATTTTCATCTTTCATGCTCACTTTTCTATATAATACTAGATAATATGTAGTTCTTTTTGCCAATATATATACCATTTAAGATGTCACCTAGAAGTGGGGGTCATTCTTCATCAAAATCAATTTCTCATCCAGATAATCAATAATAATTGTGGCCTAGCCGATAGGCATCTTTCTTGTTTTGATGGTTTCAATGAAATGTACCATCCCTGTTTTGAGATGGATTACTACAAGAAGGCCCATGGCTCTACTAAGGAGAACTATTGAGTAGCCAACATCATCTATCATGTATCCACATGTTATATCAACCTTTCCAGTTCTTCTTCCCAAAGGTGTCATATCAATTCGGTACTTTGATTTTACCAAATCTTTAGCTTCAATTTCATTCTCCTTGTACCATCTATCCAATCCATCATAAGTGATATGAAGGTATTGATCTGCCCATGGAAGATGGAATACATTTTCAATGTTTCGAGGTCTTTGATCCAAAACTATCTTTCCAGTCACACTCTTGATCACCTTTTCCTCTGGTATGTAGTGATGCACTAAGGTCATGATTAGTTAAGATGATTGGAATAATGTTGGGTGAGAAGCAACATTAACCAATCCACTCTGTATTAGAGCTAACACCATGGATGACCTCTCTTTGGGTTTGTTGCACATGATTAGAAAGATGTTCTAGTCAATGTGCCCTCATTTGGTGTCTCAGATCTCTGAATGTTTGTATCCAAACTGAGACTTCTTAGATGCTCCTTAATATTTGAAAGCCATTGGATTTGGTACTATCTTCACTTCCATTGAGGATGAGGATGAAACCATTATATCTGCACAAAAGGTTGAAATTTCAGTACCAGAAAAGTAAAAAAACTACGACGACCCTCAAATGAGACCCAAATTGATGAGAAACTACCCAAAGATAGGTTAAAATTGATTGCATTCCTCTATGTACATGAAATGTGCACATGTGCACCTATTCCACATGGTACACCTATGCAACTGTGCAAGGTGTGCATATGCACTATTGACTATGCAATCTAACATTCTAAAAACAAAGTGCACAATTCTACACTTTATGCACCTGCGTGTGTGTGCAAGGTGTGCATGTGCGCATCTACACACATGCATTTTTTAAGATAGTTAAAAAAAGGGGGCCTTGGCTTGTTTGCACGTATATGCACCTATTGAGGGTGCACACATGCACAACATCAACACTTGGTGCTTTTACCTTTTAAAAGCTAGAGGCTTGGGTGAAAACCTTTAGAGTCTCAGAGATGCATAGTTGGAAGATGTGCGAAGGTGCAAGAATGAAAATATGAAGAGATCACAAGTGAAAATGAAGAGGGGGTGAGGGGGGTTATATAGGCCTTAGAGTGTAGTATGCACCTTCTAAGGTGTGCACCTCTAAGGGTGTGCATATGCACAAGTGTGCATCTTTAGATGGAGGTGAGTGCGCATTTGTGCACTTAGTGCAAGTGTACATGTGTGAACTTTTGTACTTAGAAATTCAAAAAAATGAATTTTAGCCTCTCATTACTACTTGATACTGCCTAACTGGGTACCAAGGACTAGCCTAGATCTAGAGGAGGGTGTTAAATGACTGATGCACTTGATTGGGTGCTCTAAGAGGATTTTGGATTTAGGGGCTCTCCATTTTGTGACTCACAATGGAGCATGTGTTGTGAGACCAAAACAAATAGCCTTGACAAAAGGGAAGAAATGACAAAGGCATTTCTTCATCAACAAGAATTCTTCTAACATGTGTCAAGTGACAACTAGATTCCAAATGCTAAAAGTGGCTTTCAAGTAATTTGCAAGCCAAAAATTAAGAATCTTGAATCTTCAGGTTTAGTGTGTGCTTTGTGTTCCAACTCCTTTTGATCTATCAAGGTCTAGCAACCCAAAAACAATCTTTTTCTTAAGTGGCACTGACATCAAAAATCCCCTTAAACCTATTTATCCATCACTATGTGACTAGATGAGAGAATTTGTTCTGAGGGCTTTTAACGAGTTATTGATCTCTTTCCTTTGAGTCTTAGGTAATATTTTTAACTTTCTTCACAAAGCTCTTGTGTTTCCACTTGATTCTTCCTTGAAGTCTTTTGTTCATTATACAAAATAGGATAACAATTCAGAAGTGTTATCTCTATATTTGATTACCTTTTACAATTATCTAGAATCTTTATATGTGACACCCTTGTGATTCTTTATTTCTTTATTTTCTACCTTGACCACATTTAGAATGTGTAGCCACAGTATTGTTGTTCTTTTCTAGATTAATACTTAGTTTGATAACTCTTGCGTTTCTCTTTTGATAAATTTTTTGGGAAATTTTCATGCCAAATAGCGATCTTTATAGGTCTTTGAAGAGACCCTATATCTGAACCGGTAAGTTTAGAATTATCCCTTGGTTCTACCAACCGATATTTGAAGAAAACCTAGATGATCAATACTTTAAATTTATAAAGTGTCAAGAGCAATCAATCTTAGATTTTGACTTTAATGAAAGAAGTCCTTTATGAGTGAAAGTAACACCTATTTTTTAGTTGGTACAAGAAACAAATTTTTCTATTTATTTTCACAAAGAAATTCCTCTTCCCTAAAGTTGAAACAAAATGGGGTAGTCTTGGTTATGCATCAAGAAGGAAATCTTGATTACACCTAACCCCCAGAACAAAAAGAAAAAAAACACACCAAATGTAAAGTAAACACATGACTAAAAGTTAACACACATCTAAAAGAAAACAAACAATAATTTTTTTTTGATAATGTTTTCTATGTTAGGCTTCGAAATAATGTTTCAGAAATTGGCCCTTAATTGGCAATGGGAACAATTCCCCTTGTAAATAAATTAGCCTAAAAGTATTTTCCCCCAGAATCTATGCAATTTGATAAGGACCAATCCAAAAGTGTTTAAACTTGGTATGAATGCTTGGTTTTTCCTTTGCCTTATCCCACAAAAGAACAAGGTCTAAGATTCTGAAGTATTTTATCGTGGCTCTCTTATGGAACCAACATTCTATGACAACCTAATGTTTTGACATATGTTCTAAAGTTATTGTCCTTTTCTCATCTAATTCCAAAACATTTGTTGTGGTTTCATAATGCATGCCCCATTTATCCTTGAAATGGGAACCCCCTAATAAATTTTTTGTTTCCCAAACCCCTAGCCTGGGGCTTGTGTCATTTTGGGAATTCCACCTAGAGTCTGGGCCAAGCCCTGGTCCTCTAACTTAGAAACCTAGAGGTCAAAATTGAAGAATTTGAGTATTAAAGGGTGACGTTTAGTGCACAAAAAAAAACCTAACTTATCTATTTTGACTAGTGTTGACCCTATTTTGTTAGCTTGAGTCTTGGGGAGTCTTCATTTGGGTCTTATAACATGAGCTAATTAATGTTTTCTTCTTTGTGTAGATAAAAATGTGTCCTTAACTTGTCGGGGTCATAACTTTTGACCTAGAGCTTGGAATTCAAAACCGTTTACACCATTGGAAAGAAGAAGTAAAAATCTAATTTTAGTCCCTAAGATAGCGAGCCTTTGGTTGCCCAATTTTAGGGATTGATGAAAGTTTCTACTTGAAATTTTGAGTAGAAGACCTCAGAAAATGCCAGTTAAAAGGACCTAGAAAATCTTGTTAGAAAATGTGAAAAAGTTTCAAACATTTGATCATTTTGGAGAATTTGGATCACTTGGTCTCTAATTCAGAAGGATGAGGTAGTTGAAGAGAAAAAAAAAAAAAAATACAAAGGTTGGACACATGATCTAGATTAGGTTCTTCACCTTATGCAACTATTAATGAAAAGATTCAACACAGGTGTCTTGGAATTGCAGGTAGAAGAAGCAGAAGGAGTTCAATTTTATGAAAGTGTTTCAATTTAAAGAGGGTAAATCATCAAAAGGATCAAAGTAATTACACAGAAGTGATCCCAGATCTCATTTGAGAAAAACCCATAAACTATTTTCAAAATAGAGAACTTTGATTTTTTTTCCCGGTGAATTGAGGAGTTGAGAAATTTAACTTTGGAGAATTTAGAAGTTGAAAAAAATATAACTCTAGAAAATTTTGAAGTGAAAAAAAATCTAACTCTGGAAAATTCTGGAGTTGAAAAAAATCCAACTCAGGAAAATTTAGAAGTTGGAATTGGCAAAAAAAATCCAACTTTAGAAAATTCTAAAGTTGAAAAAATTCTTAATCTAGAAAATTTTGTAGTTGGAAAAAAAAATCTAACTCTGGAAAATTTTGAAGTTGATAAAAAAAATGCTAACTTTGGAAAATTATGAAGTTGGAAGAAAAAAATCTAACTCTAGAAAATTCTAAAGTTGGGAAAAAAAAATCTAACTCTGAAAAATTCTGAAATTCGAAAAAAAAAATTTAACTCTGGAAAATTCTGAAGTTGAAAAAAATCTAACTTTGGAAAATTGACACTTGGTGAAATTTTGCATTTTTTGTACCTGCTTCTGAGTTGCACCAATAGTTAACTACCAGCGCCAAATTTAGAGCTTTCCATACACCAAAAATGCATTTTGATGATAGTTTAACTCCTATAAACATCCAGTGAAGGTTGACCTTCTATTTTTGGCACCTCTAGAGACTCCTACATCACCTAATGGCTTTCTCTTTCTTATTTTTTCATGCTTTCTTTCTTTTAAGACATGTAAAGGCTCATGCATCCATTTAATTATATAAATATGGATGGAGTCTTACTAAACACTAGTTAGAGAGTCACTTTGTACATAATTAGATTTGTTTTATTAGTTTAGAAGCATATGTTTGCGTAAAGATATCTCTCACTCTCAACACAAATTAAGGAGAAGATTTCTTATAAATACAAGAATGTAATATGTAATCAGGGTTGTGGCCACCATTATTTTGCAATAATATATGCTTTTGGTGGTTGCATTTGGAGTGGAGTGATTCTTGCCTAAGTGTGTTATATTATGTGAATGTATGTTCATGAAGTGTAATTAAGCCAAAAGTTTTATTGTGTTGTTTCTGGTTGTGCATTCTTTTAATTCTAGTGTTTGCTATAGGTCTACAAATTCTACTAATGTACTTAGTTTGAGAAGAGATAATCATATTGTTCCTGCATAGCTTTTCATCTTGTATGAGCGCACTTTCCATGGCCTTGTGATTTGATGAAAAATGAAACATCTTATAGTTACTGAATTCCCATTGACAATTGCATCAGTAGAATTAAGGAAGTGCTACTCCTACTTTCATCAGTTACCTACCAATTTCTTCGAAGGCTTAACTTGCAGATGTGTTGTTTCTGTAGCTTATGTCTGTTAGGAATTTTCCTTACATGTCATTTGCTTAAACTTCTTGTTACCCTATCTTTTTTTATTTTCTTTACTAATCCCTTGGTTAAATTAGGAATTCATATAGTTGCATTGTTAGATTGCATTCATCATAAAAATAGAAAATATCAAAAAAAACATATCTCTTTTGTGGTTAATTTTAAAATAGCAAGCAGATTGATCATTTCATCTAAAATTGGTTCAAACCAACAAAGGCCTCCTCGTGAACATTCACATTTACCTTCAACTGAGTGGATTCCAGTAGGTTGCAAGTTCAGCCAGAACCTTGGATTTGATCCTTAGATCATCTTTTCAAGAGAGGAATTTGAAAGGATTCTTGCCATTAAGCATTGTGCAAAATGACAACTCAACAAGATTCATTAATCTAATTTGGACCCTGCTAACATCCTCAACATACCTTTCCATGAATTTCAATACTGGAATCTTGAGATTGAGTGGGAATATTGGGCATAGATTAGTATGTGGATGTTCCCAAAGCATTCTTTATCCAGACCTTATCTTTCCATAATGCATATTTCAACTGGGTATGTCAATCTTTGGGATTTTTTGTGAGCAAGCATTTTATGTTGTAATCAAATTCTTGTTAGTGGACTCAACCACACCATTCCCTTGGGGATAATAATTGGATGAGAATTTGATCATGAATTGATTTTCTAATGCCCATTGAGTAAGAAATATTGATTTAAAAGATGACCCATTATCACACACTAGGACGATTGGCATTCCAAACCTAGTCGCAAAATGTTCTTCTAAGAAGTCAACGATCACTTTTTCTATACAATTTTTGAAAGTTTTAGCTTCAATCCACCATGTGCAATAATGTGTAGCCATGAGGAAAAACATATGTCCTATTGGTGATGGTGGGTTTATAGGCCCAATAAAATCTAGCCCCCAATTAGAAAAGGGGTGTAACTCAAATACTAGTTGCAATAACATAACTAGATTTCTTTCTCTTTTGGCACTTGTTTGGCAGGTGTGACAAGAATGTACATGTTCAAACATATTTTTGAGAATTGTAGGCCAAAAGTATCTTGATATCAAAATATGATGGGTCATAGCCTCTATTGATCCATGCCTAGTTCCATATTTGTCATGATATTAGTTTAGTACTTCTCTTGCCTCTTCATGTCCTAAAAATTTCAAATAAACCCCTTCATTGTTTTTTCTGTAGAGTTTCCTATCTTGAGACATGTGGGATTCACATTTCAATTTCAGTTCTTTGCATTGGAAACTATTCATCCATTCAGGGTATTGATTTTGCAAGAGGTAATATACAATATCTTGGTAGTAAACATCTGTGATTATTATTTCATTAGAGTCTACTTGAGATACTATCATTTGTTCTTCATTTTTAGCTATCATCTTGGTTAGTCCCTATCCTCACACTAGCTTTTTTGGTTGAATTTCCAAATTAAAATCTTATAATATAGTCATCTATTTTCCTATTCTTTCCTTTAACTCATTCTACATCAAAAATAATTTAACTGTAGGATTTGACACTATATCATACACCTTACTTCTGAGTATGTAGTGACAAAATATCTTGACTACCTTTATTAGGGTGAATGAATGTTTGTCAAGATTGGGATAGTTCAATTATGCATTCTTTAGTGGGAAAATTGTGAATGAGATAGGTCTCTCATCTTCTTTATCTTTCTTGTTTGTGAGGATACCTGGACACGAGTGTTCTAAAGTAAAATAATATATTTTTAAAGGTAATTCATAATTAAGACTTACGAGTACTGGGGTGGTGGAAATAACCACTTTGTGATAGGATCTCTCTACGATGTGCTTATAAAGTTCCTATCTAGGGCTATACTAGTCCCAACCTTCTCAAGATCCTAAGCTCACTTCTAGGACCTTACAAATCTTGGAAATCCTGGCCTAAAACTTCCCTAACTCAACTTTATGAATGAGTTTCTTTGTGCTTCACCTTGAAGGATAACTATCTTTAAGGGTGCTTCAAACATTATTTTTTCCTTGGATGTCTCCAAGGACAACATCACCATATTTCCTTCACCAGTGCTGTAGGAGGTGTATTCTTCACCAAAAAATTCACTTGACTTCCAAATGACTCCATTTGAACAGGGCTTCTAGGGGTTTCCTATTATGTTCAAGATTTGCTATGGTTGGCCTAATAGGCTTAATGAGCCAATTAGCCTTAGTTAGTGGGTTTTTCCCAATTCTTTCTCAAAAATACAAAATAACCCCCCCCAAAAAACTTGATATTCAAATACTCTTTTTTGATACCTTGAATATTTTTGTGTTCTTAGGTTTCCAGTTCATCTGTACAGTGGATTCCTAAAATGTAGGGTTAATAAGGCTAAATTTTGTACTAATCACTAATTTCTACTTGGAAATTTACCTAAATGGATTGGCCAATACCTAATCTCACTACTAGGTGTCGACAAAACTATTATTCTTCTAAAACCATGCTTGGTTCCATCACCTCTCTCTTTCCCTTGCACTTGTACATCAATTTTACACTGTCATGCACCTAGCTGGGCTCATTGATCTCGCCTAGGGAACGATGCTAAAAATAGTTAACCTTCTTTCCAAAGCTCCTTTTTTCACCAAAAAAAATTTCAATGGCTTCTCTATCATATTCCTCTAGGCCATAATGATTTTTATGGTGGAGAACTATGGGGAGCCATAAAACCAAAAACTATCTCCTAATACACTAACAACTAGTCTAGTTACAAAATAATTTTAAAACCTAATCTAATGAACTAAAAAAAATAAAATGTTGAATAAATAATGCTTAAGACTATCTACTCTACACAAATTCAATACTAACTAACACAATTCAATCCCAAAACACTCTTGCACTCAATGCAAGATGATTGCCACTACAAAATAGATTTTTGAGCTCTATTCCACTTCAAAAATTCCACTACATCACACTCTACCTTAGGAAAAAGGATCCTAGAAGTTTAAATATGCCCCACCCTTAATTTTAGGCCATTATTGAAACTGCCCATAATGATGCCTCGAAAAGAATCCAATATTGCAATTTGTTATCATGCAACTTTCAAAAGTTGCAAAATGTTATCAAGCAACATTGTGATAACTTTTACATCTTTTTGCTAAATTCATCGTAAGGGTCTCTAATTGACCTATATGATATAGAAACATCCTGGAAACTATTTTAGGCATATTTTCACCCTTTCCCAAGCCTTAAAGGATTTAAGACCTACTTTTCCCACTTTAGGCGTAATCTAGCACTAACAACTTTTAAAGCATTAAACACCTAGGTTGGATTGATCTTAGTCTAGTCCACCTAGGAACTCACAAGAAAGACCTTCTAATGTCAAAAGAAATACTACAGACTTGGCTAATGTCAGTACATGACAAAATTATAACAATTTTGAGGGATTAGCCTAGGTGCTCTTGTACCACTTTGATATCTTTAAAAGATTTCTTGACTTTAGAAACCTAGTCAATTTTTGCTTCTTTCTTTAGTAAGTCATTGAGGGGTCAAACTATCTTAGAAAAATCACTAATAAAATTACATACAAAATTAATCTTGCCAAAGAAATATTTAACATCTTTGCGACTATAGGGAGGTGATAACTTCCTAATTGCATCCATCCTTTCAAGATCAACTGAAATACCAACTTCAAAAATGATGTGACATAGTAGATTTCCTTTGTTAACTCCAAATGAACATTTCTTAGGGTTAAGAGATATACCATATTTCTAACAGTGATTGAAAACTTGTTTTAGATCCACAATATGAGTACTCATCTCTTTTGAAAAGACTATTAGGTCATCCATATAGATAACTATACATTTGTTTATCAATCCCTTAAATGCCTCATCCATTTCTCTTTGAAATTTAGCTCTTGCATTGATTAATCAAAAGGCTATTCTTTTGTATGCAAATATTCTCCATTTTGTTGTGAATGCAGTCTTTAACATGTCTTCCTAATCTACCATTACTTGGTTATATCCTAGATATCCATCTAGAAAATGCATCATCTTAGACCCATTTACAATATGTAATACTTCATCAAGTAAAGGTAAAGGGTAGTTATCCTTCTAGGATGTCTGATTCAAATTTTGAAAGTCTACACAAAGGTGAATCTCTCCAGTATTTTTCCTTACTAATACCAAGTTGGCAACCCATGTAGAATGTGAGATAGGAAAGATAATCTTGGCATCAAGAAACTTTTGGACCTCTTTCATTATCAATGGTTCAATGATGGGGTTTACTGCTCTCTGTCTTTGTTGAAAAGGCTTAATGTCAGGTTTCAATGGAATATCACTAGTGATGATGTCAAGATCATATGTCTTGATCTCTTCACAACTCCATGCAATGGCATCTTTTTATTCTATGAGTAATTGGATCATACTTTTACATTCTTGGGAATTACATGCCTTCCCAATTCTCACCAACCTAGGGTCATCTTCCATGCCTAGATTATAAGAGTCACATTCTTTGATTCCATTTTCTTAAATGGTTATCTTGCTGCGTGCTCACTCATCTTAGTCAAAGATACATTCCAACTCCACCATCCCCTTAGCAATAGTATTTGTTTTCAAATTTATGATCTCGTCTTCATCTTCTAGTTCATATTATTTAGGTTTGTTATCGAATGTGTTATCAATATCTTGTTCTTTAAAGAAACCATTGCACATAATGAACTCTAGAATATGTTGATCATCTTGGAAGAATTGGAAGTTATTAATGTTATCTGGAATAGACGAGACAATTATAAGTTCAATTAAAAAATCTTTCAAGTTTCATTTTTTCAATAGGTTTTAATGCATTGGTTGAGATTGTGAGGGCATTAGCTACTAAATTTATTATTCTTAAAATAGATTTTATGTTTAGGGCTTCAAAATATTCCATCAAGTCCCAAACTATCTTTCATTAAGAAAGTAGTCTTATGTCATTACAAGAATAGATTGATTTGATTTGTCAAATCATCGAGAGTCTCCTTCAACTATGAAAGCTTTGACATCCCTTTTTAATGTGAAGAGAAGTCCATGTATCAAGGCCTCATATTCTACAATATTTTTAGTAGCAACATTGTTAGTACACCTAAATTGTAAATGATATGTAGCATAAAAAGTCCTACCTTTGGGATTAATTAGTTCGATACCTACTTTGACTCCTAATTTGCATGTAGAACCATCAAACTTGAGTGTCCATATTGGTTGTTCTTTTGAATTTTTTGACTTGTGATTATTTGTCCAAAGATTTTATTTTACCTAGACTTTGAAGGATTGTTTCTTCAAGACCCACTGCATTCTTTCACATGTTAGACTTGATGAGTAACTTCTAGTTATTTTTGATATAGGGATTGTGTGTCTCTTTTGTTCATCTTTAATTTTCCTAAGAAACTCTGTGATTTTATTAATTTATGCTTTAGGTTGAGCGACCACTGAGGTCCACCCTTGACCTTTCAGAAAGTGTCTCCTTCTAAGAACTTTAATCATCCATTGTGGAGGAGAAGATAAATCTCCCCCATCTAAAGAGGTGTCACTGTGTGACACATTTAGATATTCTTTTACCTCCTCTTCATTATCCATGACTTCAAATGTGCACATAGGACTTGAAATACATTTGGGTATTTCACTTGTGGCTTGACCGGTTGTTGAGTGTGTTATTTGAGTTAATACCTAGCAATTTCTTCTTGAAAAGATAACCATTCAAAATTTTATGGCTCATCTTATGCAGCCTTCAAAATCCTAGAAGGAGCAAGATATTTAGATCTCCCTCTTCCCCTAAACACTATAAATTTGCAACCACGCTATTTATGAATTGACTCACAATTTCTTTCTGTGGGATAGGGTTTAGTGATCCTACATCTAAAATAATGAGTTTTTCACCCAAAGTTATATCAAGAGCCATTACCTTGTAAGATCCTAAGTTTGATTGAAGAAATACTACTTCATTCAGAGTATTGTACTCTGTGATCATTGTCTTTAGTTTTGGCTCAGTGTTGTAATGTCCCCATCTTTTTAGCATCTTAGTGGATTTCCTAGCCTTTACATTCTTCGAAGGTGAAGCGGAGAAATAAGGAGAAATTGATTAAACTAATTTCTTATAAAGTCATTAAATAAATTAATATAAAAGGTTGAATTTATATTTAATTAATTTAATTATCTAGAAGCACAATTAATTATTTTATTGCAAGGGAGAAGCTTCTAGAGGGTGCATTTTATTGAAATACAACTAATTATTGTATTGGAAAGGGGGAAGCTTCTAGAGAACAAAATTAAATAATATTTTATTTCCTTCTAGAAGGGTGAAGGAAAATAATAAATAGAGGTGAGAGCTTCATTGTTTATCATCCAATTATTGTGAATTGCATTTGATCTAAACCTGGGAGAAGAAACTAAGGTTTTTGATTTTAGTTAGCCATTGAAGAATGTCAACTCTTCACTATTGTAGCCATTTGAGGTGGTGAAATATCCACTAAATTTGGCATTCAGGAGAGCTTCATTTTGGAGTTCTATCTATGCTTAAATTGGAGAATACATTTTAGCTGTTACAGTACACATGCATGATGCCGTGCTACAATATTTAGGTTTGATTCATTTCCATTCTTGGGCATCATTATTATCAGGTTACGCTTGCAACTATTAGTAGTTAGCATTGTAATTTTTAAGCATATGATTTTTCTATGATAATTTAGAGTTAGATTTTGGCATTGTTGTAGTCATTATTGTAAGCCCACGATAATGAATTAAATAAAGGAGATACATGTTGCATACCATTTGTTTGATGAAATATCCATCTAATAGCATATATTACTAGCATAATAGTTCTATGTCAATTGTTTGTCAAAATTTTAGTTGGCTGTAGGAATGCATTTCATATCTAGTTTCCATGTATATGCATTGAAAATACCAAAAGAACTTCACTTGCATATTAGTTCATTGTAAGAGGCATTGTAATATCATTTGTGAAGATTCTAAATTTCTTAGCATGGAGAAGCTGCATACAAGTGTTTGAAAATATTCCTTGAGCTAAAATTAGTCAGTTTGGGTAAGGGATATTACATTGGTATCAGAGCTAAATCCTACTATCCTGAGGGTTTAGAAATCACAAGCCACTTGGGGTTGGCTCTCACAAAATTTTCACCATCATGTGAGATTTGTTGATAGGGAACAAGATTTTGACAGATAACTAGACACCATGGGTGATAGGCAAGAGCATAACCCACCAAGAGACAATAGGAATGAGGATCATGAAATAAGAGAATTTTTTAGAGCAATGGTTATAGAACAAGAGCGAATGGCATAGGCTTTGCAAGAACTCACCACCATGGTAAAGTGCATGAACCCACAAGAAAAATGAAATCATGAACAAGGGGATAATAGGAGTGTAGTGGGGTCACTAAGAGCTCATAGAACTCTTTCCATAATAGCAGACATGCCCACACATCCTAATTTTGTTAGAGAGGAATCAGTACAAGAACCAGTGGAGGAAGTTGAGGATGAGACATTTTCAAATATCCTTATGGCTACAAATGATGAATGAGAATTATTAGTTCCTCAAGTTTAGGAGAGGATGACCTTTGAAAGCTTTGTAAATTAGAGGAGAGAATATTATATGTCACTTAAATAGGATATGAGGCCTAGGGGTCAAAATAGTGAGTTGAAGATGGCTACAGAAAAGCTTACTATGCCTACATTTGATGGGAGTGCTAAGAAAAAAATTCAAGCATGGATTCATAAGCTTGAAAAATTCTTGGAACTAAGGCCAATGATAGAGATTGAAGCTATCAAATATGCCACTTTGCATTTGGAGGGAGAAGCACATGATTGGTGGTACAATGGTATGTTAACACTTTGGCATAATTAGGTGACAGAGTACTAGGACTTTGTGGAGAGGTTGGTGGAAAGATTTGACAAGAAAGATCCAAAGGTTTATTTCCAAGAATTAGCACAACTTAAACAAACATGCAACTTGGAGTATTTCATTGGTGAATTGCAGTGGTTGGTAGTCATGGTGTTAAACATTTTAGAGTGTAGATTAATAGTTCTTTTCATTGAAGGCCTATCAGAATCACTAAGAGGTTGGATAAAGGCATTTGATCCCATTTATTTACATGAAGCTATGAAAAAGGCAAGAAGTATGGAACATGTAGTCCCAACAAACAAATTTCAGTCCAAAAGAGCATCTTCTATTAAGGATAACAAACCATTTTATAAAAAATCAGAGAGGACTAATGATTCTAAAGATAAAACTCCAACACCTTTTGATAGGGAAACATTAAATGATATGAGGAAGAAAAAATTATGCTTCTACTATAAGGGACCATATGATGCAAACCATAACTATCCTCTTAGACCAAAGGGCAAAGCTAATAGAGTTATGTGGGAACACTATGAGGAATTAGAATTAGATAATTTAGACCAGTAGTCTGATATAGAGGGAATAGATGGTGAAAAAGAAGAAGATAAGGCCAAAAGCTTCTCTAAAATAGAGTCCAAGGATGGGGAAGGAGATGGGCAACCTAGGGAAGTTTGTCTTGCGAGTATTAAGAAGGAAGGATCATTTCGAATGAGAGGAGTACTTACTGGACAATGAGTTATAAATTTGGTTGATATTGGTGCCACTCATAATTTCATTGATGCTAGGTTGGTGGAGAAGAGTGGCATTCAAATAGAGGATTTTGGGAGAATTAGAGTGAGGGTAGCTGATGACTATGTCCTCAATTATGATCATAAGATCAATGGACTCCCAATTGAAGTTAATAATTATGTCTTTAAGGTAGATTTATATGTTGTGCCTATGGGAGATATAGATATAATCCTTGGTATGAGTTGGTTGCATGATATTGGTGAGTTCACTCTTAATCTCAAGGAGATGGAGATGAGGTTTAAAGTGAATGGGAAGACATAGATTCTTAAGGCAATCAGGGACAGATTTTAGACATGATCAGGTAGGGTGGGCAATAGAGTGCATGTTAATACCATCATAGGAGGGACAATAGAAGACTAAATATCCTCTTGATATTTAGAAGCTTAGAGTTAAACACTCTAAGGTGTTCAGTGACATTCTGCCAGGTAGACCACTAGATAGGGGTATTGAGCACATCATGGAGTTAGAGGAGGGGGATAAACCCATCATGATTACACCTTATAGGCATTTAAAGAGGTTGAAGGATGAAATTGAAAATAATATAAAGGAGTTACTTACTATGGGCCACATTAGATCAAGTAAGTCTCCTTTTGCTTCTTCAGTGGTGTTGGTAAAGAAGAAGGATGATATATTGAGGATGTGCATTGATTATAGGGTGCTTAATAGGAAGACAATTATAAAAAAGAACCCCATTCCTAGGATCAATGAGTTGATAGATGAGCTTCATGAAGTTTGTTTCTTCTTAAAAATAAATTTTAGATTAGGTTATCACCAAATCAAAGTTAGAGAGCAGGACATCGAGAAGACAACCATTAGATGTCATTGTAGCCATTTTGAGTTCATAGTTATGCTATTTTGGCTAACTAACACACCTGCTACTTTTCAGGAAACAATGAATAGGGTTTTCCATCCTCAATTGAGGAAATTTATAATTGTCTTCTTTGATGATATCTTGGTGTATAGTAGATCTTGGGAGGAGCACTTGGTTCACCTTGACATAATGTTGGATATATTAGCCAGAGAGTCCTTGTATACAAATGAGTCAAAATGTGATTTGAGTATGATAGAGTTGTTATATTTAGGTCATATCATCAGTGTAGAAGGGATATGCATGGATCCTAAAAATATCTGTGCCATTTTGGAGTGGCCTTCACTAGTGAACCTTATATAGTTGAGGGCTTTATGGGATTATGTGGTTTCTATAGGAGGTTTGTGGATGGATATTCAAGGCATGCAACACCTTTGACAGATTTGATGAGAAAGGGAGCTTTCTTGTGGACTCTTGAGGCACAAGAGTGTTTTGAGAAATTTAAAGAGTTGATGACTTCCTATCCAGTGTTAGCATTACCAGATTTCAACAAACCTTTTGAGCTATACTATGATGCTTTTGGAGAGGGTATTGGAGTAGTGCTTATGCAGGAGAAGCACCCTATTGCTTATGAGAATAGGAAATTAAGAGGGCCATAGTGGAGCTTCAACATATATGATAAGGAGATGTTATCCATTATGCATGCTTTGGCTAAGTTTAGGAAATATTTGGTAGGTAGCAAATTTTGCATCAAAACTGACCATAATAGCTTAAAACACTTTTTGGGGCAGCAATATTTCAATGATAGGCAGTAGAAGTGGGTGAGAAAGTTACAATCGTATGTTTAGTATTACATATTTTAAGGGGACACAAAATGTAGTTGTTGATACTTTATCACATAGACCACATTTGAGCTTATTGATAGATATATTAGAGGATTGGAGATACTTGATCCTTGTAGAGTATGCAAAGGATATGCAGACAACCAGATTCATAGATGGAACTATTTAGGACAGAAGATACACCCTTGTGAATGAGCTCATCATTTACAAAGGGCAAATATTTTTGGTTCTTGGCTCAACAGTGAGGAGGATGGTTCTAAAATATTTTCATGATTCACCTATGGTAGGACATCCTAGTTTCTACAAGACATATCTACCGGTTAGAGAATGGTTCACATGGAAAGGGCTGAAAGAAGAGGTGCTTCAGTATGTTAGGGAGTGTCCCACCTGCCAATAGAATAAGCAAGAACACTCCTATCCAGGTAGTTTACTTTAGCCACTTTTGATTCTTGATAGGAAGTGAGAGTATTTATCTATGGACTTCATCACAAGACTACCTAGAGCCCAATGTAGGGATTTCATATATGCAGTTGTGGATTGCCTTAAAAATTTTGCACACTTCTTTCTGACCACTGCTACATACACTACTACATAGGTGGTAGAGTTTTTCTTCAAGGAGATATTCAAATTACATGGCTTACCTTAGAGCATTATGAGTGGGAGAGACAACAAGTTTATGAGTCATTTTTGGTAGGAGCTATTCAGGTTTTGTGTGATAGAGCTCACTCCTTGTACTAGCTACCACCCTTAGAAAAATTGTCAAACGGAGATAGTGAATAAATGGGTGGAGGGATATCTCATAAATTATATAGTAGGGAAACAAAAGGCATGGGTAATGTGGATTTATCTCTATGAGTATTGCTACAATACCACTTATCACATGTCTATTTAGATGTCACTCATTATGGTGCTATATGGGTATGAGGCACCCAATTTTATGGATCTACTTTTGAGTGATAGTAGAGTGCCTAGTGTAGGTGATTTGTTATAGGAGATTCAAGATATTGTCAAGACTCTGAAGAATAATATAATGAAGGCATAGAATCAATAGAAGCAATATGAAAACAAGAAGAGGACTAAGCAAACTTTTGAGATTGGAGATATGGTTTATCTTATGTTGTAGCCTTACCATCAATCCACTCTCAGGAAGAGTAGTGCTGAGAAACTTAAGCCATGATACTATGGTCCATTCAGGATTATTAGGAAAGTATGAGAGGTGGCTTATGAGTTAGATTTGCCAGTGGAGAGCAAGGTGCACAATGTTTTTCATGTGTTACACCTCAAGAAGGCACTAGGAAATCATATTCTTCCTTCTATAGTGCTTCCACCCTTTGGATGATGAGGGAAAATTGGCATTGGTGCTAGAGGCAATCATTGATTTTAGGGAAAGGAACTTGAGGTGACGCACAATAAGGGAGTATTTGGTGAAATGGAAGGACATGTAGTAGAGGATGTGACATGGGAGAATGAGGAGATTTTGCAGCATCTGGACTTGAAGTTTCTTGAGGACAAGCAATTTCAGGGAGGGCAGACTGTAATGTCCCCATATTTTTAGCATCTCATTGGAGTTCTTAGCCTTTACATTCTTTGAAGGTTAAGGGGAGAAATTAGGAGAAATTGATTGGATTAATTTCTTATAAAGTCATTAAATAAATTAAAATAAAAAGGTGACTTTATATTTAATTAATTTAATTTTCTAGAAGCACAATTAATTATTGTATTGCAAGGGAGAAGCTTCTTGAGAGTGCATTTTCTAGAAATATAACTAATTATTGTATTGGAAAGGGGGAAGCTTCTAGAGAATGAAATTGAATAATATTTTATTTCCTTCTAGAAGAGTGAAGGAAAAGAATAAATAGAGGTGAGAGCTTCATTGTTTATCATCCGATTATTGTGAATTGCATTTGATATAAACTTGGGAGAAGAAACTAAGGTTTTTTATTTCAGTCAACCATTGGAGAATGTCAACTCTTAAGTGTTGTAGCCATTTGAGGTCATGAAATATCAATTGAATTTGGCATTTGAGAGAGCTTCATTCTAGAGTTCTATTTGTGCTTAAATTGGAGAATACATTTCAGCTGCTATAGTACGCATGCACAATGCCGTGCTACAATATTTATGTTTGATTCATTTCCATTCTTGGGCATCACTATGATCAGGTTCCTCTTGCAACTATTAGTAGTTAGCATTGTAATTTTTAAGCATATGATTTTCCTGTGATAATTCAGAATTAGATTTTGGCATTCTTGTAGTCATTATTGTAAGCACATGAGAATGAATTCAATAAAGGTGATACATGTTGCATACCATTTTTTTGACGAAATGTCCATCTAATAGCATATATGATCAGCATAATCATTGTATGTCAGTTGTTTGTCAAAATGCTATTTGGCTATAGGAATGCATTTAATATCTAGTTTTCATGTATATGCATTGAAAATACGAAAAGAACTGCACTTGCATATTAGTTCATTGTAAGAGGCATTGTAATATCATTTGCAAACATTCTAAATTTCTTAGCATGGAGAAGCAACATACAAGTGTTTGAAAATATTCCTTGAGCTAAAATCAGTCAATTTGGGCAAGGGATATTACAAATTTCTATTTTAATTTTGTTATTCAATCACTTCCAAGGAAGCCACAATTTGGTGAAGTCATTTGAGAACCATCCCCTTAGGTACCAGGTCCATTCTCTACTTAGTAATAGGCCATATGTTTCTAGAATCTCCACCCCATGTATGTCTATGATATCTTGGATTGGAGGGTCTATAGTCAAATGTATGCAAACATCTTTCAACACTCCTATAAGCTTCACTTTTATTTTTCAAGTTGAATCTCTATTCAATTCATAATTTATGAGGTGACTCCAAAATTATGAGCTATTGAAAGTGGTGTGCCATTACAAGAAGCTCTTGAATCTATGAGACAATTATGATAATTTCTTCCAAATATTTTGAGACTGAGAAAGAAAGGGGGCACTTTGACTTTGTCTTTATACATGGTAGGTGTATCCTAAGAGGTGTTAACTTGTGGTGATATTATCTTCTAAGGACCTATTCCTGGCATTGTCTTTGTATAATCAAGAGTTTTCAATAGTGATTCTCTTTGACTAGGACAACTTTGTAGCATATCATACATGGATATATTGGATTTGGTCCTATTTAACTCCTCAATGGAACTATACTTTTCAGTTGATTGGGCAAGATTCTTCAATAGAGTAGGTATATTTCCTTAGTTTTGAATTTTTTGTCTAGAGAAGGGTGCTCTTGCAAGTGCTAGATTATTATCCGCTCTTGGGTCTGGAGGTGTTGGATACAATCTAGGTGGAATTCCATCAATTATGGGTTCTCTTCAATTTTGTAAGTTGTAAGTATTATGATTGTCATTCCAAAAGGAAAACATCTCTACTAGTTTGGGGTCTAATGCTTGATTGAATGGAAAGAAAAGTTCCTTATTTACTTGGTCTCCCATTTTAGTGTTCTATGGATAATCATAAGATTCTAACAACATGGAATTGAACTGAATAGGGGACTCATTATTAGTGCATTGAAAATTTTGGTTCACTTCTTGATTTCTATTAAAAAATGAGCCACTATCATTGGGTATGGCTTGACTAGTGTCTAGTTGATTGATGTCCATGAACTAAGCATTTTTATTGTTGTCTGCCAAGATACTTCTATTGTTTGGATGGGTGTTTCAATGTTGATTCTATCTTTGGAAACTGCTATTACGATTTGGTGGGTTGAAAATTTTCCCTACATTATTATTTCCATTGAAATTATTGTTGTAATTTTGACCATAGTTATTGTTGTAAGGGACCACATTTATTTTTTAGAACTTGTTATTCTACCCTTGTGATGACCTCAGATGAGTTAGCTCATTGGTTATTTGAGACATGGCCTTTTTCATTTGATCTAGCTCAGTTGTGATATTATATTCTGCCTCAACAGATGGTGCTACCCTTTTCTCAAAGAAGACAAATTTTGATGGTTAGTATCTTGGGTAGGTTATAGCTACAGTTGGCTTAACTAGTGCTTGTTGTATCGAGATTGGAGTTAATGGAATGAATTGACTAGGCATCACTTGTGCTCTAGCATGGTATGGTGGTACTATCATACTGGCATGAGTTGGAACCATCATCTCTCCTCTATTAGGGTTAGCCTATTTAGTAAACATGACTACTTCTTCAAAGACCTTTTCTAGTGTGTCAATATATGTAGCAGATAATCTCCTTAGGAAGATAGCAATGAGGTGGTCCATAGAGTTTAGATAAATCTGAATTGCAACCCCAACTTGTATGGTGTAAGGGGTTTCCAACTTGTGGTATGCCACATGAAAGTGATGATTGAAGTGTGAGATGGTCTTTGCTAGATCCCTCTTCATAGATATGAACTAGTGGTGTATCACATCTAGATTGATGAATGTTTTGAATTGATCTGAGAACAAATTTTCAAAATCTTCCTAGTTTTGAATATATCTTGCCTGCATATTTATGTACCAGTTAAATGCAACCTCTCCCAATGTATATGGGAACAAACAAAGGACCACATTCTCTTGTTTAATCTATTTTTGATTGTATATTTCTTTGAAAACCTTAATGTGATCCTCATCTATCCATGTTTCTCCATAAATTAACCTTGGGAAAAATTTCTTAGTGTTCTTGGGAAGGTCATTGAGTTGACCTTGTAAATTGATTGGTGAATCTATCATGTTTGCAAAGAAAACCATAGACAAAGGATTAGACATAATGATAGGTAGAGGTAAGCTTGAGGGTGGAACTAAGGAAGATGATAAAATTTGAAATGAGAGTGGTAGAATTCTTGGTATCCCCTTATCACTGTGAGACTTGTAAAAGTGTCTGCGTTCTAGGAACTTGTGTCCACCTGTTGAAGACCTTATAGCTCTCTAGAATGGAGAGGATGGATTGGGATCTTCTAGTTTGTGTATATTATAAAAAATGCACCTTTGAAAAGCACACCTTGAAAATGTGCACCTTGAAAAAGTACACCTTCTAATAGTGACAAACTTTGAAAATGTTGGAACTTCCAAAAAGTGCAAAATTTTCAAAAAAACAACTTGGATTTTTGGGTAGAATTGTTTCCATCCCTCCTTCTAGTGCCATTTCTTTTTAGTGGTCATTTGGCACAATGCTCAATGATGTAAATTCTTTTGAATCTCTCTCTTGAAAAGTTGACCAATGACCAATTCCAAGGTTGCAGATGCTTTTTTTTTAGCCTACTAGGTAACTCAATTGAAGATAAATGTTAATTTTCACAAGGAGGCCTTTGCTGGTACCCACCAATCGACACAACTTTTCTGAAATGTAACCACAAAGAAAGATATATTTTTTTATTTTCTAATTTTATGATGAATACAATTTCTAATCAATGCAACTATATGAATTCCTATTTTAACCAAGTGTTTAAAAAGTAAATAACAAAGATAGAGTAACAAGAGATTAAAGAAAATTAGTAAGCTAATGGACATAAGCCAAAGTAACAACACGTCTGCAAATTAAATTGTCAAAATAAATTTGTAGAAAACTAATGAAATTAGGAGCATCACTTCCTCAACTCCACTGAGGCAATCATTGATGGGAACTTCAATAAAATTGAAAGATGTTTAATGTTTCATCAAATTGAGAGGGCACATAAAGTACACTCACACGAGACAAAACACTATGTAAGAACAATAGTGACCCTTTCTCCAATTCATCACAACAACATAATTCATTTAACATAAGAAAAACACCAGAATTAAAAGATCGCACAATTATAACAACGCGATAAAACCATTAGCTTTATTGTTATTCATGAACATGTATTCAAAAAATCAATACACTTTGACAAGATTTACTACACTCAAAATGAGTGCACCAATAACATATATTATTGCATCAAAATATTGACTTTGAATACACATTACATTTATGTATTTAAAAGAAATCCTCTCCTCCCTTTGTGTTAGGAGTGAGAGATCTTCTAATGCAACTTATACTAAAATAACAATAAAATAAAGCTATTTACATGTAGATTGACTCTCTAAATGGTGCTAATAGATCTCCACCCTTGTTTTTATCAATTAATAAGTATGTGAGCATTTACTCAACTTGAAATAATAAAATAAGAAGAAGATAAGAAGATAGAAGTGATGAGATGATCTAGAAATCATTGAGAGCTCTAAAAATGGAAGCTCAACCTTCTCTAGTTGTCTTTGAGAGTTGAACTTTTGTCAAAATGCATTTTTGATGCATAGAATACTCTAAAATATCAACTAATAATTAGCTATCGACAGATCGCTTCTTCAAAATTATCGGTGCACCTTTCAAAAAGTTCACCTTGAAAAAATACAACTCTAAAAGTGCACCTTCAAAAAGTTCACCTTGGAAAAGTGCACCTTGATGACAGGTCCCAAAAACCCAAAAATTCTTCTAAGTGTCAAAACTTGAATTCCAACATTTGGGTTTTCTTCCCCTTCATACCAAAATGATGTCTGTATGCTTCCTTTTTAATTTATCTATTATCTGCACTACTTCCTTAGTATTTGGTAAATATAATGGCTTATATTTATTTCAAACTACTTGTTAGTAGTTACTATAATGACTCATATTTATTCCAAACTACTTGTTGGTAGTTACTATAATGACTCATATTTATTTCAAACTACTTTCTAGTACTTACTTACTTCTATCCTCGTATCAACAAAATCCTCAAGCTTAGAATCTAGTTTTAACAATGGTTCTTCTATTTTGAATGCTTGTATGGTGTCATCTTTAGACAAAGCTATTTTGAATGAATCCCTGAATTGTTGAATAAGTTTTTTCACTGAGGAAAGTTTAGTCCTTGACTCATCTTCAAAAATGTCAAGGCTAGAGTCATTATAGTATTTATCTACTTCCAAAAATTTCTCTTGAACCTTATTTTTATCTGCTGAATGTCTTCGCATAGTCTTTCCATTAATTTATTTCATGAAGATATATTCTCTATCCTATCATCTAACTTATCTAACTGCTCTACCAAATAAATCTCCACCAACATTCGATACTCTTTCTCTTTTATAGATTTTAGTTCTTGTAAATTAGTGATCTAGGTATGCATTTCATCCATCAACCCAAAATCCTTGTTTATAATGGTAACTAATTTGTCAACATTATTATAGATGTTGAGTAGAAGGTTCAAATTACCTTGTATTATTTTCACTCCCCTTTCCTCAAAATGTTAGTGCCACCTTTGGCAAGCATCCAAAAATGAATCCATTGGTGGCCCCATTTCCTTCCTATCCAATGTAGCTCCTAGATAAATTCTAGGACTTGCAAGGTCTATTAGACCTACCACTTCTTTCAAGTATCCCCTCAAAAATCCATTCTATTTTTGTAGCATTAGAATCTCTGACTCATTATTGTCAAGGTGTGAAAACATTAGCTTGAGGCCCGTAGATCAAGACTTTTGTGGTATCCATCATGGGCATTCCTATTATGATCTCCTTAATTTGATAATATTTAGGAGTTAACTCTTATGTATCTGCATGGGGAGGTGGAATGGCTATATGCGCTAGAAGGTTCTAAGCTTGATTTTTCATTATGAAGGTAATTGTTCTAGCATCACCCTTAGGTGGCTTAGGTTTCTTAATCACCTTTATTAGCTCTTCCATGCTTTCTTCTTCTATTAATTCCATATGTATCTTCTATCTGAACATGACCTCTTTCTTAACCCATGATGGCAGTATCCCCATTGGTGATATGTACTTGTTGATCTCTAAGCCTAACTTTCCTATTAGTGTCTAACACTTAGTCATTTCCAAGGCAGTGTTGGATAGTCATCACTATGACTGAGCCATCCAGAGAAGACTGAGCTTTGAAAGGACTTGTTTTTTTATCAATACATGTTGAGCAAGTTAAAGGTTGTTGAGCACCCCAATCAAGACCAATAAAGTATACAAGCCAAGTAATTCAGTTAAGACCAAGAAAGTAGAAAGTTAATTATTGTCGAGGGAATCGAATATGTGGAGGCTGAGTGATAACATGAATGATAGTTATGACCGAGCATTAGAGCATTCAAGTGTCATGTAAATCATCATTAATATATGACTTTGTAATTATATAAACACTTATGTAATTCATTCTAGTTGACCTGTACACAATATTTAAGGATTGCAGAGATAAATAAGGAGGACATTACATATTTTGTCAGAAGGTATTAATCCCTAGGAAAAAAATTGACTAATCAAAAAATTAGAATGGAAAATGAAAAAAGGATGAAATATGGATCATTGATACCAACCTAGAACCTTCAAAGCTTATCTATTTGAGAAGGGTTCCTAACCTAAAATCATATAGAGTGTGTACGAATAATATGTAGTAAAGTGAAGAAGTGAACAAGCTAAGTACAAAAAGGAGTTCAGATAGTGCAACTAGAGTAGTGAAGTACATAATAGATATATCAAATTTTGGAGAGAGGAGATCTATAATTAGATTTCAAAGAAAACCAAAGGGTCAGTTACTGAATTAGTTCTAATAGATTGAGTCAAGACAAATCTCTTAAAAAATTGGTTATAACAGACCCACTTCAAATCTCCTAATAGATCCCTTAAATAATTATAAGTATAAAATCATTTCATAGGGTAAGAACTAACATTATTAAACACTTTTGATAGAGCAGACCTATCATAAGGTAGATCATTTGATATGACCAAGTTGTAACCCTAACATGTTAGCTTTGTTTTTGCAAGAGTGAACATTTGTGGGTTTCATCCCCACCCTAGTTTTACCTTTATATTGAAGTGTTTTTGACTCAACAAAATCATTGTGTTATGTGTTAATTCTTTTTGTGGGTGTTATGCTTATATAGATTTCATTTTAGCATTACATATTTATGGTTATATGGTATAAATTTATAGATATGAGATGGATTAGGAGTGAATATTTTTAGCAGTGAAAAGTATTATATATCCCAATTCACCCCCCCTCAGTATCTTGTTTCCCATTAATATTTCCAACAATTAGTATCAAAACTTAATTCTCTTGAAAACATCTAACATCTTGAGAGGATCAGATCTTGAAGATGGAGGAATACAAGATGGGAAAAATCATTGAGAATTAGATGATTGAAATCTAGATCATATTGCAACAATTTGAAGAAGCAAAAGAATAGTTGAGGAAATCCTTACATAAAAGGAAAGAAATGGCCATTCAAAAAAATGATATATAATATAAGGAAGTTGATACGCAAGGATTTCTTAACAATGGGAATACTAATGACATTGCTTAAATAATAGAAAACCTGCTAGAGAAGAACAATAGTTTGGGTAAAGAAGTCAAAGAACTCAAGAGAGAACAAGAAATTCAATTAGTATGATTATGTAAAGTAAATGAAAAAAAGAAGACAAATCCATTACTAAGGAAGACAAAAGAAAAATGACTTCTAGACTTGAGATAGATCATTTGAGGTCCAGAAGCTCACAAACAATCAGTTGGACATGATGAACCAATTGCTAATTGTAAATTGGGAATTGAATAGAAAGGACACAAAGATCACAAATCTAAGATTACAAAGTGAATAGCTATGAAGTGAGTTAAGATTTGAGAAAGAAATACTATAAATAATGAATAAACTGAGTAAATCTATCAAATACTTTAAATAACTAAGAAGATCAACAAGTTCATCTAGTGATACTTCTTGTCTAGGACATGAAAAACACTCTTCATCTACTCATGTAGGAGAGTCATCAAAGAGTGGAGAGAAAAGAAATTTAAAGAAAAAACTACTTGTCATCATTATGGAATTAACTTGGACACACTACCAACATATGCAAGAGAAAAAATGGTATGCAAAACCCTAAACCTAAGTTTACTGGTAACTATTTTATTTGCAAGAAGAAAGGACACCAAGCACATGCATGTAGATCAAAGAAAAGTGTTTCACCCAATTCACCTAGATTTGAAGGACATTTTTATAGCTATCAGAAATATGGACATAGAGCTCATTAATGCAAGTCCAAGGAAAAATTTAACTAGACATCTAAAAAGAAAATACATGTACCTAAGAAGGGAAGCTCTTACAATTGGGATTACAACAAATGGTATAATTTTCATTACTGTGGAGAGTATGGACACATTCTAGAGAATTGTATAAAGACACATTTCAGAGGTAATTATAAGAAATGGTTGAATGGAGACCTATTTTTTTTTAGTTATCTTAAAGTTGGACATGTTAGTAAGAACTATAGAACCTAGACACCAACACCAAACAATGCAAACAACAAAGAAAAGGGGAAGGCCGAGGTAAAGAAAACATGGAAAGAAATAGTACAAACTAGAAGTAGTGAAGAAAGTAGAGTTGATATAACCTCATCTAGCGGATCAGGTGATCACACTTTATCTAATTGAGAAAGAGAAGGTAAGTTGGGAATGTGCACCTAATGTAATATCATACAACAGTTCCTAATTAGTAATGGTTAAAAATCCATAGCATGAATAAAGATGCATTAGGAAAAATCTATGAGAATTATAATTAATGCAATATGTTTTACAATTGAGTGTGAAGAATTAGTATTATAGTCTATATTAACCAAGCATTGTAATATACACCAAGCTCTTACGGTGACCAAGTTGATGCATAGGCCAAGAAAATTGGTATTGGCCATGCAAGGCAATAGTGATCGAGTATTTGAAAATAGGTACAAAAAGCTGAGACAACTATTGTGCACCTACCTAAGTACACATTCATTTATTATAGACCTAATTGAAAAAACTAAAGGCATATATCAAATATGGGCATTCATTTTCACTTTACCAAGTGAATTATAGTGCACAAGTGATTCAGAGGTGAATTTAGTGAAAAAGTGAGTGAATCATTGTGTGTCATTAATGATTTGTTAGAATTTAGTAAATGAAACTTTTACCTTTGTGTTAGTTTTCTTAGAGGTTATCAAAGAAAATTCTATTTTCAAAACACTAGTTCTAAATGACATCATCTGCAATTGCTAGTAAAATATTGAAGGAAAGAAACACTCAAATTGTGAGGAACGATTAGTGTCCCCCACCTAATTTCAGGAATCATTTAGATATTGAAGCAACATAAGATAAAATTGGTGCTCTATCATCAATTCCACCAAAGGTTCTATAAATTTATGATGTGTGTACCTATTACATGTGCAAAATTAGAGAAGTTGGAGATTTGAAGTTGAGATAAGCTTATGAGAAGTTGTGTGATAATGAAGTGTTAAAAGAGGAGCATAAGATTGTTGCCAAGAAGGGGCTTGCCCGTGCCCTAGGTTTTTCAAAATTTTTCAAAGAAGAATGGATAAAGATCATGTTGAGTTGTGTTAATGAGATGAAAGTATAGTTAGAATGAGTTCTAATCAGTATCAACAAGGCCATCATACACAGAGTAACTAGATACCCTACTTTGGATAAACTAAAGTCAATAAGATGTGTGACAAGAAATGAAGTTGAGATATTGACAAAAGAAAGATGGAAAGATAAAGGCATGTCAATTGATGGGATTGAAGGTCATGTTATTGAATTTGCAATAAGAGTGATTGCACATAAGTTTTATTAGTCAAGCCAACTTAATAGTGTGCCATGCATTGTAGTGGACCTATGCTACAAAATTGTCAAAAAAGATCATTGTTATAATCTTGGCGAGCTGTAACTGCAACAATATATAGAGAATCTTGGAGCTATAAGAAAATAAAAGAACACATCATGTAAGTTTGGATCTCTATTAGTTTGTAAATATTTCTATGTACAAAATTCATTTCCTACTGTTGACAAAGTAGAGTGGGATAGAAGCAGGCCAACTATGGAGAAAAATAATGATTTAATATGTCAGTTAGGAGAAAATTTTGAGGTAATTATAGATAACTATTTTGAGGAGTTCAAGAGAAAAATGAGAAATCATATGAGGATTCCTAAATCCATTGCAGATAAATGTTTTGATGATATATGTTTCATGGTAGATACAAATTTTTTTTATTCCTGGATTACACTACCTAGAGTTTTATGGTTAAGGCCAATGCCTTCTAAAGAAATTTTTGATGAAGTCATTGCAGAAATGATTGCACTTTTGTCAGAATATGTTGATGTGAATGCTGAGTCATTTGGCACATATTAAATAATAAAGGATAAAATGAATGTAGAGACAAGTGAGCCCAAGAAAGATAAGAAAAGGACAATGAAAATTAAAGGTCTTGAGGGAAAGGATGATGAAGACTAATAATTTGAAGATACAAGTGAAGCCAAGGACTCTAAAGGCAAGGAGCTAGCTATTTCCAAGACCAAGGAAAATAAATAGAATAGAGTGATAATTGTTGATCCAAAGGTGAAATAAGGTCTCAAGAAAGGTGTGTAGAAAGTTGTTACACAAAAAGAGCCTAAAAGAAGAACAATAACAAGACCAATCCCTGGATGTCAAACCAAAAGTAAGTCCAATAAAGAGGAAAAATGTCAATTCACTTAAGTGGAACATTCATAAGAGGCCAAAGAGAAGATTAGTTGTAGTAGAGGAGGAAGAAGGTGATGAAGAAATTGAGTCCGATGATCTAAGCAAATTTCAGATTGTGCCAAGAGGTATGTGAAGAGATTACTAAACTAGCAAGTTAATAGGATTCAAAGACATCAATTTTTCTTCTTTAAATAAAGAATATCAAGAGAAACTTGAAAAGTATTTGATAGAAATGATGATGCAATTTAAATCTACACCTATAGAGTTAGGACAAGGCATTCCAAAAAAATTGTATAATAATATTGATGCTAAGTGGAAGTGGGCATTATCCACTGAAAGATGGATCACAGAAACCACTTTAGCATAAATAGTTCTAGATTTAGGGAAGACACTAATGTCTATTTCCCTAAAAGATTTTGTGAAGAAATTTATGCCTAAGGAGAGGGCATATAAACTTTTAATGAGTAAAGCTCATGAAGTTGAGCAAGAGAGCATAAATATATGGAAGGAAGCATTTGAGTTTCTTAATCCATCAACTAATAAAGGAGATGCGGAGGAAGAGGAAAGATATGGAGAAGTCAAGGAAGATGAGGATGATGTAGTAGAAGTTGAAAAACTTGCTGAGGAAATCAGGCAATTAGTAGAAGCTAGTGAACAACAAGTTGTTGTCACAATTGAGGACATTCCAATTTCATCACCATGTGATCGCAATGTGTTCATAGAAGATGACCTAAAAATGATGAAACTAATACATATCTATGTTGCACTAATTCAGAATTACTACAAATCAAGGATTATCCAAGAATTGAAGGTGCCAAAGCTGATAATTTTGATGTAACATTTGTTGTTGTTGATATAAGTGTTGAGAAACAAGGTAAGGCTATTATTGTGTTTGAATAATTTACTTGTATCCAAATGGGCCAAAAAATTGAAAAGGTTGAAGAAAATAAAGAAAAAGAAATGATAGATGAAGGAGAGAAAATCAAAGAACAAGAGTCTACCAAAGCTCTTATACAAATTTAGAGTGCCAAGCCTATTGAGATATTAACTATTACACCTGGACAATAGGTTATGTCTACTCAACATGAGCATACATAGGTATCTAGATCAATTTCAAAGGGTAAACCATTGAAGCTATCACTACCCAATGATACAACCCCTTGATCTCAGATAGTGACACAATCATATGACATGACTTAAACAATTTGACATTGGAACAAATGTAGGAATTGCAAAACCTCGATGAGTTGTAAAGAAAAGAAAGAAAAACTAAGAAGAGAGCATAAAAAGAAGAAGGAATTACATAATACTAAAGACATATTTTTTATACATTTGGAATCACCGATGTTAATAACCTACATCCAATTTTATATCACTTGGTGTATATACTTGATAAAGTTCAAAAAATGGTATTGAGACCAATGATAAATTGATGTAATGGTTTGAGAGAAAGTTCAAGCACAAAGTTTTGGAGAAAGTCTCTAGGTAACTTGTACATATATAAGTAGAAATTTCTAATCTAGTCAAATGAATGGAACAAATTTTGCAGACTATTGATTCTTTATACATGAAGCTTTGTGATGTTGAGTTCTTCACATTGGAGAATCAATGATCAATTGATATAATTTAGGTAGATATTAAGGCATGTTCACATTTATTGGGCAAGGATGCAAGTTCAAGCTCACCTTCATATAATAAGTTAACTTTTGGTCAAAAAAGGTTAGCAAAATTACTGGCTAGAGATAGTGGCATGAGGACCAAATTAATTTCTATCAATTCATGCTTTTATCACATTTAGAGACTATTCAAAAGGAATTTTCTATAGCTTAGAGTCTATTGAAGAAAGACACACATCTTTCAAATATTAAGAGCTTAATTGATTAAGCTGCCAAGCTAGAGATTCATATTTAAGTCATGGAATCCACACGAGACAGATGGAATAAAGGGCTTGAAGCAATTTTGGTTACTCATCAAACATTTTTTGATAAGTACAAGATGGCCCCAACACACCCCAAGCCATAAATGACAAAAATAAGGGGGAAATATACTAAGATATATATCAAAGGGGAAATAAATGAATAAATGTCTAGAAATACCAAGGGGGGATATTCTATAGTAGAGATTTCATTTTTGTAGACCAAATTATAGTCTCAGGGGGAGTAATATTTTTGCACAAAAATCTATGTCATGATAAAGTGTTTTTGCCACTAATGTCAAAGGGGGATATTGTTAATCTCTAAGCCTAAGTTTCTTATGGTTAGAGTTTTAGGTGACTCTACAACACCCTCAAGATCAAATGAAAGACCAAGATAACTTCCACAAGAGATTGACAAGACAATTGCATGAAGATGCAAGAATTCTATTATTGCTAATGAACTTGATTGACATCCAATGGATTGATTTGAAATGTACATAATAGGCCTCCTTATATAGGAGAGGTAATAAGAGATAATGACAAGGAGAAGATAAGCTATTACCCACATAAGGTGGAATCACATGTCCACCAAAGGTGGACCATTCTCCATTATACAATGAAGTATGTGCAATGATGAGGATGATAAATGTGATAAGTGCAGTAAAAGTGGAATGAGATAACAACTATGACCATCGAGAGTCGAATTCTCCTATACCATGTGTTTAATTAAGGTGTAAACTCCTAAGTGTCTCAATTACAAATTACTATGAAATGCATTATCCTAAGTAAGCTTAAGTAAGTGTAATCAGTGAATATTTAATTACACCAACACTTATTAGTGTCTAACACTTAGTCATTTCCAAGATAGTACTAGATGGTCATCACTATGACCAAGTCATCCAAAGAAGGCCAAACTATGAAAGGACTTATTTATTTATCAATATATGCTGAGAAAGTCAAAGGTTCCCAAGCACCCTAGTTGAGACGTGATGCAAAGCCTCACCTTGGAAAACTGAGGAGGAAATTAATCACTCAACTAAGTTTGCACCAAGGGGTTCATACACCTTCAGGATCAATTTTTAACTCCCTTAGATTGTTAACTAACTGACTTTCTTAATAGTAGTTAATAGACTAACATGCGACACAAACTTCTTTGACTTCCTATAGCAATATTAGATTTTCTACACCAACTTAATATAAAATGACTAGACTATTTCCCATTGCATTTAAAATACATGGGAAAATTTGATCACCTTCAAATGTAGAACTGAATGCCAAAAAAAGTACAAACTAGCTACCCAATGACATTGAACTAGTGTTCGGATCTATACCACCTTTTCTACATGTGAGATTTTAAGACCCAAGCATAATACTGACCACCAACCATGAAATACTCAAATATTTATAACTTCTACAAATTCCATATACAAGCCAACTCTTCCTTTATCACATATCAACTATGTGATTTTTAATGTATTGGTGAATACATAAGGATATTCACCAAATTCAATAGCTTTCTTCTATGCGGGTACAAGAAAGGATAATTGAAATAGTAAAACAAAAGAAAACAAAAATAATATGATACATCACTCCTCTATGATCCCAAAAATAGACTACAGAGAGTTTAAAAAACTCCCATTTATAAATGCGACCCTCAAAACAAGAAATGATTACATTCAAATATTTAGAAAATCGAGTTCGCTATAATAAACTTCAAAATTTTAAACTTAATTTAGATTCAAAACAAATTGTTACGTTGCTATTCTAAAAAAAAGGCATCAATATGATCTTAGAATTTTGAATATTGATTTAGAAAAGGAAATAAGGAAAAAAAAAACATTCAAATCATAGATTTCACAAAATCAGAAACCAAAACTCAAAACTTTTTATTCCTTCTATTGTATATAACCCTCTTTTCTTTTTACACCATTTTCCTTTTCAATACTTTCTCATTTATGAGATTGGTTGATGAAACATCAGCCCAAAAGCAAGAAAAGAAAACTATTTTTGAATCATGATGAATTAGACATTAGAATCTACCACCAACTTCATGTAGTCATCAATTACATAGCTGGCCTAATTATTAAACACACACAAAACACACTTAAAGAAAACTAACTCAACATAAAACTGAAAACAACTTTTTCCTAAGTGGCTATACTTGGAGAGTTTATTGAATCACTACTCCATTTATGCCACCACATCATAGGAATTTATTACAAACATTAACATAAAACAAACTTAAAATATGTGATTAACTTTCTTCAGAGTTTTTGCACTTCGTGTAGCATCTTTAACCCTATTAGTTCCTATAGCATAATTTGTCTATTTTGCTCCTACAACATACTCCCCTGTAGAATGAATCTCAAGTCCACTTGAGATGAGATGTTGTAGTGATGAACCATGCTTGTTTATTTGTTTCTCATCCATCCAAATAGCTTCTATTTGAGGTTTGTTCTTCCATTTGACTAAATACTGAGTGTATTGTCTCCTACGAGTCTTCTTTATCTTTGTGTTGAGTATCTTCTCCAATTGAGGTGTTGCTGGTTTGGTTATTTGCCACAAATTTGTTGTTATTGAATCTTCATGTGCCATTTGTGTTTTTGAAACTTTTTATGGTGTGAGATCACAAACATTAAATATTCATGAAATTCCAATTTCTAGAGGTAACTGAATCTTGTATGCACCGTGTCCATACTTTTCCAATATTTGACAAGGACTAACCTTCTTAGGTAATAATTTAGTATGCTTGGTTTGAGGTAGTCTTTCTTTCTTGAAATATGCCCATACTAAATCACCAACCTTGAACTATATTTCTGTTCTTTTCTGATTAGCAAATTCTTTATATTTTTGATTTGAATTCTATAGTTGCAACTTGACTTGTTCTTGGACCTCTTTAATAGCTTCAACAAATTCTTCACCATGGGAACTACTAGGAAAACTGTTTGCAAGTTCTCTAAGCTCAAGAATTCCTCTTAGGTTTGTACCATACACAATCTGAAATGGATATTTTCCTATACTTCTATTCACCGTGTCATTGTATCAAAATTCAACTTGAGCAAGTATAGGATCCCATTTTTGTCCATGCTATTTTGTAAGGCATCTTAACAAATTTTTAACAAATTCTGTTTGACCATAGGTTTGTGGGTGATATGCAAATGAGAAAGATAAGTTTGTGTCAAGTTTCTTCCAAAGGGTCCTCCAAAAATGAGCTACAAATCTACCATCTCTATCTGATAGAATATTCAATTATAATCCATGAATTTGAACTATCTCCTTGAAGAAAAAATTTTCTATGTATGAAGCATCTTTAGTAGATTTGCATGGTAGGAAATGTACCATTTTACTAAACCTATCTACAACAAAAACATTATCATATCCCTTTTGAGTTCTTGGTAATCCCATGACAAAATCCATACTGATGCTTTCCAATGGTCTTGAAGGAATTGGCAAGGGCTGATATAATCCTGAATTAGTACTTTTTCCTTTTCTTTTCTGACAAATGGTGCGTTCTTCCACAAATTTTGTCACATATTTATGTATTTTTGGCCAAAAGTAATGTCTACGAGCTAGCTCTAAGGTCTTGTCTAGTCCAAAATGACTAGATAATGCTCCATTGTGTTTCTCTTGTATGATGTTATCTCTCATTGAGGATTTTGGTATGCGAAGTTGTCCTCCTTTGAATAGTAATCCTTCTTGAATCAAAAAATTAGCATACTCATGATTGTATCTATCATCCAAATTAGTAAATGCTTGATAAATCTCTTTAAAATCAACATCATCAGCATAAATATCTTTCAGATTTGAAACTCCTATAGTTTCAAACTAAAGTTGGGATGTAGTCAAAGTTCTTCTACTTAAAGCATTAGCAACTTTATTTGCAACTCCCTTTTTATGCTTTATAGAAATAGTAAATGATTGCAATGTCTCCACCCATTTCATATGTCTATGATTTAACTTCTCTTGACTATTTATGAAACTAAGGGCCTGGTTATTTGTGTATATAATGAATTATTTGGCAACAAATAGTGTCTCCACTTCTTTATGGATTGGACAAGGGCATAGATTTCCAAATCATAAGAGGAATATTTCTGTTTAGCTTCATTGAGTTTCTCACTAAAGAAGGCTATCCATGTACCCTCTTGACTAAGTACACCTCCCATTTCTATGTTTCTTGCATCACATTCTATTTGGAAAACTTTACTAAAATTAGGAAATGCAAGGACCAATTGTTGAGCTAATTCCTTCTTAAGAAGTTCAAAGGCTTCACTAGTTTTTTCTGTCCAAACAAATTTATATTTCTATCCTCCTTTTATAGTATTCAGAATTGGTGCAAAAATCAAGCTGAAATTTGTAATAAACTTTATGTAGAAAGTGGATAAACCATGAAAACTTCTAACTTTTGCAATAGTCTTACGAATTGGCCATGACAGAATTGCACTTACCTTATCTTGATCAATCTTGAGTGTTCCTTTTGAGATTACAAATCCAAGGTATGTCAAATCTTCTTGCATAAAATTGTATTTCTCCAAATTAATCATCAACTTTTCTTCTTGTAGCCACCTTTGAGCACCAATCCTTTTGTGACCATGTAATAGTCTAAGAACCCTCCAAAGAAACTACCAAGCCTCCTCCCATGAACTCCAAAGTGGCTACTGAGAAAACTTAAGATGCTCTTGCATTATATTTAGTCTCCTCCTCTTTACACCTACCACTGTCCTCTCTATTCTACCTCTTTTGGGTACTGATCGGGAGAATTCTTCTATCAGGGCTTGAGGTGGTGGAACTCCTTCCTATACTAGTTGAATCTATTCTTTCTAAAGTTGAGCTTGTTCTAACTCAAGTTGGGCTTCTCCTTCTATAATAGTTGGCTCTACTTGAGCCTCTATCTTTTTCTCTCTTACTTGAGGGTCTCCCTTTCTCTTCTTGCCCTTATCATTTTGTGCCTCAAAGTACTCAACCTTCCACTCATGTTGGCGTACAATTTCTAGCCTCACTAGTGATTTAGTGAGGTAGGTAAATATAGTGACTTTTTCTCCTTTACCTCTCTTAGGTTGAGATTTGGCTTGAAGAGGTAGGGCTTGAGGATCTAAATCCATCTAGGAAGGCTTCCTAATCCATTCTCTTATTAGTTTAACTGCATGTTTGGATTGATGATTAATGTCATCATTTTATTCCTATCTAATCTCTACATTCATTATGGGCCTCTCATAAATATTATCCCTATTGTACAAGGGGTCTAGTATTTTAGGGACATCCTTGTCTCATGATTTGAGAGGTAGCTCCATGTTAAGTATGTTCTCAGCAAGCTATAGACTCATCCTATAATAATCCTAAATACAAACATCATAGTCATCTATCACACTCATTCAATGATCCTCAAGTGTTTCTTCAGGCAAAAACTTCTTACCCACCAAGTGATGTACCATGAAAATGTTATCATAATATGCTTGGCAATCCTCTAGAGGATACTGATCCCACTCTGAATCAAATGTAGCAATATCCTACTTCTACTTTACCTTAAAGGCCCCAATAGTGATTGGCTACACCTAAGTCTTCTTATGTTTCTTCCTTACCTTGTCATACAAAGAGGCTAGTTGCCTTACTGTCTATAACAATATAAGTCTATCTAACAAATATTGTAGGAGATTCTTTGGATACTAGAGGGTACCAACTACCTAGAGATAGGTGAATATCTCTAACTAGTTATAATACACACCAAATTGTGTTATCTATGTGATAGCTTCCACTAATATTCTCTTAGCATAATGTCCCTTACTAAACTTGGTGATGGAAAATATGAAACTATCATTGACTGCTCTATACTCAACACTTTATAGTGGGAGCTTCTTCTTC
This sequence comes from Cupressus sempervirens, assembly GCA_028749045.1. NCBI lineage: Eukaryota > Viridiplantae > Streptophyta > Pinopsida > Cupressales > Cupressaceae > Cupressus > Cupressus sempervirens. The sequence continues at coordinate 45,942,216 of CM053793.1, read as the reverse complement.
ATCAATTGTGGGTACACAACATAAGGCCAAGAATTTGTATCTTGCATTCTCCCTTTTCTGTATAATGCTAGATAATCTATAGTTCTTATTGCCAACATATATACCATATAGGATGTCATGTAGAAGCGAGGGTCATTCTTCACTGAAATCAATTGCTCATCTAGATTATCACTAAGAATTGTGGCTCAGTTAATAAGTATTTTGCCTATTTTGATGGTTTCAATGAAATCTACCATCCATGTTTCAAGATGACTTATTGTAGGAAGGCCCATGGCTCTACTGAGGAGAACTATCGAGTACCCAATATCATTTATCATGTATGCATGTATCATATTAACCTTTCCAACTCTTCTTCCCAAGGGTGTCCAGTCAATTAGTTACTTTTCTTTTACCAATTCTTTAGTCTCTGTTTCATTCTCCCTATACCATCTGTCTGCATCCTCATAAGTGATCTAAAGGTATTGATATTCTCATGGAAGATGGAAGAACCTTTCAATGTTTTGAGGTCTTAGATCCAAGGCTATCTCTTTGGTTACACTCTTGACCATTTTCTCCTCTGGTATGTAGTGATACACTAAGGTCATGATCAATTTAGATGATTGAATTGACATTGGGTGAGAAGAAACATTCACCAAAATACTTTGGATTAGAGATAACACCATGGATGACATCACTTTGGGTTTTTTGCATAGGGTTAGATAGACGTTCCAGTCAATGTGCCCTAATTTGATGTCTTAGATCTCTGAATTTTTTTCTTGGAATTGAGACTTCTTTGGTGATTCTTGATATTTGAAAGTGACAAACTTTGGTGCTATCTTTGCTTTCATTGAGGATGAGGATGACACCATAGTATTTGCAAAAAAGGGAGAAATGTCAGTACTATTGATGTCATAAAACTATGACGACCCTTAGACAAGACTCAAACTAACAAGAAACTACCCAAAACAGGTTAAAACGGACTACATTTCCCTATTTGCGTAAAATATGCACATGCTCACCTTGTGCACATGGCACACCTATGTTGGTGCATAAGGTGCACATGTGCACTATTGGTTATTTAATATAACCTTCTAAAAACAAAGTGCACACCTGTACATGTGTGCAACTACACACATGCAATTGCAAAGAGCCTTAAAAAGGAGGGGCTTGGTTCTTTTGTGCATATGCACACATATTGAGTGTGCACACATGAACACACATCCTCAAGACTTGGGTCTTTTACCTTTTTATAGGTAGAGGATTGGGTGAAGACTTGTAGAGTCTCAAAGATGTGGAGCTTGAAGACATGCAAAGGTGTGACAAAGAGAAGCCAAAGAGATCAAAAGTGAAGAAGAAGATGGGGCAAGGGGGTTTATATAGGTCTCACAATCAAGTGCATACTTCTAAAGGTGTAAAAATTTGAGGGTGCACACATGTGCAAGTGTACATCCTCATATGGAGGGGAGTGTGCACGTGCACAATCAGTGCACATGCACATGTGTACACTTTTGCACTTTGAAACTCAAAAAATGAATTTTAGCCTCTCATTACTTCTTGATACTACCTGATCATGGACTAGGGGATGACCTAGACCTAGAGGAGGGTCCTAAATGACCAAAGCACCTGACTAGGTTATCTAAGAGGATTCTAAATTTAGGGAGTCCTCATTTTATAACTTAAAATAGGATGTCTGTTGTGAGCTCACAATAGTACTTAGAGAAGAGAAAAGAACACACGAAAAAAGGAAACCTAAATATGTTTAAAGAAATCATCCTATGGAATAGATAATTAAAAGAACAAGTAAAGGAGTAATGAAAAGGAACAAGGTAAATGAAGAAATATGTTTGGTTTCACAAGTTGAACCTAAGACAACAAATGAGACATGTAAAGATGATTATTAGATGAAGGTTATGAGAGATAAACTTGATCAGATAGAAATGAAATAGACTTGGTAATTGGTCCCTAGATCTAATGATAAGAATGTTATTAGCACTAAATGGACATTCAAGAACAAGATGATTGAACAAGATTAAGTAGTAAGAAAAAAAGAAAGGTTGTAAAGGTTAAACACAACAAGATGGAATTGATTTTGGATACATATTTTCTCTTGTTGTAAGAGTTGATGTAGTAACAATAGTTTTCACTTATGCATCTAATAAAAACTTCAAGGTATAAAAAATGAATTTAAGTCAACATTTTTGAATTGAGAACTTGAAGAAGAGGTCTGCATTGAAAAACCTTATGATTTCCCCCTTACTAAAGAAAAAGGCATGGTTTGTAGACTAAAGAAGGCATTATATGGATTGAAACTAGCTCCTAGAGCATGGTATAAGAGATTGGATAAAAACTTAAGAAGATTGGGATTCAATAAAGGTAATAAAAATAGTAACATATATTTAAGGATGAATTTAGATGGTTTATTGATCATTGTAGAATTTATTTGTGGATGATATTATCTTTGAAGGTAATGGTAGAGCTAGTGAGAATTTTACTAAAGAAATGAAGAATGAATTTTAGATGAGTATATTGGAAGATTGGTTGGAAGCTTGAATGCTGATGATATGTTACATTCATGACTGAGTTTGTCATTGATGTCAACATAGCATGTTTGATGTCTTCTGTGGTAACTGATAGAAAAACATCAAAAAGATCAAGTTGGTACAGATGGCTAGTTGAGCATTATAACCACTTGAGGTTATGGGAGATACTTTTGAGTATCTAGTATATGCAATTAATGTCAAAAGCATTAAGGAAAAACCTAGAATAAGTTATGTAAGTTTTGGTGATGTTTGTTTTGAAATAGAGTTTGTAGAGGCATGTTTTGGTAAACTTGTTATATCTCTTAGTAGAGTTGATATCTTGAGGATTGAGGTTGAGGACATGAAGAAGACATGTTAAGGATGATTTGGCTAAGCTCACTCATCATAATATTGCATTTACGAAAAGTTATTCAAGTTGTAAGGAAAAAGTTTAAGGTTATCGCTAAGTGTAACTTGTTCTTAATGTGGTCCTATAATAATTAATTGAGAAGCACTAACATCCAACTCAAGGAATTTTTTTATGGACTCAGTATAAAGGAAGGAAATTTTCCTTTATCATGGTATGGATAAGATGTGAAGATATGATTGAATGATTGATGATAAGTAGCAGAGAGTGCAAAATGTGAAGTTAAGAAGAGCAATGCAAAAGTGAAGGAAACTTCATTGTCAATGTTTTACTATGTTATCTAAGGTTTGCCATTTGGATATGAGGTTCATGACCTAGTCTACAAGGTCTGATAGGGATTGGTCCAGTTGATAGGTTAGAGGAAAGAAGAAGATAATAGTAAATTACTTGTTTGAGTAGTGAGCTCTTCTTGTAGTTGAAATTGCATGTTTGGGTAGTGGACTCTTCTTGCATACAATATACCACAACTCCAAATAGGATTGGCATAACTTCTAATAGGGTTGGAATCTCCTAATAGGGATTCAAAGTCTCCTAATAGGGACTCATTGCACTAAATTTTGTAATAGACTCCTAACAAGATCCATCCTCTAACAAGGAATATTTATATTAGTACATCATCTTGTGGGCATCATTCCCACCAAGGTTTACCCTCTAATCAAGGGTTTTCCTAGTCAAAATATCTAGTGTAATTGTCTATGAGAATTTTACTATGGTTTCTATTTACTTTGGTTGAATGGCTAAGTTTTTTTAAGGAAGAAAAATGTTTTAATTATTGGATAACTGATTCACCCCCCTAGTTATCTTGGTGGACTATTGTTTCTAACAGTTGGTATCAGAACATCAAGTCCTTGAAGAAAAAGTTTAACAACTTTGAGAGATCCATGGTGAAGACATTCAGGAAAGATAGTCCAAAGTTTGATGGAGCAAATTATGACTATTGGAAAAAAAAGATGAAGACACATTTGTTGTGCATGGGTCTGGGATATTGGATCTTGACAAAATCAGTGAAGAGAATCATTGAAGAAAAAGATTTGGAAATTTGCACTGAGGTTGAAAGAGATCTTTTCATGTGTTCCATGAGAGCTAGAGAAGCACCATTAACTATACTTCCTGAGATTGAATACAATAAGGTAAAATCACTTACTACTTCACATCTAATTTGGAAAGCTTCATAAAATAGTTTCAAAGGTGATGCACATTCTAAGAAGTTGAGGCTACAACGTTAGATTTTGGCATTTCAAGATGCTAAAATGATGGAAGATGAATCCATAAGAACATATGTAGGAAAGATATTAGAAATTACTACAGGTATTAAAGCTCAAGGAGGAACCAAAGAAGATGATGAGGTTATATGGAAGATATTAAAGACTCTAACACCACCATTCATGTTAGCAGTTTAGATGATACAATTGTTGATATCATGTACCAAAGATTTCAGAAAGGAGAAATTTCTTGGAAGACTTGAAGTAGTTGAGAATGACCTTAGAAAGTCTAGAGAATTAACCAGAATAGAAACAACTTTCAGTGCCTTGAATACTCGACCTAACTTATCAAGAAGTAAAAGTGCTAAAGGAGATTTTTCTAGAAGAAACAGATCTGAGGAAGACAAAAAAATTGATGAATTAGTGGCCCTTTTGGTAAGAAGAGAAAAAGGAGGTAAGAAAATCTTTAAATGTTGGACTTGTGATGAATATGGTCATTATGCATCTAAATGTTCTAAAAGGGAGAAAAAGTAGAAGGGAAATCATATGCCTAGAAAAGATAGAGATTGTTTGTATGCAAATGAAGATAATGATCATGATGAATAAGCATTAAGTGCTAGTGATGATGACATTGGATTTGTGACAATTAAAGAAGAAAGTCTAGAAAAGGTAGCTTTGGTATCATAGGTTGAGAAGAAATCTAATTGGATAATTGACAGTGGTTTTTCACATCATATGACTGGTGATATTAACAAGTTTGTTAACTTCAAAAGTCAAGATGGAGGAATTGTCAGAGTTGGAAACAATGTAACATGCCAAGTAAAAGGTATTGGATCTATAACTCTTTATGTTAAAAATAATATTAAGGATGTATACTTTTTTGATGGTTTGAAGCACAATATTTTGAGCGTTGGACAACTAGTAGACAAAGGGTATCAATTGCAGTTCACAAAAAACACATGCATGATCAAAGATAAAGATGGAAAGGTAATCAGAACAAGAACCAAATCTAGAGGTAATGTATTTAGTTGAATTCTACTAAAATGACATGTTTGTTTGCAAAGGTAGATGACAGTTGGTTATGGCATAAGAGATTATGTCATATAAACTTTGATAGTATTGTGAGGACTAATATAATGTTTGGTATTAGAGATTTTCCAAAGATTGTAAAGCCTACTAACACAATTTGCAAGGAGTGTGTTTTGGCAAAGCATAATAGAACTTCTTTTCCTAGCAAGAAGTTTACTACTATAGTGAAGATGGAGATTGCACACATAGATCTTAGTGATCCTAAAAAGAGTAAAGGATTCTATGGTGAAAGGTATTTAATGATTTTAGTTGATGATTTTTCTAGAATGATGTGGGTTGCATTTCTTAAATAGAAATCTAAGGTATTTGACAAGTTCAAGATATTCAAGAATACAATTGAGAATGAATCTGGTGTAAAGATTAAATGTTTGAGATTAGATAGAGGAGGATATTTTACTTCAAATGAGTTTAACATGTTTTGTGAGGAAAATGGAAGTAAAAGACAACTATCAACTCTAAGAACCCCTAAACAAAATGGAATTATAGAGAGAAGGAAAAAGTCTATTACAGAAGTTGCAAGAGCTATGTTAGAAGAGAATGATGTATCCAAGACATTTTGGAGAGAAGCTATGAATACAATAGTCTACACTATGAATAGAGTACAAGTCAAGAAAGACACAAACAAGACACCTTATGAATTGTGGTTTGGTCACTCACCTACAGTTAAGTATTTCAGAATATTTGGAAGTAAGTGTTACATAAAGAGAGATGATGACATTGGTAAGTTTGATACTAGAAGTGATGAATGTATGTTTCTTGGTTATTCATTGAAAATCAAGGCTTATAGATGTTATAATCAGAGAACTAAGACTATTATGGAGAGTGTAAATGTGAGAATTGATGAGAAATTTAGAATACAAGAGAGAATAGTTGATTACAATTCAAATGATGATGTTGTTACTAAGCAAAAGAATGATGAGGTATTTCTTGAGACTAATAATGATTTGTAGAATGAAGAAGAGCAAAGGCAGGAACAAATCTCAAAACTTTCAATAGAGCTAAGATTTGAGATAACAACTCCTACTTTAGGAAGGAACATGATAAAGAATCACTCATCCAAATAGATCATCAAAAGCAAAGACAAAGGTGTGATGAAAAGAAGCAAAGTTAATGAAGAATTATGCTTGATATATCAAGCTAAGCCTAAGAATGTAGATGAAGCGTGTAAAGATTACTACTGGAAGCAAGCTATGAAAGAAGAATTGGATCAGATAGAAAATAATGAGACATGAGAATTGGTCCTCAGACTAGTAAACAAGATTGTGGTAGGAACTAAATGGATATTTAGGAACAAGATGAATGAGCAAGGAGAAGTTGTAAGAAACAAAACAAGATTGGTATGTAAAGGTTACTCATAACAAGAAGGAATAGATTATGAGGATACTTATGCTCTAGTGGCTAGAATAGAAGCAATAAGATTATTGTTAGCCTATACAACATAGAATAAATTCAAAGTATTTCAAATGGATGTCAAGTCAACATTTTTGAATGGAGAACTTGAAGAAGAGGTATATATTAAGCAGCTCGAAGGATGTCCTTTGATAGATGACAAGGACATAGTATACAACTGAGGAAAGCATTGTATGGATTAAAGCAAGCACCCAAAACCTGGTATGTGAGATTGGATAAACATTTGACAAAGTTTGGATATAGCAAAGGTATGGAAGATAGTAATTTGTATTGGAAAGAAATTGATGATAGTTTGATGATTTTGGTAATATTTGTTGATGACATTATATTTAGAGGAAATGATGAAGAAAGTAAGAAAAAGTTTGTAGAAGAGATGAAGAAAGAATTTGAAATGAGTATGATAGGAGAGATGAAATATTTCCTAGGATTGTAGATAGTACATAATAAAGAAGGAATCTTTATTTCTTAGATTGCGTACTTAAAGGATTTACTGAAAAGGTTTGGTTTGGAAACATGTAAACCCATTGGAACACCTATGGTAACTAGACACAAGTTATCTACGAAGGATGAGTCACCTGCTATTAAGCAAAAGAAGTACACATCTATGATCAGAGGATTACAATATCTGACTCACACAAGGCTAGATATAGCAAATGCAGTTGGAATTGTTGTGAGATTCTAGGATGATCCTAGAGAAGCACATTATGCAACAATGAAAAGGATCTGAAGGGAACATTTGAGTTTGGATTGTGGTATGATAGATATAATGATTTTACTCTAAGTGTTTATATTGATGTAGATTTGGTAGGCAGTATGGATGATAGAAAGAGCACTAGTGGAGAAGCTTTCTTTCTTGGAGGAGGATTGGTTTCTTAGTTAAGCAAGAAGCAGGATTATACATCTCAAAGTACAACAAAAGAAAAGTATGTTGTAGCAGCAAATAATTGTAATCAAGTTATTTGGATGAAATAGATGCTGAAGGATATAAGGATAGAAATCAGTGAACATGTTGTTATAAATTGTGACAACACAAGCACAGTAAATATGTCTAAGAATCCAATATTGCATTCAAGGACTAAGAAAATTTCTATTAAGTATCATATATTGAGAGAAAAAGTTGTAGAAAAGGAAATCAAATTGAACTATGTGAGCACTAAAGAGTAGTTTGCAGATATATTCACCAAGCCTCTTCCCAAAGAGACTTTTGAGTATTTGTGAGGTATGCTTGGGGTTATGCCCCTTCCTTCATTAGAGTAGAAGATGAAAGAGTGCACCAGTCTAGGGTAACACAACACCATTGTTTTTATAGACTAGATGCTGATGCCTCCTATATGGGGGAATATCTGTGATGGACAGAGTCATTTAGGACTCTTTTTGATGTTGTTTTGATTGGTGTCTTTTGACACTCAAGCTGAGTAAGTATTAGTTGTTGCAAAGATGTTGGTTGCAGAAACCTTTTGACATTGATGTCAATGGGGGAGAAGTGTGGCATGAAAAATACTACACTAAAAGAGAGAAGTTTGGTAGTATGTAGAATAATAGTTTGGTATAGAGCACATTGAGGTATATTAATGGGGGAGTACGATTGATGAAGAGGATTTGAAGACTGACAATCTTTTGTTGGTATTCTTGGAACTATATGTTTTTCATCTATGTTTCCATCAATGCCAAAGAGGGAGATTGTTGGAAGATTGGTTGGAAGAATGAATGCTGATGATAAGTTACATTCATGACTAAGTTTTTCATTGATGTCAACATAGCATGTTTGATGTTTTCTGTGATATTTGACAAAAGAATTGTGGAAAGATCAAGTTGATATGGACGACTAGTTGAGCATTATAACCACCTAAGGTTATGGGAGATACTTCTAAGTATCTAGTATATGTAGTTAATGTTAGAAGCAAAAAGGACAAGCCTATAAGAAGTCATTTAAGTTTTGGTGATGTCTATTCTGAGATAGATTTTACAGAGGCATGTTTTGGTAAACTTGTTATATTTCTTAGCAGAGTTGATATCTTGAGGATCTAGGTTGAGGACATAAAGAAGACATGTTGAGGATGATGTGGCTAATCTCACTCATCATAATATTGCATGTACAAAAAGTTATTCAAGTTGCAAGGTAGAAGTTTATGGTTATCGCTAAGTGTAACATGTTCTTAATGTGGTCCTATAATTATTAATTGAGAAGGACTAATAGCTAACTCAAGGAATTGTTTTATGGACTCATTATAAAGGAAGGAAATTTTCCTTTATCATGCTATGGGTAAGATGTGAAGATATGATTGAATGATCACTGATAAGTAGTAGAGAGTGCAAAATACAAAGTTGAGCAAAGCAGTGCAAAAGTGAAGGAAACTTCATTACTGAGGTTTTGTTGTGTGATCCGAGGTTTGGTATTTGGATCCAAGGTTCGTGACCTATGATAGCACCTTTTTTTCACTAAGCGTAATTTTCAAATTTTATGGTAAAATACTAAAAATGTTGTGATTATTAGGGTTGCATATTTTTTTTTTCATCTATAGAGGAAACCCTAGCATGTTTTTCCCTAATCTATTTATTTTTATTTTTATCCCAAATGTGAGTTGTGGTGTGCTAAAGTTTTAATTTTATCCCACATTTCAAAAAATCTTCATAAAATCATACTCTAGGTCCTAACCCTAGGTTTTGAAGCTAAGCAGGATTTCATTTGTCTTTTACGTCATTTTCTATGATGTTATGATTGAAAGGTTAGCAGAGTATCACAAGGAAGAGTTTTCAATGTCTTGATCTTAAGATAAGTTTTGTGTCATAGTATCATGGATGATAAAGTTAGTCTTCCCAATCTTACAATTTCCTTTGTATCATATGATTGCATGGTAGTTTGAATGGTTTGCATTTTGTCCTCTATGAAATTACAAGGGAGATGATTGTGGCATCAAGGACAATAAAAGAAGGTGTTACAATGTTACGAAGTAGCGAGCATCTTAAAATCATGAAGGAAATATTTGGCGACTGCAATGTTATGAGACACTTACGATTGTAAGATCGTAAGGTGATAAAAGACAAGAAAAAGTGATAGTGCATTGTCAAACAGGTGTTCAGTTCTATTGGCTAGATTATGATATGAATACTAGATGTATGCTTAGCTAGATCAGTGGGACTAGAAAAGATTTTTATATTAAGTTTGAATGGCAATTGGTGATATCTAATCATACAATATATTGTTCATCATAATATCTTAGGGCAATGAATGATGTATTCTAATTTTACGAGTAAGTTGTGATCATAAGATCGCAAATGAAAATGCAAAGCCCACAATGCTATGATAGAGAAGGTTGAGTGTTTCTCATAGTATCAAAAAGTTTTAAAAGGTAACCAAAGATGTTATGAAGTAACAAAAATGACCACGATCATAAGATCATAGGATGAAATAGGTAAAAAAAGGATGCTATGCAATCTTAAGATAAGTTGTTTGCCGAGAGATCGTAGAAGAAGAAAAAATTAGCATTGATGCCACGATAACTAAGGAGTCGTAAGATCATAAAGGGTTTTTCCATGGTTTCTAACTGGTCAACAAGGGTTTTTCAAAGGGTTTCATAACATTGGGAAACTATTTCTTTAGCTATAAGATAATACAAGGAGTCTTTTCATCAGTCATGATTGTAGGATCGTAGGCCCTATTTTGACATAAAAAGTGTTAAGTCACTTTTTTGAGCTAGAAATGACAATGAACTTCTCAACCAATAAGTTTTAAGCATAGTACAAAAAGGTGCATTGCTGGATAGCAATAGCGATGCTCTCCTGAGTTGACATAATAAGTTGATATTATGTTTTAAGCATGCTGAAAATCAATGCAAAGTGAACATTGATTTGCATACATTAAGTTGTAAAGATTTTCCTACTTTACAATTATAGTTTTCCATTTGAAAAGAAAGATAATTTGATCAGTTTTAGAGCTTTTAGCGCAATACAAATTGTTATTTTAGAGCTTTGAGAATAGTTTCCATACCCTATTTGCAAGCATATTGTCAAGATGTTTGATAAGGAGGTGGAATAAATTCAAGCATCAGACATGGAAGTTGCAGAAACTTCAACTTCTAAAGGAGGGAAAATAAGATAGAAGAAACCAAATAGGTTTGTAGAAGAATGGATAAAGCTTTTCCCTAGTTCTTCTAATGCCAACACTACAAATGATCACACCTTTATTGATCCATATTCTCTTTGCAAAGGTGTTGCGTACCCTAGTGTTAGTAGTTCAGAGTTTTTCAAGTACTTTATTATAACAGGGAGAAAAATTCCTATGTGTAACCCATGGAAGAAGAATTTAGCCAAGTTGATATTTCCAAAAGTTTTTGTAGATGTAGACTTGATGAAGGCCTTATTTTGTTGCTACAATTTGGCCACTAAATCCTTTCATAGGAAAGATGGAACCATCCTCTGAACACTTGACCACGAATCATTCATTGAGGCTTTTGGACTAGATGGAGCTATGGACTAGCCTATTGATTTGAAGGATTTGTAGAGGAAATTTGATGCAAATACCAAGGCCTATACTAAGAAATCTATGATACAATATATTCCCATGGATTTGAAAAATGTGGGTGATTACCCTAAAAAGGTAGAAAAGATGATGCCATTGGACAAGTTTAAAAATTATTTTGTGAAGACAATATATGGTGTCCATAAGGTGGTTGGCAAGGATGGAATTGATGTAGTATATGGAGTTAAATTCATAATTTCTAGAGATGTGCAAGACTCCTATCATGGTGGGGAGTATGACTATGTGAATTACATTCTAGAGGTGATGAAAGAAAATATTGCTAAGGCTTAGACTAGAGAGCTAAAGGATTTCAAGTTCGATCATTATTCACTATTGATGCACCTAATCCTCTACAATAATGTAGGGTATATATGTTCTAATTTTATTGACCTTACTTATGATGCAAATGGAGACCTACTAGTTCATTTGTGGACATGGATATGGGATAACAATTATCATTTTTCTGATTCTGTTTCATTCTTTAATAATTTTAGTATTGTAATAATGAGAATGTTAGATCCAAGTTACTTTAGGGCACCTAAGATATTAAAAGGCCTTTTGAGACCAGCCTTGCTTCCCGAGGGGAAAATATTAGACCATAACTGGGGGACATTTTCTTATTCCCAACCTTTTCTTTAATGAGAGTTTATGGTTGTCTTTAGCCAACCCATATATTACCAAAGTTTATCCCTCCTAGATTGGGTAGAATTAAATTCATATGGTAATTATTTATGGTTAATAGGGAGTATCTGGGACCCAAAGTGCATAAGGGAACTTTCTTGTGTAGGTGTTTTAGGTTTGGGGATTTTACAATTGGAAAAGAAGCCTTGGATCAGATCCATTCTTATCTCCATCATTACAATTTGTCAACTGGCCCCTATAGAATGTATGCCCCTTGACAACTGGATGAGGGTCACCCTCAAGGAGATGAGAAATTATGCATTACCTAGCACCGTGGAATTACCCCATGAGGATGTTATTCCAAACATAGTTGGAGAGGATGAGGCAGCTGATAGGCTAACAAAGCTAGATGATATCTTGAGGGTGGAGAGAGAGATGAAAAGAGAAGATCCCCAATTTATGGGATTTACATGGATATTCCCTATCCTCAGAGGATTAGGAAGATGGTAACTTACCATGTTGAGATCATGGCTAAGATGCTAGAAGGACCAATGGGAGATGAAGATAGGGTTTGCCTTGACAACCCTAAACTTGATGTGACCCTAGAAATAGAAGAAGATAATATCCCTAAAGCATCATGGGTCACAAAGGGAAATAAAAGACAAAAGATTGTCCATATCCCTGCTAAGGTGAAATAGAGGACATTGTAGATCTTACCTAGGAATAGTTAGTATTTTGTTGACTTAAGATAAAATTACCACCAAGATAGGATAAATGTAGTTGAGAACACACTCACTAACATGGAATTGGCAGTAGCAAGGCTGGATGATAGGATTATCCAAGCTCAATAGTTTCTAGAAGATGATGAATTCATCAAATCTACTAAATTCAAGATCTTTTTATATAAGATAAAATAGAGTGAGCTGGTACTAAAGATGAAACCAAGGGAATTAAATGAGCAAAAGTTGGAATTGGTGGAAAAGCTGCAGGCCTATGATCCAAAAAGCAAAGCTATGACCCTAGAGGAGGCCATAGATCTTGTACAAAGGAGTGACATGTTGTTGGTGCCTAGATGGGACTTGGAACAAGCTTTCATGCTTGATCAAATAAGGAGGTAGGAAAATGCCATTTCATATGAGGCATTTGGTGTAGATGGATTATAGAAAGGAACTAGTTTTAATATTGACAACAAATCTCTAGCAGTTTGGAGTATGGCTCCTTCATCCAACAAGCCAAAATTAATGGATGTACAAAGGACTGAGCAAGGTAACATGATTGTGTGGACTCTACAAGGAACCTTTGTCAAAGAGATTTCTAAAGATATGAAACATTTTTAATTTATGAATGAAGCCAAGGTCGAGGAAATGGAGACTAGACTTTCAAAATCCATACGTGATTACATAGATGTGAGAAATCTCTATGAAGATGAGCTCAAAAAAATCCATGTGTACAAGGAGAGAATTGTAGAGCTTGAGGCCAAGGTCCAAGCACTTGAAAATAAAGTTGCATCACTTAGGGAGTGACTTGTACAAGAAAAACATGTGGTTGCTATAGAACAAAGAGAAGAACATGAAGATCAACAACAGCTAGCCAGGAACATAGCTAAGGCATTGACACAGATAAAGGATTTGGGAGAAGAGGAAGCATCAAAACTTAGGAGGATGAGCATTGATGCTCAATCTATGCAGCATGGAGGTGAGATAAGGATACCTATCCTTAGAAGTATGATGAACCATAGAATTGAAATTTTTAAAAACATGTCACAACAGACTCATAATTTTTACATTGCTTTACAAGGTGCTAAGCAATTTTTCAATTAGGCACTTTCATGACTATCACCCACTTTTAATCTTTGGGGGCCATATATTCATTTCTTGGAGAGGCTAATTGTACTAATGGCTAAAAATCCAAATTTACCTACTAAAATAATCACAATGAAGGAAGGTTTGGAGATGGTCAAAGAATTGATTTGTTTTTTCATTAGGTGGTTACAAATTATACAAGGAAAGTTAAAGGTTTTATCTCAGGGAGTACAACCCTGTATACCATCAATTTTGGATGTTACTAGCATAGTGATAGACTGGCAAGAATGGTCGAATTCTTTTAATAGCATTTTAACTCAGGAGGCTATAGTATCAATTTTCGAAGATACTTCTGATATACCATATAATAAGTTAATTGATTCCCTATTTAAGGTAGAAATAGACTTGAATAAATTTATTGTTGAATCAAAAGTAGTTATGGATGCTAGGTTTCCCAAAGCCACTCAAGATTTGCAAGAGGTCAAAACTATAGAGTGGCCCACATAAAGGGAAATTTATGTTTGGGAGGTCATAGGAGAGATTAAGGCTCTGTTGACAAGAAGTAGTTGAGATATTTTTCATGAAGGACAAGTGAAGGACAAAGAGGAGTAAAATCAAAAGCATGATATAAATGTTCACTTATTGTCTCAACTACTTTTCTTTTTCTGATCTATCTTTTTGAAGAATGTTTTGCATACCTTTTTGTTCCCATCTTCCAAGTTTTTACATCCATTCTTATTTTGACATGTGTCCTCCTCTCATCTATAGCTTGTTACAATCTTATATATGGATTTCCAAGATGAAGAGTAGAGGTTAGTTTTCTATATAATTTTCTTATTGTCATGTATTATTTTGTAGTCCATCCATTTGTTCTATAATTATATGAATGAGTTCTGTTATTGCATACTTGAATATAAAAAGTAAACATTTGGTGCCCATGACTTATCTCTTAAAGAATTAGATAATTTCTTTCTATAATGGATATGATAAGAATGAAACTTAGAGCTTAATATTGAAAATTTTAATCACAAGTTGATGAAAAAGGTTCAAATTTGCTAATCTTTGACTCTATATCCCATTGGGTAAGACGCTGATCCATTTAAAAGTTCAAGGATATACTGGTAAATCACTTAATTGTAGAATAGTCGTAACAAAAAATCAATTTACCATTTCATGTATCAAGAACTAGAAGTGTTGGTCATTACTTATTTGCATCTACTTTTTGGTTGTAAGTTAGCTATTGTGCTCAAGATGTTTATCAGCAAATCATAGAAGAATATTGACCATTTTTGCTATAGGGAACAATATTTGAAGAAAAGAGTATCAAGTTAATAAGATTAATCCCTTAGGTTTGCCTGCCTAGGCTTTGTAGAGCCTAAAGTGAAGTGAGTCCAGATGACTCTATTAATGTTGGTCTAGAACTAAGATTTAGACTTGATGAATATTGGATTTAGCTCATCTTTAGGCTTGTCCCTATCTTTGTTTCTTGGTATCAGGTTTAAACACACTTGACATGTTCCTTACCAAAAAGAACTCCAACAACCTGGTCTACAAGGTCTGAGAAGGATTTTTCCAATTGATAGGATAGAGGAAAGGACAGAGGAAAGAAGAAGATAATATTAAATTACTTGTTTGGCTAGTGAGCTCTTCTTGTAGTTGAAATTGCATGTTTAGGTAGTGGGATCTTGTTACATACATTATACCACAACTCCTAACAGGGTTGCCACAACTCCTAACAGGGTTGGCACAACTCCTAACAGGGTTGGCACAACTCCTAACAGGATTTGAATCTCCTAACAGGGATTCAAAGTCTCCTAATAGGGACTCATTGTACTAAATGTTGTAATAGAAGCCTAACAAGGTCCATCCTCTAACAAGGAATATTTATATTAGTACATCATCTTGTGGGCATCATTCCCACTGGGGTTTTCCCTCTAATCAAGGGTTTCCCTAGTCAACATATCTGGTGTAATTGTCTATGAGCATTTTATTATGGTTTCTATTTACTTTGGCTGAATGGTTAAGTTTTTTTAAAGAAGATAAATGTTTTAATTATCGGAGAACTGATTCACCCCACTCCCTCCCCTCTCAGTTATCTTTGTGGACTATTTTTTCTAATAGAGTATGATTGGGGAAATGAAGTATTTCTTAGGATTGAAAATAAATTAGACTAAGGATGGAATTTTCATTTCATAGACCAAGTATCAAAAGGATTTATTAAAAAGAGTTAGATTGGAGAGATGTAAACCAATTGGTACACCCATGTTTACAAGTTGAAAATTATTAAGAATAAGTCTCCCAGTACAATACAATCAAGGTAAAAATTGATAATAGGAGGATTGCAATATCTAACTCATACAATACTAGTTATAGAAAATGCAGTGGAATTGTTGCAAGATTTCAGGCAGATCCTAAAGAAACATACTTACCAGTAGTAAAAAGAATATTCATATATTTGAAGGGTACATCAAAATATAGATTATGTGATAAAATTTCACATGATTTCACTATATGTACATGCATTAATTCATATTGGATAGATAATCTAGATGATAGGCAAATTACTAGTGGTGGTGCATTCTTCATGGGAGGAAGATTTGTTTCTTGGCTAATCGAGAAAAAAGATTACATTTCACAATCTAAAATAAAAGTAGAATATGCAACAACAACAAATAATCATAATAAGATCTTCTGGATGAAGACAACATTGAATGATATAGGTATTGAGTTTCCATAACCTATTCTTATTCATTGTGATAACACAAGTACACAAAGCATGTCAAAGAATCCAATTTTACATTCAAAGAAAAAATGCATTTCTATAAAGTATTATTTTCTCAAGAGAATTTTTTTGAAGAGGAAATTAGATTGGAGTATGCCAGTATAAAGAAAAAAATAGCAAATATTTTTACTAAATATTTGGCTACATATACATTTGAGTACCTTAGAGGTATGCTTGGGGTAATGCCCCAAGCTATTCTTGAGTAATTGATGCAAGGATTGCACTAGTCTAGTATAATTAGAACACTATTCATTTAGGACTAGATAATTGATGCTACTCTGATGGGGGAGTAGTATTGTTTTTGGGTAGAGTTATTCAATAATTCTTGTGTAATATTTTCGTACAAGGTTTGTTGGCACTTGGTATTTTCATATTGGTTTGGAAGGTGAATAATGAGAGCATTTTAGATTCTTAGATTGGTATAGTGACACCTTTATAATTGATATTTATGGGGGACATTAGTACGTAAAAAATTTATATATTAAATGGGGGAGAATAATTCCTATATAGGAACCAATAATTCATGTCAACATGGGAGTATTCTTAAAGTTACATTTAGTTGATGTTTTGAGAAAATAGTTGGGTTAATGGTTTTTCATCAATTATTGTCATCAATGCCAAAGGGGGAGATTGTTAGCATAATGTTCAATATATACCAAAGGGGCATATTGTTGAGTGTTTGGCACTTGGATTAATTTCTTATGTGTTTCATTCATGAGTTGATTTGTCATTGATGTCAATATATATGTAAGCTAGCATGTGACAAACATAGGTTTACTATGTTGTAAAGGAAGATTTGATTAGTGAGGTTTGTGTATAAATAGTTAATCTATAAAAGATTACTTTATTGACCATGGATGTGTTTAGATGATACATCTATGTTCCCTCATATTAGTTTAAATATTGGATGATTTACAATTGATTTGTTAAAGAATAGTTGCATGCCAGTATGCAGGAAACAATTTTCTAGTAATTTAGTTGTATTTGTTAAGCAAGATGCAATGAAGGAAAGAAAGCTTAGATAATTGTTGAAGTCATGTTTTTTATTCTATTTTTGTATTAGAAAATGTTGGAGATTACTATGTGGATCTCACCAGAGTGTAATGTGTGTTATGTTCACTGGTAGCCAACTCTTATGATGCGATTGATTATTGGAAGTTGTAAAGTATATTGTAGCGTGTGGAAGATAATTGTAATAAATTATTGAGGTAATATATTAGTCATTTTATATTGGGAAATCCTTCATAGGTTGACTCAATTAGTTATTACGATAAGGGTATAAATGAAAGGTTGTTTCCTTGAGTTGCAATGTGGCTTTTGTGATTATGTAATTGATGTTTGGATACCTAGGATGTGAATTTGATAAAGAGTAGAGAAGAGGATTATGTTGAGATTTATTAATGAACTTAAAAGGAAATATATTGGCAAAGAGGTTTCTCTATTGGTCAATTTACTATTGGGACATGCTATCCCAGAGATATGTTTTGTGTAATAGTTCTAAAACAAATTGGACATTGAGTCCAGTTATGTTCCTTATTGCTCCTAATAGAGACATAATATTTTGATAAGGATTCAGAGTCTCCTAATAGGGACTCATGTGCACTAATGGAATGCACATGCATTTGTACACTTTCTAGAAATCATTTCTCAAAAGAACAAGGGATAAAAATAGAGGAAAGCTCATTTACTTACAACAATTACATGGACTAAAATCCATAGTAGGCAATGATCCATAGATATCATGAACTTGATAATAACATATTCAATATGTCATTATTAGTTCCTCTAAATTAAAAACACAACACATTAGTCTCTGCCTCAAATAAAAATTCCACTCATCTATCTTCACAAACTCTACACTATACACTCACCCACATGATCCAAAAATGGACACAATTACATTTATGTAATTCATAAACCTTAAAATAATAAATAAGGTTTACTAAACTCTCACCAAATCATTTACAAAAATACAACCATATCTAATACAATATTCAATGTAATCCAATATTTTTTGACCAAGACATAGCAATGCCACAAATATTCAACCTAAAACATGCTACACCACCATTAGTCATGCCTCTATCCTTCACAACATGATACACCATCATGTCATCCAAGAAAATGCACATTAAATCATCAGCTATAAATTGTCAAATGTGATCACACCAATCAATAATCCAACAACACAAGTAGAACATGATATAAAAACATAAAAAAGAACCATGAAATTCATAATAATGTTCACAAAAAATCTATCTCATAATTCATCACGATCTCTAAACTTCTCTTCAAGATAAGTAACACAAACCTTTGCTAATCAAGAAACATTATCTACGATCCTCCAAGCCTTGATCTAATCAAGATGAGGACACACATCCATGTGTAGAACATGTCACATAGGTCCAAATACTAAAATATTATGACACCAAACCTCATAGAACCAAAATTTGAAACATTGCCATCATTGAACATTTGAAAATACTTGTACCAAATCAAAATCAAATAACTTATCAAATCAAACACATACATCCACAAATCTAATCATATACAACATTTGATCTTAAATAGTGTATCCATATTGACCCAAATAAAACATTGAACATCAAAGGAACACTATCTCAAATAATAGGAATATGTTGAAATCAATGATAAAACATCAATTTCAATACATATATGCATTATATTCCAAAAATAATGTCCTTTTTCACACATATCCATCATAAATAAATAAATAAATTGCATAATATGTGTACAAGTGTACACACATTGCACCTTTTTTCCTCAACAATTCATCTTTATGTATGTTATCCTTTTATTTGAAAATTTTCACCTTGTTAGGTAAACATCTTAATCAAACCAAACTTGCATTAGGTTAACACTAAATATTCGCATGGTAGAGAATAATGAGAAGTGGATCACAAAATAACTTAATTTGGACAAAAATAATCATTATAAACATTACATTAAATCTTACTTTGACCAAGAGGATTAAAACATAAGCACTTCATGTCAACCAAACCTAGATAAGAACACCATCAAGATTTGAAATCATATCTTGAAAACTCAAAATATCATGCCATATAAAGTAGATGAATCTAAGAAACTAAAAATTCAATTAAAAAACTAAAACATAAGAAAATATCATGTGGATAAATAAGGATAACATACTTCAGACATGAAATGCTTGAAATTAATGTCATACTTAGATGGACACCAATCGTACTGGATTACAATATGAAAACAAAAACATGAACCCAACTTTTTTAGACACTTCTTAATAACATGCCAAGCCATCAACATAATTATTTTATATGAAGACCTTGTAACATAATTATGACCTTACTAACTCAACTAACAACTCATTATGCTCAAACCTACAATAAAAAGTACTAGTGGTGGTACATTTTTCTTAAAGACAACTTAGTCTTTTGGATAAATATGAAGTAAGGTTTTCTATATTTTTAGCAACAAAGGAAGAGCATATTTATGCATCATCTTGTTGCACGCAAGTGATTTGGATGAAGATAATTTGAAGATATATTATTGTGATGTATGATGATGGTATTTCTATTATTTGTGATATTATAAGCTCAATTAACATCTTAAATAATTTGGTGATGCATTCATGTATTAAACATATTTTTATCATATCATTTTCTAAGAGAAGGAAGATAGATTAGAAAATTTGACTAAAATGGATCAAATTATAGATATTTTCACTAAGGAACTATCAAATGACACTTTTGAGTTTCTCAAAAATTATTTAGAGGCCATTTTCCCTCCTACTTTTAATTAGATGCATAAAGTAAAACATATTTAAAAGCCAAAAATTAAATTCTATATTTTTCCTCCTAGATTGATGCATTATTTGATTTGTGGGGTAGAGAAAGTTTATAGTCTCCTAGTTGCAAGAAAATATTCTAAATTATTAAAAGAAAGAGATATCCCTAATAGGGGGAGGGTAATAAAGTTGGAGAGATATCTAAGATGCTCTTTGAAGCATGAAGAAGTTTGAAGAGTTGCACCCTTTCACCACCCTTTGTCCTTAATGTCCAAGGGGTAGAATATTATGATAGTGAACCGAAGGCAGATTTTTCATTGATAATGTTTATTATTTAATGTTAGTGTTCATATTAGTGACAAAGGGGGATATATCTAGCAATGTAAGTTCAACATTTTCATTAATATTGACTTGATGTGAAAAAAACTCTAAAAATATTTGTTTATTTTTTCTATAATCTTTGGTGTTACTCTTGAGTGAGATGTCATGTTTCTAAATGTTATAATATTAAGAGATTGAATATGTAGGAAAGATTATTTGAATTCTATATGGGAGAATGCTTTGCATTATTTTAATTTGGTGATGATAATTTGAGGTCTTGGACATAATTTATATGGTATGTGGATGCTACACTAATATATTTTCATGTCCTTAACAAATTGATTCATTATGGTTGTGTTGGTAAATAGATTTTTCACTATGATATTATCTTCAAAATTAACCTTGTTTTCCCAAGGAGTGAAAACCACACCAATAGTTGGATAGATTAATATTCAACCTTCTTATACATTTGAGAGGGGTAATTCCCTTATATGATAGGGGTATTTTTATTTTTTGTACTTTTCACCCAAAAGTACATATAGGAGACAAAAAAACTAAAGAAAATGGTTATGATAAACCCCAACAACAAACATATGAATAATAATTGAGATTCATATTGTAGAAAGATTACAAAAGGGGTAGCAACAAAAATAATGTTTGGATATGAAATTATGAACTAAGGATAACAAATCTCAACATACAAGGAGTGAGGTTATCTTATTACATTGAAGCCTAGGTACCAGGGCATGATTGATTTTCATCAATTACATACATCATTTAAATAAGAAAGTAATGGATTACTTGAATGCACAAATACATTACAAACTTAACATATGATAAATCAGTAATGATAACTGAAAAATACATCTAGTTATACTAATAAATGCATTCTTTATTGTCTCTCTAAAGATATACAAATTCAAAGATGCTTATGCGCATGATGTCAATTAAAAAATTTCTAAATAAATTTGTTCATAGTTTCCCCATCTGTGCAAAATATTGTTCTCCTTTAAATCACACATGAGATTGTATTTATAGGATCCAGAGTAACCAACCTATAAATACTCAACATAACCACTTAACTTCTCTGCCTAAGTACTTATGATAACTAGCTACGATGGTTACTTCAAACAACTACTTAGATAAACCACTTATGATAGTTACCAAGTGATTACTTAGAATAACTAACCCATAGTTCCTTGAGACAACCATTTAGTAAACCTACCATAAGTGATTGTTTAAAATAAACACCCTTTTAAAAAAGATTTAGGATTTATCAAACTATTACAATGATAGACCCAAGATCCAACTTTAAATAAAACAAGTGACATGAGTCCCTTTAACAAATGAGAAATTGAGATCTAGAACCTTTGGAGAAAGAGAAACATGATCATTTGAATTGAGTTGAGCATAAAATCTTCTTACAATTACAAACAATTTTACTTTCAAAGATACACACTCCAATATACATTTGAGAAATACAATTCCCTCCCCCCCACAAACACATAGTCTCTTAGTCTTATGCAAGTATATGGAATTTTCTAAATAACACAAATAACACCTTTGAAAGGATGGAAAAATTTAATGACATTCCATAATAACCTTTTCTCTTATCTAATAAAAAACCACATCTTCTACTTCATTTGAAGATTCCAAGTGTTTCTCCCTAGAAGCTCATAAATATTTTTAAGAAGTCCATGTTACTGGGTGTCATGCAATGATTTCATTTATTCCGTAAGGTAAAATTGTTGATCTCTAAGCTTATGTTTCCAATTAGTGACCTAAAATTTAGTCATTTTCAAGTAATTTACTAGGCAATATTATAAGGTCATCACTGCGACTAAGTTATCTAGTAAAGGTCGAGCAGATAATACTTGTACTAAGTAGAACAATCATTGGCAAAAATTTAGTAGATACTGAGTGGATATGTAAATCGAGGAATATAGTATGAGCCGATAAATATAGTGAAGAGAAAACATATTGAGAAGTTATGTTGATCAGTTTTTGGATTAGATTGTGTGGAAATTTTTGTCATCAACGTTTCGAATCACACTACGTGATCCATCATTAGGATGAGAGAGCAGGATCACGTAGTGTGATTCGAAACGTTGATGAAAAAAATCTCCACACAATCTAATCTAGAAACTGATCAACATAACTAAGATGGATTGTGGAAATCTGATCGCATTAATATTGAGAAGTTACCAAGAGATGAGTAAATAGACTTATAGAAGCCGAATAACAATATAGATGACCGAACATCATAGGACTCAAGTGCTGAGTAATTCAATTTTGATATGTGAGTTTTTAATGACACAAAATCATATGTAAATCATTTTGGTTGAAATTCCTATGATATTTAATATCAATAGAGCCAGATCAAATTCTAATTACACATCATTAAAAGATGGTAATGATCCCTAGGCATACAATTCAACCAATTAGAACAAGGGATGCAAATGGAAAAAGATGATGAGGTTTAAACTGTTGATCAAGATCTAGAAACTTTACAAGAAGTATATTTAAGGAAGATTCTAACCCTAGAATTAATGAGTTAGAGAGAAGCAGAGAGACATGTGTAAGGAGTATGCATATATGAAGGAGTAAAAGAAAAGTTATAGAGACAAAACCAATAGAGAGCAATTAAAGAAGTGAAGGACTGCACAAAATGATGAGATTAGGAAAATCATATCAAAGATATAGGAAGGAGGAGACCCAATATCAACTTGCAGAGCATACTGAGGGTTAGGTACTGAATCAATTACTTTTTAATTGACATAGGGAAAATCTCTTAATTGAGTGGTCCTAGTAGAGCTATGTAAATATCATAATAGAGTCCTTACTCAATTGTAAGTGTCAAAACCTCTAATAAGGTGAGACCTAAAAATCTTTTAAGTCTTTAACAAGACACAAATTTCATCAGGTAGATGATATCTCATGATCAAACATTGTAACCTTAACATGTTAACTTTATTGTTGCAACAGTGAAGATTTGTGGGTTTCATCCCCACCCTAATTTTACCTTCATCTTGAATTGTATCTGGGTAACCAAATTAGTGTGTTATGTGTTGAAATATTATGGATGTGATGCACTTAATTTATATTTCAACATTATAGTTTTATTGTTGAATTAGGTATGGCTTAATGGAATTGATTTTGAAGTCAAAAGTTTAAGATCCCGATTCACCCCCCTCTCAGTATCTTGTTTCCCATATACATATTCCAACAATTGGTATCAGAGCCTTGTTCTCTTTTTAGGAAGCTTAACATCTTGAGAGGATAAGATCAAGGAGATGGAAGTGTACAAGAAGGGAAATATCATTGAGAATCAGATGATTGAAATCCATACCAGGTTGCAACAATTAGAGATAACAAAAGAATAGTTAAGGAAATCCCTCAAAAGAAGAAGAGAGATGGCTATATAGCTTAATGCCACTGAATACATAGAAGTTGATACATAAGGACTATTGTACAATGGAAAGTCTAGTAACAGAGATGAAGCAATGAAATAATTTCTAGAAAAGAATAGTGCCCTAGTAAAGGAAGCAAAAGATCTCAAGACATTACAAGAAATTCAATTATTGTACTATGTGAAATTATTGAACAAAATAAGAAAGAAATGGAAGATAAGCCAATGGATAAATAAGAAAAAGAGAAGATAGCTAGCAGACTTGAAGAAACATCATTTGAAGTTTAGAAGCTTACAAATAATTAACTTGATATGATAAACCAATTAATATTACAAATCAAGAAGCAAACATAGATCACAAATCTAAGGTTACAAAATGAGCAATTGAAGAATGAGTTAAGGCATGAAAAGGAACTCATGGAAAGGATGAACAAACTAAATGAAGAAATCAAACATTTTGAAGACATAATATTCAACTATTGAAGAAGGAGAGTCATCCAAAAGTAAAGAAAAAAGAAATGCAAAATCAAAAGGAAAAACTACATAACGTATTGGGGAAAATTGGACATATAGAAAAAAATTGTAGAAGAAAAAGTGGTAAGAAAATTCCTAAACCTAAGATAAGTGGTAATTTTTCTAAATGTAAGAAAGTAGGACATCAAGCTCATGAATGTATAACAAAGAACATAGATTCAACTAGAAAGGTATCTAGATTCCAAGGTCATTGCTACAATTTTCAAAAGTATGGACATAAAGCTTATGAGTGTAGACTTAAGAAGAAATAATGCTGATCACTTCAAAAAAATCATATAGCAAAGAAAGGAAATTCATATGATTGGCATTACACCACATGGTATAGTTGTCATTATTGTGAAGAATCTGGACATATTTAGAGAATTGCATCAAGACACCTTTCAGAGGAAATTACAAGAAATGGCTAAATGGAGAGATAGTATATTTCATTTGTCTTAAAGTGGGACACATCAGTAAGAACTGCAAAAATAGGACACCTACACCAACATCAAGCAATGAAAATGTCAAACCAAAAAGAAAGAAGAAATGGATAGAGGTAGTAATATCTAGAAATAGCAGAGTAGAAGACACTGTGAAAACCCAATTTGATGGATCTAGTGATCATACCACTTCTCACTAAAGGAAGATGGTATGTAGGAACTATACACTTGATAGCTATATTTTACATCAGTTCCTAGCATTATAGTGATGAAAAGATATATCTGCATAACTAGAGATGCATTAAGAAATATTAGCAATGAAAATTTAGAAAGTATCGAGCATCAGTGATACATTCTATATTGATCGAGTCTTGTAGTATAGACCTAGTGATCAAGAAGGATTACATATTGACTAAGTGAATTGGTTATGATCGACTGTATTACTTTGACAGGACTAAAGTTAAGACTGAGCCTAGTTGTCATACACTATTTGAGTATGAAGACATTAATTGCAGATCTAAATTGAACGATCAAAAGTATAAATCAAATTTAAACATTTATTTTTTTCCACCCAGCAATCAAAGAGCTCACAAGAAGATCTAACAAGAAATCTTAGCAACTAGAGCAAGGAATCACAACAAGTTATCATAAAATTTGTGAAGTGAAGTAAGTATTACTCTTATTACCGAGTAAGGTATTTAGTGAAGGTGTTTTGCGAAAACATTTTATTGAAAACACTATTTCACAATGACTTTTGGAAGTGAAATGATAAAGGATAATAGTGCACAGATCATTAGGAATGATCAGAGACCTCCACCAAATTTTAGAAACATAGTTAATATTAAAACTCCTATTGATAATGTTGGAATGTTGTCATCTATTTCAGCTAGAGTCTTGACTATGCAAGACATTAGATCATGTTATCAATGTAAGATCAGAGATATTGGAGATTTTGAAATTAGGACAACTTATAACAAGCTATGCATTGATGGAGTTCTAAAAGATGAAATCAAAATCATTACAGACAAAGGAATAACCTGTGCCCTAGGTGTTCCTAAAGTTTTGAAGAATGAATAGATCAAAATTTTCCCAAGCCAAGTTCATGACATGAAAGTATGGTTGGAAGGTAGACTAATAAAGATAAACAAGGCAATCATTCAAAGGGTAATTGAGTATCCTACATTGGATCGACCAAAGAGAATAAGGAGTGGCACACAAAATGAAATTGAAAACCTAACCAAGGAAAAGTGGAATGGCCATGGAATGTCAATAGACAACATTGAGGATCCACGAATTGAATTCATTTTTCATGTGATTGCACACAAGTTTTATTAGTTGAGAAGACTAAAAAAAATGTCATGTATTGCAGTTGATTTGGGATATAAAATTGTGAAGAAGGATTATACATATGATCTTGTAGAGCTGTAGTTACAAAAGTAGTGAGAAAAGCTAAGAACACATCTTGTAAGTTTTGTTCCCTATTAGTTTGTATATTTTTCTATGTACAAAAATATTTTCCTACTATTGGAAAGATTGGATGGGAAATATTAGGACTGCTATAGATTAGTTGAATGACCTAATAAAAAGGATGGGAGAAAATTTTGAGGTAGTCATGGACAACTATTTAGAAGAATTCAAAACTAAAATGAAGAACATAATGAGGATTCCAAAATTAGTTGTAGATAGATATTATGATGAAATATGTTTTAGGGTGGACACAAATATTGTGTATACAAAAGTAGTAATATTGAGGGTAGCATGGATGAGGCCTATTCCCTATGAGGTGAATGTTGATGAAATATCAACAATAATCACTACACTATTGGCATAAGACATAGATTATAATGCCAAGAAGTTTGGCACATATGAAACAGTTATTGCCAAGCTGACTGCTAAGGCTGACACACCTAAGACATGAAAGTAGAGAAAAATAAAAGTTGCCTAGGTTAGTAAGATGGAACAAGGAGAAGGGTAAAGTCAACCCTTAGAGGCTGAGGAAGGAAAAATAAAGGAGATTGCAGTTGTGAAGCATAAGGCCACAAAACAAAGAAAGGTTGTAATAATTGAACCTAAGGTGAAGGAAGACATCTAGAAAAATATGCAAGAAATGGTGACACCACCAAGGCCAAAAGGAAAGGTGATCATCACTAGAAGGAGGACAACACAACCTACTACCAAGCTACTACCAGGATGACCATCAAAGAAGAGAAAGAAAAAAATTGAGAAAGAAAAACCAAAGAGGAAGTTGACCATTGTATAAGAGGCAGAGGAAGAAGAAGAAACGATTGCATTTAAGGAGACAAAATAAAGTTTCCTAGGTTAATAAGATGGAACAAGGAGAAGGGTAAAGTCAGCCCTCAGAGATTAAGGAAGGAAAAATAAAGGAGATTGCAGTTGTGAAGCATAAGGCCACAAAACAAAGAAAGGTTGTAATAATTGAACCTAAGGTGAAGGAAGACCTCTAGAAAAATATGCAAGAAATGGTGACACCACCAAGGCCAAAAGGAAAGGTGATCATCACTAGAAGGAGGAAAACACAACCTACTACAAAGCTACTACCAGGAAGACCATCAAAGAAGAGAAAGAAAGAAATTGAGAAAGAAAAACCAAAGAAGAAGTTGACCATTGCATAAGAGGCAGAGGAAGAAGAAGAAAAGATTGCATTTAATGAGACAAAAAAATGACTAGTTGCATAAAGACCCCCTCCAATGATTATGGATTAGGTATGTGAAAAATTGATAGAATCAAAAAGTATTTTGGCACTCAAAGACTTAAAATATGATTCTTGAGCGATTAAGATCAAGTTAAACTTGAAGGAGCTATAATTGATATGTTAATCAAGTTTAAGAGTACACCTATGGAATTAGGAACTGGAGTTCCAATGGGATTGTATTATAGATTGGATGCCAAATGGAAATGGGCATTGACTATAGAGAAGAAAATAAGAGAAATACCATTGACACAAGTTATGCTAGGTTTGGGAAATAGACATATGTTTACAGCCCTTAAAGATTCTATTAAGAAGTTTATGCCAAGGGACAGGGCATGTAAAGTCCTAAAGAATAAAGCTCCTAAGTTTGAGCAAGTCAGTATTAGATTTTGGAAAGAATTATTTGGAGTACTTAGTCGAGGAGAGGGAAGATCGAGATGCTATAGAATTTGAAGATGAATACAAGTAGGAAGTGGCCAAGATGATAGCAGAAATTGAAGAACTTGTTAGTGGATATGAACAAAAGGACACTGTCACAATTGAAGATAAAACTGACGCCCCTCTAGCTAGTCCAAATGTACTAACTAAAGAGAAAATCCAAGGATTGATGAAGGACTCAAGAAAACTCTATACAAATCCAATTCTATTATAGGTAATTGAACATCCAAAGCTTGAACATAAGAAGACTGATGATTCTATAGTCACACCAGTTATAGAGGCTAAAAGTGGTGAGAAACTTAGTAAGGCATTAATTG
Source organism: Cupressus sempervirens (assembly GCA_028749045.1). Classification (NCBI taxonomy): domain Eukaryota; kingdom Viridiplantae; phylum Streptophyta; class Pinopsida; order Cupressales; family Cupressaceae; genus Cupressus; species Cupressus sempervirens. The sequence goes on along the minus strand of CM053793.1, from coordinate 45,913,934 downwards.
TATATATTCCACCAATGACTTGTATATAAATTTTGAAAAAAGGAAGTAAATTTTAAGAAATATTCAAGCACAAAGTTCGTAGAAGATGAAATTACATAGAAATAGAAAGAGGCTACTCAAGCTCTCATTCAATTTTTGAGTACAAAGGTTGTAGAACCTACACTTGTGACACCTATACAACAGGTGATATCTACACCAATGCATCAAACAAAGGAGAGATCAAGTGATAAAGGGAAGAAATTGCAACTATCACTTCCGAGTGATACACCCTCAAGATCTTAGGTTATGACCCATGTAGAAGAGGATGATGAGTCAGTGAACCTTAATGGGATAATTACATTAACTACATATAATTTGAGTAATATTACCATAGAGAAAATGCAAGAACTAAAAATCTTGTTGAGCCATAAGGAAAAATAAGAACAACTAAAAAGAGAGAAGAAGAGACGACATGCATTTTATACTATCTAAGACATTTTTACATATGCATTTGGTATTATAGATGTAAATAATCAACATACAATTTTGGATCAACTAGTATATTTAGTTGAAAGAGTTCAAACATATGACACAGAGACAAATGAAAAGCTATTACAATGGTCTGAAATGAGAATGGAGCATAAAGTATTACAGAAAGTCTGGCATGAACTTGTACAATGACAAGCTGAGCTTTCTACATCTATTACACAATTGGAAATTTTTTTAAAGAAAATTAATTCTTTATACTTGAAATTGTGTGATATAGATTTACAAAAGATATTGCACACTCATTAGAGCTATTACATGCAAGCATGAAAGATAATGTTCACTCATTAAGCAAGAACACAAGTTCAAGTTCATTTTCTTTAAGTGAACTTACATTCATTTACATAAGGTTAGCAAAGCTCATAGCTAAAGATGTAGAGATACAGAATAAGTTGACACTAATTCAACTTCAATTATTGCCATACATAGATATAATTTAGAATGTTATTTCTATTGCTAGAGAAATTTTGAAGGAAGACACAAATTTTTCACACATAGTAGGATTCATTGACCTAGCTGCCGAACTAGAGATTAAATTTCAGATTTTGGAAAAGGTACAAGACAAATGGAATAAAAGCTATGCCAATATTGTGGCAATTCATCAAAAATTATTTGAGAAGTTCCAACTCACCCCAACAACCCCACCAGTGACAAAAAAGGGCGATAATTGATAAAATTGATAAGAAGGAAGAAGTAATAAGAAATGGGGAGTCATGAATTAAAGGAGAAGATATCAATCATAGAATCAAATTTTGGTCTCAAGGGGAGAATACATTTTTGAAAGAAATGATTTCATGAAAAAGCTTTTTTGGCACTAATGTCAAATGGGGAGATTGTTGATCTCTAAGCCTATGTTGCCAATTAGTGACCAAACACTTAGTCATTTGCAAGTCATTTACTAGGCAAGATTACAAGGTCATCATTGCGACCAATTTATCTAGTAAGGATCGAGTAGATAATACTTATATCAAGTATAAAAATGATTTCCAAACATTCAGTAGAGACCAAGAAAATATGTGAGTCAAGGAATAAAGTATGAGCCAAGCAATATAACAAAGATCGAACATATTGAGAAATTATCAAGAGTCGAGTAAACAAGCTTATAGAAGCTGAGTAATAACATACATGACTGAGCATCAGAGAACTCAAGTGCCAAGTAATTCAATTTTATGCGAGTTTGTAATGACACAAAATAATATGTAAAATATTTTGGCCAACATTCCTATGAAACTTAATATCTGTAGAGCTAGATTAGATTTTGATTACATGTCATTAACATAAGTAATGATCCCTAGGTGTATGATTCAACTAATTAGAAAATGGGATGTAAATGCAAAAATATGATGAAGTTTAAACCATTGTTCAAGATATAAAAACTTCACAAGAAGTCTATTTAAGAAGGATTCTAACCCTAGAATCAATGAGGTAGAGAGAAGTAGATAGCCATGCATAAGGAGTATGCACATATGAAGGAGTAAAAGTGAAGTTACAAAGATAGAACCAATAGAGAAAAATTAGAGCAGCGAAGGACTAAACATAATTACCAGATTAGGAGAATCATAGTAGAGATATAGGAAGGAGGAGACTCAATATTATCTTGCAGAGCATACTGAGGGTCAGATACTAAATCTGTTATTTTGTAATTGAGACATGGAAAATCTCTTAATCGAGTGGTCCTAGTAGGCCTATGTAAATATCTTAATAGAGTCATTACTTAATTGTAAGTGTCAAATCCTCTAACAAGGTGAGACATAGTCTTTTAAGTCTTTAACAAGATATACCATTCATCGGGTAGATCATATCTTATGATCAATCATTGTTACCTTAACAGGTTAACTTTATTGTTGCAACAATGAAGATTTGTAGGTTTCATCCCCAACCTAGTTTTAGCTTCATCTTGAAGTGTTTTTGGGTAACCAAATAAATGTGTTACATGTTGAACTATTATGGATGTGATGTACTTAATTTATGTTTCAGTATTACAATTTTATTGATGAATTAGGTATGGCTTAATGGAATTGATTTTGAAGTCAAAAGTTTAAGATCCTAATCCACCCCCCTCTCAATATCTTGTTTCCCATATACATATTCCAATACAGATTTCATTATGAAATTTTGTTAAGAAGTGTTGTCCTATCAAATATTTCACTGTCAAGCCCTCCATCCCACATTGTCATGGTTCATATTTTGAGTAGGATATATTTTTATTTTACAAGCACTTCAATGGTCTTGCATTAATTTTATTTTTAATAATGCATATATCCAATAACAAGAAGGGAGATACTATGTCGACACAATAAAGATATAAGGGGAGAAGTTTCCATCATCGCCTATGACCATAAGGAATAATCCCACACCTTTATGTTGGTCAAATAATTCCATTTTAGTGCTATCAAAGAGGATTCTAGTAGAGGTTTTTGATAATTTCCATCATCGCCCATGACTACCATTTGCAATTGCTTGATAATTTTGAATGACTTTATATGATAATCCCATCTAATTGTGAATCTCACCATCACATATTTTTGCGAATTGACATATTGTGTCGAAGGCTAATTTTTATGCTTCCACTAGTTCATGCATGTATAACATTTTGTACTATCTTTTAAATATATGAAGAATTCTCTTAAGGGCTCAAGCAAGGAGCTTATTGGAAAAGGTAGTGCCCTATTTTTGTTTTAGCATCTTCCACCATTTAGTATCGATAGATTCTAAAACCATTTCATAGACTAGTTCCATCCATTTAGAATCAAAATTTGTGCAACCATGATATAAGTTGAAAAATGTCTTATAAAAACCAATAAAAATTGGCCACCCTTAAACATCACATACTAATGGAAAAATTAAGCTTGTAAAAATAAGTCAAATTTGACTATTTAATACTTTTAGCATAAGAGTCAATTATTAGTGTGTGGTATTTAAGTCGCCCACTAAAAGTAGAGCATCCTTTCCCATGTTAAAATAACCTAGAAATATAATTATAATAAAAACTATTGCAATATGATAAAATATGACAATTTAAATAGAGATTTTTAACACATAAACAAGAATTTATTAATCTCACTTGCTTAAAAACATTAGACCTTTCAAATATCTTCTAACTATGCAATGCTTGTTTGTACATAATACACATTTATAGAAGTAATACAAAGATCTAGAAGCTTCTCTTCTAGAATATTCTACATCCTAGAATGTTCTACTCAAAATCTAGAATGTTCCATTATAGACTTTAGAAATCACAATTTGGAATGTTCCATAGAAGACTCTAAAAATTTTCTCCCATCTACTCTAGAGAATTCTCTAAGACAATCTTAATCTTCCTAACATCCCCCCTTAAGATTGGCTAGAAGAACTCAAAAGAGGAGGAGAAAATTATATCACTATCCCCCCTTAAAGTTCACCTCAATCATGCCAACATATCTCATAACTTCAAAATTTTAGCCTTAAGCATACTCTTATTAAATATATCAGCTATTTGATCTTCACTTGGACAAAATTAGAGGTTAACAATATTTTCTTGAACAAGATCCCTGATATAGTGAACATCAATCTCAAGGTGCTTTTTTTTAGCATGGAAAAGAGGATTATTTGTAACTTGTATAGCACTTTGATTGTCACAATATAATGTAGTATCCAAACTTTATGCGAAGCCAAGCTCAAATAAAAGACTTCGAATCCAAACTACATCTTTTCCTACTTCCTTTAGTGCTCTATATTCTCCTTCATAAGATGATAGTAATGTAGTTGCTTTTTTTTTGTTGCTCCATGTAATCAAACCTGTTCTAAGCTGAAAAATATAGCCTCCAATAGATTTTCTGTCATCAACATCGCCATCCTAGTCTAATATTATAAAGCCAATCAAAGAAGATGAGGACTTGTATCTATAATGTATTCCATAGTAAATGGTAACACAAATATATCATAAAATCCTCTTTTCAGCCATCCAATGACTTTCTTTGCATTCCTACATTAATATAGATACCATATTTACTGCAAAAAATATCTGGTGTAGATTGAGTTAGGTAAACCAAGATATCAATGAGCTGCCTATAAAAGGTAGGATCTACCTTTTTGGAGTTACATTCCTTAGTAATTGCCACTTCATATTGGAAAGGAGTAGGGATCGTCTTGAATTGCAACATTTTAAATTTCTCTAAAAGATCCAAAGAATATTTTGTTTGAGAGATAAACAACCCATCATGAAGCCTACTAATTTTTAAGCTAAGAAAATAACTTATTCACCCAAATCACTCATAAAGAGTGTCCATTTGAGATCTAATTGGTAGTCATTAATTAACCCAATATTTGGTCTAGCTATGATTAGATCATCTACATAAATTGCAACCACAATCATTTCATTTTTAACTTTCTTCATATAAAGATTTCGGTCCGATTTACACTTCTTAAACCCAGGAAGTTGAAAATACTTGTCAATCTTCTCATTCCATGCTCTTGGTTCTTTCTTAAGTCCATAAAGTGGTTTCTTGAATTCAAAAACATGATTATGATGTTTTTGATCTACAAAGCCTAAGGGTTGATCCATATATATTTCTTCATATAAGTCTCTATTTAAGAAAACATTTTTGACATCGATTTGATGAAAATGCCACTCAAGACTTTGCAACCAAAGATATAATAACTCTAATTGAATTCATTTTAATGACATGAGAAAATGTTTTTTTCATAATCAACACCCTCTTTTTGATTTTATCCTTTAGCAACCAATCTAGCCTTGATTTTTCTATACCACAATTTGATATAAATTTTGTTTTGTAAACCCACTTGTGGCCAATAAAATTCTTATCTCTTGGTTGGGGTACAAGCTCCCAAGTTTTATTTTCCTTTTATGCATTATATTCTTCCTTCATGGCTTGCTCCCATTCTTTCTTCCCTCTAGCTTCTTCATATGATTTTAGGTCATTTACTTGTAATGCTTTGGCCATGAGAGCACAACTATTCTTTCTTTGGATTTTTGAGCTTTGTCCATAGATTTTTTCAATACTCCTTGTCTTTTGTCTAGCTGTAATAACATCTTCTTCATCATCATTACCCATAGATAATGGTTGATCACAAGCATTAGTTGTTTCATTAGTATCAACAATGCATTCTTAATCCTCATCAATATAGTCTTCAGATTTTTCTATAATTGTAGAAGGATTTGTCAAAGGAGAGGAGGTGTTTGAAAGTTGTGAATGATCATCAACTTTACATCTCTACTACCAAATAACTTGTTTTTTGTTAACTCATATAGCCTATAAGCCTTTGAATCTTCACTATAACCCATAAACAAACACTTGTGACTCTGTGGTTCCAACTTTTTTCTATTTTCACTAGGAGTATGTGCCCAAGCAATACACCCAAATACTTTAAAATAACCAATGTGGGGTTTTCTACCACTCTAAGATTCTTCAGGGTTGATATTCATGAGGGCTTTGGTGAGAATTCTATTCACAATATATGCAACACAAGAAACAACCAAACCCTAAAATTTATTATATAAACTTTTAAAGTGAAACATACAACAAGCCATTTCTAAAGGAGTTTTATTCATTCTTTTAGCCACCCATTTTTTAAAGGACTATAAGGAATTTTTCTTTGTATTTTAATGCCACAACTTTCACAAAATGAATCAAATGCATAATTGCAATATTCACCCCCATTATCCATTATTAAGATTTTAATCCTTTTCCCACTTTGATTCTCAACTAATGCCTTAAGTTTTTGAAAAAATTCAAGTACTTCATATTGGGACCGTTGGACCGTTATTTTATTTTATTTTTTGCAAAATTTAAAGTTCCATGATATGACTAGGAGACAGGTTTCTCTGTTCAATCTAGATCAGGTATGTATTAATAGATGGAACAGAAACTTCAGGTACACATTCTAAGACCCAAATTCTCGTACAGTTGGAGTATTTTCATAACCCATCCATATTAAAGTACATTTTTCTAATTTTCACAATATCATTTGACATTCATCTCAAGCTAACCCAAATACTTCTGAATGGCATAATAGATTTATTAAAGTGATCACTGGTATTTTCCTTCTATTATCAAATGAGAAATGATTTTACTCACAAAAGGTAAGTATCTTTAAGTCTTTAATCTATTTTGATTTACAAATGTGGCATGGTTTAAATATTATATATATATATATATTTGATGAATAGTCCTTTTCAATTAATAAAATTTACTAAGATTACAATTCACAAAAAAGGGCTGGGAAATACAGGATCACCCTGCGAATGAGTTCAATCGGCCGAAGCTGAAATAAACAACATGGCCGCAGCCAGATACTATAAACTATTCATCAAAACAAAACATTTTAAGCAACCTCATGCTGCTAAGGCAGTACCAGCAGAGGGAGGAGGATCATCTTTATCAGGAAATCCCCACGCATCAGTGGGATTGTGAGGTAGACTAGGAACAGTCTAGCCGTCAGCAACATCTGCAGGATCTGGGGTAGTTGTAGTCTCCGCATCCCTCTTGTTTGGCCACGGAGGAGAAATTGCCAAGGTCAGCCGGAAAAAATTGCCAGAGTGCGCCCGTCCAAGGGGAGGAGCCGGAGATCGGCCAAAAGCCCGCCCAGGGGGGGGAGTTGGGGACTAGCTAGAACCACCACGTGGTGGGGAAGTGGAGCGGCACCTCCAACCACCATGACCACCGCTAGGAGAGCGGTGGCGGGGACCCTGGGAGCGCGGCGTGTGTGAATGGCGGCCAAAGGACTAGCGTCTGGAACGACAACCGCAAGGCATTAGTCAGAGGCACTCTGGCAATGGTACAAGGAGCATTGCCCCAGTGGTTTAACAATTCCTGTAAGTGGGCAACCAGGGCAACTTTATTAGCTTGCACCTATATCTGCATAATGACATTGTTACAATGTTATAATATCTTCAATATTATATTATTTAATACATTTGTTTTAATTAAATACCTTCTTAAACAAGAGCTCTACTTGAGCGAGAGTCCCATCTAATATTTAATGTACTATATTATATTGTACAGTTAATATGTAGCTATTATTGTTTTTATGAATTGGGAAAAACTATAGTCTTTATAAACTTCAAATAGAACAAGAGAAACATAATGTTTGATCATTTTAAACCAAGTCATTACAATACATAAGCACTCCCTAACAGGTTTCTCCAAAATCTAACAAGTTTATTTACAATCTTCACTTCACAACCAAGAAAGCCAAATCCACAAATGTGATATCACATGTAATGAGGGTAATTATTCCATTTAGTATAAAATCATTTAATTAAATAAATTAATTCAGTGAATTATCTTTTGTAGTGCCTACCCTCGTTCACATCTTCTCTGGACATATTATTGCTATTGTTATCAGACTTTGATGGACTAGTTTCATGTAGATGGATTAGTGGTATTGTTTTGACACTATCAGACATTATATTATGGATTCAGTTATCATGTGATGAGATCATTTAGACTTCACATTTCATGTATCTATGATGATCACTATATTGTTTTTAGTTACTGCTGATGATTAGTTAGATGGTTGATTATCTTATGTGCTTTATTATGGATACTTACCCCATACTTGCATGTGTATGGTGTGCGTGTTTTCTTATTGTATGGCGTTTCTGATGTGGTTAAGGAAGGGAGTCGTAGTCACCTGCTTAGTCGGGATCTACATGATGCACCACTTCCTGCCATTGCCTGTTTAGCTTAGCACTATATATTTTGTATGTACATGCATGGCTTTTTTGCAGGTTGCAAATACCGAGTATCGACTTCCCTGAATTGCCAGGATGAGCGTACCCTATTATACTATCTCAATGATAAGAGAGGGGAGATAAATTCTCAAGTCCAAATCCCAAACCCTAAAACCATTTCTCCTAGTGAGTTAGGACAAGTATCTGAGTTGAGTACCCACTGAATGTGTCAGATGACATATTTTGTGATTTTTAATCTTTTAGACTGATTTGGTATGAATTGTCCTATGATGGGTTTTCATATTTTATCATGAAGGTCCATGGTGAATTTTCTATTAACTAAGTTTTAATAAATAGATTTAATTAACAAATTAATTATTTGAGAGATTAAATATCATGATTTTGATATTTTGATTATAATTAATTAAAGGAGAATTAATTGAGAGAAAAGAATTAAATTAAAAGAAAATTAGAAATTAAAATAAATAATAATTATAAAATATTAATTAATTAATAAACAAATATTAATAATAAAGGTTATAAAAATTAAAATAAAAGTTATGAAGATTAAAGTGGGAGTTATAAATATTTAAATGAAAATTAATTTAAAAGTTATTGGAGATATAAGTTTGCATAGGAAATAATGCAGTTCCTTATTTTTCATGTGTCAACAACACGGGGGTTAGTGCATTAATTAAGCACATGGTGTCTACAACCCTAGGGCTTATCTAAAAGGTTGGAAATAGGTCCATGCTTAGTTGGCGATATCTTCCAGCTGATTCTAGAAGCATTCTAGGGTTATCCGAAAGCTCTTTATATTCGGACATTCCTTAATAGCTTGGGGATAGCGGAGACATAGCGTGGATAGTATGGTTAGCGTGGAGAATAGTTGAGGCATTGGAGGATTCGAGAAAATTCTGAAGAAGGGGAGCTTGCTCTGCGGGTTGTTTGAGGATAAGTGAGTTTAGCATCAGAATCCGGGTAGATTCTTGTGATTTCATTATGATACTTCTGCATCTTGCTTTCCCCTGTCTTCGTCGTATTTTCCATATGTCTTCATTGTGCATTTTCAATTTGGGCAATTAAGTTTTATTTAAGGATTCTATATGTTTAGATCTGAAAATAATACGGACTAGGGTTGAAATTTCATGGACAAACCCATTAGAATTAGTCATCAGAGAATTTTAAAAGAACAAGTTTCATAGAGAGGTTCTCAAAATGGAAGCTTGTATTTTTATAAACATACTGTGATTCTGTATATATATATATATATATATATATATATATATATATATATATATATATATACATAACCCTTAATTATATATATATATACATACATATATATATATATAATATATATTTATATATATTCATAACCTTACTGCGACAGAAATGTTTTAATAAATGAATTCCGCAACTTATGAAATCGCGTTGCGATTTTATGTTTAAAATATATTAATGCATGCTTGGGTGGGGGCGGAATCGCACCCCGTACCCGTGCTTTAAAGGGGCACGCAGTACCTGCTGCGCAGTGTACCCGCGACTGTATTGGTCGCAGGGTACCCGCGGCAATTGTCACCACAGTGACAGCCGACGACATAATTGATTCGGCTTTGCTCTAAAGAAACTTTGTTATTCGATTTCCTTTATGAATCAAAATTAATAAAATTAGGTTCCGTTTTTTATAAAATGTAAAAAAAATAATAAATATTATATTATATATGTACGCATGTATATGTTTAATATAAATATAAATATATATATGTATATATGTAATATATATATATATATATATATATATATAAAGATTTAAAGTTGTTAATAAAAGATTTATAAATTCATCTCTTTTTAATGATGAATAGTTTTGTAATTTTATAGTTTTAACTATTATGAATTAATAGTTTAAGATTATAAGATATATGAAGCATATGAAAATTAAGTTAGTGAAAATGTCTTTTAAATGTTATAATTGGAAACTGAAGTTTAGAGGAAATTTTTAATCCATCCAAAAAAATTAATACATGGAAAAACGTAGGAAAATGTTCTTTCTCTAAACTTGGGATACAAAAACTGAGATTTTGCATATGAATTCAAATTTGAAAACTTAGCAAAACCAAAACATGTGTTTACATTGTGTATTCATTATGCTAATGTTTTTGGGTTGACTAGTGTTGACCGGTATAGGACGTCTACCAGAGGCTTGGGGGTTATGTGAATGTGATGTCTTGATGATGTTTTAATCTCAATCTTTATAATCCCAACCATGATTATGTGATGGAATGCTCTATGAATTGGTTGTGAATACTGATTGTTATAGTTAAGATTCTTATGTCTGGAACCCTTGACTTAACCATTATTTTGGTCATCGATCAATTAACCTTGGATATATTCTAGTCGCCATGATGGGACTAATATGTGGATTTATTATTGATGATGTCATGATGTGACATGTTTGACTCAACCATTTTGGAGTCTTCGATCAGTATGATTTTGAGATATATTTTGGTTATTGAGAACCAATGGATATTTTGATTATCAGTGATACTTCAGTTGCCAATAGAGAGCTGTTGTGTTCATGATTTTCTATGGATGTTGCTCATGGTGATTTGATGCTTTTATGCATATTTAATGATTTTTAATCATGGATATTTGTTGATCCTTATTATGGTGATTTTGTGGACTTTTTTTATGTTTATGATACCATGAGCATTAGGGTAGGATATCTGCATGTAGTGACGGGAAGTGGCTTGCAATGGGGGCCGGGGCCCTAAGAGGCTACCAAGGTAACTCATTGTAAGTCGGTTAATAAGTGATAACATTCACACACTTAATACTAACTGAATGAACCTAAAAAGATAAGAGTTTTTGGTTTTCGCCCATGCCTTGAGTGCTTGTATAGGCTAGGATGGGAGTAGAGAGAACACATGGTTGCGACCTTGCATTCCATAGTATGCCTTGTCAGTATGAAAGGATACTAGTGGCCGCATGAGATCTGTATGGACCCGTGGAGTTTAGCTAACTGCCAGGGTAACTTGTACGAGATAAATGCGATGACACTTTCCCGCTTGCATAGTAGGTTCCTACATGTCATTGTGTGCCTTTGGAAAGTAGATGTCTGTTTTGTGATTGGAACCTTTGAGTTAGTATACTTTTAGGTTTCCTGGACTTTAGAGTCGTGTGCTATGTGGTTTTGATAACCTATTTTGGGACTTGAGATTATCTCCTCAGCATGGTGGGAGTGGACCACTTAGGTACCACGCGGTCGGGTGGTAGTGTATTTTCCACTCTTATCATTTGAGATTCATTGAGACTTTGTGGTTAATGCGTCCTTCGTGATGGTGGATATGTATCCTTTCATTGATGATTAGCATATGTTAGATGATGATACCTTATGCTTTACTTTTTATGTTAGTAGGATGTTTAGGAGTGACATTCCTACTATGATAATACCAATGATCTCTTCGGTGCTTGGAATGTTATGCACGAAGGGATGGCTAGGATCCACGATGGTCTAATGATGCTATTAACGATTGGGAGGAACCGTGCACTTAGTTTATTTATTTGATCTTTCTGATAGATGTAAATGGCTTTTATGATGATGTATCATGAGTATCATGTGATTATCTTTACTTTGATGTATCATGGATTAGAATAGGATGATGTACCTTATTCTACATATGTATATTCTTTTAAGCCTTCGTACCCTGTGACATGTACAGTGGATGAATGAGCACTTGGATATGTAGTAATTGAACATTGGACTTATCATATTATTTCATGTGGATGTTGTACTAGATGGATTCATGTAAGTAATTCACGTTAAGGGGATCTTAAAGAATGTAATTTGTTGTATATGTTAAGTTTACTCTTTAGATGGACATTGCTATTGCTTTCGTTATTGTGCATAAGTTGTAAGTAGTAATTACTTTAAAAAAAAAAAAAAAAAATGCTACCAAACTTAGTGAAATACTAGGTTAATTCTTTGGATTCCTTGATAGGGCATTACATCTTTTTTGTGACATAAATTTAAATTTTCATTTTTTATTTATTTTTATCCTATCTTTTGGTAAATTAAATTACCTATATTAACTAACATTATACACTTATTTATGAAAGAAACAGAGAATAATTTATAGCCAAAGCATTTTTACAAGAGCTTCATAATGAATCTTAAGTAATTAAATAAAAATATAAACTAGAAAAATTAAAACAAAATAAAATTGTTCAAACATAGAAAATCTTGCAAAATTATAATGAAACTGAGTAAAGGAAAGAATTAAGGTTAATATTCAAATGTTATATCTTTTATAAGGATATATGTATATTTGAGAATCATATTTCACTGGTTATTCAATCATCTTTGTATATTAACAAGAAACTAAACCCGGTACATGTATATATGAGCCGAATGGTCATTCCAAACCAAATGAAATAAAAACTTATTAACACGAAACTAAACTCCATGAAATGACATTAACGATTATTCATCCTTCTCTAGTTTTATTCTAAACCCGATACTTTCTTTCCAATTTTAAAAGTGATATATTTACCAAAGTAAAACTAATTCTTATCTTTAATTGGTCTGCATAAAATATTATGGATTCTAGTAGCAGAACTTGCATTTTAAATTAAATATTTGAATCTTGGCATGCTGAAAGAAAGTCATTTCAAATTTTCAATACAAGAAAATTAACCCATTATTATTGCATTAATTCCAATACCTTCTACTTTCATTGAGATGTTTAGTTTTATCTTTTGCTCAAATCAAGGATACATTTGACATTAAAGATATATTGGTTTTATTGCTTTTTATCCGTTTTGAAACCATGCTCTTCTTCGCTGAATCACAGAAGAAAAAAATCTTACCTTCCAATATAGCGATATTTGGATCAAATAATCCCAGTGAATGAACTTTGCTGGACATCATGCACAAAGCAGGGAACAATTATATGTTGGATTATCCCTCACCATGTTACGGAAGATCTCGACCGACTTATTGCATTGAACAGCCATGTAATCAACTCGAGTGACAATAAATAGGTACTTGTTCATAAAGAAGATATTACTCAGAAGATCTCGCCATGAATTGATGAATAAAGCAAGTGAATTTACATCAACATTCAAATGTGCAAAGCGAGAAACAAATTCATTATGTGAAATGAAGATTTCGAATAGTGCAACAAATAGAAATCAAGTTTTGCTGTTCAAAAATAGAATCACGTTTTTATGTTTTAGGCTCACATATGAAGCCATTTTTGAGCAGCGAGCTATGTTTTTTTGCATTTAAAATGGTACCCAGACCATTTCTCATCATTGGATAGTGAATTTGTGATATTTTCATGCACTTTTGAGATGCCGACTATTGGAATATTTATTGTATTTAGTCGTTTGTCTCTAAAGTCAAACGCCCACCTACCACCTCTGAACGTTTAAAATTTTTATTATGGGTAGGTGAGTTTTCAAATTTGCAAATGAGGGAGAAAACTTTTTTTGGCAGAAGACAAAAGGAATGATCTGATTCATTCGACCAAACAGAGAGAGAGTAGAAGAAGTTGAAGTTGAAGAGCTCAGAAGTTGCAAAGAAAGTGATCAGCAGATCCAGTTTGTTGCAAGGACAGATGAAGTTCATTTCGTGACTGCAGTTGCATGTGCTTCTTTGTGTCATGCTGTAAGTTCATAGTTTATTGTTTCATTCGTCCTATTGAAGCAGCGATTGCTCTAGGCGTTATTGTATGCAGCCATTAGAGCTGTAAGTTTGATGTTTTAGGGTTACTTTAGGGTTTTCTGGTTGAAGCCGAATGCTCCCAGATTTTGTAATGATTTAATCTAAGATGAATAGAAAGCAAGCAGGCATACTTGAATCCATTGTTCTTCTTCTTCTATTCCTTGCATTTGAAAAGTTTATTTGAAAGCTTCAAGTTTTAGCTCTCTATTTTTAATGGTGAAAATATTCACGTCATAAGTCTTCTGCACTCGATATTGTCTTTGGTAGAAATCATTATCTGTAGTGGCTATCGAGTTCACTCGGCATCCACACTACCAAGCTCACTTGGCATCCTTTGGCTACTGAGTTGTGTGTTCTTCATTTACCGAGCTCACTCGATAAACTCTCCTACCACTTTTTTTTGGCTACCGAGCAATTTTTTTTTTTGGTACTCGGTAATAGTTTGTGCCAAGCAACTTTTAGGATGGTAAAATTGATTTTAGGGTTTTTGGTGATTGAAATTTAATATTTCTCGCACCGACAACTTAAAAAATGATCACAGATCTTTGAAAATGCCCATCTTTTTTCACAACATATGAATTAAAATCTTCACAAAAAACAATTTTGATATATTTGAAGGATAGTGTAGCAATCAAAAGAGCAACCAAGATTGGAGGAATTATGTTGGTTACTGATCAACCAGTCTATTGTGAGCAACAATAACGTTTCTCCAAATTTGAAAGCTTGCCGGATCAATGTTTAGGGAAGTACTCAGACGGTTCATGAGAAATGGTGGAATTGTTATTGCAGAAGAAATGATTTTAACCCTAAACCTAATTTCACCATGTGGGAGAGCATACAAAAGTGAGGTCCAATATCGCATGATGATTTTCCCAGTTCTCCCCAAAATGCGAAGGGGTAAGTGTGAGGTAAATAACACATTGATATTATTTCATTTTGTCATCTTATTCTTTAAATCAATTTTGATAAAATATTTTCTTGTAAATTAAATAAAAATATTAAAAAGTTTTTATCTAATGAACTATATTAAAATTTCTATCATTTTGAAGTATATATTGTCTATCAAACCTAATTTCGCTACATCCGAGTGATGATTCCTTGAGGATTGTGAAAAGGTGAAAATTGCTATTTTGTAGGTAAATGTTCTCACCTTCTAGAAAAGGAGAAAATATGCTATTAATCATCAACTTGGATAATAGAGGCATTTTCTAAATCAAATCAAAGAAACATTATGGAAAATAAATGATTATCAAGGAGTTACTCCAAACTAAGAACGCAACATCAATATTCTAGATTTTTTTTTTGATAAAGCTTTTCATTGTAATAACTAAATGTTTAGTTGCATTTTGTTATAGGCTAGGAAGTGTTATGATGATTTGAAGATTGTACACATCCTTTAGATTTCTATAAAGGACACTAGGATAATTCGCAGTAGATATCTAGTTACGTACTGAAAAATATTATAAGTTATCAGACATTGGATGGATGCTTACAATAGTTCGATTACGTAATGCAACTTGAACACATATTAATTGTACTTCCTTTTTTGAATCAATAAAAGATGATTTTTCTGTCTCAATTTGGTTAGATGGTTTTTCAATACTTGCATACTATATTTTCCTTTTGGGTATAGAACTATTGATAGATAGATTGAACTTCACGAATACTCTTCATTATTTGATATTTTCATAGTGTATTATGGTATTTGTCTAATTGATCTCCTTTAGTTGGGGTTGAATTCATTAGACTAGGGTTTCATGTTCAATAAAGTTCTTTGTCCAGTAGTTGACGGTGTGGCCAGTCGTCTCCATAAGAGTTTGATAATAAGTATGTGCAAAGTTGACTCCATTTTCTCAAATTAGATAAAGGGACTAGTCAATTGATTTATTTGTGTTGATATACAATTGCATGTTGGTGTGGTTCTTTACCTTAATCACCTATATATCATTCATCCATTCTCATCCATAGTTCATATTTAAAAGCATTCCAAAAGACATTCAACCTTATAATCCTGATTTCTCCTTGAGATCACACTTGCCAACTCAAGAGTATCATTAAGTCTACATTCATAACTATCCACCATTTCTAGTTAAGGCACAACCATCTAGGTCTTGTAGATCCTAAAGTGTGAAAATTGAAAAAAATTGAGATTTGATCTTCTTTGTCGGCTAAAATTGTGGTCAGTTTCCTAGCATTGAGTAGGCAAGCTCATAGGAAGTCAATCAACAATTTTGTACACCAATAGGGACTACAATTGGAAGAATTGTTATGTTGTCATTGATGTCAAATCTTACTAGTGAGACAATTTCTATTTGAGTAGAGTACCATATCAAGATGATTGATGAAAAGGATTTGCAAAGAAGATATAATAAAAGTACCTAGATGAAAGATTGACTAGTGTGAAACTACAATGGGTATTTGATAAGTTAGACCTTGAAAAGATAATGTGATTTTTTAATCATAATGCTAAGTGGAGAAGATAATCGTATTGAAGTCTAGAAGGAATGATAAAAGGAAGACCAAATGCATAGACTTGATTGAGAAAAAGAGAAAAAGATTAAGGAACTAGAAGTATATGCCAAGTGATGCTAGTGTTAACCAAGTGACAGTATAAGACAATAAAAACATAGTTTCGACCGAGCATCAATATCAAACAAGTATCAAAAAGTATGTCGAATAGAATAGTTAGTATTGACTAAGTAATTCAATGATGACTGAGTGTCAAAAGACAGTGATGACTGAGTGTCAACATTTGATAGTTTGTGAGGAAATATTGATTTCCAGCTGACATAATTAAATTCTTGGAATATGTGAAATGTGTTGAAGATAATGATGGATGACCTAAAGTATTTAATGCATGATACACTATGTTTGTGCACTCCCAGGCATGGATTCAAACAGAAGTTTTAAAGAAGTATCTAGAAGGGGAGAAGGAGAATGAAATGGTGGAAGGATTTGATGAATTTGACCAAACCCTAAGATCTAAGTTGATGTTTAAGTAGAAAAAGATCAAAGATACCTACTCAAGGAGGCATAAGGGTAACCTAAAAGGGTTCAAACATTTTTTGATGCTATTGATTGGTGAACTTAAGAAAGAGGTTGAGAAGAGTTTTGAAAAGGTAAAGTGTGACTTCTTGAAGGATTTCCAAGAAGATTAGAGACATAGATGATAATGGAGGTCAGTCAGTGGTGTTAGAATCTGAAAAGATTAATAATCCAGAAAACTAGTGCAAAGAATAAATATCTAAACTATGAATGCAAATGATACAAAATCAAAATAGCATCATAGAGTTAGTCTCCAAGAGAGTAATGCAAATGCTGGAAGCAAAATAGCATTAAGAGGATGCAAAAACAAGAGATATCCAAATACAAGCCAGGTAGCATGCTTATATAGGCTAGGAAGAGGGAGGAGGTGGCAACACCAACCAATGAGGAGCAACCATCTATCGGACTAAAGATAGCAAAGTATCTTCCCAAGATAGCTAATGGATGCTCACATGTAGGAAGGTGACACCTCACAACCATTCACCTAATAAGACATGCTTTATTAACCTAAGCGAGATTATTAAAAGTGTAGGAAAAACCTAGCAAAATAGGAAAAATAAAAAATTACACTAACACCCCCCCATAAGTGAAGCTTAGGTGGATGTAGAAATGGGTCCCGACAACGAGGCCATGTTAGGTACCCAAGTACAATGCAAGAAGATGCAACCTCTGAAAGCGAGGAAAGAGAGAAAACCACATGGGAAAAACCCTCCCCCAAAAAGAGGTAAGAACTTAGTGAAGAACTGAAGAAGTCTCCCGCTAGGGAAATTGTCCCCTAAAATAGGAACAAGGAGTGATCATGAAGAAGCAACATCACTGAAGCATGAAGAATCGCAAAACTCTGTCAAAATGCTGATCTATAGAACCTCCATGGAAATAGAAGGCATGAACCATCAATGAAAGGAACCTCCATGGAAATAGAAGGCACGAACCATCAACCAAAGAAGCATAGAACAACAATATAACCTCCCCTTAAGGTAGGTGAGGTGACAGACAGCTGAAAAGATGGGCCAAAAATCTCCTACAACACAGGAGCCAAACTCATTGAGAGTGAAGTACAAACACAAATAAAGGCATGTGTCATTGACACTGCATGAGGAATTAGAGAAAGAGGGCCTATAAGTGACAAACAACTATCCCCCCCATGGCACTTTATATAATAGTGCGAGTACAACGAATCACAATGATGAAAAGGATCCCGAAAAGCAAGAGTGGCACTTTATCTCAGTGCGTTGCATAAAGATGCTTACAATGAATATCAACAATGATAAAAAAAAATATAAGGCTGAAACAACAAAAGGTAAAGCCCAAAACGAAGCAACTGAAGCAACAAAATCGATCTCCGGACCTGAAACAAACAGAATATCCACCAGAATGCTAAAATGCAAAAGATTGAATAGGATGTGTCTGGAACAGAATTTGGAACAACAACTAGCATCACTTGAAAGAGCATAGAAAGAACTTTCCAGCGATATAAAGAAGTCCAAAATCGGAGATCGAAAGCTCAAGATACGCCTCCCGAAGTGCAAAATAGAACATCCAGCTTTGACTACCATAATAGGAAACCAAACTACATCAAAACTCAAAAACATCTATACCAACATCTCTGTCTCAGAACCAGCTTTCTGGCGCTTCTTTCGGATCGGAAAAATACCTCTGTATGCAAAATTTATGGCCAAAAAACTGAAGGTAGGTCCAAAATGACCCTAGGAGAGGTGCAAGAAGGTGCTGATGCAGGATGACGTCATGCTGATGTCAGAAAAATTGGAGATTAAAATTGACGGCCTCTAGCCTGTCGCAGCAAAAAAGGATGCCACGTGGCAGTATGAATGACGTGGCAAGGGCCACATGGCGCCCGTGCCACGTGTCACGCGCAGAATGCGCGTTGACTGAGCACCAAAATGCTGACTGTGCCGGCGGGCGTTGAGCTGTCAGATGTTGATTGGACGGCGGGAACCGGGCAGAGCAGGCTCTGTCGGAGCGGAGGACCGGGCAGAGGTGGCCGCAGGGGCGGCGAGACTGAGCGGTGGCAGAAAAAATCATCGGCGGAAGGCGAAGGACGAGAGGTGGCCGGGTCGCGGCTGCCTCGGGGTGGCGCTGCCGGTTGCGCGCAGGTGGCGCCGCGCCCGAAAAATTATTATTTAAAAAAAAAAAAAATTTCTCCAACCTTGCGTCCGTACGATCCGTACGGCAGACCCTGGAGGCTTCAAAAAATCTCCAAAATTGCCCTGTGTCCAAAAACAACAAGCTTTATATGAATCCTGACTGCAAACGGCATTTCAGATCCAATGGTGATGTCCGTTTAGGCTGAAAGTGCTCCAAAAATTTGCTGATCCCCTGATTTGAAGAAAAATTGCATTCAAATCTACGACTGCCAACGGAGAGGGGTATGGCTGTAGCTTTGCATGTTCGATTTTGAAAAATATACAGCTTGCATGCAAAATATAAAAGATACCCAGATGGTTTTTCGGGGCTACAAACAAAACCCAGAAAGCATTTTTCTTGCTGATGTACAGAAGATGTTGCTATAGTGTAAATCAGACGCTTTTAACAGTAAAAAAAATGGCTCCAAAAATCAAAAAACGACCCCAGCAACCAAAATATGACATGCAAATGCTGGATCAGCTTCTTAATTCCATCAATGGCATGCTGGAACCTGTAAAACTGATTGAAAACTCCAAATATGCAAGTTGGTTGTCAGATTTGAGATTGAAACCCCAGAGAAAAACTGTTTTTGTCAAAACTTTTCTGATTCTCAGGATCATCCAAAGATGCAAGAGAAGAGCATACTTCGTTTTTCAAAAAACTTACAATAAAGTTTATTTGCCCCCCCCGAATCTCTGAAATAAGGAAACTAAAATCTACTCTTGCACATAGAAAAGCTCTGATACCATGTTAGAATCTGAAAAGATTAATAACCTAGAAAACTAGTGCAAAGAGTAAATATCTAAACTATGAATGCAAATGATACAAAATCAAAATAGCGTCATAGAGTTAGTCTCCAAGAGAGAAATGCAAATGCTGGAAGCAAAATAGCATTAAGAGGATGCAAAAACAAGAGATATCCAAATACAAGCCAGGTAGCATGCTTATATAGGCTAGGAAGAGGGAGGAGGTGGCAACACCAACCAATGAGGAGCAACCATCTATCGGACTAAAGATAGCAAAGTATCTTCCCAAGATAGCTAATGGATGCTCACATGTAGGAAGGTGACACCTCACAACCATTCACCTAATAAGACATGCTTTATTAACCTAAGCGAGTTTATTAAAAGTGTAGGAAAAACCTAGCAAAATAGGAAAAATAAAAAACTACACTAACAAGTGGGTCAATATATGGGTTATATTGTGATCTATATTTATAAAGTGAGTCGTACTTATCAAATTAAACTATTGTTAATTTCTAACCATTAGATTAGTTTGAAATATTTTGATCAAGGTTGACCTAATAGTCATTTGTAAATCCTTTAATCAAGGTGACGTTCTAATGAAATGTTCTAAAGCCTCTAACTAGGCCACTCCTAATATGGTGATTCAATCTTTTAATAGGATCCCACCTAACAATGTGTAATGTCAACTTTAATAGGGTTGGCTTCTCATGGAGCTCATTTCATATGAATGAAAACTTGGTAGCATGTTACTCATAGTTTTTCCCAAATTGGACTTCCACATTAAATCCTAGTGTTATACTTGTCAGAAGGTTATTTGAGATGTTTTTTGTTAATATTTTACATTTTGGAATTTTTTTTATATTAGGACAGTGGACTACAAGTTTTATGTTATTGATTATTTTCTATAGAGATTGAACTACTTATTGATTAGATTTGAAGTATTTGAAGTGATTAGAGTTGAATTGGTACATCGAGACCTATGGATAACTGATTTTCCCCCCTCTCACTTATTCTAAATTATTCTAACAATTGGTATAAGAGAAATTGGTGCTTGTAAAGAAATTTTTATAGGTACTTGAAGCTAAAGATCAAGATGCAAAAAAAGGAAGTGTCGAGACTGAACAAGGAGAACTTTCCTGCATGGGAGAGTCCGATGAAGTTGCATTTGATGGGAATTGGAGAAGGAGAAACATATTATATGGAATGTGCATATGTAGAGGTACCAAGACCTATGTGTTGAAAATATTCTTAAAGGCTAAGTTACTGAGAGGGGAGGGGTGAATTAGTAACTTCTAAAACTTTTAAAACTTTAATCCAATCAACAATTAATTCAATACTGATCTAACTGCATGCATGAGAAATTGAAAACATAAAAGCATACATAAAACTTTGACACAAAGATTTGGTGACCCAGAAACCTTCCAAATAGAAAGTAAAACTCTGGTGGGGATGATACCCACAAGCTTTAGTACTACAATATAAAATTGGCTTGTTAAGGCTTACATTGATCACTTCTGATGATCTGTACTATTAGGAGAAATAAGGATTGCTAGGTCCACCTTGTTAAAGGGTTTACAAACATACAATGAAGTATATACTCAGTAAAGAGATTTGCATAAGACTTTTAGGTCTGCCTTGTTAAAAGATTTACAAACATACAATAAAGTATGTACTCGGTAAAGAGATTTGCATAAGACTATTAGGTCTACCTTGTTAAAGGATTTGACTGATCCACCTATTAGGATGAAGCAGTAGCTGATCTCTGATCTACAACTTGGTTTGCTGAATGAGATTCCTTTGAGTGTATAAATCACCTTGCTATGATAGATGAATCTTTGCTGCTCCTTATACTATTCTAGCCTTTTTAATTTGCTCTTTCTACTCTTCTCTAATTATCACATTGATACTTACATACCTTGGATGTGATATAATACATTACATATATACCAATCCAATTACACAATTACAAAGTCAACCACAATACAAGTTTGCACAAATATTACACAGTCGGCTCAAATGTAAACACTCAGGTTCTAAAGATAGACTCGGTACTTGGAATCCATTATCAATTCTCGGCATCATCATGCACTCAGTAGATGTAGAAAATTAGTCCATACTAATCACTTCCAAGTAGTCTTGAACTCGGTCTATGATGCAGGAGCATCCTGGGTTGCCTTGTTATCTTGCTCATTTTATTCATTCTGCAAGTTGGTGCCTAGCAATTCCTTCATGTGCCTAGTTACTGTAGCACTTAGTGGGAGCCGAGTTACTATAACACTCAATGGGAGCCGAGTTACTGTAGCACTCAATGGGAGCTAAGTTATTGTAGCAATTCCTTCATGTCTGGGTTACCTAGTATATGCCAAGTTACCCAATGTATGCCGAGTGACCCTTCATGGGCCGAGTTTTCCTATTTATGCCGAGTGTCAATATTTGGGCTTGATTTTTGCAAGCCAACTTGCAAAATTTATTTTGATCACGACATTTATGTTAAGATCTTTTCTTGGGATGAATCCAGACTATTGTTGGGTCAACCTTCCTCTTATGTAATGATTCTAGAATGATTTGTAAGCCATTTTGGCAAGTATAAATAGAATGTTTAGGCTTAGAGTTAGGCAAGTTTTGGTGAAGAAGATTTTAGAGCAGAACTAAAGGTGCAAATTTGCTATTGGATCTTTGTGTGTGAATGTATTGTAATTGGCCGTAACCTAGAAGGCCTTACAGCTGGGCATGTATGAAAATGTTTTTGATGAATCAATAAAAGTATTTCACTCTTCTTTCTCCTTTGGTTGTTGTTCCTTGTATTTGCTTCCATTGTGTTAACTCTTGCAGGGTGGTTTGGATAGCTGGGTGAGCCTTTGGATCTAGTTATTCATCCTTTGCTTGTGTCAGTTGGTATTAAAGCTTGAGGTTTGTCCTTGTGGAGATTGGATCATGTAGAACCCTGATTTGGATTTGGTTGTAGGGTGGCAGATCTGTGAATTTGACCTATAACTTGCAGAGGGTTATGATCTTATAGGAACCTGATTTGTAAAGATGGTTCGTGGTAGAGGAAATAATGTTGATAATGCTATATTAGATCAATTAAGACAAATTGCAACCAGATTAGATGCTGTGGAGATAGCCCAGAGGAGAGGAGCACGTCTTGATGATGTAAGTGATGATGAAGCAGTAGCACCAAACTCTAATCAAGAACCTGAAGAAGACCAAGATGAAGCAAGGTAGTTGAGATTATTGTCTAGGGAAAATACAAAACCTATTGTGGAAGTTGTTCCTTATGATGGAAAATTGGATACCAATGCTATGCTGAATTGGATCTCTGATCTGGAGAAGTTCTTTGAGTATGAAAACACTCCTGATAATAGAAAGGTGAAGATTGCAGTCACTAGGTTGAAAGGTCATGCATCACTATGGTGGGAGCATTTGCAAACTAATAGACAAAGGAGAGGAAAGGAAAAGATCAGAACTTGGCTAAAGATTGTGAACAAGGTAAAGAACAAATTCCTGCCTGCTGATTATTGAGTTAGCTTGTTGAGAAAGATGCAAAATTTGAAGCAAAAAGACATGACTATGAAAGAGTATACCGAGGAATTTTATAGGTTGGACATCATATCTGGACATGTGGATGATGATGTTGAGAAAATTGCAAGATACATAAATGGATTGAGATCTAGAATTCAAGATGAAATAAGTTTTGTGAAATTGGAAAGTGTAGAAGAAGCATACCTATATGCCTTGAAAGCTGAGGAGATCTTGAGAAAGAAGCATGAACAAAGACAAAGAGGTAGAGGTGGAAGATTCTAGAGAGGTAGAGGTAGATCCTATGAAGAAGGTAGTAGATCTAACAATTGTGTGCAAGATAAGGAAAAATCTGAATGGAAGAATGATGACAAAGAAAAGTACGAGTGGAAAGGTGGTAGTTCATATTGAGGAGGTACTGGTTCTTATTGAAGAAGAGAAAATTCTTATTCTAGAGGTGGTTTTCATGGTAATTGTTTCAGATGTGGTAAAGAGGGACATAGATCTTCTAAAAGTGGGCAGAATAATAGAAATGTTGTGGTTCAAGGAGATGATGAGGGTTCACCAAGTGGACTTGAGGCTAGAGAAAATTTGATAGTGAGAAGAACCTTATGTAATAAAAGAAGTGATGAGGAACCTATTTTAAGGCGAAGTCTTTTCAAGAAAAGATGTAGGATGGCTGGAAAATGTTACAAAGTGATCATTGACAGTGGAAGTTTTACAAATCTGGCATCAGAAGAGCTGGTTACCAAGTTGCAGTTGCAGAGGCTGAAACATCCCAAACCATATCATGTTTCATGGATCAAAGATGAGCATAAGATATTGGTAAGTGAGAAATCCCTTGTGAAGTTTAAAATTGGACATTACTTTGATGAATTTTTGTGTGATATTATGCCTATGGATTGTTGCAATATTTTGTTGTATAGACCTTGGCAATATGATAGATATGCTGTACATGATGGAAGATTGAATCAATATACTCTTTGGGTGAATGGAAAGAAGCAAATATTGTTGCCTTTGATTGAAAGTCCAGATGAGGTAAATTGTACTTCTGTGAAAATTTGCATGGCTAATGGGAAACAATTTGAAAAGGAAATGAAAAGGAACCAAGTTTGTTTTGCTATAATTCCTAGAGGACTGAGTTGTGTCAATGGTGACCAAGTGACAATAGAAACTAATGGAAGCCAAGTACCAAAAGAAATTACAGAATTGCTGAATGAATATAAGACATTGTTGTAGAGGATATTCCTGATGGTTTACCTCCTATGAGAAGTATAAGTCATTGTATGGATATGATTCCTAGAGCTAGTTTTCCAAATAAAGCACCATATAGATTGACACCCACGGAGAATGAAGAACTTAATAGACAAGTGCATGAGCTGTTGTAGAAAGGTTTGATCAGAGAAAGCTTGAGTCCATGTGCTATACCTACTATATTAGCACCTAAAAAGAATGGAGAATGGAGAATGTGTACTAATTCCAAAGCCATTAACAAGATAAAAATGAAATATAGGTTTCCTATGCTATGGATGGATGACATAATGGATTGTTTGAGTGGAGCAAAGTATTTTACCAAGATTGATTTGAAGAGTGGCTATCATCAGATCAAAATAAGAGAAGGTGATGAATGGAAGACTGCTTTCAAGACAAAAGATGGTTTGTATGAATGGTTGGTTATGCCTTTTGGTTTGACTAATGCACCTAGTACTTTCATGAGGTTGATGAATGAAGTTTTGAAAAGATTTTTGGGTAAGTTTGTGATTGTTTGTTTGGATGATATTTAGATATTTAGTAAGACTAAGGAAGAGCATCTTGAGCATATTAGACAAGTATTGCAAAGGTTGAAAGAGGAAAAGTTGATGATTAATCTGAAAAAGGTGTTCTTTTATGCAAGAGAAGATTGTGTATTTGAGATTTGTGATTTCAGCTGTTGGATTGAAGATGGATCCTAAGAAGGTCAAAGAAATTTTGGAATGGCCTACACCTAAGAATGTGAGTGAGGTAAGATCATTTCATGGTTTGGCTAGTTTTTATAGAAAGTTTATAAGGAATTTCAGTTCTATTTGTAATGCTATGACTAAGACAATGAGAGGAGATAAAAAAGAATTCAAGTGGACACATGGAGCTGATAATAGTTTTGAGACTTTGAAACAAAAGGTTGTTGAGTTGCCTATATTGGCTTTACCTAATTTCAATAAGGTATTTCAAGTTGAATGTGATGCTAGTGGTAATGCAATAAGAGCTGTATTAAGTCAAGAAGGTAAGCCTGTTGCTTTCTTTAGTGAAAAGTTGAATGATACTAAAAGGAAGTATTCTATGTATGATCAAGAATTTTATGCCATTGTTCAAGCATTGAAGAAGTGGAGACATTATTTAATGCCTAAGGAGTTTATGTTGTATACTAATCATAAAGCTTTACAATACTTGGGAAGTCAACATAAATTGAATCAAAGACATATGAAGTGGGTTGAGTACTTGCAGAGTTTTACATTTGTAATCAAGCATAAGAGTGGAGTTACTAACATAATCGCTGATGCATTGAGTAGAAGACATTCTTTTTTGACTGAAATGAAGGTTGAAGTTCTTGGTTTTGATGAAATGAAAGAATTGTATGATGCTGATCCTGATTTTTCTGAGGTGTGGAGAGAGTGCAGAGCACCAAATCTGACAGATCACATAAGTAAGTATGATGAGTATTTCATTAAAAAAGGTATGTTATTCAAAGGCATTCAGTTGTGTATTCCCAAAATTTCTATGAGGTTGAATCTGATTAAGAAAAAGCATAGTGGTGGATTAGCTAGACATTTTGGAATTGATAAGACATTGAGTTTGCTAAAAGAGAAGTATTATTGGCCACAAATGTATATGGATGTTCAGAAATTTGTAAAGAGTTGTGGAGTTTGTCAAGTTGAAAAGGGAGTAAGTCAAAATACTGGTTTGTATACACCTAATACTGTTCTTGCGAAACCTTGGACTGACATCAATATGGATTTTTTTCTTGGATTGCCTAAGACAGTGAAGGGGTATGATTCTATATTTGTTGTATTGGAAAATTTTTCTAAGATGGCTCATTTCATACCATGTAAGAAGACATCAGATGCTGACCATGTTGCTAAACTTTTCTTTATAGAGATTGTGAGATTGCATGGATTACCAAAAAAGTATTATTTTTGACAGAGATAATAAGTTTGTTGGTTATTTTTGGAAGACTTTGTGAAAGAAGATGGGTACTGAATTGAAGTTTAGTTCTACATTCCATCCACAAATGGATGGATAGATAGAGGTTGTGAATAGAAGCTTGGGTAATTTGCTAAGATGTTTAGTTGGGAATAAGCCAAGTAATTGGGAGATGGTATTGGCACAAGCTGAATTTTCATATAATAATTCTGTGAATAGGAGTACAAGGAAGAAACCTTTTGAGATTGTTACTAGAATGCATCCTAGAGGTATATTAGATTTGAGAGATGTTGTTGAAAAAAAAAAAGTGCTGCAAGAAAAGAATTTGTTGATTTTATGGAGTCTTTTTATAAGGAAGTGAAGTTGAGGTTGGAACAAAGTAATCGGAAGTATAAGGAGAATGCTGATCAGTCTAGAAGACACCATGATTTTCAAGTTGGTGATGAGGTGATGGTCCATCTCAAGAAAGGAAGATTCCCAGTTGGAATATATAGTAAGCTAAAGATGAAGAAATTTGGACCTTGTAAGATCTTGAAGAAGTTTGACAGTGGTAATGCTTATGAAGTTGAGTTATCTAATGACATGGATATATCTCCTATATTCAATGTTTTTGATTTGTATAAGTATCATGAGTTAGAGGATGAAGTTTTTGTATCAGATGATTATCTTAAGAAGAAGATTGAAGAAGTTGAATAGTGGAAAGAGCACAAGAGGAAAATATTACTATGAATATTTGGTGAAGTGGAAGAACAGACCTATTGAAGATGCTTCTTGGATTTCTCAATTTGAGTTGGATTCAACTCAAGTTGTGACATCTCAATGATTTAGGATAATCATTTCTTTCAACCCTAGTTATCTAATGTAGGAGCATCGTTGGTTGCCTTGTTATCCTAATCATTTTGTTCATTTTGCAAGTTGGTGCCAAGCAATTCCTTCATGTGCCTAGTTACTGTAGCACTTAGTTGGAGTCGAGTTACTGTAGCACTCAATGTGAGCTGACTTACTGTAGCAATTCTTTCATGTGCTGAGTTACCTAGTGTATGCCGAGTGACTTTTCATGTGACGAGTTACCCAGTGTATGCCAAATGACCCTTCATGTGTCGAGTTTTCCTATTTATGCCAAGTATCAGTATTTGGATGTGATTTTTGCAAGCCAATTTGTGGGATTTACTTAGATCACAAAATTTATGTTAAGATCTTTTCTTGGGATGAGTCTAGACCATTGTTGGGTCAGCCTTCCTCTTATGTAATGATTCTAGAATGATTTGTAAGCCATTTTGGCAAGTATAAATAGAATGTTCAGGCTTAGAGTTAGGCAAGTTTTGGTGAAGAAGATTTTACAGCGAAACTAAAGGTGTGAATTTGTTATTGGATCTTTGTGTGTGAATGTATTGTAATTGGCTATAACCTAGAAGGCCTTATAGATGGGCATTATTGAAGATGTTTTTGATGAATCAATAAAAGTATTTCACTCTTCTTTCTATTTTGGTTGCTATTCCTTATGTTTGCTTCCATTGTGTTAACTCTTGTAGGGTGGTTTGGATAGCTGGGTGAGCCTTTGGCCCTAGTTATTCATCCTTTGCCTGAGTTAGTTTGCACTAATGACTTGGTGAATATTGTGAAACTCATCATATAAGTTGAATCACTTGTTTACTAGTAATTATCTTGGTAAGCACTATCAACTTGAGATTAGTATAAATTAAGTCACTTGGTTAACATTGAGTAGCTCGGTCAACACTGGACTCATATCACATTAATTGCAAACTTGATAACCACGGCATAAGTCAGTTTGCATTGGTAAACTTGGCATAGATTGAGATGCTCAGTTTACACTGCTGATCTTCACAATAACTATAACTACTAGGTAAACACTAGAATTTGTCCAAAGGACTATGTAGAAATTGTAGAACTCGATGACAACTGAAATGCTTGGTGAACACTGTTAATTGTACAATAAGCTTAGTAGATACTTACAATCTGAATAAGTGCATGTCACTAATAACAAACTTGACTGATATGTCAACAATCTCCCCCTTTGGCATTAGTGAGAAAAATACTTATTAGCCAAAACTTAATTCAAAAAGTTCTTGAATATCTTTATCCATCACCATATGATTCTTAGCTTGGTAGAGTATACTGTTTTTGAGATTTTTCAAAATTAATTTTGTGAGATATATTTCTGTACATGGTAAGGCTTCTATATAGTATACTATACATCTAAATACATTCTTCTTTGAATTATCATATACATTTATCTTACATTTATCTCCACCATTTCCTTTACAATTTATATATCAATTCTTACATTTTTCTCTACCATAACTCATCATTCCCATATTTTCTCCATATCTTCTCCCCCTATATTTTTTCTATATCTTCTCTATATCTTCTCCCCCTTTTTGACAATAATGCCAAAGATTTATTCTGTATATTTACATGTTAATGCCAAAATGAGACAAAAATTCTAAATGTACCTTGAGTATTATAGCCAACATTTTGTCCCAATTTCCCTGCAAGACCTTACATGTGTGTAGTGCAATCTGCACTTCTATTGACAATTCAATCATGTGGTCTACTATGAAGAAGTTTTTGTCATGGATGAGGGATTTGGAATATACAATATGCTTTTGTATTGCATCCATGTTAGGGAGAATCATGTTTTGGATATCTACCAGTGTAGATCTGATTCTAGCCTCTTCTCTAAGCAATTCTACCTGTAAATCTATCAAAAGTTTAATCATATTGAAATGAGCAAAGCTTGAACTGGGGTCAAGCTACAACTACTGAGCACTAACCTTGAAGTCTTCATCAATCTTGGACAATTTGTCCTTTATTTTCTTAGTGAAATTTGAAAAATCACATAGCTTACCAAAAAGTAATGATACATCTATACAAGAAGTTTCCAGAGAGCCCAAAATGGTAGAGAGTTCTACTTGGTAAATGAAAATTTTCTAAGCAATGTGCTCTAACACCTTATTTTCAAATTTCTTCTCTACCTTTTGCAATAATTTATCTTGTCCATCTGAATCTTCATTAAATTTTTGGACCGCCTCTACTAGCTGAAACAAAATTGGTTGAGATGAATCAACCTCTATACCTACAGTCTCTGCCAAAATATTCTTGGCATCCTCAATGATTTTGAACTCTTTGTCCCTTTCCTCTCTTAGCCTCTATTGTTTGGCTTTCTTTTGGAGAAGTTCACCAAATGTCTACATTTGATCTAGATTGAGTTTGGATATGTCCCAGTTTGAGATTACTATTTCCTTATCAAGGTCTATTTCCTCCCCCTTTTCTTTTCCTTGGCCCAAAAATTTTGTACTCGATTGAGACTTGGTCTCAACTATCCTTACACTTATTTCTTGCTTACTAAGAATGGAAATAATAGTATACATAATAGGACTCACTACAAAAATTGATGCTGTACTTATTGTAGAAATACCTACAGTAGCCAAAATTGATGTATCCAAAATCGATTTGTCTAAAACTGATGCCTCCAACATGGTGGAAGAGGGAAGAGTCTACAGCTTGGTAGATGAAGTGGAGGTCACTTCAGTTAATGATGTGCTAAGGTAAATTGGTGCAAAGATTGATTGGCTAGTTATGCTTGGAGTGCTGGTCACAATCAATCCTACAGAGGCTATCTTTGAGCTTGATTTTGTCACTATTTTCACTTGGAGAGTGAGGGAGTGAGACAATAACTACTGCAAAAATCTTGACTGGGTCAGTTTCCTCATCATCCCACATTTCTTCCTTTGTAGCCTCTTGCTCCTATTCCTCTTCATCATCAATGTTATCAAAATGTATTGTCTTTTCAACATTTTCCTCTTCATATTTCTCCTCTTTATCATCATCATCATCATCATCTTTCACTTCAACAGCAAAATCACTTAGTTTATGAAGAAGATAGATATTCTTCCATGTATTTGTTGCATTCCTTACAACATGATCAATATCTTTTATCAGAATTAGACAAGTATTGAATTTCAAAGTTAATTTCTCCTCATTTTTCTTTAGAGATTCCTTAATCTCCTTGTTTGTTAAGCTTGGAATAAGCTACCTTAGGGTTTGCCCATAGATGTCTTTTATAGTTTGCATGGAAAATTCTTATCTTGGCTTAATCTTATCCATCAAAATGTTAGGAAGTTGAGAAGTAAGTTGGTCTAGTGAGTATTTCCACTTACCCATTTTGTCGATCACCAGGTCTTCAATCTACTTTTGTTCTTCATTAGTCCTAATTTCATATTATAATGCTTTAAAGTTTTTTATACCTACTCCTTCCTACAATTATTTTAGCCTATCTTGTAAGGTGAGTGGAGGTTTTTTGAATATTATATCTCCTCTTTCCTTATCGGCTTTCTTCTTTGAGGAACATCTAGTAAACATAGCAGTGGATGGCTTGGTTGGCTTGGTAATGATTATCTTTACCTTCTTCTTCAATGGTTCCTTTTCTCTAATTCTTCCTCATCCTCCGCTTCTTCATCCTAACCTTTTCCCTTAGTCAACAAAAGAGTAGAACTAGTTTTCAACTTAGCAATTCTTTTCTTGCCTTGTTTTACCACCTGAGGGAGCTTGATTTCTAGTTCTATCCAACTTTGGCTTCATCATATGTACCAAAATATATAGCCTTGGGATCAACTAGTTCATTTACAACTTCCTCAATGATATCCTTAGTTTCATCTATATTAACCTCATATCCAAGAGGTTTCACCTATGCAATTCTAGGCCTGATTGCCTAAATTTATACCTTATCACTATCTACCATGAAACACACATCATCCTTGTAATCTTCACCTAATTTCCTCAGGATCCTAAATCTATTATTCATTTTCTCTTTAGATGCATCTAAAAAAGTTATCCATGATACTATTTTAGTTCTCTCCCATCTCAACAATGTATTCATTAATTTGGTAGAGAACTGGCACATCTTTTCTCCATACAACTGAACCTTTTGAAGGGAAGAATTTTTAAACATAAAAGAATAAACAAGTCAATAATAAGCCAAAAATACATGGGTTGTTCTTTGATGTTTTGATGCTCTCCATGTTTTTGTTGAATTGTTTCAATAGTAGCTCAACAAGGTCAAGATAAAGATTGTTCTTCACTACCTTGTATGCAAGGTCAACTACTTTACATGGCACACTGTTCAACCGACTTGAGCTATAGATCTTATGTGCAATGGTATGTATTCCAAAATTTAATTCCATATCAGTGACACTACTTATTTTCATGCCTCTACCATCACATTCTGCTAGGGTTTTCTTTTCTAGTTCAACTCGACCTAGGGTTTTGGTCATTTTAGCCTTAACCAACATTGGAAGACTAGTAATTCTGTGAACCATCTTCTTCATGATTAAAACTAGTTGCTCCAACCATAACTATCCATTATGCACCTGATTGAGAATATACCTAATCTATTTTACTTGAAATTCATGGGGCATGTAAGGAATATGAGTTAACCCTTTTGTCTACAGGTGTTGATGCTCGAGTTTCAAAATGTCACTTACACACAACTATTCTAGGGCTTTATCCATTTCCAAAGTGCCAATATCTTGAATCTTGCATTTGAAATGAGAACAAATATTATTAATCAGTAGTACCTTTGGAGGGATTTGTGACTGCGCTCCACTTGGATCTAGGGTTTTAGCAATGGCAGGAGTGAGCTTGAAATCTAGAGCTTTCCATTCACCACAAACTGGCATGTTTGAACCTCACTTTACCTTCCTACTATTGGATGCCATCTTCACTTGGTAGGGTTTGAAAGAATTCAAAATATTTTGGAAACAATTCTCTCAAATCGCTTGAATACTCTTGAAGATTGCACTACACAATAGCTCTTGAAATTTTACGATGAAAATGACTTCGATTTCATTCCTTTTAACAAAATTTTCCATAAATTCTCAATACGAATAGTAGATCAAATTGATAGACTTTCATCCACTTCCTTGTATTGATTACTTGGTAGATTCTTCCATCATTTGGTAACCATATGAAATTTAGTTACTCCCAACTCACTCAGTAGAGTTTGTGACCCAACCTCACTCGGTAAGAAAAGTAACTCGGTAGTAACTAGTACACTTTTACTCAATGATCCCTTTGTATCTTGAATATAGATATGGATCTTTTGTCCTTTCAACTGAAACTAATTTGGATGTCTTCTTTGGTGGCCTAGTCCTAGTTCTCCTTTGAGAAATCAAGTAGAAATTGTGGAGCCACCCAATTCTTGAGTGACTTGTTCATCATTGTTTGGAATTACATTCTCGATAGACTTTGGAACCCATTACTGTCTCATTTATTTTTAGATGTTATCAGCCTTTTCCTTCTTTTCATCTTCAATTCTACTAGTATTCATGGTGTTCTTGGCAAGATGACCAAGTTTTGTACAAATGAAACATCTTTTCGTAGTATCTCTTTTCCTTAAATGATGCTTTACACAATTCATTCCAATGTGTCTAAATTCTCCACAGTAATGACATCTACACCAAGTGTTATAGTCCCAACCAAATATGACTTTTACAATTTGTTCCACTGGATTCAATATCTCAGGTTTGCATTCTAATGATTTGTGCCCATGCTACTTACATTTGTGACATTTTCCTTCAAATCTTGGTTTCTCTTAGCATTCATTAGCCTTATGAACATGCTGATTGCAATTGTAACATTTTCCATTGAATTTTTCTTTTTCATTGCTCCAACATTTGTTTGAAGTATGACCTATCTTACCACTTTGATTGCAAGTAGGTATTTGATTCTTTTGAGCTCCCTGCTTGGATGATTCTCCTTCTTCTGTATATCCAATTCTTGCTTTTCCTTTTTATCTATAGATATTTTGTTCATTCAACTAATTCATGTCTACTTGGGATTTTATCATTCTTTCATTGATTTGTCTTTGAGAGTTTAGGTCACTCTACAATCTTTCATTTTTAGATCTTAGGCTCATGATTTCTTCATTTGCATTGGAGAGCTAATCAATGAAGTCTGCTCGCTGAAGGGATAGGTTCTAGATTTCATTATTCTTTCCTTCTATCTCTCCTCTTATCTTGTTTTTATCTTCCATAACTTCACATAATCTTACTGACTGAATTTCTTGCTCTCTTCTTAGTTTTCTTACTTCTTCTTGTAGTGAACCATTCTTTTCTAGAAGTTCTTTGATGTCTTCATTTTCTTAATCTAAGCTGCTTGCCAAATGAAGGTCTTCAATTCTTTATTCAATGTAGAGATGATCATTCATTTTAATAGAAAGGTCTTTTCTTCTTTTTAGGGATTGAGAGAGTTTCTCTTTTTCTTTCTTGAGTTGGGCAATAGCCATTTCCAAATCTAGCTTCTCCTTGTCAATAGCCTTGTCAAGTTTGAATATCTCCATGGCCTTTGATCTTTGATCAAGCTATTAAGATTTCTCCTAAGAACTACAATGCTTTGATACCAATTTTTAGAAATATTCTTAAAGGATAAGTTACTGAGAGGGGAGGGGTGAATCTATAACTTCTAAAACTTTTAAAAATTTAATCCAATAAAAAATTAATCCAATACTGATCTAACTACATGCATTAGAAACTAAAAACATGAAAGCATACATAACACTTTGACACAAAGATTTGGTGACCCAAA
This sequence comes from Cupressus sempervirens, assembly GCA_028749045.1. Classification (NCBI taxonomy): domain Eukaryota; kingdom Viridiplantae; phylum Streptophyta; class Pinopsida; order Cupressales; family Cupressaceae; genus Cupressus; species Cupressus sempervirens. Next base: position 45,879,769 of record CM053793.1, on the reverse strand, counting down.
AACCTTCCTAATAGAAAGTAAAATTGGGGTGGGGATGATAGGCACAAGCTTTAGTACTACAGTATAAAGTTGGCCTATTAAGGCTTACATTGATCACTTCTAATGATCTACCTTGTTAGGAGCAATAAGGACTACTAGGTCCACCTTGTTAAAAGATTTACGAACATACAATGAAATATGCACTCGGTAAAGATATTTGCATAAGACTGTTAGGTCTACCTTGTTAAAGGATTTGATTGATCCACTTAATAGGATAAAGTAGTAGCTGATCTCTGATCTGCAACTTGGTTTGCTGAATGAGATTCCTTTGAGTGCATAAATCACATTGCTATGATAGATGACTCTTTGCTGATCCTTATACTATTGTAACTTTTAAAATTCACTCTTTCTATTCTTCTCTAATTATCACATTGAGACTTACATACCTTGGATGTGATATAATACATTACACATAGACCAATCCAATTATACAATTACATAGTTAGCCATAATACAAGTTTACACAAATATTACAAAGTTGGCTCAAATATAGACTCTCAGGTTCTAGAGATTGACTCAGTGAGGTTTTGATACTTGAAATACACTGTCAATGCTTGACATCATCATGCACTTGGTAGACGTAGAAGCTTAGTCCATACTGATCACTTCCAAGTAGTCTTGAACTTGGTCTGCATTGATGACTTAGTGGATATTGTGTAACTCATCATACAAATTGAATCACTTGTTTTCCATTGCATAGCTCAGTAAACACTATTACCTTGAGCTTGGTATAAACTGAGTCACTTGGTTAACACTGAGTAGCTCGGTCAAGACTGGACTCACATCACATTAATTATGAATTTGGTAACCACTGCACAACTTGGTTTGCACTATTAAACTTGACATACACTGAGATGCTCGATTTACATTGCTGATCTTCACAATAACTGTAACTACTCGATAAGCACTAGAATTTTTCTAAAGGACTCAGTAGAAACTATAGAACTCAGTGACAACTAAAATGCTTGGTTAATACTATTAACTTTATAATAAGCTCGATAGATACTTACAATTTGAATAAGTGTATGTCACTAATAATAAACTTGACTGATATGTCAACACTATGATAGCCCAACACATGAAAGAGAAGCAAGAACACAATTAGGAAATGCTGGAGATTGCACTAGGCCTAAGTTATATTGAGTTTGATGATATAAAGAAATGGATTTCTACAAAGAAAATGTGGGATACACTATAGACTATCTGCAGAGGAGACATAGATGTTTTGAGAGAAAAACCAAAAATCTTGAGAGGCAAATTTGATGAGATGATAATGAAAGAAGGTGAAACTATTTCTCATTACAGTGGAAGAGTCAAAGAGGTGGTAAATGCTATAAGAGCATTTAATGGAAAGATTGATGATGAAACTGTTATTAGCAAGGTATTGAGAACCCTACTTCCTATTTATTCTATTACCATTTCTGGAATACAAGAAATGAGATGTGCTCTCAATAACAATCTAACTTTAGAAGATTGGTTGGTAGACTTACTACTTTTGAATTGTCCAATTTTGATAATTTTACTCCTACTATTGAATCAACTTTCAAATCTCAATTGGTTCTTTATAAGAAAGGAAAAGGCAAGTGTGTAAATAGTGATAGTGATATCTTTGATGATGATCTTGATTAATGGATAGGATAATTCCAAGAGGCAAAGGAAAATTCAAAGGTAAAATTCCTACAATATGTTTTTCATGTAACAAAGTTGGTCATATTGCTGCAAGGTGTCCTAACAAAGAAGACACAGGTGAAAGAAGGGAAATCAAGTATAAAGACAGAAGAGATGAGAATGATAGTAGAGAAAAAAAGGACTACAAAGATAAAGGTAAGAAATCTTGATATTGTTATCTCTAGAAGTTGCACCTAGACTAGATTCTAACTTAGTTAGCTTTGAGTAACATGGAAACACTCCTTGGAAATGGGTATACCAAAATTAGGAGTGAATCTTAGGATTATAGGCTGGTTCCTTATGACATTTCACCTATTTTTTTCTTTAGAAAAAAAAAACTTTGGAGGAAAAGGGATAGAAGGATTATGATGAAGGAAAATGATGAAAGATAAATTGAGGTGATACACCAAACATTAATATGAGGATATTGCTGGACTACCATGATGAAACACTTCTAAATTGTTGAAAAAAGCACAATATTGATCACAAGAAACTCATACATAAGTATTTCACAAGAAGGAGAGTACTTTAGACAAGATGTCAAGGGGAATGCTAACATTCACAGTTAACTATTTGAGATAAAGCACAAATTCATGACTTATAACCTGTATGAACACATCTAAAATCTTACTTGCAAATAAAATTGAGACAAAGACTCAGAGACTCAGAAAGAATCACAAAGCTATATCATATTAGTAATTTAAGCAACAAAGACACAATAAGGACTTTTGAACTATTCCCTTATTTAGATTTTGAAGGTAGTTCCACAATATTCCTCCAGACTGACTATAGAGCCAAAAAAAAAGAAGAAGCTATGGACTTAGAAGAGATTACAACAACATCAATTTTGCACAGAAACTTCAAAATTCCAACTAGCCCCCTTTTTCCACATTTTGGGAATCCTTATAAAGAGAAGGATTCCAACCATCTTTAGATGTGTGGGCACATGTCAAAAGGTTAGAGATATTTTAGAAAGTTACATTTTACACTTACATTCTACATTCTCTATATTCGAGTAAAACAAGGAAGATGATCATAAAAAATGCCAGGTGATACTTGTTGCAGGAGTACTTTAACTGATTCTATTTGCCTTTGCTGCCTTTCATCATGAAATTCCTCAATTGCATTAGCCGATAGAGTCATGATATTTTCAACTTCTCTTACCACATCCATTTCTTCTTTGGGGCCATTTAGAATATCTGATCATTTCTTCCAAACTTCTTGCTCTGCTTTATCCAGGATCAGATCTTCGTATTTCCTTGTTCTAGCCCTGCAACTTGAATCTATTATTTTCTACCACCTTTGGTCAACATCTTAACTAATTGTCTAGTGAGAATCACATGCCATTATTTGATAGTCTAGGTTCACCACCTTTCACATCCTTGTAGCTATATTTTTTTTATGACCAAGTTGACTTGTGATGATGCAATGTTATAAACTTTTTATCTTACAACCTTACAACATAGAAGACATCGTAAGATCAAAATCTTTTCTTTTTGGCTGACTATTATTGAATGAATGCATTAGATGAATATATAATTTACTTTATTGACCAGATATAATGAAATTCATTTGAAACTATCCCACCATTTTCCTTTGATCGTTTAACCATCTAGAGCATGCCATGTGTCATTATCTAATTTTCTCACTTCCTGCTCTCACTTCACCATCTAGGCCCTCTAGAACACACATAAAATGGACATATCCCCACTTTCAGTAACTATCAATCACCTTTAGAATGTGGGCATATGTGGATCATTTCTCTTCATCATCTAATGACCTTAAATTATTGAAGCTTTCTTCTTCCTATGACATCTCCTTGACCAATTGGAATGCATCCATATGCCAACTTATTGTGAAATCCTTTTGCCTACAACCCACAACTAAAATAGGTCCTACCTTGTCCATGTGTCAGCTTGGTGTTTTCACACTTTCCTTAAATTTTGATCAACTTCAAAATGTGGGCATACACCTACCATCGACCTGGGAAGATTTGATGTCTGGGAAGATGCATCCGTTCTCCTTAAACTACAATGGGGCCCATAAGATAGATGTCACTCCTTCACACCATTGCAGTCAAAACCAAGGATTAAGGTTTTAACCTCATGAACAAGGAGGAATTACATAATCATTGCCTTTAATGTAGATCAACTTTAACCAAACACGATCATGCAAGAATTGTACACTTTAACCTTGATCGCCACTTCACAACTTAAGAAATTAACTCAACCTTAACTCCCTTGATCATATGACAAGGAAATCACATCATCACAGTCAAAACTCTAGTTAACACTTAACTCTGTGTGACTACATGAACAAAACCTTTTTGCATCCTCACAGGCTTAAGTCATGATTAGCTTTAACCCTTTGCAAACATGCGATCAATGCTTTCACATGTTCGTAGCCTTAACCAAAATTTCTCATTAACTATAGGAGACCTTGTAATTAGATAGGAATCACTACTTTGCAACTTATATCTTGACCTTAGCATTTAATCTTTTGATCCGATGACTGACTGTTAGATTGACTACTTTCTTCCTTAGTGCATTATTGCAACACAAAATTTAACTGACCATTAACTTTTGTGAGCGAGTGATCAAGGCAATTGTTGTGTTTCTATCTTAACCCATTATTATTGTTAACCTTCCATGAGTGCACGAACAAGGCTTTTGCATCATCACTACCTTTAACTAGAGTTATCGTTAACTGGCTATAGCATGCAAACATGGATTGCTTTAACTGCCTGATTATCTATGTCGTGTCATCATCACATAAGGTGTAACTGCATTCTTCACCCTTGTGAAGCCATGACAACCACCATGTATTGATCACTTAGTCACAACTTAAGACATGTTAGAGGTAAAAACATAACAAGGTAGTATGACTAGAAACTTAGGGATAAAAAATATATGTATGGTGTTTTAAATACCCTCTAATTTGCATGGCATTTAATGAATCAAATAAAAGGACATTAAATATATTATGGCCACCAACCTAGAGGAAAAAAGACTGGTCAACATCTTTATCCAATTTTTTACATGGTGATAAAAATTGTAACACTTTTTGTGACTTCTACTGAATGGCTGCCTACTAGACATCAAACCAGTGGCCTTGGGAATTTTATTGTGTACAAAGTCAAAATAGTTATGCTAATGGGTTTTCAAAGTTAGTTATCTATGCTCAAAAATATGTGGTTGGATCATGAATGGCTATAGAAATGGCTATGAATGAGGAAAATTTTACACTAGCATGAATGCATCACTTTTCTTTCTTGGCCCTTTGGAACTTTATTGAAAGTAGAAAAATTGGAACTAAACACACTTGTGCTAGAACAAAACCTAGGGAAAATAAAAATAGGAAAATTGATGTACAAGAGGGAACCTAAAGATCATACCTTGAAGAGAATCTTAAGGTGAGTCCCATTCATAGGGATTGGCAAAATATCTCCTTTCATAATTGATATCTAATAGGCATTATGCTCTTTGCACTCAGAAATCATGAATGGCCTAGTCCACATGTGATCAAACTTGTTATGATGGCCTAGCCTACTTTTTAAAACATCCTAGAGGAGAACCAGATCTCCCTCCTTAAAAAATATAAGCTTTGATTTCTTATCAAACATCTTCTTGGTCTAGATCTACTGATATTCCATTATTTGTAATGATTTATTCATCTCCTCTTCGAGCTCTAGTAACTTAGCATACCTCAGCTTCAATAGATCATCTTCATTAAAAAGCATTAGATTATCAGCCATCTTTAATGAGGGAAATTCTACAGAAATAGAAAACTTGGTTTGTTTTTAGTATACTAAAACATAAGGTGAATTGCCAAGAATCTATTTGGAACTAATCCTATCAAACCATAAGGCTGAATTCAACTTGGAGTGCCAATCATGCTTGTTATCTACTAAAGTACATTTCAAAATTCTCAGCAAGTTCTTATTTGTACTTTTAGCTAGGCCATTGCCTTGAGGATAATAGTTTAATGAAGTATTGAGATATACTCTATTCTTTAATGCCCATTTAGTTATTCTTGTCCCCTCAAATACCAAGGCATTATCAGATATAATGGAGTCAGGAACTCTAAACCTGCAAATCAAATCATCATAGAAACTCAAAAAATTAGTTTCATTGGCCTCCTTCAGAGTTATTGCTTTTGTCCAATGTGTAAAATAGTCTGTGGCAATCAGAATCCACTTGTGGCTAGCACTGGAATTTAAATTTATATTTCTCACAAAGTCAATACCCCACTTCATGAATGGCTAGTCAATTAGAATAGGATGTAGAGATAAGGTAGCCAACCTTTCTTTTCTAGAAAATAATGCACACTACTTTCACTTTATTTCCTAGGCATGAGCATCCTTAAATAGGTTGGGACAATAATATCCAATCCTCATGGTCTTATAAGATGTTTTCTTTGGAGAGAAGTGACCTCCTTCATCATAGAATTGTTGTAAAAACTTATTGGTATGGTCATTGTCAACATACCTGAGGAGTACTCCACTCATATATTTTCTAAACAAAAGTCAAACAAAATGTAAGGCACAGACTGCAACCTAAAATACCCTTGCTTGGATTTGTCAAGTGATGGAAGAAATTCTCCAGTTTGTAGGAAATGAACCATCTCTTGTAGCCAGCTCTCTAATTGGGCTTGTTGTGCAATAGATTGATTAGCAAGGATAATTTTTGCTACATCATTAGTGGTCTTAGTCTTTTTATTAGCTAGTTTCTCACATAAGCCCTTCCCTCTGATAGGTTTGGTCACTTGAATATGTACATCATATTCCATGACTAGAGTTATCCAACTAGCTCTCTTTTCATTGAGATCCTTGCTCAACAAGAATTGTTTTACACTAGGGTGAGCTACCATAAGATGAATCTTATTACTAGAAACCAGCTATCTAATTTCTGAAAGGATTTTTACTGTAGCAAGTACATGTTTTTTAATGAAACTGTATTTGTTCTCATATTCTTCTAAACCCTTACTAAAGAAAGCAACATGTTATTCTAGCATTTGATTATGCTATTGAACCAGTACTGCAAAAATTTTCTCCATACTACCATATGCATACGATGTGAAATCTTTTGAGAAAATGAGATTTACCAAAGTAGGGGCAGCTGATAACGCTTCTTTTATTGCTTCAAAGCTACATTTGGCTTCTTTTGACCACCTAAAAACAATGCTTTTCTTAAGCATTGAGGTCAATGGCTTAAGTAAGTTAGAAATATCTAGAATAAAGCATCTGACAAAATTGATCCTTCCAATGAAACTCTACAATCCTTTTTTATGATGTGGTAAAGGCAACTCTAGAATGGCTGCAACCCTTTCAGGATCAATGGTAATTCCTTGCTTGGATACAACATATCCCAATAGTTTTCCCTCATGAACAAAAAACACATACTTCTTTGGATTGAGATATATGCCAAACTCTCTACATCTTTTTAAGATTTTCCTCAGATGTCCAAGGTGATCTACAACATGCTTGGAGAAAACTGTGATATCATCTAGATAGATCAACATAAATTTGTATATTAGATTACTAAAAGCCATTTCCATGGCCTTTTGAAACATATCCCCTACATTAGACAAGACAAAAGGCATCCTTTTATATGCCATGGTTTCCCATTTTGTGGTGAATGAAGTTTTGAATTGGTCTTCCTCCTTAAATAAAAGTTGATTATAGCTAGATTATCCATCAAGAAGTGAGAACCTCTCAGAACCTAAAACATATTGAAACATTTGTTCCATGGATGGAAAAGTATGACAATCTTTGAATGACACTCTATTGAGGTCTCTAAAGTCAATACATAATATCAACTCCCCATTCTTTTTTCTTACAGGAACTAGATTTCACACCCAACTGGTGTGTTTGATAGGAAATATTATTCTACTCTCAATGAGTTTGTAAACCTCTTTTTGCATTAAGGGTTCTAACTATGGATTGACCAGCCTTTTCTTCTGCTTTATGGTTTTGGAATTGGATTCTAACTCAATAGTATGTTGGGCAAGGCATTGATCAAAACCCTTAAGGTCTACATATCCCCAAGCAAAAAAATCATTGAACTCTTGAAAAAGATGGATGTAAGATTTCCTTTCTTTAGTAGGAATTGCTTTACCAAAATTTAAATTCTTTCCTTTTGCAACCTCAAGATCTTCATAGTGATGTTGTTGAACCACCAAACTAGTTTTATTCCTTTTGACTTTGTCATCAGTGCTAAAGATAGACTCTAGAGTAACTAATCCCTTGGGAAATTTATTGGAACTATGATGTATAACCTAATCACCATATTGTTCCTTCACTTTATGTTGGTTGAAGGCTGGATGCATGTCTTCTTCAAGTAGAAAATTCAAAATTTGTTCATCGCTATAAAAAAATTGCCAATTAACATCATTATCAGGTAAGGAAGGTCTGACCACAACTTTGATATGCATTTGTACCTCTTATTTGCTAATGTTTTCAACTATATCAAATTATGCCCCTACAATAGCTAATCTATATGTCATGCCCTAAACTTACGAGGAAAAACACAACATTTTTTTTTTTTTTTTGGAAGTTAAACTAAGGTAATATGAACAGACCTTTTCTTGTTATGAATGTGCTATCAAATTGTTAGGTATCCAGGTAAACAATTCCTATTTCCTCGAGGGTGTTATAAGGTTACTAATTTGATCATTGAGTTTGGAAAGAAAATGCTGGTGTAAAGGAATTTGTTTTATTTGAAAATTTGGGCTTCAAGTTTTCCTATGAGAGGCCACCTTGTTTCCTATCATTGTTTTACAATACCAAGTTAAAATGGTAGAGTTTAAGTAATGCTTTTGTTTTGAATCTCCACCTTCTATACCCCAATTAAGACACTTTGTATATGCAAGAGAAGTACAATCTCCATATTAGTGTACTTGCACTGATTCAACGTATTATGAAAATAACTATGTTTTTTTCAATTGTCCTAGATGTTTCGGTCTTATGTCATGTAACCCTACTCATTTCATCCTATGTTATGGTATAGTTAATACAATTTTAATGAAATACTTTCATCTTATCCTTTATTAGTTTTTGATTTAAATAGTTCTTTACCACCTAGGTATTTTAAATCGATCCTTAATTCCTTATCCTCCACACTTCCATATAGTGATACTCTCTAACTCTCATTTACCCATAATTAATTACTATCCCTTTTCCTCTATTTTATTTTTAAATTATTATTGTTATTTTTATCATTTTATTTTATTTTATAGTTTTTATGAATTTATTTGATTTTATTTAAATTAATCACTCATTTATTTATTATTATTATTCTAAGGTCTTGTTATTGGTTATCATTGACCAGTGTCGATTTATACCCATATTAAGTTCTACGGAGTTGGGTACATTCAGCTTGTAACCTAACAATAGATCATACCATTATCCAATAATGGTTTAGATAACTATGGAAAATATAAGAGCTCCAATTTTAAAGTTTAATTCCAAAATTGATCTCTATTGTATTTCTTACATACGACTTTGCCACATAATTATTAATTAAATGTTGATTTAACAAAAAAATAAAAAATAAAATAAAGGACCTTCATAATAATTTAAATCATAAATTTAATCAAACCCCTCATTACCACTTACTACTACTCACCTTCTAACTCTTTTTACATGTTTAAATATCTAAATATATTATTCTACTCTAAAGGATACAACTAAAAATCCTAACTCTACACACACTACAAAACCCATGCATACACAAATTTATTCTACCCCCTAACACCTCTATGTACCCTCACAAAGCAAAATTTCTAATCTTAAACCAAGTGCCTAGTCCCCACTTGGAAAGATCCCCTACAACTACCCACCAAGCATACCACTCCCCACCTACCCCAATCCTAACCCTCATATCCTTCCCACCTCTTCCCAAGGCGCCAACCCTCTTCCCTATTTGTGGTTCCTTGAAAAGTGGGGAACTCCAAGGACCAAAGATAAAGTTTAAAGTTCAACCAAGGTACTCCCCTTACATGCATGCCTACATAGGGCTGAAAGGTCTTAAGTTTCTTGGGGGGTGGTCCCTGACATGGAACAAGATAAATTGACCACTCCTAACTTTCCTAGCCTCTTCCCAAGGTTTTTTTCTATTAGGAAAGGGGTGGGGACCACTGGTCACATTGTTTGTAAGTGTGTTTTCATGCATGAGTTTTCCTTGTCATGGTATATGGCCCCCTTCCTTAAGTCTTGTTTTATTTTGAATACATGATTCTAATTGCATGGTCTTCCTTAGGAGACATTCCATCCAATCATGTTTAATACTACACATATGTAGATAGTTATTTCTCCTTTTTTTGCTCCTTATTATTATTGCCATTATTACATTATTATATATGTAATTTTTTCTTTTTCCTTGGATGTGAATTGTGTCTCATCTCCTATAATTTGATTTATTTATATTTGACTACAAGGGATTCCTTGAATATTACCCTTGAATATTTTATAGGTCTGTAATAGGGGAAGATTAATTTTTCATTCTTCATAACACCTACAACAAGTCTTCTCATAGATTTGGACTAGGAGTTTAGTTTTCTCAACTATTTTTTTTTGTGTTTGCTTATCCTACCATAAAATTTAAGTGAATATATTTGATGATAGAATGGTATTATCTTCTTAGAAAATTTGTTTGAACTTGAAAACCAATTGAAATAATGATCATGCATATACAATGAGCTATCAACCATGATGATTTTCTTCCATGTTATAAAATGCATGATATATAAATTTGCAATGCAACATCTATGTTTTACATTGATGAATTATACCCATAATATTCTCCCACATATCATTTATGAAATATATCTACCAATTAATTTACAAATAACCTAAGGAGAAGGAACTCATTCTAATCTTTTTCATAACACATCAAATTTCACAATGAATATTTCCTTACAAGTAAAATATATATACAACTTCTCAATTTCTCCTTCCATAATTTCAGATGATAAACAATGATACAAATCTCTTTTACATCATAGTGAAAATAAACAATGGAGACTTGATATCACAAAATTTTTGAGGTGACATGGAACATTGACTCCTGTTTACACACTTGATATTGTTTACTTTTTCAAGGGTGAAACTCTAACACCTTCAAGGGAACCATCTTCACAAAACTTGCACATAACACACAAACTAGGAACCATAGAGGCTCACCTCCCATCCTAGGCTTCTATGAAGCCACCCACTAAGCAGGGGAAACAAGGTCCAAATGAGATACACAAAAAAATCACTTGCCATTTCATGAACATAACACATAACACAAACAACTCCCTCCCATGGCTTGCACAATGATTCACCATTGGAAGCATCTCACATTGGGTGAAGGTGGACTCTTCAAAGAGGAGATGTCATAACCAAACATAAACATCATTTTGCAATTTCATTTTCCTTTCAAGGCCATCATAAACATATCCTCCTTTTTACATACAAAACCCCTTGTATCTCCCAAAACAACAAGGTATATGGCTTCAATGGAGCCCATACTCCATGAAAGAAAAAACAACTCCTCATCATGAGGTAAATCTTCTTAACTACAAAGTTGAGCCCACCTAATACCTTCACCCAAGGCTTCTCTTCCCTCCCAAGGGTGAGTGAAGCCTTCACACCCATAATCACATTCAACATTCAAATCAAACAAGTAAATCAAGAAGGAAAAAGCAAGAAATCTTCAAGAACACCAAACACATTCACGTTACCACCACACAATACCAAAGTCCACAAATGCAAGGTTCACAATATAATGCATACTCCCTTTACAAATCCTCCATACTTGGAGATTTATTTTTCCATAGTAAAAGAAAGAAAGAAAAGAAACATGTTTTGAGACACCAACCTTGGTCCAAGCTAAAGACAATGATAATTGTAGTAGAGCTCCCTTAATATCCCTCCAAAACTCTAACTATCTCTAAACTTAGAGAGTGAGTGAACAACCTACTAATTTGACCAAGACTCTCTAATAAGGCCTTCCCACTAACTATTTTTGAAAAAACACCTAGCCACTTCCTCTTACAAACTTGTCTCCTCTAAATTTTCTATATTTGACTTAGTGGGAACATGGGAGAAAACATATGTGACTACTCCAATTTCGAATTGATGGAAAAATGCATGGGTAAAGGGGTTCCCTAGGTTGACTAGGGACTCACATGGTCAAAATTAGGTCCCTAACTTGATATACTATCATATGGGTAACTTATTTTATCATAAAAGACACCTTGGGACCACTTAATGACCCCTCAAAACCCTAGCCAAGTTCAAATTCGAATTTCCTTTGATTGTGACCCATCCTACCCCTGTCAAGTGGGTTTACTTACTCATTAACATAGTAATTAGTTTTATGATAAATTGCCACCATACTCAAAACCTTAAATGACATGTCAATTACACACAAAATCCAAAAGTGTCAAGTGACACCTAAAAAACATTCCACATCCCATGACATGCTCCTAATGCCTCTATGATTAAACATTTCCACATGCAAGCAACTCACATCTATGAAGAAAAATATTTTCACAACGAGGCTTTTGAATTTTCCAAGATTTGCCTTGGTTAAACTGCGTTCACAAAGGTTTGGACTTGTTTCCCCCTAAGAATTTCCATGGTTCCACTTCCTATACTTAAAATTGAGCATCAGTAGTCCAAGGAGGTTGTATAAAATATATATATCACAAATGCATTTAATTTCATAATTCAAATTCATTTTTCTTCCCTAGTCTTTTCAAATAGTTCATTCAAATTGTTAAAATATCACAATTTGGATATCATAAGTCATCATTATCAAATTAACATTTATCTACACACCATAATCATTCATCTACATATCATAATCATTCATCTACATATCATAAGTCATCATAATCAAATTAACATTTATCTGCATATCATAAATCATCATAATCAAATTAACATTTTTCTACAAATCATACATCATCAAAATCTAATAGTATCATGTCATAAAATTGCATCCATATGCATTCGATCATTTCTTACACAATATCAGGTTCTTTGTGCATATCATAATGTAAAACACTACTAAAGTATCAAAATCAATAGATAAAACAATCCACTATCCACCTAAATCTTGAATAGTTATCAAAATATCAAAGTCTCAAATATCAAAATGTAAATAAAATATATGCTATGACTGGTCAGGTTGAGGCCTCACACGATTAGCATGCTGATTCAATCTTTTTAAAGGCATCAAAATATTCAATTATGTCCCACACCCTATGCTTATAGCCTTTTAATCTATTATTCTTAGTCATGTACAACCCTCTCACCTAGTTGACAACTAACTCACTATCTCCAGATAGTTTTATACATTTGATACCTCTCATTCTGGTCCATTCCAATCCTTGGATCAACCCTTCATATTCAGCTGTATTATTTGTGCATGCAATCTTGAAACAAAAGGCTCTATAATATTTACCTCTATGAGGAGAAATACACATTGATCCCCTACTTGAACTATTCTTACTCCTAGAGCCATCAAAGAATAACTCACAACCTTGATCTTGCTGCTCAAGATGATCAGTTGTGTCCTTGACAAGGTTTTGGCATTACTAGTCCAGCCTCTTGGAAGACATAATTTTCTAGACCAATATCTATAATATCTTCAATGCTAATGTCATTGGTCTCATTTTTTGGTGTGTTTTCTATTTCCCACTCATCTAGCAAGACATCAGGATACTAGCAACCTGAGTATTCGTATCTTGGGCAACAAGGTCTTCTTCTTGATCAAGCACAATACAATTTGCATTGATCATACTGGGTGTGTAAGGTTCAATATGGTCTTTGGCAAGAAACTTGGACTTGATTGTTACTTTGGTTCTATATCTAGTCCTAAATAGCATGTGAGACCAATCTGATGATAAATAGCCTTTTATCTTGGCTATGAACTCTCTTGATAAGCAAAGGGAAAAATATGGGGACTCCTATCTTGGCTATGAACTCTCTTGATAAGCAAAGGGAAAAATATGGGGACTCCTATCTTGGCTATGAACTCTCTTGATAAGCAAAGGGAAAAATATGGGGACAAATCTATCACAAAGATATCTTGGAGAATAGAGAAAGTAGGACATGCATGGATTGTTAGACTTGCATTCTTTACGAGACCTAATATGTTGACACATGAACCATCTAACTGGACTACACCTTTCTCTAAGGGTTCATATTTTAAACCTAGTTAGTTTGCTATCTTCTTGGGCATAATAGCACTTGTGGTCCCATTGTCGACCATACAATTATGAACCAAATTATTTCTAATGGTCAATGAAACATAAAATAGTGGAGGTTTTACATCCTTACCTTGGATCTGATTTTCCTTCTTGTAGCTAGCAAGAGTAATAGTTCCTTGGTTTGTGAGAACAACCTTGTGAGGATCATCAACAACTTGATTTGGAATGTTTGCTGCCAAGACCTCTTTCAACAAGTCAGTCAGTCTTTGAATAGCTAGAGAATCCCACATGGTCATGGTGATGCTCATTCTTTTCATGTTTTCAACAAAATTAAATGGCATAGTAGCATGCACCTTTGCTTGAACCTTAGGAACAATAAGATGTATTTACTAATGTGGTTGTTCTTGAGTGGCAATAGGAAGATTTCTTTGTTTCTCATTTTTTCCTTGGAGTGAGAATGGATTCTTAGCTGACATGTCCTTACTTGTCCCTACATCACCATCTAGGCCTCTTTTCCTTAATCTAGTGCAGACACCACTTGTGGTACTATCTCTATTCACACCACAATGTTCTTCTTCTTGCCAGTTCATGAATGTAGCATCTATAGGAGGAACTTTTGGTTTCCTCTCATTATCAAAATCAAATCTAGGCTACAAACTAGAAGCACCTTGAACCATTATCGCTTGATTCATCATCCCATTGGAGCATGTAGCCTGATTGTGTTGATGATCACAAGGATAGGACCAATCATAGTTTACTGCTAGGTTATTTTGAGAAGGGAACATATCTCTAACAATATTTGGAAGAGGAGTAGTATTTAAAGGATTAGAATTATAAAGCCTAAAAGGTCTCTGATTATAATTCTTCCTATTAGGTGTGTATTGGTTTTGAAATTGTTGTTGGGAGGTCTAATTTGGAATTTGATTATGAGGTTGGGATGGCTTCCTAGCCTGATAACCTTCTTTCTTAATATTTACTAGCTCATTGGTAAGGTTTTGCATGAGGCTTTCCATCCTTTTTTTTTCCATCTCTTAGCTCTTGTAGCTCTAATGAAGGGCCTACAACTATAATTTCCTAGCTTGGAATAGCCAGTAATGGGTTAAAAGGTTGTATGACTAGAGGTGTGTTAGGATGGATATTTGGATATATGGGCATTGGAGGCCTAGGAGCAATTTTAACCACTTGAATAAGACTATTATGAGCTCTTATAGCAATTTTATAACATTGTGGTAATGAATAAAAACCATTTATTAGATCATGATAGAGATATCACTATTTAGGCTTCTCAAATAGTATAGAAAAACATGTTCTTATGAAGGCCTTACCTGAATTGGTACCCTACTTCAGGTTATTTGGAATTAGTATTTGAAGTCAATCATCTACTCATGAGGAGCACACTTGCTAGTTTTGAGTTGTTTGATAAGGGACAAAAAATCTAACTTGTCTTCAAAATGCTTTGTCAAGACATCTCCCAATGCATCCTAGGAATTGATTCAATCCATAGCAAGGCTTCAAAACCATTCTAGATCCTTTCCTTTGAATGAGGCTACAATTAGCTTCACATCAACATCTTCCTCAATGACACAATGCAAGTTGCATAATGTTTCAACATGTCTGATATGACCAAATATTATTGTGTTTCCTTCTCTAGTGAATTCTAGTAAACTTTTCAAAGTAGCTAGAGGAATATCATGATGTTGAGCAATAGTGGATTCCCTTGATTAAAAGGGATGAAAGCAAATTGACTTGCCATTGGTTCTTGGAAAATTCTTCTCCTTGGAACTACAACAGCAATAGGGATGATGGTGGAGGAGTAGATCTGGCACTTTTCATATGAACAAGGGTATCCTAGATTCTTTTAGTTGTTTTACCTCTCCTTCTAGGTGGGGACAACTCTCTATATTTAAAACTTAGAGAACTGCTTCTTGTCTGCACTTTTCTCATAAATTATATGCACTTTTTTTTCTTTCCATAATTAGAGTCGCTAGACGTGTAAATTATTTTACCTATGAATAGGTTGATTTACTATTATAAACATCCAAAATAGCAAGAAAATATGAAAAAAAAGACTGAAAAATCTTTTCTCCATCCCACGAGGCGTGCCAAAATTGTTATCTCTAGAAGTTTCACCTAGACTGGATTCTAACGTAGTGAGCTTCGAATAACATGGAAACACTCCTTGGCAGTGGGTATATCAAAATTAGGAGTGAATTTCTAGGTTATAGGCCATTTTATTATGATATTTCACCTATTTTCTTTAGAGAGAAAATAAACTTTGGAGGAAAAGAGATAAAAGAATTACAATGAAGGAAAATGCTGATTTAAGATAAACTGAGGTGATACACCAAACATTAATATGAGGATATACACGGATCATAAATCACCTTTAGAATGCATGCATACATGGATCATTGCTCTTCATCATCTAACAACCTTGAAATATTGAAGCTTTCTTCTACCTATGACATCTCCTTGATCAATTGGAATGCATATGTATGCCAACTTACTCTGACCCACCCACAAATGAAATAGGTCCCACCTTGTCCATGTGTTAGCTTGGAATTTTTGCACTTTCCTTAAACTATGATAAACTTCAAATGTGGGCATACACCCTCATCAATCTAGGAAGATCTGACAACTGGGAAGATGCATATATTCTCCTTAAATTAAAATGGGGCCCATAGGATAGATGTCACTCCTTCGCACCTCTACAGTCAAAACTAGGGATTAAGGTTTTAACCTCATGACCATGTGACCAAGGAGGAATCACATTAGCGTCACCTTTACCTTAGATCAACTTTAACCTAGTGCGATCATGCAAGAAATGCACACTCTAACCCCAATTGCCACTTTGCAACTTAGGAAATTAACTTGACCTTAACTCCCTTGATCATGTGACAAGGAAATCACATCATCATAGCCAAAACTTTGGTTAATGCTTAACTTTGTTTGACTGCACAAACAAAACCTGTCTGCATCCTTGCAGGATTAACACATGATTAGATTTAACCCTTTGTGAACATGCGATCAATTCTTTTGCATGTTCATAGCCTTAACCACAATTTCTCATTAACTCTAGATGACCTTGCAATCATACATGAATCATTGCTTTACAACTTTTATCTTGACCTTAGAATTTAATCTTGTGATTTGACAATTGGCTTTTAGATTGACTACTTTCTATCTCAACACATTGTCACAACTTGAAATTTAACTTGACCATTAACTTTTGTGAATGAGAGATCAAGGCAATCATTGTGTTGCTATATTAACCCATGATTATTTTTAACCTTCCACAATTGTGTGAACAAGGCTTTTGCATCATTACCGCCTTTATGTGGAGTTATCATTAAGTTGTTGTGCGCATGCAAACATGGATTGATTTAACTGCCTGATTAATTGTATCAGACCATCACCACATAAGATGTAACTGCATTCTTCACCCTTGCAAAGCTATGACAACAACCATGTATTGATCCCTCATTTGCAACTTAAGAAATGTTAGAGGTAAAAACATAACAAGGCAGTATGACTAGAAACTTAGGGATAAAAAATATATGCATTGTTTTTACATACCCTCTAATTTGCATGGTATTTAATGAATCAAATAACAGGATGCGAAATATATTATGGCCTCCAAACTAGAGGAAAAGAGACTGGTCAACATCTTTATCCAATTTTTTACATAGTGATAAAAATGGTAACACTTTTGGAAACTTCTACTAAATGGCTACCTACTAGACATCAAACCAGTGGCCTTAGGAAATTTACTGGGTACAGAGTCAAAATACTTATTCTAATGGGTTTTCAAATTTGGTTATCTATGCTCAAAAATATGTAGTTGGGTCATGAATGGTTGCAAAAATGACTATGAATGAGGACACTTTTACACTGGCTTGAATGTATCACTTTTCTTTCTCATCCCTTGGGAACTTAGGAACTTTATTGAAAGTAGGAAAAAATGGAACTAAACACACTTTTGCTAGAACAACACTTAGGGAAAACAAAAATAGGAAAAGCTATGTACAAGAAGGAACCTGAAGATCATACCTCGAAGCAAAGCTTGAGGTGAATCCCATTCATAGGGATTGGTAAAACATCTTCTATAGTTGATATCTAATAGGCATTGTACTCTTTACACTCAAAAATCATGAATGGCCTACTCCACGTGTGATCAAACTTGTTATGATGGCCTAGTCTACTTTTTAAAACATCTTAGTGGGGAAGTAGATCTCCTTTGTTAAAAAATATAAGCTTAGATTTCTTATTGAGCATCTTCTTGGTCTAGATTTATTGATATTCAATTGTCTAGAATGATCTGTTCCTCTCCTCTTCAAGCTCTAGCAACTTAGCATACCTTAGCTTCAATGGCTCATCTTCTTCAAAAAGCATTAGATTATCATCCTGCTCTAATAAGGGATATTCTATAGAAATAGTCAACTTGGCTTATTTTTCGTATACTAAAATATAAGGTGAATTGCCAAGAATTTGTTTGAGAGTGATTCTATCAAGCCATAAGGCTAACTTCAACTTGGAGTACCAATCACGCATGTTATATGCTAAAGTCATTTTCAAAATTCTTAGCAAGTTCTTATTTGTACTTTTAGCTAGGCCATTGCCTTGAGGATAATATTTTGATGAAGTATTGAGATATACATCATTCTTCAATGCCCATTAATTTATACTTGTCCCCAAAAATGCCAAGGCATTATCAGATATAATGGATGGGAAAGGATGACGGTCTTTCAATGACACTCTATTGAGGTCTTTGAAGTCAACACATAATCTTAGCTCCCCATTCTTTTTTCTAATAAAATCCAGATTTCACACCCAACTAGTGTGTTTGATAGGAAATATTATTCCACTCTCAATGAGTTTGAAAACCTCTTTTTGCATTAAGGGTTCTAACTTTGGATTGACCAACCTTCACTTTTGCCTTATGGGTTTTGAATTGGATTCTAACTCAGTAGTATGTTGGGCAAGGCATGGATTAAAAACCTTAAGGTCTTTATATCCTGAAGAAAAAAGATCATTGAACTCTTGAAAAAGTTGTATGTAAGATTGCCTTTCTTTAACAGGAATTGCTTTACCAAACTTTAAATTCTTTCCTTCTGCGATCTCAAGGTCTTCATATTGACGTTTTTTAATGACCAAGATAGTTTTATTCTTTTTGAATTGGTCATCAGTGCTAAAGATAGACTCTAGAGTAACCAATCCATTGGGAAATTTATTGGAACTAAGTTGTATAACCTGATCACCATATTGTTCCTTCACTTTATTTTGGTTGAGGGTTGAATGTGTTGGAAATTTGATTGAAAAGCTCATTGTTGTTGAAGATCAAAGAGGGAGATTATTGTAAAAGAATGTTTTCAATCATTTTTTTGTCATTGATGTCAAACTTACTATTTGTATGGATGATATTTTCTTATAAGATCTAAGTACTATCACTTAGTTGATTGATGAAGAGGATTTTATCAACAAGATGTAACAAGAGCACCTAAGGGAAAGGTTGAGTTATGATGTTGTAATGAAGTGCAAGGGTCAGTTAAGACAATGGTTAAGTAATGTATTGATAACATACTCAAAGATATAGAGGTTAGTCACACTTAGAAACATTGGAGGAAGAAGTTGTAACAAGGTTGACTGCAAAGCTTAAACTAAAATCATAAGTGGGTGCCGAGAAAGTTAGTTGAAGTCGAGAAAATTCTTAGTTGAAGCTGAGTAATAGATATTTCTAGTATGTGCTAAGTGATCTTCAAGTGTCGAGTGAAGATCAGGTGTCGAGCATCAAAAAATGTTCAGTTGATGTCGAGTGATCTTCAGGTGCCGAGCATTAGGAAAAACACAGTTGATGCCGAGTAACACAGTATGTGCCAAGCACAATTATTTTAATAGTGTCGTGCTACTACATTATTACAAAAGTCAAAGATTACCCAAAACTAAGCTGGCATGATTGTTACCTAAAATTTTTTCAACCTGATGGAGGATAAGGATGATGAGTTGTTGGCATAGAATCCTATGTAAACTATTTTTGGGGGAATTCTAAATGGATTATTTAAGAAGTTTCTAGAGGAAAAAAAAATGGGGTAGATACATTGTATTCTACCTAATACATCAAAACCCTAAGATTGGAAAGGGAGAATTGAGCAAGAAAAAGTATTCTAGACTTCTATTTAAGAAGTCATAGACCAAGAAGCAAGAGAGCTGCTGATATTGTTGTTGCTGAAGTGTCAAAAATGCAAAGTAGTTAAAAGGGTGTCAAGAAGAGAACATCAAGGAGAAGGAAGAGCATAGAGACTCTACTTCTAGAAGTGGTCATGAAGAGATGATTGCACTAGTACATTGAGTATGAAGACTCAAAGGGATAAAGCTTGAAAGGAGGGCAAGCTATCAAGAGTTGCAGAGATTGAAGGCTAGGCAAGGTTATGAGCTGAGAAGTGATATGAGATCTACAAGATAAGTTGTATGTTGTAGTCAGGTCAAGATTTTCTAATACTCTCTAGCAATTGTATTAGATCTAAAAATCCTATGGACTTAGGTTGGCCTAATAGCCATTTGTAAATCCTTTAATAGGGTGACATTCCAAGTGAATGTCCTAAAGTCCTTTAACCAGGCCCACTTCTAACAGGGTGGTTAAATCCTCTAACAAGGTCACATTTAACAGTGTGTTGTAATCCTTTAATAGGGAAGACCTTTCATATGGTATCACTTTAGAAGAGTGAAAATTGAGTAGCATGTTACTAGTGGTTTTTCCCAAATTTGGTTTCCATTTAAATCACTGTGTCATGTGTTGATTTCTTATGTGTTATACTTGCATGTTGATTTATAGTGACTTGCTGATTAAATAAGTCAAAGTTTGGATGAATGAATGGTTAAATTGGTTGACTGCACTTAGTGGAAAGTTGTATTTGGACATCTGGACCTTGAATAACTGATTCACCCCCCTTAGTTATTATAAAGCAATTCTAACAATTGGTATGAGAGCCATCTTCTGATTTAGTTTCAAGGTACTAGAAGCAGAAAGATCAAGATGTCCAAGAGAGAGGTTCCCAAGCTCAATAAGGACAAAATTGTTGCATGGAAAATTTTGATGAAGTCGCATCTTGGATCCATAGGATATTATTCCCAAAGCTCAATAGCAATTGAGCATGTTGATCAAACTAGTGCTCCTACTGCAGATGATTTGAAGAAAAAGCAAGAACACAATCAGGCAATGCTGGAGATTGCTTCTGCACCCAACTATGTTGAATTTGGTGGCATCAAAGGATGTAGCATTGCATTCAAAATGTGGAAAGCCTTGTTAGATACCTATGGAGGAGATTAAAATGTATAAAGAGCTAAAAGAGAAAGCCTCAAAGGAAAGTTTGATGATATGAGAATGGAAGCAGGTGAGAATGTTGCTAAATATGCTGCTCGAATGAAAGAAGTGGTAAGTGCTATAAGAAGTTTAGATGGTCAGTTGGATTATGACATTGTTAATAAAAAATACTTAAGAACCCTTCTCCCTATCTATGCTATTAGAGTTTTAGCCATCCAGGAGTTGAGATGTGTACCAGGAAATACACTAACCTTTGAAGGGATAGTAGGAAGACTTACTGCATTTGAGCTATCCAATTTTGATAACTATAGACCTAAAAATGTTGAATATACTTTCAAGGCCAAAATATTGAATCTGCTAACATTAAAAGATGCTGAGGAGGCAAAATCAAAGAAGAAGAGTAGAAAAGGAAAGCGTGCATCCAGTGACGACAACATAGATGAGGAAGATGTGAAAGAGTTAGAAGCACTACTGGCCATAAGATTCCATAGAGGCAAAGGAAAATTCAAGGGTAAGCTACCTATCATTTGTTTTAACTATAGTGAAGTAGGACATATTGCTACAAGGTGTACATAGAAGAACTACAAATAAGGAAACAAGTACAAAAACAAAAGAGAAGATGATGGCAAAGATCATAAGGAGAAAGGAAAAAGATGCTACATTGTTGAAGAAGATTCTAATGAGAATAATGATGAAGTAGTCTATGTAGCCATGAAGGATGAATCAAATAAAGATGAAGATATAGCAACAACATTGGTTACCTGTGTGAACAAGAATGACAAGTGGATCATAGATAGTGGATGCTCACATAACATGACAGGAGATAAAAGTAAGTTCACTACCTTTACTCAATATGATGGAAATAGTGTTAGATTTGGTAATGATGCTCAATGTCAAATCAAAGGAAAAGGCTCTATCAAACTTTTAGAGAAAATTTCATGCGATAATGCATACTATATTGAAGGATTGAATTACAATTTGCTAAGTGTATCACAGTTAGGCAATGAAGGTTGCAAAGTTGAATTTGGAAATAAAACTACCAAGATCTATGATACTAATGGAAATATGATAGGAAAGGGTGAACAAACTAGGAGTAATATATTTTATCTAGATATGGAAGATGCAACATGTCTTGTTATTAGACTTGATGATGTGTGGTTGTGGCATAAAAAGTTTTGTCATGTTAACTTTCATAATCTGATTAGCATTAGCAAGAAAAAGAAAGATAGAGGGTTACCTAAGTTGAAGAAACCTGAAAACACAATGTGTAAACAATGTCAACTAGGAAAAATAACTTAGTCTAGTTTCAAAATCAAAACATTCACTTCCGAAGAAGTACTAGAGTTAGTTCACACAGACTTATGTGGCCCAATAGAAGTGCAAATCTACCTAGGAGATAGATACATAATGTTATTTGTAGATGACTATTCTAGGATGATGACTACTATGTTCTTAAAGAAAAAATCTGATGCATTCCAAATGTTTAAGTGGTATTTGGCTAGAGTTGAGAAGGAAATAGGAAAGAACCTTAAATGCCTAAGATCAGATAGAGGAGGAGAGTTTACATCAAAATAATTTGAAATATTTTGCAATGACAAAGGTATCAAAATGAAAACATCAGCACCAAGAACTCCACCACAAAATGGTATTATTGAAACAAGAAATAGGTCAGTGATTGACTGTGCTAAAACCTTGATGATGGAGAAAAATGTTACACTGAAATACTAGAGGGAAGCTATAAGTACTACAATCTACGCATTAAATAGAGTTCAAGTCAAAAAAGGTACAAATGCAACACCTTTTGAATTATGGTATGGTCATTCACCCAATGTTAAACATTTCAAAGTATTTGGTTGTAAATGCTATATTCTGAAAGATACTAGAAATGACAAGTTTGATGCAAAAAGTGATGAAGGCATATTTCTTGGATACTCCACTAGAAGTAAGGCATATAAGTGTTTGAATGCTAACACTAACAAAGTTGTGGAGAGTGCAAATGTAAATTTTGATGAGCATGCAGAAGTTTGGTTGATGAGTCAAAAAAAATAGAGGATTATAGATCCTTTGTATATTTCTATGAAGGAATGATAGTAGAAGACAATTCTACAAATGAAGTTGGAAATCAGCAACAAATTTCAGTATCTGCTAAGTCTCAACTAGTGAATGTTGAGTTGCATTCAGAAGCTGAGCTGCAAAATGTAGAAAATTCACATTCTAATTTTGAAAGTAGTATGCAAGAAAGGAATGATGAAATACTAGATGAAATAGAACAAAATGACTCTGAAGCTAAAGGATCAAAAATGGAAAGAAGGACTGAACCAATATTAGCCAAGTATGTAAGAAGACATCACCTTGCAGATCAAATCATTGGTGATCAGGATGCCAAACTAATGAAAAGGAATAGGCTCAAGAATGAATCATGTCAGTTGAGCAAAGTTGAACCCAAAACAATAAATGATGTACTACAAGATGATGACTGACATAAAACCATGAAAGAAGAAATATATCAGATTGAGAAAAAAAAACACGGTCTCTAGTTCCTAGACTAGTTGATAAGAATATGATTGGTACAAAATGGGTGTTTAGAAACAAACTTGATGAGAATGGTGAGATAACAAGAAACAAAGCCAGACTAGTTTGCAAAGGCTATGCACAAGAAGAAGGATTCGATTATGGAGAGACATTTTCCCTTGTTGCAATAATGGAAGGAGTAAGAACATTACTTGCATATGCTGCATACAAAAGTTTCAAAGTCTACCAAATGGATGTGAAGTCTACTTTTTTGAATAGTATACTGGAAGAGGAAGTCTACATAGAACAACTAGAGGGATTTATTGATGAAAAGAACAAGAATCTAGTCTGCAAGCTACACAAAGCACTTCATGGATTGAACCAAGCACCAAGAGCATGGTTTGAGAGGTTGCACAAGTATCTTATGAAGATAGGAATTGAAAGAATAGATGAAAACAACAACTTGTACATTAAAGCTGAGGAAGGCAAAGACATTTTGATATCAGAAATCTTTTTTGATGACATAATATTTGGAGGAAAAGATGTTTTATACAAAGATTTTGCTGATCAAATGAAGCATGAATTTGAGATGTCAATGTTTGGAGAAATCAAATTCTTTGTTGGATTATAAGTACATTAGTTGAAGCATGGCGTATTTGTGACCCAATCCAAATACATGAAGGAAGTACTCAAAACATTTGGATTAGAAGACTCAAAACCAATTAGCACACAAATGGAAATAGGCCATAAACTATCCAAGAATGATGAATCTGCTAAAGTAAATCAGACATTGTATAGGTCAATGATTGGAAAGCTACAATATGTTGTACACAGTAGACTAGACATTGCATTAGCTGTTGGGATAGTAGCAAGATTTTTTGCAAATCAAAGAGAAAATCACTTAATGGCAATGAAGAGAATACTAAGATACCTGAAAGGTACTAATAACTTTGGTTTGTACTACAAGAGAAATGAGAAGTTTGAATTGAAAGCCTACACAGATGCAGATTGGGGAGCTAACATTGATGATAGAAAAAGCATCAGTGGAGGAGCAATTTTCTTAGGAAAAAGGTTGATTACATGGATAAGCAAAAAGAAAAGCTACATGTCATAGTCTACAGCTGAAGCTGAATATGTTACAGCTGCTATAAATTGCACCAATATTGTATGGATCAAACATTTTATACAAGGGATGAAAGAAGAACTAAATGAGTCTGTGATACTTTATTGTGATAATACAACTGCTATCAACATATCAAAGAATCTAGTAATGCATGCTAAGAATAAGCATATTGCAATCAAGTATCACTATGTAAGAGAACTGGTGGAAGACAAAGAAGTGAAGATGGAATATGTTAGCTCAAAGGAACAAATTGCTGATATCTTCACAAAAGCACTACCAAAATATGCTTTTGAGTGTCTTAGAGGTAAGTTAGGGGTGATACCCCTAGCTAAGGCTACTTGAATCAAAAGAAAGTATGTCCCGCATCACATAAGTTGAATGTTGAAGATTTTATACATTGATGTAGAGGATGTTTACGTTGGTATCTATGCCTAAAGTAAAGTGATGAAATTCCAAACTAGTCACAAGCAAGGTGATAGAGGGAGATATTGGATAAACCTGTGAAAGTTATATTTGCATATTAAGGTGTTGATATGTCTTTAGCATTGTTTTCAAAGAGCGAGAAGTAAACTACTGATCAACAAAGAAGGAGAGAAGTAGACAACTAAATTAAAGATAGAGGGATATTTTAGAGGTTGATTAGAATAGCAAAAGATGAGCAATATAGATGGAGAATGATATAAAGATCAAGGATACAATAGCAGAGAGGGAGAAGCTAAAATGAAGCAATCAGAATAGTAGAAGGAGATGTGATGTTAAAATTTTCTTTTTGGCATTTGACTTAATGTTCTAACCTAGTAAGCTTGTTATTGAATAGCTTAGTCTGATGGTTGATTAGTCCGGTTTGCCATCAATGCCAAAGAGGGAGATTGTTGGAAATTTGATTGAAAAGCTCATTGTTGTTGAAGATCAAAGAGGGAGATTATTGTAAAAGAATGTTTTCAATCATTATTTTGTCATTGATGTCAAACCTACTATTTGTAGGGATGATATTTTCTTGTAAGATCCAAGTACTATAACTTAGTTGATTGATGAAGAGGATTTGATCAACAAGATGTAACAAGAGCACCTAAGGGAAAGGTTGAGTTATGATGTTGTAATGAAGTGCAAGGATTAGTTAAGACAATGGTCAAGTAATGTATTGATGGCATACTCAAAGATACAGAGGTTAGTCACACTTAGAAACATTGGAGGAAGAAGTTTTAACAAGGTTGATTGCAAAGCTTACACTAAAATCATAAGTGGGTGCCAAGAAAGTTAGTTGAAGATGAGCAAATTCTTAGTTGAAGCCGAGTAATAGATATTTCTAGTATGTGTCAAGTCATTTGCAAGTGCTGATTGAAGATCAGGTGCCAAGCATCAAAAAATGTTCAATTGGTGTTGAGTGATCTTTAAGTGCCGAGCATCAGGAAAAACACAGTTGATGCCGAGTAACACAGTATGTGCCAAGCACTAGTATTTCAATAGTATTGAGCTGCTGCATTATTACAAAAGTCAAAGATGTGCCAAAACTAAGCCGACATGATTATTACCTAGAATTTTGTAAACCTAATGGAGGATAAGGATGATGAGTTGTTGGCATAGAATCCTATGTAAACTATTTTTTGGGGAATTCTAAATGGATTATTCAAGAAGTTTCTAGAGGAAATAGAATATGGGGTAGATAAATTGTATTCTACCTAATCCATCGAAACCCTAAAATTAGAAAGGGAGAATTGAGTGGGAAAAAATATTCCAGACTTCTATTTAAGAAGTCATAGATCAAGAAGCAAGAGAGTTGTTGATACTGTTGTTGCTGAAGTGCCAAAACTACAAAGTAGTTAAAAGGGTGTCAAGAAGAGGACATCTAGGAGAAGGAAGAGCACATAGAATCTACTTCTAGAAGTGGTCATGAAGAGATGATTGCACTGGTACATTGAGTATGGAGACTCAAAGGGATAAAGCCTGAAAGGAGGGCAAGCTATCAAGAGTTGTAGAGATTGAAGGCTAGGGAAGGGTATGAGCTGAGCGGTGATCTGAGATCTGCAAGATAAGTTGTATGTTGTAGTTAGGTCAAGATTTTCTAATACTCTCTAGCAATTATATTAGATCTAAAATTCCTATCGACTTAGGTTGGCCTAGTAGCCATTTGTAAATCCTTTAACAGGGTGACATTCCAAGTGAATGTTCTAAAGTCCTTCAACTAGGCCCACTTCTAATAGGGTGGTTAAATCCTCTAACAAGGTCACATTTAATAGTGTGTTGTAAGCCTTTAATAGGGTAGGCCTTTCATAGGGAATCACTTTAGAAGAGTGAAAATTGAGTAGCATGTTACTGGTGGTTTTTCCTAAATTGGGTTTCCACATAAATCACTGTATCATGTGTTGATTTCTTATGTGTTATACTTGCATGTTGATTTATAGTGACTTGCTAATTAAATAAGTCAAAGTTTGGATGAATGAATGGTTGAATTGGTTCACTATATTGAGTGGAAAGTTGTATTTGGACATTTGGACCTTGAATAACTGATTCACCCCCCCCAGATATTCTAAAGCAATTCTAACAAAATGTATGTCTTCTTCAAGCAGAAAATTCAAAATTTGTTCATTGCTATCAAAACTTGCCAATTAACATCATTATCAGGTAAGGAAGGTCTGACCACAATTTTGATATGCCTTTGTACCTCTTCTTTGCTAATGTTTACAACTATATCAAATTGTGACCCTACAACAACTAATTTATCAGCATGTTGATTCAATCTTCTAGGAATGGAAACTATATTAAAGGCATCAAAATCTTCAATTATGTCCCAAACCATATGCTTATAGCCTTTTATTCTATCATTCTTAGTCATGTGCAACCCACTCACCTAGTTGACAAATAACTCACTATCTCCATATACTTTTCTAGATTCGATACCTCTCATTCTGGTCCATTCCAATCCTTGGATCAATGCTTCATATTTAGTTGTATTATTTTGTGCATGAAAACCTGAAATGAAAGGCTATATAATATTTGCCTCCCTTACGAGAGATCAAAATTGCTTGCCTACTTGAACCATTCTTGCTCCTAGAGCCATCAAAGTTTAATTGACAAACCTAATCTTGCTGCTCAAGATGATCAGTTGTGTCCTTGAGAAGGTTTGGACTTACTAGTCCAGCCTCTTGGAAGACATAATTTCCTAGACCAATATCTGTAATATCTTCAATGCTAATGTCATTGGTATCATTTCTTGAGGTGTTTTCTATTGCCCACTCATCTAGCAAGACACAGGGATACTACCAACCTGATCATTCATATCTTGGGCAACAAGGTCTTATTCTGGATCAAGTGCAATACAACTGACATTGATCACACTAGGTGTGTAAGGTTCAATATGGTCTTTGGCAAGCAACTCAGACTTGATTGTTACTTTGGTTCCATACCTAGTCCTATATAGCATGTGAGACCAATATGTTGATAGATAGCCTCCTATCTTGGCTGTGAACTCTCTTGACAAGCAAAGGGAAAAATATGGGGGAAAATCTATCACAAAGATATCTTGGAGAATAGAGAAAGTAGGACATTCATGGAGTGTTAGACTTGCATTCTTTATGAGACCTAATGTGTTGCCACATGAACCATCTAACTAGACTACACCTTTCTCTAAGGGTTTATATTTTAAACCTAGCTGGTCTACTATCTTCTTGGGCATAACAGAGCTTGTGGCCCCACTATCAACCATAAAATTATGAACCAAATTATTTCCAATGATCAATAAAACATAAAATGGTGGAGGTTTTACTTTCTTACCTTGGATTTGATTTTCCTTCTTGCAACTAGCTAGAGTAATATTTCCTTGGTTTGTGAGAACAACCTTGTAAGGCTAATCAACAACTTGATTTGGAATTTTTGCTGCCAAGGTCTCCTTCAAAAGGTTTTTCTATCCTAGAATAGCTAGAGAGTCCTACATGTAAATGGTGATGCTCAATCTTTTCATATTTTTCACAATATTAAATGGCATGGTAGCATGCACCTTTGCTTGAATCTTAGGAACAACAACATGTATTTACTATTGTGGCTATTCTTGGGTGGAAATAGTAAAATTTCTTTGTTTCTCATTTTGTCCTTGGAGTGAGGATGGCTTCTCAACTAATGGTGTCCTTACTTTTCCCTACATCACCATCTAGGCCTCTTTTCTTTGATCTGGTGTAGTCACCACTTGTGGTATTATCTCTATTCACACCACAATGTTCTTCTTCTTGCCAGTTCATGAATGTAGAATCTACAAGAGGAACTTTTGGTTGCCTCTTAGTATCAACATTAGATGTAGGTTGTGCATTAGAAGCACCTTGAACCATTAAGGCTTGATTCATCATCCCATTGGAGAATGTAGCTTGATTGTATTGCTGATTACAAGGATAGCACCAATCATAGTCTACTGCTAGGTTATTTTGAGAAGGGTCCATATCTCTAATAGTATTTGGAAGAGCAGTAGTATTCAAAGGATTATGATTATAAGGCTTAAAATGTCTCTGATTATAATTCTACCTATTAGGTGTGTATTGGTTTTGAAACTTCTGCTAGGAGGTCTGATTTGGAATCTAATTCTAAGGTTGGGATGTCTTCCTAGCTTGATAACCTTCTTTCTTAATATTTACTAGCTCATTGGTAAGGTTTTGCATGAGGCTTTCCATCCCTTTTTTTCCATCTCTTAGCTCTTGTAGCTCTAATGAAGGGCTTACAACTACAACTTCCTCGCTTGGAATAGCCAGTAATGGGTTAAAAGGTGGTATGACTAGAGGTGTGTTAGGCTAGATATCTAGATATATGGGCATTGGGGGCCTAGGAGCAATTTTACCCACTTGAATAAGACTATTCTGAGCTCTGATAGTGATGTCATAACCTTGTGGTAATGAATAACCCCCATAGATTGGATCATGATAGAGATATCACTATTTAGGCTTCTCAAATAGTATAGAAAAACATGTTCTTATGAAGGCCTTACCTAAATTGCTACCCTACTCTAAGTTCTTTGGAATCAGTATTTGAAGTCCATCATCTGCTCATGAGAAGCATACTTGATAGTTTTGAGTTGTTTGATAAGGGACAAAAAATCTAACTTGTCTTCAAAATTCTTTGTCAAGACATCTCCCAATTCATCCCAAGAATTTATTGAACCCATAGCAAGCCTTCAAAACCATTCTAGAGCCTTCCCTTCAAATGATGTTGCAAGTGGCTTCACATCAATGTCTTCCTCAGTGACATGATGCACATTGCATAATGTTGCAACATGTCTGATATGCTCAAATGTTGTTGTCTTGCCTTATCCACTGAAATCTAGTATACTTTTCAAAGCAGCTAGAGGAATATCATGAAGTTGAGCAAAAAGTAGTGGACTCCCTTGATTAAAAGGGACGAAATAAAATTGTCTTGCCATTGGTTCTTGGAAAATTCTTCTCCTTGGAATTGTAGCAATGACAGGGATAAATGGTAGAGGAGTAGATCTACCAATTCTCATATGAACAAGAGTATCCTAGATTCTTTCAACTATTCTACCTCTCCTTCTAGGCCAGAACAACTCTCTATATTTAAAACTTAGAGAACTACTTCTTGTCTGCACTTTTCTCATAAATCATATGCACTTGTCTTTCTTTCCACAATTAGAGTTGTGAGACGTGTAAATTATTTTACCTATGAATAGGTTGATTTACTATCATAAACATCCATAATAGCAAGAAAATATGAAGAAAAAATTGAAAACTCTTTTCTTCATCCCATCGAGTGTGCCATAATTGTTATCTCTAGAAGGGATAGAAGGATTAAAATGAAGGCAAATGCTGATTTAAGATAAACTTAGGTGATACAACAAACATTAATCTAAGGATATTGCTGGAGTAACATGATGAAACACTTCAAAATAATTGAGATAAGCACAATATTGATCACATGAAACTCATACATAAGTATTTCACAAGAAGGAGAGCATTTGAGACAAGATGTTGAGGGGAATGCTAACATTCATAGTTAACTATTTGAGATAAAGCACAGATTCATGACCCATAACCTGTATGAACACATCCAAAACCTTACTTGCAAAAAAAACTAAGACAAAGACTTAGTGACTCAGAAAGAATCACAAAAGCTAAATCATATCAGTAATTTAAGTAGCAAAGACACAATAAGGACTTTTGAACTATTCCCTTATTGAGATTTCAAAGGTAGTTCCTATTGGAAATATTATGATAGGCTAAGTTACTAAGAGGGGAGGGGCGAATCTGTAACTTTTAAAACTTGAACTTAATTAGAAATTAATCCTTTATGTGAATTCTAATCTAATTGCATGCATGAGAAACTAAAAAATTTGAAAGCATACACAACAATTTAACACAAGATTTGGTGACTCAAAAACCTTCCAAATAGAAAGTAAAAATGGGGTGGGGATGATACCCACAAGTTTTAGTACTATAGTATAAATTTGTCTGGTTCATTAATCACTTCTGATGATTTTCCTTGTTAGGAGCATTAAGGACTACTAGTTCCACCTTGTTAAAGGATTTACAAACATATAATGAAGTATGGACTTAGTAAAGAGATTTACATAAGATTGTTAGGTCTACCTTATTAAAGGATTTGACTGATCCACCTATTAGGATGAAGCAGTAGCTAATCTTTGATCTACAACTTGGTTTGCTAAATGAGATTCCACTATAAGTACAAATCACCTTACTATGATAGGTATATCTTTTCTGCTCCTTATACTATTGTAGCCTTTTTAATTCACTCTTATGCTCCTCTTTGTTTATTACATTCCTTCCATTCGATGATTTTGATGTGATACAATTCATTACATATATATCAATCGAATTACATAATTACAAATTTGGCCACAATACAAGCTTACACAAATATTACAAAGTCAGCCAAAGTGTAGAAAATTAGGTCTTGAAGACTAACTCGGTGAGGTTTTGATACTTGGCATCCATTGTCAATGCTTGGCATCATCATGCACTTGGTAGATTTAGAAGCTCTATCCATACTGATCACTTCCAAGTAGTCTTGAACTCAGTCTGCTTGGTGAATGTTGTGAAACTTGGCATATAAATTGAATCACTTGATTCCTACTATATAACTCGGTTAATGCTTTCACTATAAGCTTGTTATAAACTAAATCACTTGGTTAACATTGAATGGTTCGGTCAATGTTGCATTCACATCACATCAACTGCAAACTTGGTAAGCACTACATAACTTGGTTTGCATTGGTAAACTCAGCATACACTGAGATGCTTAGCTTACACTACTGATCTTCATAGTAGTAATAATTGCTTAGTGTAAACTAAAATCTATCCAAAGGAGTTGGTAGAAACTATAGAAATTGATAACAACTCAAATGCTTGATTAACTCTATTAACTATACAATAAGTTTGGTAGATACTTATAGTCTGAATAAATATATCTCACTAATAACAAACTTGACTATTATGTCAACAATCTCCCCCTTTGACATTAGTGACTGTTAGAATTAATAATCTTTCCTTGGTTGTATTTATTTATTTATTGGGATAAACCAAAGTATTCCTTATGTAATATTTATTTGTCCTCTAGTCCACATGTAAAGGACATGTCATTCTTGTCCTATTGTCCACTTGTGAGGACAACTCATTTTTGTATTTTCTTTAATAAGAAAAATAGATATTCCTCCTTAAGAGGAACTTGACACTTTGCACACATCTTTTATGAATGTGGCATTCATAGAAAAGAGAGTTACATATGCAAAGACATGCAACTCCTTTCTCATCTCTTTAAAAGAGGTGCTTCTCTCTCTCTCATTTTCATCTAGTCTCCATTATTCACATCAAAATTTTGATGCTATTGTAAATGAGCTATGTTGCTCCATTTCCTCTCTCTCTCTCTCTCTCTCTCTCTCTCTCTCTCTCTCTCTCAGGCATTTGCCTCATTCATAATACTCACAAGGGGTTTTCTTTTCTTTCCCCTTATCAAATCCTTGTCTCTTGTGTTGCTTCCTCATTGGTATTGCTCCATTGATCTTATATCATTTGTATGGTAAGACTCTTCTTGCTCTCTTGGATTAAATCTATTATTTCATGCTATTTCATTTTATTAGATTTTATCATTTCAATCACTTTTTCTTACATGGTATCAGAGCTACTAATATTTGTTTTGAGCTTGTGTGAAGGGTTCATTAGAAGAGCTTGATATTGTGAAGATCTTGAAGATTGAAATATTGAAAGTCCTATCTTATTCTTTTACAGATTTTCTTCTTTCTTATTCATTCTAACCCTCTTTGGAAGGCTTGCTACCAAAGAGTTCTTCATTTTTTATTTTTTCTAACCTCCTTTGGAAGGCTTTCTGCCAAAGGATTCTTTATTTTTGATTTTTTTTATTGTATCTAACCCTATTTCTGTTGCAGGCTTTTTAAGTTTTTGAAATTCAAGTTTTTTTTCTATTTTTTGTTTTAGAAAAGAAAGTACAATAGTTCGTATTTTTCTTATATCTCATAATCTATGATCTAGGTTTGGTTGAAATTTTAACAACATTTAGAAAAAAAAAAAAAAAAAAAAAACCCTTTAAATGTTATTTGTATCATAATAGTATTGCAAAAGTTATTGTACTATATGTGCAAGATTATTTATTTTTTCAAGTTTTAAGATGGCAGATCATAATTTTATGACATCTCTCAATTCGTGATCTGAATTTGGCTGAAATTTTCACAACGT
Organism: Cupressus sempervirens; assembly: GCA_028749045.1. Taxonomy (NCBI): domain Eukaryota; kingdom Viridiplantae; phylum Streptophyta; class Pinopsida; order Cupressales; family Cupressaceae; genus Cupressus; species Cupressus sempervirens. The sequence goes on along the minus strand of CM053793.1, from coordinate 45,846,210 downwards.
TTAGAAGACATAAAAATGAAAAAACCCTTTAAATTTTATTGAAAATAGAGTTAAATAAAAAAAAGTTATCATTCTCTATGTGTAACACTTTTTTTCAGATTTTCAGATTTTTATTTTTCTTGTTTCTTCAATTTGACCAGTGGCTTTGTAGGGAACATTTTAGTTTTTAATTTTGATTCTCGAAATCTCTTAATAGTTATTTAACATTCTTGTGGATTATAAGTCTCACTTTTTTATTTCAAATCTATTATTTAAATTTTAAACATAATTTTTAAATCATGTCAACTTTAATTCAAGAAATCAAGTTAAATAACTCAAACTATCATGCTTGGAAAACTCATCTTTCGTTTATATTCTATTTTAAGAATATTTTAGATGTTGCTATTGACCCTTCTGTAGTTCCTGGTATCTCAGCTACACAAGATGAAAAAAATGCATGGAATACTAAAATTGAGGAAGCCCTTGGCCTCATTGGTATATCTCTTAACCCAGATTTATATGTTCTAGTTCTCATTGCACTAATGCCTACAAAGCTTGGGATATTTTAAAGCAAACATATGACAAGCCATCTGAATCACACAAGATTCAATTGTAAGACAATTTGGAAGACTTGAGGTATATTGATTTCAAATCCATGGATGAATTTTTACTTAAATTTGATTATATTAAAAGTCAACTAATTGGATTAGGCATTACTCTCACTGATATTAGATTAATTACCATTATTTTAAAGAAATGTCTTCCTAGAGAATTTCAAAAATTTATCACTAATGTTTATTCTCAACTTGCTATTCCTACTTTGTCTAAACAATTAACGTATAGTATTTTTTCAAATTTGTTGCATCAAGAGGAAGCTAAGTTATTGCAATTTGGCACTCTTAGATCTAATGAACATGAATTTGTTTCTAAAAATCAAAATCAAAATCTTAGATCGTCTTATCATGCTCCAAATAATAATCAAAATCAAAACTTTAATACTCATAATTTCAATAATAATCATAACTTTAATAATCGTCACAATAATAGCAACCTATTCAATTCTAGACCTTCTTTTAACCACAATAATAATCAAAATACAAATCATAATAATAACCATCCTAATAAATATAATAGTCCTAATAAGAAATCTCATTGTACTTATTGTGGGAAAGATGGTCGTTTGACTAACAATTGTTTTAAAAAGAAAAATGATAAGCAACCTATCAATAACAATAATAAAAAATCTCATGATAATCAATCTCATCATGCTTTTACTATTAGTTACAATGCCTCTAAATGATTATAATGGATAGTTGATAGTGGTGCTTCTCAACATGTTACATTTCATAAAGAAGTTTTTGATTCTTTGCAACCCAATCCTTTGAATACTCCAATTCAATTAGCTGATAATCATAGTTGCAAAGTTGAAGGATTTGGTGATGTTAATGTTCCAAATGGAAAGTTACATGATGTTCTTTATGTTCTTGACTTGAAAACCAATCTCCTTTCAGTTACTAAATTATGTCAAGATTATAAAGTTGAATTTCATAAGGACATGTGTTCTATTATTGATCCTAACACTAATGCTATTGTTGCTAATGCTAAGTTGGGTCATGATAACTTATTCAAGTTTTATGAGTTTACCTCTTCAAGGTACTTTTTGCAAGAAAATATTGATTTTAATGTGCGGCATGAAAGGCTTGGTCATTTGAATTATGATTATATATCATTGATGGTAAAATCTCATATGGTTGAAGGATTACCTCATATTGTTCCATCTAAGATTAGATGCACTGGGTGCATGAGTGGCAAAATGCATCGAGAGCCCTTTCCCCATGGTTCATCATGGAGGGCATCTCATAAGTTACAATTGATTCATAGTGATCTTTTAGGACCTATGAAAAATATCTCCATTCAAGGATCAAGATATGCTCTTACTTTCATTGATGATTTTACTAGAAGAATTTGGATATATTTCTTACATAATAAAGATCAAGTACTTGATACATTTTTTGAATTTTATATGTTAGTAGAAAGGCAATCTGATTCTAAGATAGAGATTCTTCGAATTGATAATGGTACTAAATATGTTAATAATGCCTTTCATTCTTACTTAAGATCATCTGGTATTAAACATCAGCTTACTATTCCTTATACACCACAAAAAAATGGTGTAGTGAAAAGGAAGAATAGAACTATTGTGAAAATGGCTAGATGCATGTTACATGCAAAAAATATGGATTATAAGTTTTGGGCTGAAGCTATGTCTTGTGCCACTTATATTCTTAATAAAACTCCTACTAAGGCTTTGACGGATATAACTCCTAAAGAAGCTTGGTCAGGTAGAAAGCCCAATTTACAACACTTAAGGATATTTGGATCTATTTCTTATGTTCATACACCCAAACAAAAAAGGCATAAATTAGATGTTAAATCTTCTCCATTTATATTTGTTGGGTATGATGAAAATACTAAAGGTTATAGAGTCTATAATCCTCTTACTAAAAAATTTCAAATTGCAAGAGATATTTGTATTGCAAAAAATGAAGTACATGATTGTTCCAAGGTTCAAGATGATGAATTTATTGGAAGTAATATTGTAGTAGTGGAGGACCAACCTCCTTCTCTAAACCCTACACATTCTCTAAACCCTACTCCTCAAATATCTTCTTTTATTCCTCCTATTTCTTCTAATTCTAGTAATGATGTTGATACTAATGATGCATTTATAGATCATGACTCTTCTTCTAGTGATGAATCTATTACTAATAAGAGAAGACCTAAATGGGTTCAAGGTTTACTTAATGAAAGAGATGATTATCTTACTAGATTTGGTGGACTTAAACCTAGGAGAATTAATTATTGTAATTATAGTTTGTTGAATTCTCTCATGAACTCTAATGATCCTCAAACTTTTGAACAAGCTAAGATTCAACCTCATTGGCAAAAAGCTATGCAAGAGGAATACGATACTTTAATCTCTAATGAAACTTGGGATTTAGTCTCTTTGCCTCATAGTAAGAATTTAGTTTCATGCAAGTGGTTATATAAAACCAAACTCAATGCAAATAATGAAATTAGTAAGTTTAAAGCTAGACTAGTAGCTAGGGGATTTTCTCAAATTGAAGGTTTAGATTACAATGAAACTTTTGCACCAGTTGCTAAAATGCCTACTATAAAAATTGTTCTTTCTTTAGCTTCAAAAATGAATTGGCCTATTCATCAAATGGATGTTAAAAGTGCCTTTTTAAATGATGATTTAATGAAGAAATTAATATGGCTCAACCACTTGGTTTTATCAAAGAAGGTAATGAGAATTTAGTATGTAAACTAAAGAAATCTATTTATGGTTTAAAGCAATCTCCAAGAGAGTGGTATTCCAAAATTAATGCCTTTTTTATTTCTCAAGGTTTTGATAGAAGTAAAAATGATCCTAACTTATACATTAAACATATTCAAGATGATATTATCATTATTATTCTATATGTTGATGATTTGATTCTTACTTCAAGTTCTAACACCTTGATTTCTAATATTAAGTTTCAACTCAATAAAAAATTTCAAATGACTGATTTAGGAATTTTACATTACTTTTTAGGAATGAAAATATGGAAAACACCTAAGGGCATTTTTCTTTCTCAAAGAAAGTATGCTCAAGATCTTTTGGATAGGTTTCAAATGAATGATTCTAACCAGGTTTCTATTCCATGTGAATTAGGAACTAAGTTAATGGTTGATACAAACACTCCTTTTGTTGATGCTACTTCTTATAGACAACTTGTAGGAAGTTTAAATTATCTCACCCATACTAGACCCGATATTTCATATAGTGTTGGTTTAGTTTCAAGATTTATGTCCAAACCTCAACAAACACACTTTAAAGTAGCTAAAAGAATATTAAGATATATCAAAGGAACTCTTAATCTAAGTTTAGTTTATGATGCCAGTTCTACTTTTACTTTACAAGGATTTACTGATTCTAATTTAGGTGGAGATCCCAACGATGGAAAATCTACTTGTGGTTATTGTTTCTTTGTTAGTTTAGGTGCTATATCTTGGAAAAGTAAGAAAGACACCTCTATTTCTCTATGTTCTACCGAAGCTAAATATAAAAGTTGTACTTATGCATCTAAAGAAGCTCTATGGCTTAGAAGAATTCTTGAAGATTTGGGTCTACCTCAACAAGAACCTACACCTTTGTATTGTGACAATCAAAGTGCAATAGCCTTGGCAAAGAATCCTATCTACCATGCAAAGTCAAAGCATATTTCTCTACACCACCACTTCATTAGAGAACACATTGAAGAAAAGAAAGTGTCCCTCATCTATTGCAAGGGTGAAGATCAAGTTGCTGATATTTTGAAAAAACCTTTTTCTAGAGAAAAATTTGAATTTCATCATAAGAACTTAGGTTTGATACCCTTTGATGTAATCTTCCCAAGTAAAGATTAAAGGGGGGTGTTAGAATTAATAATCTTTCCTTGGTTGTATTTATTTATTTATTTAGATAAACCAAGGTATCCCTTATGTATTATTTATTTATCCTCTAGTCCACATGTAAAGGACATGTCATTCTTGTCCTATTGTCCACTTGTGAGGACAACTCATTTTTGTATTTTCTTTAATAAGAAAAATAGATATTCCTCCTTAAGAGGAACTTGACACTTTGCACACACCTTTTATGAATGTGGCATTCATAGAAATGGGAGTTACACATGCAAAGACATTCAACTCCTTTCTCATCTCTTTAAAAGAGGTGCTTCTCTCTCTCATTTTCATCTAGTCTCCATTGTTCACATCAAGTTTTTGATGCTATTGTAAATGAGCTATTTCTCTCTCTCTCTCTCTCTCTCTCTCTCTCTCTCTCTCTCTCTCTCATTCTTAAGCATTTGCCTCATTCATAATACTCACAAGGGGTTTTCTTTGCTTTCCCCTTATCAAATCCTTGTCTCTTGTGTTGCTTCCTCATTGGTATTGCTCCATTGATCTTGTATCATTTGTATGGTAAAACTCTTCTTGCTCTCTTGGATTAAATCTATTATTTCATGCTATTTCATTTTATTATATTTTATCATTTCAATCACTTTTTCTTACAGTGACAAAAACACTTATCAATCGAAACTGAATTCAAAAAGTTTCCAAATACCTTTATCCATCACCTTGTGATTTCAACTCGATAGAGTATATTGTTTTTGAGATTTTTCAAAATTTGTTTTGTAAGAGATATATTTCTGTACATGGTAATGCTCCTCCATAGTATACTATATAGTGTACTATACATCTAAACATATCTTCTCTCTATATACAATATATACTTGCTGTACACTCTTCCTTCAATCTTCTCCCCCTATCTTTTTACATCTTTCTCCTACATTTTCTTCATTTTCTTTACAACTTTTTACATCTTTCTCCCCCTTTTTGACGTTAATGCCAAATATTTATTCTATATATTTACATAATAATGCCAAAATGAGACAAGAAGTCTTAATGTACCTTCAGTATGAGTGCCAAAGTCTTGTCCCAGTTCTCTTGCAAGACCTTACATGTGTGTAATGCAACCTACACTTTTGCTAATAATTCAATCATGTGGTCTGCAATAGAGAAATTATTGTCATGGATGAGGGTTTTTGAATGTGCAATATACTTTTGTAGAGCATCCATGTTAGGGAGAATCATATATTGAATATGTATCAAATTTTTTCTGATTCTAGCTTCTTCTCTGAGTAGTTCTACTTGCATATCTGTCAAAAAATTGATCTTATTGAAATGGGTAGAGCTTAAGCTTGGGTCAAGCTGCAATTGCTGTGCACTTTCCTTAAGATCCTCATCAATCTTGGATAATTTGTCCTTTATTTCCTTTGTAAAACTTGAAATATCACATAATTTACCAAAAAGTAAAGTTACATTTGTGCAAGAGGTTTCTAGAGAGCTCAAAATAGTAGAAAATTCTACTTGGTGAACAACAATTTGTTGAGCAATACATTCCAAAATTTTATTCTCAAACTTTTTCTCTGCTTTTTGCAATAATTTATATAGAGGTTGAATGTTCTTGAAGATCACTCTGCACAGCTTGCTCTCAAAAATTCATGGTGGAAAAATAACTTTGATTTCATTCCTTTATAAAATTTTGCCATAAATGTTGGGTACAAATGTTTGTTCAAATTGCTAGACTGTCATCCATTTCCTTTTTTGAACACTCAACAAAGTCTTTATGACTTGTTAACCACACATACTTTAGTTACTCCTGACCTTTCTTGATAAGACAGTAACCCAACCTTACTCGGTAGTAATTTCCATCTTTTTCTCGGTGATCCCTTTTGCATCTTGAATGCTAATTTGGATCTTCCATTTTGCTAACTAAAATTTGATGACTTCTCTAGTATCCCAATTCTAGTTCTCTTTTGAGAGATTAAGTAGAAAAGGTGGAGTCACCTAATTATTGAGTGACTTGAATATCATTACTCAGACTTTCATTCTTGGTAGACTTTGGAATCCATTGCTATCTCATTTGTTTTCTGATGTTGTCAACTTTTTCCTTCTTTTCATCTTCTATTCTTTTAGTATTCATATAGTTCTTCACAAGATGACCAAGTTCTGTACAAATAAAACATCTTCTAGTGGTATCTCTTTTTCTCATATGATGTTTTACACAATTCATTCCAATGTGTTCAAATTCTCCATAATAATGACATCTGCACTAGGTTTTATAGTCCCAACCAAATATAGCTTTCACAATCTGTTCTTTTGGATTTAATATCTTAGTTTTGCATTCTGATGACTTGTGCCCATGTTTGTTGCATTTGTGACATTTTCCTTCAAACTTAGGTTTCTCTTTGCATTCACTAGCTTTATGACCATGTTGATTGCAATTGTAACACTTTCTATTGAATTTTCATTTTCTATTGTTCCAACATTTTTTTGATGTATGACCTATCTTACCATAGTGATTGCAAGTAGGTCTTTGATTCTTTTGAGCTCCTTGTTTGGATGATTCACCTTCTTCTGTATATCCAATTCCTACTTTTCCTTTCTATCTTTGATGACTTTTCTCATTCAATCAATTCATGTCTATTTGGGATTTCATCAGTCTTTCATTAATTTTTTTTTCAACATTTAGATCATTATGCAATCTTTCATTTTCTGATCTTAGGTTCATGATTTCTTCATTTACATTGGTGAGTTGATTAATGAAGCCAACTTGCTGAAGGGATAAATGTTGAATCTCATTATATTTTCCTTCTAATTCTTCTTTTATCTTGTTTTTCTCTTCCATAACCTCACATATCCTTACTGACTAAATTTCTTGCTCTCTTCTTAGTTTTCTCACTTCTTCTTGTAGTGAACCATTCTTTTCTAAGAGTTCTTTGATTTCTTCATTGAATTTATCTAGGTTGCTTGTTGAATGAAGGTATTCAATTCTTTCTTTAGTGTAGAGATGACCATTCATTTGAATTACAAGATCTTTTCTTCTTTTTAGAGATTGAGAGAGTTGTTCCTTTTCTTTCTTAAGTTGGGCAATATCCATTTCCAAATCTAGCTTCTCATTGTCAATTGCCTTGTCAAGTTTAAATATCTCCATGGCCTTTGATCTTTGCTCAAGTTGTTAAACTTTTCTTTGAGAACCACAAAAGATCTGATACTAATTATTGGAAATATTATGATAGGCTAAGTTACTTAGAGGGGAGGGGTGAATCAATAACTTTTAAAACTCAAACTTAATTAGCAATTAATCCTTTATGTGAATTCTAATCTAATGGCATGCATGAAAAACTACAAAACATGAAAGCATAGACAACACTTTAACACAAGATCTGTTAACCTAGAAATCTTCCAAATAGAAAGTAAAATTGGGGTGGGGATGATACCCACAAGATTTAGTACTATAGTATAAAGTTGGCTAGTTAAGGCTTACATTGATCACTTCTAATTATCTACCTTGTTAGGAGCAATAAGGATTGCTAGGTCCACCTTATTAAAGGATTTACAAACATACGATAAATTATGCAGTTGGTAAAGAGATTTACATAAGACTATTAGGTCTACCTTGTTAAAGGATTTGACTAATCTACCCATTAAGATAAAGTAGTAGATGATCTCTGATCTATAACTTGGTTTGCTAAATGAGATTCCACTGTAAGTACAAATCACCTTACTGTGATAGGTATATGATTGCTACTCCTTATACTATTGTAGCCTTTATAATTTGCTCTTCTGCTATTCTCTGATTATTACATTCCTTCCATTTGATGATTTAGATGTGATACAATTCATTACATATATATCAATCCAATTACATAATTGCAAAGTCAGCCACAATACAAGTTTACACGAATATTACAAAGTCAACCAAAGTGTAGAAACTTGAGTCCTAAAGACTAAATTGGTGAGGTTTTGATACTTGACATCCACCGTTAATGCTTGACATTGTCATGCACTCAGTAGACATAGAAGCTCAGTCCATACTGATCACTTCCAAGTAGTCTTGAACTTGGTTTGCACTGGTGACTCAGTGAATGCTTTGAAAATCAACATATAAACTGAATCACTTGATTCATACTATATAACTTAGTCAATGCTTTCATTGTGAGCTAAGTATAAACAAATCACTTGGTTAACACTGAGTTGCCAGTCAATAGTGGATTTACATCACATCAACTGTGAACTTGATAATCACTACACAACTTGGTTTGCACTAGTGAATTTGGTATACACTGAGATGCTCAATTTACACTGCTGATCTTCACAATAGTAGTAACTACTTGGCATAAACTAAAATCTATCCAAAGGACTAGGTAGCAACTATAGAACTCAGTAACAACTAAAATGCTTGATTAACATGGCTAACTATATAATAAGTTTAGTAGATACTTATAATTTAAATAAGTGTACGTCACTAATAGAAAACTTGACTATTATGTCAACAGTTCCACAATATTTCTCCAGATTGACTGTAGAGCCAAAATGCAAAAAAAGCTATGAAGGACTAAAAATAGATTACGACAACATCAATTTTGCATAGAAACTTCAAAATTCCAGCCGACCCCCTTTTTCCACATTTTGGGAATCCTTATAAAGAGAAGGATTCCAACCAGCTTCAAATGTATGGGCACATGTTAAAAGGTCAAAGATATTTTAGAAAGTTACATTTTACACTTACATTCAACATTCTCTGTATTCAGGTAAAACCAGTAATATGATCATAAAAAAATCTAGGTGGTACTTGCTGTAGGAGTTCTTTAACTAATTCTATTTGCCTTTGTTGCCTTTCATCATGAAATTCCTCAACTGCATGAGCTGATAGAGTCATGAAATCTTCAACTACTCTTACCACATCTATTTTATCTCTGGGGCCATTCAAAATATCCGATCCTTTCTTCCAAACTTCTTGCTCTACTTTATCCAGGATTAGATCTTTGTATTTCCTTGTTCCAACTCTACAACTTGAACCTATTATTTTCCACAACCTTTAGTTAACATCTTAATTGACTTCTTGGCAAGATCCATGTGTCATTGTTTGATAGGTTGGGTTCACCACATTTTGTATTCTCACATCTATATTTCTATTGTGACCAAGTTGACCTACGATGATGTGATGTTACGATCTTTTTATCTTACAACCTTATGACATAGACAACATTGTAAGATCATAACCTTTATTTTTATGCTGACTATTATCAAATGAATGCATCAAATGAACATATAATATACTTTACTAACTAAATGCAATAAAATTCATCCAAAATTCCCCCACCATTTTCCTTTTATCGTTCAACCATCTAGAGCATGCCATGTGTCATTATCCAATTTTATCACTTCCTACTTTTACTTAACCATTTGGGCCCTCTAGGACATGTGTCAAAATGGTGTATCCTTGCTTTCACTAACTACCAATAACCTTTAGAATGAGGGCACACGCAGATCATTGATCTTCATCATTTGATAACCTTGAAATATTGAAGCTTTCTTCTACCTATAATGTCTCCTTGACCAATTGGAATGCATTTGTATGCCAATTTACTTTGATATCCTTTCATTTGTGGCCCACAACTAAAACATGTCCCACCTTGTCCACATGTCTAGCATTTATGTACTTTCCTTAAACTATGATCAACTTTAAAATGTGGGCATACACCCACTGTCAATCTAGAAAGATTTGACAACTAGGAAGATACATTTATTCTCTTTAAATCACAATGGAGCCCATAAGATAGATGTCATTGCTTTGCACCTTCACAGTTAAAACTATGGATTAAGATTTTAACCTCATGACCATGCAACCAAGGAGGAATCACATTATCGCCACCTTTACCTTAGATCAACTTTAACTAAGTGTGATCATGTGAGAACTGCACACTTTTACCCTAATCACCACTTCACAACTTAGGAAATTAACTTGAACTTAAATCCCTCAATCACGCAACAAGGAAATTGCATCATCATAGATGGAACTCTAGTTAATGTTTAATTCAATGAGACTGCATGAATAGAACCTTTCTGCATCCTCATAGGCTTAACTCATGATTAGATTTAGCCTTTTGTGAATATTTGATCAATGCTTTTGCATGTTCACAACTTTAACCATGATTTCTCATTAACTCTAGGTGACCTTGCAATCAAACATGAATTACTACTTCACAACTTATATCTTGACCTTAGCATTTAATCTTGTGATTCGATGACTAGCCATTAGATTGACTGCTTTCTTCCTCAACACATTGTCACAACTTGAAATTTAACCTGACCATTAACTTTTGCAAATGAGAAATCAAGGTAATAATTGTGTCACTATCTTCACCCATGATTATAGTTAACCTTTTGCGACTGCATGAACAAGGCTTTCACATCATCATCTCCTTTACTTGGAGTTATCATTAACTTGTTGCAAGCATGCGAACATGGATTACTTTAATCGCCTGATTAACTTTCTCACTCCATCACCACATAAGATGTAACTAAATTCTTCACCCTTGTGAAGCCACTACAACCACCATGTATTGGCCACTCAATCTCAACTTAAGACATGTTAGTGGTAAAAATATAACAAGGCAGTATGACCAGAAACTTAGGGATAAAAAATATATGCATGGTTTTTTATGTACCCTCTAATTTGCATGGCATTTAGTGAATCAAATAAAAGGATGTGAAATACATTATGGCCACCGACCTAGAGGAAAAGAGACTGGTCAACATCTTTGTCCAATTTTTTTGCATAGTGATAAAAATGGTAACGGTTATATTGCTAAAGAAGAAACTAACAATGAGTCTGATAGTAATGATGAACAAGTTATCTATATTTATATGAAAGATAATTCTAATGAAGATCATAAAAGTGTATTAATTTCATATGTGAGTAAAGGTGATAGATGGATTATTGATAATAGCTACTCACATACATGATTGGTGATAAAAGTAAGTTTGAATCCTTGGAACTATATAAAGGTATCTATGTCAAGTTTGGTAATGATTCACCATGTCTTTTGAAAGGTAAAGTATCAATAAAATTGACTAATAATATCATATGTGACAATGCTTATTGGGTTGAAGGAATTAACTATAATTTATTGAGTGTTGCACAATTAAACATATTAGACTAGCGAGTTGAATTCCATCACTGCAAGAATGCCAAGACATTTGGTGCTATCGGTGAACTACTTGGAAGTGGAGAACAAACTAGAGGTAACTTGTTCTATCTATACTTATCTGATGAAACATGCTTGTTTTTACAATTTGATGATATATGGTTATGGCATAAGAGGTTATTTCATGTGAACTTTGATAATTTGGTAAGCATTAGTAAGATGAAAAGAGTAAGAGGATTACAAAAATTGAGGAAGCCTAATAATGTTATGTGTAAACAATGTTAGTTGGGTAAAATGAAAAATTCTAGTTTCAAGAGCAAGACCTACTCATCTAATGATATTTTGGAATTGGCTCATATTGACCTTTGTGGGCCTATTCGAGTGCAAAGCTATTGTGCTGATAAATATTTCATTCTATTTGTTGATGACTACTCTAGACTGATGACTATGATTTTTCTACAAGAAAAATTTGATGTTTTTCAATTATTTAAGTGGTATTTAGCAAGAGTTAAAAAGGAATTAGGCAAAATTATAAAGTGCTTGAGATTTGACAGAGGAGGTGAGTTTATTCTAATGAATTGAACATATTCTACACTGATAGAGGCATCAAGAGACAAATGTTAGCACCAAGGACCACTCCACAGAATGGAATAGATGAAAGAAGGAACATATCAATCATGGATTGTGCTAGAACACTGATGATGGAGAATAATGTATAATATAAATGCTAGAGAGAAGCTCTAAGTACATTAGTCTATATTTTGAACCAAGTACAAGTCAAGAAAGGTACAAATGTTACACCCTTTGAGTTATGCTATGGGTATGCACCTAATGTGAAATACTCTAACATTTTTGAAAGTAAATGTTATGTACTAAAGGATAATAGAAATGGAAAAATTGATGCTAAAAGTGATGAACCAATATTTTTAGGATATTTCACTAAGAGAAAAGCTTACAACTATTTGAATTCTAACACTAACAAAGTTCTGGAAAGTGTAAATGTGAGAGTTGATGAATATGCAAAAAAGAATGGAGTTGAATGCAAAAAGGAACTTGAAAATTACAACGCATTTATATGTGTCAATGAAGGTGTGCCCTACACCTTACCCAAGCTAAAGAAAAAGCGTGCCAAGAAACAAACAATTGTGAATGTTCAGTTGCAGCAACAGGCTATTGAGAAATAGATTGTAAATGTCAAGCATCAATAGAATGCTGCCAAGATACAAGAAGAGGTTGTTGAGCTTCAAGAAGCCAGTGTCTAGTAGCTAAAAGAATAAGAAGAGATACATGATGTACTACCTAAAGTAAATATGCAAGATGAACTTAAAGAAGAAGAAGGAAGAAAAGATCCTACATTAGAAAAATATGTGAGAAAACATCATGCACATAAGAAAATCATTGGAAACAAAGATTCTAAAGTTATGAAAAGATAAAAACTAAAAAATGATACATGTTTACTTTGTGAGTTTGAGCCTAAATTAGTGAAGGATTCTTTGGATAATAAAGATTGGATTCAATCAATGAATGAAGAAATTGAAAAAACTAAGAATAGAAAAATCTAGTCACTAGTAGTTAGACCAAAGGAAAATAATGTTATAGGAATTAAGTGGGTATTCAAGAACAAGATGAATGAGAAAGGAGAAGTCACAATGAAAAAAAATATATTGGTATGCAAAGAATATACTCAAAATGAATGCATTGACCATGGAGAAACATTTTCCCCAACTACAAGATTGGAATGAGTTAGAACTCTACTTGCATATTCTCATTACAAAGGATTTAAAGTATATAAAATGGATGTCAAATTTGAATTTCAAAATGGAATACTAGAAAAAGAGGTTTACATTGAACAACCAGAAAGATTTTTTGATCCAAGCAAGAAGAACATGGTCTGTATGTTGACATTTAGTCAAGTTTGTTATTACTGACAACACTTATTCAGATTATGTATGGCTACTAAGCTCATTGAATAGTCTACAGTGTTTACCATGTAATTCAGTAGCCACCAAGCTCTATAGTTCCTACCAAGCATTTTAGTGGTTACCAAGGGAATTCAATTAGTGTGAAGTGCAATAGTTCAAACCAAGCAGAATCAGGCAGTGCGAAGTCCAGTAGTTCAACCTAAGCAGTTCAGTGGTTACCAAGCTTTATAGTTTCTATCAAGCTAGTAGTTCATGTGAAGAAAAGTTAGTGTTAATTGATCTGTGTGATGATTAATTTTTACCAAGTACAGTCATGGTAAATGAGTAATTTTGTTTCTATCGAGTTACATAGTATTTACCAAGTCACCAGTGTAGACTAAGTTTGAGACTACTCTGAGATGATTAGTATGGACCGAGCTTCTACTTCTACCAAATGCATGATGATGCTGAGTAGTGAAAATGGATGCCGAGTATCAAAACTTCTCCAAGTTATTCTTCAGAACCTAAGTGTCTTCATTTGGGTTGACTTTGTAATATTGGTGTTAAGTTGTATATTGGTCGACTTTGTAATTATGTAAATTGGATTGATATATATATATATATATATATATATATATATATATATATATATATATATATATATATATAATGTATTGTATCATATCCAATGTAGTATGAAAGTATGAATGAGTGAAAAATGTGAAATAGAAGCATGCAAATGTGAATCAATAGTAGACAAAGTGTATTGTAAGGCCATATTAGCAAAGGAGCAACAAAGTCATATCTATCACATAAAGTTGATCAACACTTCAAAGAATCTCTATTAGCAAATTAGTTGTAAGTCAGAGATCTACTATTTCATCCTAATAGGTGAACCAGTCCAAATCCTTTAACAAGGTAGACCTAACAGTCTTTTGTCAAATCTCTTTACCAAGTGCATACTTCATTATATGTTTGTAAAACCTCTAACAAGGTGGACCTAGTAGTGCTAATTGCTCCTAACAGGGCCGATCATTAGAAGTGATCATTGTAAGCCTTAAGAGGCCAACTTTATGCTATAGTATTGAAGTTCTGTGGGTATCATCCCCACCCCAATTTTACTTTCTATTTGGAAGGTTTCTAGGTCACCAAATTATTGTGTTTAAGTGTTATGAATATTTTATGCTTTCAGTTTCTCATGCATGCAGTTAGATATGATTTAATGAATTAAATTGTAATTGGATTATTGCAATTAAGATCTGAATTTGGTAAAGTTTTAAAGGTTACTGATTCACCCCTCCCCTCTCAGTAACCTAGCATAGTCTTGAATATTTCCAACAATTGGTATCAGAGCATTGTTGTTCTTAGGATAAAGTTTGATAGCTTGAGCAAAGATCAAGGACAATGGAGATATTCAAACTTGATAAGGCAATTGACAATGAAAAGCTAGATCTAGAAATGACCATTTCACAACTCAAGAAAGCTAAGGAGCAACTTTCCAAATCCCTAAAAGGAAGGAAGGAACTTGCAAATCAAATGATTGATCATCAGTACATTGAAGAAAAGATTGAATACTTTTTCCCTTTAAGCAGTTCAGATGAAGCAAATGATGCAATCAAATAACTCTTAGAAAAGAATGGTTCCCTACAAGAAGAAGTAAGAAAGCTCAAAAGAGAACAAGAAATTCAGTTAGTAAGGCTATGTGAAATCTTGGAACAAAGGAACAAGATGAAAGAAGAAATGGATGGAAGGAACAATGAGATCCAGAACCAATCCCTTTAGCATGCAGATCGTATGGATAAAATCTCCAATGCAAATGAGAAAATCATGAGCCAATGATAGATCAATGAAAGCATAAGAAGTGAGCTGAGATCTGAAAAGAAAATTAGTGAAAAATTAAAAAATGACCTAAACACTAAAAACAAAATCAATGAAAGAATGATGAAATCCCAAGTAGAAACGAATCAATTAAATCAACTAAATGAGAAGAATCTCTATAGAAAAAAAGGAAAAATAGGAATTGGATACAAAGAAGAAAGTGAATCCTCCAAACAAGGTGCTCAAAGGAATCAAAGACCTACTTGCAATCACTCTAGTAAGATAGGTCATACATCAAATAGATGTTGGAGTAATGGTAAATCAAAATTTAATGGTAAATGCTACAATTGTAATCAACATGATCATAAGGCTAATGAATGCAAAGAGAAACCAAAATTTGAAGGCAAGTGTCACAAATGCAAGAAACAAGGTCACAAGGCATCAGACTGTAGAACCAAGACATTCATTCCAGCTGAGAAAATTGTGAAAGAAATATTTGGTTGGGACTATAACACTTGGTTTAGATATCATTAATATGGAGAATATGGACACATTGGCATGAACTATGTTAAATATCACACAAGGAAGAGAGATACCACCATAAGATGTTTCACTTGTGCAGAACTTGGTCATCTAGCCAAGAATTGAATGAATACAGGTAGAATTGAAGATGAAAAGAAAGCAAAATTAGATAATATCAGAAAGTAAATGAGATAGCAATGGATTCCTAAATATACCAAGGAAGCTAGTTCAAGAAATGATGGTCATGTCACTCAAGAAGTGGATGAATCCACCATTTCCATCTAAGTTCTTAAGGAAGAACTGAAACTACGTTATCAAAATCACATCCAAACAGTTCCAAAATTGAAAGGAAGCAAAGATCCAAATTAGTATTCAAGATACAAAAGGATCATCAAGGAAGATTGGTATCATTTATTATTGAGTTACCTTCTCTACTGAGCAAGGTCATGTCATAAACTCTACCAAGCAAAGTCAGGAGTAACAAGAACATGTTTGATTATCGAGTTGTGAAGCCTTTACCGAGCAATCTGAACAGATAGTGGATGACAGCCTATCACGCATAATGATGTCATCACAACTACCTTTGTATTGAGCATTAATGGTGAATATTTAATAAAAAGTAGGAAATCAAATTCATTTTCACCAATAATTCTAAGTGTTATACATGATCAAGCGAATTGCAGAGTGATCAAGTGACTTAGAGCAAAATTTGTAGCTAAAATCCTTCAAAGTTTTTTGTAGCTTACTAAGTAGCCATGGCAGCATCAAGTAGTAACAATAAAGCAAGGAAAGGGTCAAAAATGTTGGTCCAAGGAGTCAAATGGAAAGCACCTAATTTCAAACTTGTGCGGACGATTTCTGAAGCCCTCGATCCAAACAAAGCACAATCGTAGATCCCTCCAAAGGTACTACTCATTTACCATATCCAAACTCATTTTAAGTGTGCAATTCAAGAAATTGGAACCATAGAGATGGATGATGCCCTAGGTGAATTATGTGTAAATGGAGTTCTTCTAGAGGTTGAGATTGTGGTGGTGGTCGAGGTTGTGGAGGTCTTAAATTTGACATTTCTTCATCATGAATAAGCAAAAAGACTAGGTTTGGAGATGATTGAGACTACTATTGACTTAAAAATAGTATATTAGTAGCATAATTTTTATATTGTACACATTTCAAGTTGGGGAAGCCTTTCAAAGTATTTTTAAAACTTTGGTAGAATGAAGTTTCCAAATTAAATGGATCAGATACATCCTAAGCCAAGTTCACAATGATCAGTTATGGTTTGAGCAACTAGTTTTAATCACTAAGAAGATGATTCATTACATCACTGGCCTTCCCATACTCTCCAAGACAGAAACCACTAAAACCCTAGGTGGGTGGAATTAGAGAAGAAAACCCTAGCTGAGTGAGATGGTAGAGGTATGAAGATCAGTAGTGAAACTGATGTAGAATTGAAATTTGGCATACATGTGATAGCTCACAAGATCTGTAGTTCTAGCCATCTAAATAGTGTGTCATGTGAAGTAGTAGATTTGGCATACAAAGTTGTGAAGTACAATCTATCATATGATCTTACAGATTTGTTGTTAAAGTAGTTTAACAAAAACATGGAAAGTATCAGGACATCCAAGAACAACCCTTGCAAATTTGGTTCTTTATTGACATGTTTATTTTTCTATGTTTGAAAGTTTTTCCCTTTAAAAGGCATACTAGTATGGAGAAATGATGTGCCAGCGCTATATCAGATTAATGAGTATATTGCAGAAATGGGAGAAAATTTTGTTAGTATAATAGATAATTATTTTGATGTCTTCAAGGAGAAAATGAATAATAGATTCAGGATACCTAGGAAATTGGTGGAAGATTAAAAAGATGATGTTTTTTTCATGGTAAACTATTATAGAGTCTACATTTAGGCAGTAAAACCCAGAGTTGTATGGGTAAAACCTCTTCCCTATGAGGTAAACATAGACGAAGAAAAAGACATAATTGAAGCCTTGATAAATGAACTTGTTGATCCAAAGGCACCACACTTTGGAACATATAATGAGGCCAAGGAAAGAATAGTGCTTGAAATCAAGCTTCCATAGGTGGTTAACAAAGGAAAGAGGAGGATAGAAAAACTCAAAACAAGAACACCTCTTATGTTGACCAAAGACAAAGGTGAAGATGTTGAAGAAGTAGAGGATGAAGAGGAGTCAAAAAAGGAAGAAAAGCCAGTGAAGAAGAAAGGCAAGGTGATCATCACCAAGCCATCCACTGCAATTTTTACCAGAAGATCCAAGAAGAAAGGTAGTGAATTTGTCTTTAGTAAACCTCCTCCCACCTTCCAAGAAAGACTAGAACAATTGGAAGAAGGTTCTAGCGTAACCAACTTCAAATCATTGAAGTATGAATCTAGGATAGAGGTTGAGAAGAAATAGGTTGAAGAATTGGTGCTAACCAAGATTGGAAAATGAAAGTATTCCCCTTATCAGATAGCCTCCTAGATCTCTAATGAATTATTAGAGAAAATAAAGCCAATATGGGACTTTTCTATGCAAACAGCTAAAGATTTCTATGCAAAAACCTTGAGGCAATTGTTATCAAGCATCATAGAAGCTGAGGTAAAAGAGTCCATAAAGAAAAATGAAGATAAGATGACTCTTAGATTTAATACTTGTTTAATTTTGATAAAGGATATAGAGCATGTGGTCAAGAATGCCACAAGTATCACTTGCATAAACAAAGTGACTTCCCTGTAGAAGTCAAGGATGATGATAGTGATGATAAGGAAGAAGAAATATACACTGAGCCAACACATTTTGACAATGAAGAAGTTGAAGAAGATAAAGAGGAAGAAGCTACCGAGGAAGACAAAGAAGAAATTGAGAGAGGAGAGAGACAAAGAATATAAAATTATAGAAGATGCCAAGAATATTTTGACTGAGGTAATAGGTGTTGAAGTTGATACTTCTCAACACATTTTGTTTCAATTAGAAGAGGTAGTCTAGAGGTTTAATGAGGACTTCAGTGGTCAAGACAAATTGATTGAGAAAGTAGAAAAGAAATTTGACAATAAAGTGCTTGAGCACATTGCTCAATAAATTGCCATTCAACAAGTGGTGTTTTCCTCAACCTTGACCAATCTTGAAACCTCTTGCACAAATGTAACATCACTTTTTGGAAAATTGTGTAATATTATCGAGTTCTCAAAGGAAATAAAGAGAAAATTGACAAATATTGATGAAGATCTGAAGGCTAGTACACTATAGTTTCAACTTGACCCTAGTTCAAGCTCTGCATATCATATGAAAATTAGATTCTTGTCAGATATGCAGGTAGAGTTGTTGAGAGAAGAAGCAAGGATCCGGTCTACACTAATAGATATTCATAATATGATCCTTCCCATCATGGATACAATGTAGAAGCACATTGTTTACTCAAAAACATTAATCCATGACAACAACTTCTCTATTGTAGATCACATGATAGAACTCTCTGCAGAAGTACACATTGCTCTACATATGTGCAAAGTTCTGCAAGAGAACTGGGATAAGACTCTAGCACTCATACTTAAGGTACATTCTGATTTTCTTTCCTATATTGGTGTATCCATGTAAATAAGTTTTGAATAAATCTTTAGCATTATTGTCATAAAGGGGGGGAGACACTTAGTATGTATATATGGGGAGAGATACTTGTTATACTATGTATATTGTATGGGGGAGAATTATGCAAAGGAAAGGAAAGTGTATATAGAAGAGAATTTGCAGATATAGTATACTATATATACTTACAAAGAAAAAATTTGAAAAATCTCAAAAAATAGTATATCATACCGATCCAGTACCACACTGTGATGTATATAAGTTTTGGCTAATAAGTGTTTTTGTCACTAATGCCAAAGGGGGAGATTGTTGACATTTAGTCAAGTTTTTTATTAGTGACAACAATTATATAAAATTTTAATGGCTATTGAGCTCATTGAATAGTCAACAGTGTTTGCCATGTAATTCAGTAGCCACTGAGCTCTATAGTTCCTACCGAGCATTTCAGTGGTTACCAAGGGAATTCAGTTAGTGTGAAGTGCAACAGTCCAAACCAAGTAGAATCAGGCAGTGTGAAGTCCAACAGTTCAACCCAAGTAGTTTAGTGGTTACCAAGATTTGTAGTTTCTACCAAGCTAGCAGTTAATGTGAAGCAAAGTTAGCATTAACTGAGATATGTGATGATTAGTCTTTACCGAGTGCAGTCATGGTAAACGAGTAATTCAATTTCTACTGGGTTACATAGTATTTACCAAGTCACCATTATAGACTAAGTTTGAGACTACTGTAAGATGATTAGTATGGACCAAGCTTGTACTTCTTTCGAATGCATGATGATGTTGAGCAGCGATAGTGGACGTCGAGTATCAGAACCTCATCAAGTTAGTCTTCAAAACCCAAGTGTCTTCATTTGGGCCGACTTTGTAATATTGGTGTTAACTTGTATATATAAATGTATTATATCATATCCAAGGTAGTATGAAAGTATAAATGTGTGAAAAATGTGAAATAGAAGCATGAAAATGTGAATCAACAGCATACAAAGTGTATTGCAAGGCCATATTAGAAAAGGAGTAGCAGAGTCATATCTATCACATAAAGGTGATCAACACTTCAAAGAATCTCTATCAGCAAATTAGTTGCAAGCTAGAGATCTACTGTTTCATCCTAATAGGTGAACCAATCCAAATCTTTTAACAAGGTAGACCTAGTAGTATTTTGTCAAATCTCTTTATAGAGTGCATACTTCATTGTATGTTTGTAAAACCTCTAACAAGGTGGACCTAGCAGTCCTAATTGCTCTTAACAAGGAAGATCATCAAAAGTGATCATTGTAAGCCTTAATAGGCCAACTTTATGCTGCAGTATTGATGAAGTTTTATGGGTATCATCCCCACCCCAGTTTTACTTTCTATTTGGAAGGTTTTTGGGTCACCAAATTATTGTGTTCAAGTGTTATGAATGTTTTATGCTTTCAATTTCTCATGCATGCAGTTAGATCTAATTTAATGAATTAAATGGTAATTGGATTTTTGCAATTAAGATATGAATTTGGTAAAGTTTTTAAGGTTGCTGATTCAGCCCTCCCCTCTTAGTAACCTAGAATCTTGAATATTTCCAACACTGTAAACTATACAAAGCACTATATGGATTGAAACAAGCCCATAAAGCATGGTATGAAAGGTTGCACAACCATTTGGTAAAGATTGGTTTTGCAATAACTAATGACAATAGTAATATGTACCCAAAAACTGAAGGTGGTAAAGGGATATTGTTCGCTGAAATATTTTTTGATGATATCATATTTGAAGCAAAAGATGCATTATGCAAATCATGTTATAATGAGATGCATAAGGAATTTGAAATTTCTATGTTTGGAGAAATCAAATTATTTGTTGGTTTGTAAGTATATCAGATGAAGAAAGGTATCTACATTACCCAATCCAAATATATCAAGTAGATACTAAAAACCTTTAGGATGGAAGACTCAAGACTAGTCAACACACCTATGGCTACTATACATAAACTCTCTAAGAATGATGATTCTACTGATTTGAACTAGACATTGTATAGATCAATGATTGAGAAGCTACAATATGTTGTTCATAGCAAATGAAATATTGCATCATCAGTTAGGATTGTTGCAAGATTTTATGCAAATCCTATGGAGAATCACATGATGGTAGTGAAAACAATACTAAGATATCTAAAAGGAACACAAGATTATGGACTATATTAAAAAAAGAACAACAAGGAAATGAAAGTCTATACATATGCTGATTGGGCAGGAAATGTTGATGATAGAAAGAGTACAAGCCGTGGAACTTTCTTTCTAGGAAAAATATTGGTTTCATAGATAAGCAAGAAGTAGAAATGCATTTCACAATCAACAACATAAGATGATTATGTAGTAATAATAGTGAATTATTCTAATATTGTGTAGATCAAGCAATTCTTGAAAGGAATGAAGCAAGAGATCATTGCTCCAATTGTTATCTATTGTGATAACACAAATTCTATAAATATATCAAAGAACCTTGTGATGCATACAAAGACCAAGAATATTTTCATCAAGTATCATTATGATGGAGGTTTTCTCTGATACCACTGATGAAGGTATGCTCTGATACCATTGACAAAGGGCCACACCACCCTTACCAACTCATGAAAAAGAATGCAACAATAAGAAGACAATTTTATTATACTTGAAAATCCAATAGTAATTACAATAACATTTTTTCAAGATCTCTCAAGATCCAATCCAAGCCTAAGCTAGTCTAGATCCACACTCTGGTAGAAACCTCTAAGATCTCAACTTGTGCTCGCAAGCCACCAAGCAACCTCCTTGTTTCTAAACTACAGCCACTAGCTCTTCTCACAACCTTATCCAAGATCCAAGTGTAAATTGCCTCACATTCAACACTTTGTCCACACACTCACAAGTCCATCACAATCCTACTGTAAACTGCCTCACATTCGGTGCTCTGTCCACAGACTTAGGAAAAAAATCACTCTTCACTTTCTCCTTCTCTTTTACACCTTCCAGCTTTCACACATTCAAGCTTTTCCTTCCAAAGCTTCTACTTCTCGAGCTTCTACTTCTCAAGCTTCTCCTCCTCAAGCTTCCACTTCTCAAGCTACTCCTTGAGCTTCTACTTCTCAAGCTTCTCCTTGAGCTTGATTAGAAATGCTCATATGCCTTGCTTAATTAGGCACTTACCACCCAATACATGACTTATCCACAACCTTCTAGAATTCCTCCACAACCTTCTATAACTTCCATAACCTTCTACAATATCCACAACTTTCTACAATATTCATAACTTTCTAGAATTCTACCCACACACCTCGATAAATGGAATGACAACCATTTATTTTTATTTTTTTTCTATTATGCCACCTATGCACCTCGAAAATAGAAATTTCTCATTTTCCTTTCTTTTCTCCTTTTTCCCTTTTTTTATTTTTTTATTATTTCTCTAATTTTTTTCACTTTCTCTCTCCTCTAGAATTTTTTTTTTTTTTTTTTCAATAATTTTCCCATGCAAGATGCTCCTGCATCACATTACTTGAGGGAACTAGTTCAAGATAAAGAAGTGAGATTGGAGTATGTGAAAACTAAGGAGAAAATAGATGATATTTTCACTAAGGCTTTACCTAAGGATGCAGATGAGTATCTAAGATGTAAATTAGGGGTGGTTCCCCTAGCTTCTCCATCAAATGTGTTGATTAGAATATCTTACAAGTTGATGCAAAATGTCATACTTTAGGAGCTGCCTAAAGTAGTGAAGAGAGAAGCAGAGGATGTTGTATCAGTCATAAGAAAAGATGAAAGATGGAGAATCAAATTTAGAGCATTGACATGAATATATGTACATGGTGAATATGTATGAGACACATGAAGTTTCTTAGGCATTATTGTCAAAGAGGGAGATTTCATATAATTACCATCAATTATGAAAAAAGATAGAAATACAATAATATTGCAAAGAGGTAGAATGCATTAAGAAAGATAAACTAGTTAAAGGTGTTGCCAACAATCAAGAAAATCAGAAATTCAAGAGTTGTCTATCAAAGAGGGAGCTAATTGATTTCATATTTTGATATGATAGAGGAAGTCTATGTATTTAATATCAGAGATTCATGGATGAGAATAAGAATGAAACTAAAAATGGAGATTGTTGGACACTGAGATGTGAGTAATTCAATGATGACTGAATGTTAGAAGACAATGATGATCGAGTGTCAACATTTGATAGTTTGTGAGGAAATCTTGATTTCCATCTAACACAATTAAATTTTTGGAATATGTAAAATGTGTTGAAGATAAGAATGGATGACCTAGAGCATTTAATGCATGATAAATCATGTTTATGTGCTCTTAGGAATGGATTCAAAGAGAAGTTTTAAAGAAGTATCGAAAAGGGGAGAAGGTGAACAAAATGGTGGAAGAATTTGATGAATTCGACCAAACCCTAAGATCTATAGTGTTGTTTGAGTGAAAAATGATCAAAGCTACCTATTTAAGGAGGCATAAGGGTAAACTAAAAGGGTTGAGACATTTTTTGATGCTATTGACTAGAAAAATTAAGTAGGAGGCTCAGAAGAGTTGTGAAGATGTAAAGTGTGATTTCTTGAAGGATTGCCAAGTACATCAGAGACAGATGATAATGGAGGCCAGTCAGTGGATGAGCATATGAGCTACATTTTGATCTATATTTTCAAAGTGAGTTGTATTTATTAGATCAATTTTTTGTTACTTTCTAACCATTATATTAGTTTGAAATCCTTTAATCAAGGTTGACCTAACAATTTTTTGTAAATCCTTTAATACAGGTTGCATCCTAGTGGAATGTTCTAAATCCCTCTAACTAGGTGACTTGTAATAGGGCAATTAAATCCTTTAAAAATGTCACACCTAACCATGTGTATTGTAACATTTAATAGGTTTGGCTCCTCATAAAGCTCACTTTAGAAGAATAAAAATTTGGTAGCATGTTATTGGTGTTTTGTTTCAAATTGGGTTTCCACATTAAGTCCCAGTGTCATACTTGCATGGATGTTATTTGAGATGTTTTATTGTTAATATTTTACATTCTGCAAGTTTGTCACTATTAGGACAATAGACTGCAAGTTACATGTTATTGATTATTTTCTATAGAGATCGAGCTACTTAATGATTAGATCTTAAGTATTTGAAGTGATTAGAGTTGAATTGGTACATATGGACCTAAGGATAATTGATTCACATCCCCCTCTCAATTATTCTAAATCATTATAGCATTCTATTCTTTCTTTCAATGAAATAAACTCATACTCTCCTACTATAATCATTAATAAAAGTGAAGGATAGCCTAGTTCACATGAATCACTATGAATGAGTTGTAATGAATGATTAGCTTCCCATGTTTTACTTTAGGAAAAATGATCTTGGTGATGTTTACCTAGCACACATCCTTCAGATGGTGAAATCTTTGTCAATCCTCTAACCATATATTATAATTTTCTATAATTTATATGTCTAGGTCTAGCATGCCAAAGTTTTGATATATAATCAGCTTGAGAAATATAAGCATGAGAGTACATAAATTCATCATCAACGAATCCCACAAATTTAAAAAGTCTTTCTTCATGATCAATTCTACATATTGCTTGGGTCTTTTTTATCTTTAATAATAACTTGATGAAAAGTAACAAAAAAATGATATCTTGCATGAACTATTTTGTATACTAAAATTAGATTCACCCCTAATCCTTCAACCAATAAAACACTTTTTAAAGACTCATTTTCTACATTAATAGTTCCTATCCCTAGAACTAGAAGTTTCATTTTATTTCCATAGTAATTTCTTGATATGAACTCTTTCCTTCATAAAAATCAACAAGAAAAGATCTCTCTCCAGTCATGTGAAATGATGCCCCTAAATCTAAAACCAATTCTTTAATAGAATATGAAGCAAAGTATCCCCCTAAAAATTAAATCTAATTTCAGGTGTAGCAATTACGTCCTTAGTTGTTTTCTCTTGCATTTTTTGGGAGATGGCTATAAAGCTATATCTATCCTTCTTTCTATCCTTAAACCTTTCTTTCTTGGTCTTGTAGTGTTGCATTTCATTGTCCTTACCTTTCAAACAAAATTACCCATGCGATTTTCACCACTACAATACCTACAAATAATGAGTTTTCTTCTAGCTTGTTTTTTTGCACCATCATTTCCACTAAAATAGTTAGAAAATTCATTTAAAAAATAATTATAATATCCTCTCCAATTCTTCTTTCCATCACTTCTAAAGAATTTACTTTTAGTTGCATATGCATGATTTTTATTAATATATGCTTCTTTAATAAGCTGATCTTCTTCATCTAAAATAAATTTACAAAATTGATCAAACGTTTGTTGTGAAGCATTATGATTTATGTAATATCCCTTACAATTTTGATTTTAAGTTTTTGATTTCTTAACTTGATAATTTTGTCAAACACTTTGCACACAAGAGATATATTGTAGATCTAAATTTTGATTGCTTTCTAAATGCCAAACTCGAATAAATATTCTTGTAAAGAACTCCAATGTTGATATTGTGGCAATTGATCATGTTGTGTGGGTTGATGCTAAGATGCATAATGCATTTTAAGGTTGGTAAATTTTTTGCTAGATAATAGAAAGGTTGAAGGCTATGTAGGTGGACATAGCCTAGGTTTTGGGTGAACCATGCTAAATCTGTGTTATTTGTATTCTTTGTGTTTTCTTCTGTTATTTCTGCATATAACTATTTATTCTTATATTGTTTTAGAACTATCAAACCCTAACATCCAAAACATATAACAATGAAGATGCAAATTTTTTGTATAACACTGATTACAAATAATAAAATATGCATCTATAAATAAGACATTAGGGAAATGTCTTCTATGATGTTCAATGATATTCTAATACCTTCTGACAACTTCTTATATAACATTTTGATATAAATTAGACTACAAAACTTCCACAACTGATTTCTAAATCCCTACAAATGTCCTAAGATATTCAGATATAGCCTCAATGCAATGCAAAATGTAAATTGATAGGAACCTAGAAATCAATGAAGAAATTTGGATTTTACTATGGCGGTACCATAGTAAATCACTATAGCCATATCGGACTTATTCCTTTAATAAACTCCACAATATGGCCCTAGGCCACAAATTTGGCACAATGAAAAGACCAATTTGTCTTCTCCAATAACTGCAAACCCTTGAAGAATCTTTCACCAATATGCTTGAATAGAACACCTATATTATGTCCTCCCAATACCAAATTCACTAGGTGTTTCACCAGCTCAAATGGAGGGTTGAGGCACATAAAAGAACTCTATTCTCGAGTGGAAAATGTTGAAATCTTGGGCTTCAAAAACTCATCAAATGTAAATGACAATAATTAGATGATAAGAAAAGAACCTTTCATGCCCACTTTATTATTTACTTGTGGGAGCTCACTTAATTTTCTCCCCAATGTGGGATAAAATATATTCTTATATTTCACTTTATTATAATATTATAATATGAAATTATAATATTTTCACTTTATTATAATATTAAAATATGAAATTATACCCATCATAAAGTGTCATTCCCCAATAAAACCATCTAGTCATGATATTAGTGTATGAGGGTCACATAATAGGCTAATCTCAATTATCAAGAGATGTCAACTTGAAGGGGACATTGCAATCCACCCCTCCTAAAATTGCTAGTCCTAAAGAAATCTCAATTGAGGATGTTGCAAAATCTCCTCGCTCTCCTAAGTGGCATCCTCCACAAGAAAATCTCTCCACTTCACTAAATATTCCCTAATGGTCCTCCCATGAAGTTGTCTCTCTCTATTCTCCAAGATAGACTTAGGTACTAAAATCAAATTTCCCTCATCATCTTAGGAAGGCAACACTACTGAAGGTACCACATGATGTCCTAATGACCTTTTGAGATGTGACACATGAATCACATTATGGACTCTTCTCTTTATCAGAAAATAAAACTCATAAGATACTTCTCCAACTCTCTTGATCACCCTAAAATGCCCATAATAATGTGGGCTAAGTTTTTGGCCACCACTCTTTTTTAGAGTGGGCTGGCAATAAGGTTACAACATAAAATATACCATATCACCTACCTCAAAATTTTGCTCAATCCTTTTCTGATCAATATATTGCTTCTGTTGATCATGTGCCTTAGTGATATTCTCCTTAAGATCCTTTAAAATATCCTATCTCTCTAGTAATAAGTCTCCAAAACTATGCACTCTACTATCTAATAATAAAAAATCCATGAAAATGGGTGCCTCATATCCATATAACTCCATGAACGGTGACACCTGCATAGACATGTGATAAGTAGAATTATAACAATAGTCACATAGATATATCCACTTAACCCAAGCCTTCTACTACCCTGCTATGTAGTTCTTGAGGTATCCCTCCACCCATTTTTTCACTACCTCTTTCTAACCATTTTCCTAGGGGTGGTAGGTAGTACTCAAAGTGAGCTTTGTCCCACACAATCTGAACAACTCCTACAAGAAGTGACTCATAAACATGTTGTCCTTGTCATTGATGATGCTTTGAGGTAAGCCATGCAACCTAAATACCTCTTTGAAGAATAAATCTACCACTTGTGTAGTGGTGTATGTGGTAGTGATCGGGAAGAAGTGGGAAAACTTTGTAAGTGGATCAACAATAAAATATATACAATCACTACCTTGGGCTCTTAGTAGTCTTGTAATTAAGTCCATTAACAAACACTCCCACTTCTTGTTAGGAATTAGAAGCCACTAAAGTAAGCTGGCTAGGTAAGATTGCTCTTCTTTATTTTTTTGGCAAGTAGGGCACTCTCTAACATACTGCAACACCTCAACTTTGAGCCCTTTCCAAGAAAAACACTTACAAATTTGCTAGTAGGTTTTGTAAAAACCTAGATGGCTTTCCATAGGTGAGAGATGATAAACTCTCAACACCATCCTTACTACCTATGACCTTGGCATGAAATAAATGCACCCTTTATAAATAATGATCTCATTCACAAAGGTGAAATCACTATTCAGGATCGATCCATAATCTTGATGCCTATGTATCATTTACATACTCTACAAGGATCAAATGTCTCCAATCCTTTGATATATCTACCATCAAGATCAACTGGTGTATTTGTGATAAGGCATATGCTACTACATTCTGTGTTCCCTTGAAATAGGTACTATCAAAGTCACATGCCTATAATTTACTTGCCCATTTCTACTATTTGTCATTAAGATCTTGCTGCCCCAGGAAATGTTTCAGGTTGTTGTGGTCAGTTTTTATGTTGTATTTTCTATCACTAAATATTGCCTAAATTTGGCCAAAGCATTCATTATGGCAGACATTTCCTTATCATAAATGTTGAAGCTCCTCTCGCCCCACTAAGCTTCCTACTCTCATAAGAAATTAGATGCTTGTCCTACATAAGCATCACTCCAACACCTTCACTAGATGCATCATAATGCATCTCATAAGGTTTGCTAAAATATGGTAATGCTACCACTAGACAAAAAGTCATCAAATCCTTGAATTTATCAAAATACTCTTGTGCCTCAATAGTCCATATGAAAGCCCCCTTTCTCATCAAGTCTGTCAAGGGTGTTTCATGCCTAGAATATCCACTAGAAAACCTCTCGTAAAACCCATACAACCCAAAAATCCTCTCAACTATGTCAGGTTCACTAGATTAGGCCACTTAATTATAGCACAAATCTTTTTGAGATCCATGCGTACTTCCTAAGAAATAATAATGTGATCCAAATATAATAACTTTGATAATACCAAATCACATTTGGACTCCTTTGCATACTATTGAGCTGTCATTTTGCACGATAGTGAAATGACAAAGATCCTTGTGAATCCCTCTCTTGAAAAGATAATCGAGGGTCAACTCCGAGGTTTATGGTGGTCTTGCAACCTTATTAAAATCCACTCAATTGAAGATAAATGTTTATGTTCATGAGGAGGCCTTTGTTGGTTCTAACCAATTTTGGATAATCTATTTTATTTGTTGCTATTTGAAAAAGTAACCACAAAAGAGATATTTTGTTTTGGTATTTTCTATTTTATTATGAATACAATTTATCGATGCAACTATATGAATTCCTATTTTAACCAAGTGTTAGAAAAGAAAATAACAAAGATAAGGTAATGATAGATTTAAAACAAATAACTTTTAAAGGGAAAATCCTAACATACATAAACCATGATAACAACAAGTCTGCAAATTAAATTGTCAAAAAGAGTGGGTAGGATGTCATGCCCAAATTTTATAGGGCAAAAACACAACTTTTTTTTTTGAAAGACAATCTTGAGGAGTCACAAATTTACATATGCATTTTGCAACTAGGTTGTCTAATATTTAGACATTCATACTACATCTACTCAGGGTATTCGAGTAATGGTTATGTTCATTAGGGTATGGTATATGTTGATACCTACTACTTTCACTTAAAGAAGAGTATCTTTCTAATCGATGATTTAGTATAGAGTAATACACTTAAGAGTATCATGTTGCATTAATAACTTCAATTGGGCCTTAGACATCACGTTTTATCCTTTGAACATAGTCTCACAATTGAATTGTATTAAAAGGGGATATAGATAAATAAGTTCATATTCGTATTTTAGATCAAACATTATATAATTTTATTTTTTTATACTATATACTATATTCATAACATTCATGTGTAAATTTAAGTCACGACTCGTGACACTGCTAAATTAGATACCCAAATGGATATACATAATTTTCTTCATCTCTTTGTTTTATATATCATGTTTATTTTCACATATCAATTGCTCTTCATCTCACATCATATATATTATGTGGTGTATATGTTAAGTATTATGAATGTTCAAAATGCATGACTTTAGTAGAATTAACAATGAAATATTTAAGCCCATGAATCTAATTTCAATAGCTACTTTTCAATTTTAGAACTTAATTTTTTTTATAAATTAATAATAATAAATAGATTCTATTACTCCTAACTTCCTACATACTGGTGTGAATGAAATTATCATTCTAACTATTGACTATATTATCTCACATTATCTATCAACCAATTTATTTAAATCCCTTACTACTATAAAGTATTATTACTAATGAATGATCCTTGTTAATAACCCTAGCCTCCACTTTTACTAACATGATAATCATACCAACTTATGAAATTAATCATTCATTTATTATATTACCTAGTCTAACCCAAAAATTATTACTAATTGCAAGAGTCAAGTAAAATTATATTATTATAGTATCTTATTTTATTTACTAATTAACTAACAGCAATGATCCTATGACATTCACCTATTACTAGATGTACCTCTTAACATCTACTTTTTGTAACATTATTAATGCTGAACTAAGAACTAACAAATATCTTATTTAACGACAATCCCTCCCACAATCTTTATTAATCTTGAACCCTAAAACATATGCTCCTATCATAAAACCTTAATAAATAGAATACTCCACCATCCTAATATTACAACACTTATTACCAACCCAAACACCACTTTCCCAAGCACCTAATCTTTCTCCTTGGCTCATGTGCCCCACATGTCCTTTCCTAATACTAACATCCCTCCTAACTACACTTCCAAAATCCAAGGACAATACTACCTATACCCTCTTTACATCGAACTTAATCTACTTCCCACGTGGCCCTTACCACCACCCATTTCCTATAATTGACATGCTTAATTTAATAATATCCAAACCCCAATCCCTTATTACGTACTTGGGCCTAAATCCTACCTAATCCCCCTCCCATCTCCCAAGACTACCCTCTTCTCAAACTCTTCTCGCGTGACTATCCTTGGTCTACCCAAGGAATAAGGACAACAATCTTGGCACGATTTGGGAGCACGACAGGTTTGGCGCCCACCCTTGGGGATTGGTGATGTGGCCGCGTACGATGAAAACATGAAGGAAGATTTGGGGTAAGTGGGGCCGGTGACTATACAGCCACGAAAATGCACTTCCTTTACATTGCTTTTTCTAACTTTTTAAAAAATTAACTAAGTCCTCTCTTTCGTATGGAAGTGCATTTTCGTGGCTGTATAGATGTTGCCGTAAGTGGGTACCGACCAAAGAGCCCACTCCCCTCCTCCAAGCTATGTTTATATATATAGAACAAGTATCATGTCACTTTCATATGCATGTGACTTCTTAGGAGTTTTCTTATGCATATAGTTTTCGAATTAGATGATTGTTTAGGTTTTATCTTCAAAAGCTTTTATATTTTATTGATTTTTTAGTTTGAAGATCTTGAAGAATATTATCCTTGAATATCTTAATGGAATATATTTGATAGTGGGGTATTTTCTCATCCCCATACAAAATCTAGAGAGAAAAGTGTTCACTTCCACATTTTGTTGCTCATGTATACTTGTGCAATAACTTCTACTTAGTTTATTTTTCTTACTTAAAAGTATTGTATCATGAAATTTGGTTATATTATGGGATTCAATGTCAATACTAGCATTCTAGTAAATACATCATTTGAAAACTGTATTGGAGCCTATTGGAATTATTTGAAATTACCCTTTGAAACTTAAGAATATGTACATACTAATCACTTGCAACAATAAATCCAATCCTTGTAATACTTTTGAACAAGATCACTATGAACTCAACTAGATCAAGCAATGGCTAAAACATAAACTAAATTGTAATGTCATGCCCCTATGCATCCATGTATATCATATGATGTGACTATATGTACTGTATGTTGTACCATGCAATTACTTTTATAAAAAAAATTTGTCAGACATGTGCAAAGTGCAAAGCATTGAAGTGACACTTTCAGTTTAACTTGTTCTTTTCCCTTATTTAAATAAATTTATAATGTTTTTGCCTGAGTTTCTATAATTATTTACTTCTGCACATAATTTAATATTTTCTTTTATTTGTTTAATTAAATTTGTAATTTTTTTATGTATATATTTTTTAAGTTTTAGGTTTTTTCTTTATATTAAATTCAATGAATTGCAAATGCAATATAGCTTTGGTTATTTTTTCAAATTGTAAATCAAATAATTTTAAAACATAAAAATGTTTTTATAAAATAATATATAACAGTTACAATATAAAATTATGTTTTTTCACATATTAAAATCAAATAAATTTATATAATATATATGTGAGTTTATTTATCTACTTTTTACTTATTCATTATTTCTATATATTTTTAGAAGTTTATATTTTATTTAGACTTTACATTTTGTTCAAAATTTTAAAAGGTAATGTATCCGTTTCTATATATATGCGTTATATTAATGAATAAGTTGAGAAATCTAATGGATTAATATTTGATAAATTATTATTAGTTGACAATAAATATTCAATTGTAGCTATTTAACATCTATAAATATATAGATTTATAAATTTTTATATTATTATTTATATTTTTGTAATTTTATTGACATGTGTTTACAATGCATTTTTACATCTTTATATAGAATTTTATGAGTTAATAATTTAGAGATAATTGCAAAACTATTTATAATATATAGAAATGTGTAAGTAATTGAAAGGTAATTATTATAAATTTACATATTATTATTAATTAGAAATATATTTTTAAATATTAAACTACTAATAAGATTGTAGATTTAAAAACATACTCTATGTACTTTTAATTATTTTTTAGATTATATGATGTATTGATTTTATGTTGTTCTATATCTATATCTATATCTATATGATTGACTTGTTTGAAAGAAGACTTCTATTTTATTTTAGTTATTGAAAGTTCTAACTCTAATTATATACAACAATAAATGAGGCTTTAGATTTTCTATTATTTAAAATATAGTAAAAGAAAAATCCATTTACTTACAAATTTTTAAAATACTATTTTTTTTAAAAACAAATATAAAATAAGTTAATTATATTAATTCCTAACACAACATATGCCTCGCACAATAACGATTAAAAGCTACATTCTTAGTGGGCTTTGGATATAACCTTTTTTGGGAAAATCAATTTTTAAATCTTATTATCTAGTAAATAAGTTTTGTTAGTTAAACTATATTGTTGAGACAAAACAAAATCTAAAATCTAAATAAAAAAAAAAGTTATATATATATATATATATATATATATATATATATATATATATATATATATATATATATATATATATATATATATATATATATATATATATATATAACATGAAGAAGTAGAAAGTAGATAAATAAATTCACTCACACACACAAATAATTATAATTTTATATTCTAATTATTATTATGTATTATTTTATTAATACTTTTGTATAAAAAAATAGTGTATATATTTCGTTTATTTTTTAAATTATTTGATTTATAATTTGAAAAAATAACCAAAGTCATTACATTTATAGTTAATATAAATTTAATATGAAGAATTAAAAAAAAAAAAATCAAAACTTTGAATTTTTAAAAAAAGTTACAAATTTATTTTAACAAATAAAATAAAATATTAAATCATTGTAATTTAATTATGATAATATAAGTTTTCGCTCAACTCACTAATTTTAATTAATTTTTTAAAAAAATCATGCAAAAACATTATAAATTTATTTAAGGGAAAAGAACATGTTAAAGTTAAACTGGGTTAATCCTTTGCTTTGGATTGTGCACAATTTTGACCCAAAAAAATCAAAAAGTAATTGTGGAGTACGAAATACAGTACATATAGCCATGGCATAACATTTATGATATACATGGATGCATAAGGATGACATTACAATTTAGTTTATGTTTTAGCCATTGGCTTGACCAAAGAGCCCACTCCCCTCCTCTAAGCTATGTTATATATATATATATATATATATATATATATATATATATATATATATATATATATATATATATATATATATATATAGAACAAGTATCATGTCACTTTCATATGCACGTGACTTCTTAAAAGTTTTCTTATGCATATATTTTTTGAACTAGATGATTGTTTAGGTTTTATCTTCACAAGATTTTATATTTTTTTGATTTCTTATTTCGAATATTTTGAAGAATATTTCCCTTGAATATCTTAATGGATTGTATTTGATAGTGGGGTATTTTTCTCACCCCCATACAAAATCCAGAGAGCAAAATGCTTACTTCCAGATTTTGTTGCTCATGTATACTTGTGCAATAACTTCTACTTAGTTTATTTTCCTTAAAGTATTGTATCATGAAATTTGGTTATATTACGGGGTTCAATGTTAATATTAGAATTCTAGTAAATACATCATTTGAAAACTCTATTGGAGCCTATTGGAATCATTTGAAATTACCTTTTGAAACTTAAGAATCTGTACACACTAATCACTTGCAATAATAAATCCAATCCTTGTAATACTTTTGAACAAGATCACTATGAACTCAACTAGATCATTCCCTAAGTATCAAAATAATGGCTATTGTAATGAATCTCATTTACATTTCATTTAGGTTCACTATGATAAGTCAATCCTTCCATTCTAATGCATCTAAATGCATAACATTAAATCTTCTATGATAAGTGAATCCTTCCATTTTGATGCAACTAAATGTATATCATTAAATCTTGTAATACAAATACTTATGGTCATATCTAAAATTTCTCCATCCCTTTCACAAGGATATATTCACAAAAATATACATTTAAATGAATATCCTCCTTTACAACACATTACACAAAACAACAATGGAAGTCTTGTTATCACAACTCAATAGATAATGGCTTGAAAGAAAAAAAAAAATGCTCCT
This sequence comes from Cupressus sempervirens, assembly GCA_028749045.1. Classification (NCBI taxonomy): domain Eukaryota; kingdom Viridiplantae; phylum Streptophyta; class Pinopsida; order Cupressales; family Cupressaceae; genus Cupressus; species Cupressus sempervirens. The sequence continues at coordinate 45,811,086 of CM053793.1, read as the reverse complement.
TCCAAGTGTGTTGCATAGTGTCACATCTTTTACTTCAACAATGCAAGTGAAAATCCCTCATTTCTTTCATGGACCCACAAGCACAAAACCTGCAAAAAGAACATAAAACCAAGAACCATGGAGGCTCACCTCCCATCCCAAGCTTCTAAGAAGCCACCCACCGAGCTAGGGAAACAAGATTCAAATTTGTTACACTCAAGAAACTAACAATGCATACAAAAAAATGCCACAATACATATACAATCCCTCCAAGGTGGGCTCTCCAAAGAGGAGAATTATCATATACATATACACATATACATCTACAATTGCATAATGCCTCTTCAAGGCTATCAAATACATCTTCCTCATCACATCAATAAACTTATAACTCCCATAACAAAAATGCCTCTTCAAGGCTATCAAAACACATCCTTCTCATCACATCAATACACTAATAGCTCACATAATACAACAAGGCATATGGCTTCAATGGAGCCCATACTCCATGAACAAACTTATCCCTCTCCAAAAGGGAAATTCCTCAACTTCAATGTTGAGCCCAACTAACCCCTTCACCCAAGGCATCTCTTCCCTCCCAAGGGTGAGTGAAGCATTCACACCCATTAACATTCACACACACAAAACAAGGAAAAATATGCAAGAGAAATCCATCACAACAATGGTACATACCCACAATCTCACACCACCACATTACATGAACTTTAACACAAAATGAACAAGAACAACATCATTGAGCAAGTGCATTGAGAATTAGGGCATGGGCACCAACCTTGGTCCAAGCTAAAGGAAAAAATGAAAGTTGTTGCAAAGATCCCTTCTCCTTAGTCCTTCATCCCTCCAAACCCTAATTGTCTCTAAACTTAGAGAGTGGGTGAACACCCCACTAGTTTATCCAAGTTCACTAAAAAGACTCTCTCACTATCTCTTTTTGGCAAAAACATCAAGCCACTATCTCTTACAACTTTGTCCCTACCAAATTTTCTACTTTTAACTAAGTGGAAAGATGGGGATGAACTCATGGGATAACTCAATTTTCGAATTGGTGGGAGAATGCATTGGTTAAGGGATCCCCTAGACTAACTAAGCACTAAAATGGTCAAATTTAGGTCCCTAACATGTTATCCTAACATATGAGTGGCTTATTTTCACAAAAAATGACACTTTGGGACCACTTATTGACCCTAAAAATCCTTGTCAAGTTTGAATTCGAATTTCCCTTAAAGGTGAACCATCCTATCCTTTCTCCAAGTGGATTTACTTAATCTTATGAAAGATGATTAGTTTAAGGTTAAGTGTAAACATGACCAAAACCCTAGGTGACATGTCGTCAACACATAAACAATTACAAGTGTCAAGTGACACATTAAAACATATTACACATCACAATGACATGTCCCTACTTAATCATGAATTTAAATTTATTACACACATGCAACTCATGTTTACAAAATAAACACATCACAATGAGGATTTGAATCTTCCAAAGATTTGCCTTGGCTATACTGTGTCTAACTAAGTTTGGACCTTGTTTCCCTTATTAAATTCCATGCTTCAATTGCCTGCACACTAAACTCGAACATCAGTAGCCCAATTAAAAATTATATAAAATGCATGTATATAGGTGCATGCCAATTTCATATTAAATAATTCACCTTCACATCATAATCAAGTTTTATTTTCTAATCATTTTCATATAAGCATTTATAGTATTATAATATCAGAATCTGCATATGAACATTAATATCTAATCACATGATCCAATTAACATTATGAACCACATCATAATCTTATTCCTATCGTAATGAGGAAATACTGAATTTATAACTATTAAATCAAACACCAAGAAAATTAGTTCTAAATACATATCTTAGATGAAAATCACCAAAATGTAAACATCACAAATAGTATCCTTTGATTCAATTAAACATAGTGTGATTACTAACATTGTCCTATTATCATAATGAGACAACACATCATAAATTTTATCAATTATGTTAGGTAATCAGGATGTTTGCATAGTCATTTCACATAGTTTAAAAATCAATCATCGAATAAATTCATTACATTTTATTGGGCCATAAAATTTGTACTCATTAACATTAGCATATCCACCTAATACTATTTGCATAAAAAATGACTTATTACATAACATCATACTGAGTTCTACCATGTAGACCCTTATCCAATTTGATAATAGTTTTTGTCTATGACTATTAGTAATATTCACAAGAGTGGGTGTTGATTAATCTTTCCATAATAACCATCTAATTCAATTATCCTAATAGATCATAAAATATTATGAACCTATCAACATAGTTTCTAAGTTATGACACCTCAAGCCTTTATTCCATAAGTCTTAGCTTATCAACCTAATGTGATTTCAGATAGGATACTTAGCACAACACTAACTAAAATATATATACTAGTATCAATAAGATCTCAGGTTCATTATGGATAAGGAAAATGTCAATCATGACATACTTAGAACCCAAAACCTTCTTACCATCATTCTATCATAAGGCGTATGGTAACAATATACAATTCACATTCTAATACACAAGACACATAAATATGACATCTCATCTCCTTACTCTTCCTAGCTCTAATAATATTTGTGTTATTAAGATTTATGATAGGGTACTAGGGAAGGGGCCTTACATAGGCAACTAATGAAATTAGGAGCATCACTTCCTCAACTCCATCAATGCAATTGTTGAAGGGAACTCAATATAAATCAAAAGATATTTCATGTTTCATCAAATTGCAAGGCCATAGAAAGTGCACTCGTGTGAGACAAATCACTATGCAAGAACAAATAGATGATCCTTTCTCCAACTTGATACATCAGTGAAATTTGTTAACATGAGGTGAACACCAGAACTAAAAGATCACACAATCATAACAATAAAATAAAACCATTGGCTCCATTATTATTCATGAACATGCAATAAAAAAAATTACACACTCTGAAAAGAATAATTACACTCAAAATGAGAGCTTCAATAGCATATATTATTGAATCAAAATAAGGGCCTAGAGTATATATTACATCCTTGTATTTAAAAGAAATCCTCTCCTCCTTTTGTGTTAAGAGTGAGAGCTCTTCTAATGCAAAAATTATGCTAAAAACTAATAAAATAAAGATAATTATGTACAACTGACTCTCTAAATGGTGCTAAGCAGGTCTCCACCCTTGTTTATATAAATTAATGGTTGCATGAGCTTTTACACGACTTAAAACAATAAAAGAAGAAGAAGATAAGAAGATAGAAGCCATGAGATGATCTAGGAGTCTCTAGGAGATTTAAAAATGGAAGCTTGGCCTTCCTTAGGTGTCTTTGGGAGTTGAATTGCAATCAAAATACATTTTTCATGCATGGAATGCTCCAAAATACCAACTGGGAGTTAATTGTTGGTGTATTTCTTCTTCTTCGAAACTGTCAATGCACATATGAGAAAAGTGCACCTACACACATGTACACCTACACACTAGCACACATGCACATCTACTCACCTTGGTCATAGGAATAAAAAATCCAAAAAACATTTTATGTGTCAAAACTTAATTTTTAACATTTGAGTTTTCTTTCCTTTTATACCAAAATGATGTGTGGATGTTTGCCTTCGAGATTTTGGATGGTAGAGGTGATTTATTGAGAAGCTAATAAGTCTAAAGCTTCATACTTTACCCTTACTTCCTTGTAGAAATCATGAAGTGTGACATCTTGGGAATTCTTTGGAACTTGAAAGTCATGGGTTTGAGTGTGATCTTAGCTGCTACAGAAGACAAGGGATCCATGGTGATGTTTGGGACCTTGGGGGGGGGGGGGGGGGGGGGGGGGGCGCTCTATATGTTTTAGATATGTGCACCTATGCACCTTTAGAGAAAATTCATTCAGCTAATCTTCAAATTATGCACATCCACACTTGTGCACCTGCACCTATGCGCACCTTCAAGGAAGTGTGCAAGGTGCTCAATTCACCCAAAACTCAAAGTTTTCAATTCTAAAAATGGTTTCTAGGTTTTCCTCAAACGGGGTTTGGGAACTCTAGTATACTTATTCTTAATATTTTTGATGATTTATTCCCTCTTTATAGAATACCATTTTAATATACTTGAACTCCTTCTACTTCTTCTATCTAAAATCCCAATGCATCTACTTTGAAAATGTACATGCAATAGCATGGATTTTTTTGTGCTATGGATGATGAGGATGCCATTTTATCTATACAAAGAAGAAAAAATGAGTCATCTTATGTTGGAAGACCCAAAAAAGGACTCCATGGGACTCAAACTAACAAACAATTATGTCAAAATGGGTCATACTGCCCAAAAAAGTGAAATCCCCCCTAATAACCAGTTTTGTGCACTAGCCCACCTAGCACACCTGCACAGGTGTGCTAGTGCACACCTCGTTTGCCTGTTGAGTGGCTAAGTGCATAGTCAGGCACCTTGAATAGGTGTGCATATGCACAACTATACACCTGCATATCGATGTGGTTGTGCAAAGAGGGAGGGGATTTATAGGCTTTTTGGGGGAAGCCTTATTCACACTTCCAAAGGTGCACTTGTGTGCACTTAGTGCACATGCGCATGTGCACAAGTGTGTATATGCTCACTTCATGCACTATGTAGTCTATTCCTTAACTTTTTCTTCTCTCTGACTACCTAATCCTTCCTACTCAGAGACCAGGGTTTGACCTAGACCTCAAGGATGGTCCAAAATGACCAAAGGTTTAGACTAGATGCCTTACAAGGAATTTTGAAACTAGGGGGTCCCCATTTTGTGACTCAAAATGGGTCATGCATTTAGAGGCCACAAAAAATAGCCCCAAAAAAAGAGAAGAAATGACCGAGGCATTTCTTCATCAGGAAGAATTCTTCTAACATGTGTCAAGTGACAACTAGATTTCAAATATTTCAAGCAATTTTCAAGTCCTTTGGAAGTCAAAACTTTAGAATCTTGAATCTTCAAGCTCAATGTGTGCTTAGTATATATTTATTTCCTTTGACATCTGAAGGGGTGGTCTATCATGAGTATTTTGAAACTAGGATAAAATCTTTTTCTCCACTGGTCCATTCATCCAAAATCCTCGTAAAACCTATTTATCAATCACATATTTGACCAGATGAGAGAATCCATTCTGAGGGCTCTTGGTGAGTTATCAATTCTTTCCTTTTAAATTTTTTTGGTAATCCTCATTAACTTGCTTCATGGAGCTCACGTGTTTCCACTTGATTCTTCCTTGAAGAATTTTTTCATAGAATATGATAGCTCATTTGGAATGCATATCCCCTTTTATTTGATTGCCCTTTTAAATTGTATGCGATCTTTAGATTTAACACCACTTGTAATGAACTTTTCTTTCTTTTGTACCCTAACCACACTTACACTATGTGGCTAAGGCATTGGTTTCATTTCTCATATTTTTTCTTTAGTTTGATAACCCATGCATTCCTCTTATAAGGAATTGTTAGGAAACTCTTACACCAAATAGTGATCTTAGCAGTCCTTTGAAGAGACCCTTTGTTTGAACCGATAATTTTTGAATTATCCCTCACAGCTGTCAACCTAGATAATCAAAATTCTAATTTTTGAAGTGTTGAGAGATACTAGAAGTCCTCTACAACTACAAGCAACACCTATTTTCAGTTGGTACAAGAAACAAAATTATCTGAATGCTTTGACAAAGAAATACCTCTTCCCTAAAGTTAAGACTAGTTGGGGTGGACTACATGTTGGGAACTGTTAGTGTAAATAATTATTATTTACACTTTACTTAGGATGGATGCATTATTTTATTATTTCTTAGGTTAGACATTAAGGAGTTTTCATACTCATATGAGTTTTCTTGTTCACAACACAGGCATAAGAAACTATAATTCAAAAATGGTGTCTACAATAATGGAGTTTGCATAATCAACTGAGTTGTCATGTAGACAACACAATTGTTTGCACTCTCAATTTAGCACATGGTGTCTACAACATAATTTTATGTGACACACCTTTATAGGCTTATCCTCTCATCATCATACTAACTCTTGTGCTTAATGGAGGATAACCCACTCTTGGTGGACATGTGCTTAGTTGTGAGGCTTATCATATGGCTAACTCCTAGACATTCTATATGCATCATAGAGGCCTTTATATACAGGCACCTCTAGTGTACATATCATATCAATTACAATGAATTGAATATCATATAATTATTATGATCATACTTTGTTGGTATTTTGTGCTAGTTATTGTGCTTCTTGGTCTTGGGTGAATTTTTCCTTAAGGAAATTTCTTACATGTATCAGAGTAGCAAGACATACCATGTATTCCTACTTAAGCTTCATGGGATGACTTCCTTCTAGACATTGCAGGGCTGTTCATGGAGTCTCACATTCAAGATGTGGGAGACATCATTGATGACATTAATCTTCTCTTTGTTGAGGAGACTTCTTCACTTGTTGCGAGGGAACACTCTGACCCTCAACCACTTGATTGTTTTGACATGATTGTGGCTTCTTTATAGTAGTTGGAGGAGGACTCATTCACTTATGAGGAGACATATTAGTCTATGGAGATTGTATTCCAGTTTCCTCAGTCATCCTATTTTTTGAGGATTCTTCCTACTAGTTGGGGAGTGTTCTCGACAACACCTATGGCACCATTTCTTCCTACAAGGAAGACTATTATTCAAATTTTATGGTGCAACTTCTTCAGTCATTAACAAGCTTCTAGCATGGGTGTGCCTACATCATTGAGGGGAAGCAACATTGCTTCTCTTCCATTATCTTCCTATTAGGATGCTTCATTATCTTTAGAGTTTGATTCAATTTCATAAATGGACATGTTAACTTGCTTGCCACCATATTTTGGGCATCCACTAGATTGGTTTGTCGAATCTACATTCATTAAGGACCTATCAACATCTAAGCAGACTTCAAAGGTAGAATCCATTGCATACTACATCTAGATCCCTCTTCCATCTTCATATCCACAATGGGAAGCATATTTGCACCTATACTTGGTGTATCTTCTCCCTCAAGGGAGAAATGTTGTTTGTCAACATTGGATTTAATTTTGTCTTCAAGAACTCATCATTATGAGATCCTTCACTAAGGGAATGATTTCATCAAGGGATTCTCTATTGTATATGCATGATGTATGTCATAATGGGGGGGTCTTGATTACTCCATCCATTCATGCATCTTTATTTCTTGTAATTTTCTCCATTTTCAGAGAGATTTCATGCATTTTAGCATTGAATTGTACTTGGGTACCTAACATGGCCTAGTAGCCAGGACCCATTATGCATTTCATCATAGTTTTTGTTAGCTTAAATGAATTCCACTAAGCTGCACTTAAGGGGGGGTGTTAGTGTAAATACTTATTATTTATGGTTTACTTAGGATAAATGCATTATTTTATTATTTCTTAGGTTAGACACTAAGGATTTTGCATACTCATATGAGTTCTCTTGTTGACAACATAGGAGTAATCAACTCTAATTTAGCACATGGTGTCTACAACACTAGAGTTTGCATAATCAATTGAGTTTTCATGTAGACAACATATTTTTTCACACTCTCAATTTAGCAGATGGTGTCTACAACATAATTTTACATGACAAACCTTTTTAGGCTTATCCTCTCATCATCGTACTAACTCCTGTGCTTAATGGAGAATAACCCACTCTTGGTGGACATGTGCTTAGTTGTGAGGCTTATTATATGGCTAACTCCTAAATATTCTTGATGCATCATAGACGCCTTTATATACAGGCACCTCTAGTGTATATATCATATCAATTACAATGAATTGAATACCATATCATTATTCTGATCATACTCTATTGGTCTTTTGTGCTAGTTATTGTGCTTCTTGGTCTTGGGTGAATTTTTCCCTAAGGAAATTTCTTACAGGAACAACCCTGACAAAATACAATGACTCCCTGACTCAAAGACTAAAAAATATTAAGAAGAAAAATAACACAAAACCCAAACAAAATAGACTCGACACAAAGAAAACTAAAACCTAACTAAAAAGACTAAAAATGCTATATAAAAAAAATAATAAAACAAAAATCTTGAATAATAAGAATGTGGGGTGGTTGTGAGTGGATTTCTCATCTTGTGCAATAGTCATAACCAAACCCATATAGTTCTAAAAAATCTTGACTTATCTTTGTACTCATAAAAATAAAATGTGGGAAATCTTGGTTCAAATTCTGAGTACAAATCACACAAAATCAGAAGTTTTGGTAACTCTCCATGGCCCTGATTAATCCACAAAAAATTCTCTTACCTTTAGCATTATATTAAAATTGAAAACTATTAAACTAAGAGGGATAATAGAAAGATATCACTTGATCTAGTGAGTCCCCCATCATAGGGGTACACTCACACATTGTAATTTATCCTTCTGGTGGTCTTATCTCATGGTATACAACTCAACACACACATGGAAATACTAGCATAGATGATGTAATATAGCTATGAAAACAAGACCCAAAAGATATAATATTGTTTTTATGGTCCTTATTATCACCATTATTAGCCTTAAACCATGAATTGACACCTTTAGGCTCTTTTGGACTAGCAAACTCAATCATACAACTTCCTTTTGAATTATAGGATTCATTAATATCATTAATCAAGGTGTTTTCTCCCTCATATCTCAAAGAAGCATGTTCAAAATCATACTTACCTTCCATTGTGATATCCCAAGCTAATAAGAAATCAAGAAAACTTACTTCTGAATGGAACCCAAAGGGATGAACTCTACATGATTTTTTTATTGCATAGTTTGATATATGCATAGAATACCCATAAATAGACATTTCCTTACTCAAGCTTGAGACCAAAATAAACATTCTATCCATCTCATCTGATGACATATCCTATTCTGAGGGAGGTATCTTATAATTATCCAATGGGGAACCAATATCATAATAGAAAACATTGGTATCTTCATCTTGATGACTTCCTAATTCAAAAATCTCAGTAACCTCAAAATCTTCTACATTTTCATCACTTTTTGTAACTTGAGATTTTTTGCAACTCCATGGAGTTTTGGAACTTCAAAATTTCTTGGGATATCCACACTTATTAGAACATCAAAACTTGAAACAATTTCATTGCTTTCAACAATTTCAATAGGCTGATCTTTCTGCATTAACACATTAGATACTACATCTTGGCAACTAGCACATTCCAGCTCTGAATGAATTCTTTGATGGAAGTGACAATAGTTAGGAAGAAAAAGGATGTTTAGATTATGATATTCTCCAAGATACTTCAAATTTCTTGTTATGTTATCCATAAAACCTTTCAAAACCTCATCCTTTACATGTAATTCCTTCAAAAATGTTAGGGTAATGTTGGTTGGATCCTCATAATGAATTGGAGTGTTACAAACATGCATGTCTGGAGGAGTGGGATGTAACCAAAGAGAGACATCATCCATTAGAGACTCTTCTCTACTTTTCAAACTTCTTGTGTTCATATTATTTCTGCAATAAACATGTATGCCAGAGTGTCCATGCTCTTTCTTTTCATTGAATGAGAACACAAACTCCTCTTGATCATCTTCATCATTTTGTCCTCCTACAAATCTATCATATGATTCAAACACCATTGCACTAAATTGTAAAGGTTGTTCCTCTATGATTTGGGGAGGCTGATCCAAGACATCATTTTACCCATATCCTTTCACTTGGACTCATACCTATAATACCACAATTTTCATTGTTGATGTTATCATAGGGGCCTTAATTTCTGCTCTGATTTTGAGACTAATTGTTTTAGGTAGCAAGTTGTCTTGGATGATTGCCTTGGTTTCTTGAGGAATTAAACTTTATTTTGACGAGTTCATTGGATAAAAGAGACATTATCTTCTTCATGGAATTAAACTCAATAGCCATATTGTTCTTAGGTTTAGCAAGTGGAGAAGTCTTTTTCCCCAAAGAATATAGTCTTTTGGGGCTCATACCTTGAATATGTAATTGTTGGCATTGGAGCAGCAATAACCTTCTGCAGTAAAGGTACTAGATTCAACTTGGGCATTTGATTGGGCATAGTAGATGATCCTACAAGAAATAGTGGTATGGATACTGTATTATTCAAAGTGAGGGAAGACACAAAGTTTCCTCCAACATGGGTATCAACCTGCTTCGTGAATGTAACAACCTCTCTAAATACCTTTTTGATGGTATCAATGTCTCTAAGTGGGAGCCTTCTTAGAAAAAATAGAATTTAATAAATCCATTGTTCCCAAATAAATTTGGATGGAAGCCTCTTGTAGTACAATGTAAGGAAACTCCATTCTTTGATACATCCTATAGAAGAAATGATTAAAATGTGAAATAGTCTCATGGGGATCCCTCTTAATTGAGATGAACTGATGATGTAGGATAGTTGGATCAATATAGAGCTTGAATTGTGCCAGAAACTTTCTCTCAAAAGAGTTCCAATCCCTTATTGATACTGGTGGTAGATTGAGGTACCAATTGAATGCCATTTCCCCCAAAGTAAAAGGGAAAAGGTGACACACCACGTCCATATGTAGAATTTGGTTTCGATTACAAATTTTCTTGAAAATTTTAATATGATCTTCTTTTGTTCGTGATTCTCCATAGATGAATTGTGGGAAAAACTTTTCAAGATTTTTGGGCAAGTCATGTAATGGACCAATTAGGTTCATAGGTGAAATTTTGGCATTGCAGAAAGCCATGGATGGAGGGTTAGGTGGAATGGTAGGTGGAGGTAAGTTTGAATGGAATTGAGGAAGATAATGAAATTTAAAATAGGAGTGGTAGAATTCTTGGTATCCCTTTATCATTGTGAGGCTTCCGAAAGTGATTGAGTTCTAGGAACTTGTGTTTATTCTGGAAAAGCACACCTTAGAAAAATGCACCTTCAAAAAGGGCACTTGCACACCTTTTGAAAATGTTGGATGGAAAATTTTTAGAACTTCCAAAAACTACATAATTTTCAAACAATAAGTTATTTTTCTTATCCGAATAGTTTATAGGCCCTCCTTCTAGCACCACTTCTATTGAGTTGTAATTTTGCATGATGCTAAACAACAACGATCCTTGCAAATCCCTCTCTTGAAAAGATAATCGAGGATAAACTCCAAGGTTCTAGGTGGTCTTCCAACCTTATTGAAATCCGCTCAATTAAAGATAAATGTGTATGTTCATGAGGATGTCGTTACTGGTTCTAACCAATTTTAGATAATCCGTTTGATCTATTGCTATTTGAAAAAGTAACCACAAAAGAGATATATTATTTGGTATTTTTTATTTTATGATGAATACAATTTATTGATGTAACTATATGAAATTCCTATTTTAACCAAGTGTTAGAAAAGAAAATTAAAAAAGATAGGGTAATGAGAGATTTAAATAAAATAACTTTGAAAGGGAAACTCCTAACGAACATAAACAACAGTAACAACACATTTGTGAGTTAAATTGTTAAAAAGACTAGGTAGGAAACCAATGAAATTAGGAGCAGTGCTTCCTCAACTCTATTGATGCAATCATCAACGGGAACTCAATATAAATTGAAAGATGTTTCACATTTCATAAAATTGCAAGGTCACGAAAAGTGCGCTCATGTGAGACAAAATGCTATGCAAGAATAAATAGATGATCCTTTCTCCAATTTGGTACATCAAAAAAACTTGTTAACACAAGGCAAACATTAGAATTAAAAGATTGTGCAATCATAACAACACATTAAAACCCTTGGCTCTATTATTATTCATGAAAATGTATTCACAAAAAATAACACACTCTAACAAGAATAACTACACTTAGAATAAGAGCACCAATAACATATATTATTACATAAAACTAAGGGCCTAGAGTACATATTATATCCCTGTGTTAAGAGTGAGATCTCTTCTAATGTAAACATTATGATAAAAAATAAAATAAAACTCATTATATACAAACTGACTCTCTAAATGGTGCCAAGTATGTCTCCACCCTTGTTTATATTAATTAATGGGTTCGTGAGCTTTTACATGACTTAAAACAATAAAAGAAGAAGAATATAAGAAGATATAAGCCTTGCAATGATCTATGAGTCTTTGGGAGCTCTAAAAATGGAAGCTCGACCTTCTTTAGGTGTCTCTAGGAGTTGAACTACCATGAAAATATGTTTCTAATGCATGGAATGCTCTAAAATAGAAACTAACAGTTAATTGTTGGTGCACTTCTTCTTCTTAAAAATTATCAATGTACTTATGAGAAAAGCTCTGCGTGGCCCTGTGAGGAGCCAAGTTGCTGAATATTTCTTTGATGTTTGTCTCAGTGATGGCCATCAAAAAATTTCTTTCACAGCTCCGCCAAGTATCTCTTTTTTTGCCAAAATGGCAAACTTGGGTGATCAAAGTCTTGATTCAAATCAGGATCACCTTGATGACTAGATAGAAAAAAAATGGGAGAGGAAAACTTCTTTAGGTGAAGAGCTTGAAAATAGGGTGAGAGCTCTAAGCAATGGATCTCCTATTGTCAAAATTCTTGCAAAGAGAATCAGATTTAAAAAAACAAAATATAAAAAGCGTCTTTCAGAAGTTGATGATCCTTTACTTAGCGGGCCATTCCGTGGGTCAATGAATCAATTTCAATTTAAGTCACCTTGGATGCTTTATTCGGAGGAATACTTGAAAGAGCACCTGTACACCTTGATGACAGGACCCAAAAATCAAAACAATCTTCTAAGTCTCAAAACTTGATTTTCAACATTTGGGTTTTCTTTCCCTTTATAAAAAAATGATGTGTGGATATTTCCCTTTGAAATTTTGGATGGTAGAGGTGATTTCTTGAGGACCTAATAAGTCTAAAGCTTCATACTTTACCCTCACTTCCTTATGAAAATCATGAAGTGTGACTTCTTGGGCATTCCCTGGAACTTGAAAGTCATGGGTTTGAGTGTGATCTTAGCTCCTACAGAAGACAAGGAAGCCATGGTAATGTTTGGGACCTTAGGGGGGCCTCTAGCTATTTTAGATATGCACAGCTATGCACCTTGAGAGACAATTCATTCACCAAATTTTCAAATTGTGCACCTGCGCACATGCAGACCTATACACATGCAGACTTGCACAGATGTGCACCTTCAAGGAAGTGTGCAAGGTGTTTAATACACCAAAAAATCAAAGTTCTTAGTTCTAAAAATGGTTTCTAGGTTTTTCTTAGACGGGGTCTGGGAGAAATTTAGTGTACTCATTCTTGATATTGTTGATGATTTATACCCTATTTATAACCAACATTTTTATAAACTTGAACTTGTCCTTTTTCTATCTGAAATCTCAAGGCCCATGTTTTGAAAATGTACATGCAATACCATGGATATTGTTTGTGCTATGGATGATGAGGATGCTATTTTACTTACACAAAGAAGCAAACATGAGTCACTTATGTTGAAAGACCTCAAAAAGGACTCCAGAGGACTCAGATTGACAAAAAAATTGTGTCAAAGTAGGTTAGACTGCCCAAAAAAGAGAGAATTTCCCCCAATAGCCAGTTTTGCATACTAGCGCACCTAGCGCAGGTGTGTTAGTGTGTGCCTTGTTTGCTTCAAAAGTGGCTAAGTACACAATCATGCACTAGCACACATGTGCAGCTTGAATAGGTGATCATGGTGTGCATGTGCACAACTACACACCTGTGCATCAACACATTTGTGCAAAGAGGGAGGGGATTTATAAGATTATGGGGGAAGCCTTGTGTGCACCTCTGCAAGTGCATACCTTTGAAGGTGCACACTATTGAGCGTGTGCACATGCGCATGTGCACATCCAAAAAGTGGGGTGAAGTACATTTGTGCACACTTGGGGCACATGCACATGTGCACATGTGCACACTTCATTCACTATGAAGTCTATTCCTTGATTTTTTGCTTCTCTCTAATTGCCCGATCCTTCCTAGTCAAAGACTAGGGTTTGACCTAGACCCCGAGGAGGGTCCAAAATGATCGAGGCTTTAGACTAGATGCCTCATAGGAAATTTTGAAACTAGGGGGTCCCCATTTTGTGACTCAAAATGGGGCATGCATTGTGAGGCCACAACACATTTAAGGACTCCTTGCTCAAAATACTCAACATAGTGTCTAAGTGTTCTACATGCTCATCCCATGTCCTACTATACAATAGGATGTCATCAAAGAAGACTAACACAAATTTCATCAACTAAGGCTGAAAGACCTTGTTCATTATGGATTAAAAATTAGTTGGAGCATTAGTTAGCCCAAATGGCATAACTACAAACTCAAAATAGCCATAATGACACATGAATGTCATCCTCTTTTTTTCCTGCTCTCTGAATCAGATATCCTGATAGCCCAATCTAAAATCAATTTTAGAGACGAAACATGCTCCATGTAGCTCATCTAATAACTCATCAATCTGTGGGATGAGTTACCTAATTTTGATAGTCTTCTTGTTTAGGATCATATAATAAATACACATACTAAGAGTACCATCCTTTTGTTGACATATCAGCCAAGTTTGTTATTAGTGACACACACTTATTCAGATTGTATATATCTACCAAGCTCATTGAATAGTTTATAGTGTTTACCATATAATTTAGTAGCCATCAAGCTTCTACAATTGCTACCAAGTTTATCAGTGGTTACCAAGTTCACAGTTCATGTGATGTAAAGCCTATGTTTACTAAGCATTGTAGTATCTATCGAGTTTGCAATTTAGGTGATGCAAAGCCACTATCAACTGAGCTACTTCATGGTAACTAAGTGATTCAGTGTTTGTCAAATTGTAAAATATCTACCGAGTCACCAGTGCAGACTGAGTTCAAGACTACTTGAAAGTGATCAGTATGGATTGAGCTTCTATGTCTACCAAGAGCATGATGATGCCAAGTAGCGATAGTGGATGCCAAATATTAGAACCTCACCAAGTTAGCCTTTAGAACCTAAGTGTCTTCATGTGGGCTGACTTTGTAATTTTATAAATTGGATTGGTATATATATGTGATGTATTGTATCATATCCAATATATGGAAATGTAAGAAAAAGCAGAAGAAAGTGCAAGAATGCGAGTGTGAAAGCATATGTATTGTGAATGCAATAGATAAAGAATTATAAAGGCCATATCAGTACAAGGAACAATAGTGTCAAATCTATCACAAAAAGGTGATCAATACAATAAGGAATCTATATCAGCAAACTCAGTTGCAAAATCATAGATCTACTGCTTCATCCTAATAGGTGAACTAGTCAAAATCCTCTAACAAGATAGACCTAACAGTCTTTTCTAAATCTTTTTATCGAGTGCATACTTCATTGTATGTTTGCAAATCCTCTAACAAGGTGGACCTAGCAGTCCTATTTGCTCCTAACAGGGAAAATCATCATAAGTGATCAATGCAAGCCTTAACAAGCCAATTTTATGTTGTAGTACTAAAGTTTTTGGGTATCATCCACACCCCAATTTTACTTTATGTTTGGAAGGTTTTTGGGTCACCAAATATTTGTGTTCAAGTGTTGTAGATATTTTCATGTTTTCAGTTTCTCATGCATGCAATTAGATCAGATGCGATGAATTAAATGCTAATTGGTTTATTGATTTAACAATTGAAATTGATAGAAGTTTTAGAAGTTACTGATTCACCCCTCCCCTCTTAGTAACTTAGCATACTCTTGAATATTTTCAAAAATTGGTATCAGAGCTTTGTGGTTCTTAGGAGAAAATTTTATAGCTTGAGCAAAGATCAAGGATATGGAGATTTTTAGACTTGACAAAACTATTGACAATGAAAAGTTGAACCTGAAAATGGCCATTACCCAACTCAAGAAAGTTAAGGAGCAACTTTCCCAATCGCTAAAAACAAGAAATGAACTTGAAAATCAAATGAATGATCATCTTTACATTGAAAAAAGAAGTTCAGATGAAGCAAATGATGCAATCAAAGAACTCCTAGAGAAGAATGGTTCCCTGCAAGAAGAAGTAAGAAAGCTAAAAAGAGAACAAGAAATTTAGTCAGTAAGGTTATGTGAAGTATTGGAATAGAGAAATAGGATAAAAGAAGAGATGGATGGAAGGAACAATGAGATCCAGAACCAATCCCTTCAACATGTAGACCTTATTGATTAGCTCTCCAATACAAATGAGGAAATCATGAGCCAAAGACAAATCAATGAAAGAATAAGGAATGATCTAAATTTTGAAAGACAAATCAATAAAAGAATAAGAAATGACTTGAGATCTGAGAAGAAAATTAGTGAAAGATTGAGAAATGACCTAAACACTAAGAAGAAAATCAATGAAAGAATGATGAAATCTCAAGCAGACATGGATCAACTGAATGAGAAAAATATTTATACACAAAAAGGAAAAGCAAGAATTGGATACAAAGAAGAAGGTAAATCCTCCAAACAAGGTGCTCAAAAGAATCAAATACCTACTTGCAATCATTTTGGTAAGATAGGTCATACATCAAATAAATGTTGGAGTAATAGAAAAGCAAAATTCAATAGAAAATGTTACAATTGCAATTAGCATGGTCATAAGGCTAATGAATGCAAAGAGAAACCAAAATTTGAAGGCAACTATCATAAATGTAAGAAACATGGACACGAAACATTAGAAGTCAAAACAAAGACATTGAATCCTACAGAGAAAATTGTGAAAGAAATATTTGGTTGGGATTACAATACCTGGTGTAGATGTCATTACTATGGAGAATTTGGAAACATTGGTATGAATTGTGTTAAACATCATATGAGGAATAGAGATACCACTAAAAGATGTTTCATTTGTACAAAACTTGGTCATCCTACCAAGAATTGTATGAATACTAGCAAAATTGAAGATTAAAAGAAGGCAAAGGCTGATAACATTTGAAAGTAGATGAGACAACATTGGATTCCTAAGTCTACCGAGGATATTGGTCCAAGTAATGATGGTCAAGTCACTCAAGAATTGGGTGACTCTACCATTTCTTATTATGTTCTCAAGGAAGAACTAGAACCAGGCTATCAAAGAAGACATCAAAATCAGTTCTAGTTGAAAGATGACAAAGATCCAAATCTGTATGCAAGATGCAAAGGGATTACTGTGCAAGATCTGTATTAGTTATTACCAAGTTACCTTCTCTACTAAGTAAGGTTGGGTCATAGACTCTACAAAGCAAGGTCAGGAGTAACAAAGGCACTTATGGTTACTGAGTCATGAACACTTCACTGAGTGATCAATACAGAGTAGTGGATGACAGTCTATCAAGCATAATGTCAACTCATCTACCACCATACTGAGCATTAATGCCAAAATTTTAACAAAAGGCATGGAAGCGAATTCATTTCTCATTGTAAATTTTTGAGTGCTATTGCAAAGAGCTATTTTCTATGTGATCAAGTGACTTGAGTGAATTTCTAGCAAATTTTTTTGAAGTTCTCTCAAGCTACCGAGTGAAAATGGAATCCAACAACAACAAGGTCAAGAAATGTTCTAACATGTTTGTTCGAGGTGTTGAATGGAAGGCAATGGATTTCTAGCTCATGCTTGTGGTTGTTGAAACCCTAGACCCCAGCAGAGCTCAATCTCAAATCCCTCCCAAGGTACTTCTTGTTAATGACATTCAAACTCATTTTAAATGTGCAATTCAAGAAATTAGTACTCTAGAGATGGATGATGCCCTAAGTTAGTTATGTGTTGATGGAATCTTGAAACCTAAGAATCAACAACATTATACCAAATAAATGAATATATTATAGAAATGGGAGAGAACTATGGTAGCATCATGGAAAACTACTTCGATGTGTTCAAGGATAAAATGGACAATAGGTTAGGGATACCTAAAAATTTAGTTGACAACTACAAGGATGATATGTTCTTCATGTTTGATTGTGTCAAGGTATACATCTAAGCAATTAAGCCTAGAGTTGTGTGGGTCAAGCCTCTTGGTTATGAGGTGAACATTGATGAGACCAAGGATATCATTGAAGCCCTTTTCAATGAACCTGTTGATCCCAAGGCCCCTTATTTTGGTACTTATAAAGAGGCAAAGGCAAGAATAGAGCTAGAAATAAAGCTCCTGTAGGTAGTTAACAAAGGGAAGAGGAGGATAGCCAAACTAAAATTTAGTGCACCTCTCATGTTAATCAAGGGTAAAGGTGAAGATAAGGAATAGGCAAAGGATGAAGAAGAATTAGAGGAAGGAGAAGAACCTTTGAAGAAAAAGGGCAAGGTGATCATCACCAAGCCTACAAAATCATCCATTACAATCTTCACAAGGAGGTCCAAGAAGAAAGGAAATGACATTGTACTCAGCAAACCTCCACCCACCTTTCAAGAAAAATTGAAGCAAATGAAAGAAGGACCTAGAATAACAAATTTCAAATCTTTGAAATATGAGACTAGGACAGAGGCATAGCAGAAACAAGTTGAAGAACTAGTGCTAAGAAAAATAGGTAAATGGAAGTACTCACTAGACTAGATTGCTTCTCAAATCTCTAATGAATTGCTAGAGAAAATAAAGCCAAGATGGGATTTTGCAATGCAAATAGAAAAATACATATATGCACAAACCCTAAGGCAGTTACTACCGAGCATATCCGATGCTCAGGTAAAAAAGAGTTTAAAGAAAAATGAAGATAAAATGACTCTAAGGTTTAATACTTGTTTAGTTTTGATTAAGGATATAGAGCATGTAGTTAAGAATGATACAAACACTTGGAAGAAAATTTATCATCTTCATAAACCAAGTGAATATTCAATTGAAGTAAAGGATGTTGATGAAGAAGAGGATAAGGAGAAAGATGAGGAAGAAAATGTTGAAGCAATGACTCATTTTGATAATGAGGAAGATGAAGAGGATCAAGGTGAAGAAGCTATTGAGGAAGATAAGCAAGATGATGAGGAGACTAACCTAGTCAAGATAGTTACTACAGTCATTGCCTAACTTCCTCACTCCCCAAGAAAATCTTTGACAACATCAAGTATGGAGATAGCTTCAACAAGTTTGGTTGTGACTACTATAGATACATCAAATGTCCAATCACTCTTTTCCCCAACACAACTCAACATATCATTTATATAAGTGACTTCCACTTCATCAATCAAGTTGGAGACTCTCTATTCATTTACTGAGTTTAGTTCTTCAGTCATCACCTCTCCAATTTTGATTTCTTCAGTTTTTAGTTCATCCATGGTAAGCTCTATAATTTTGTCTACTTTAGTTTTGGATTCTACAATTTTGACTTCATTAATTTTGGATTCTTCTAGCATCTTTGTAAGTATTCCATTAGTCAGTACTATATTAGTTTTTATTACAAGGCTAAGTATGTCCACTATTGTTTCCATTTTGGGCACTAAGGCAATAAGTGCAAGGACATTTGTGCCTAAGACTCAACCGAGTACAACATTTTTGAAAGGAAAGGAGATAGGAGAAGATATAGATTCAAATGAGGAAATAGAAATTCCCAAATGGGATATCTACAATCTATCAGTAGACCAAATGCACATATTTGGTGAACTCCTCCAAAAAAAGGCCAAGCAGCAAAGATTGAGAGAGGAAAGAGACAGAGAGTACAAGATTATAGATGATGCCAAGAATATTTTGACTGAGGCTATTAGAATTGAGGTTGATTCTTCTTAACCTATTTTGTTTCAGCTTGGAGAGGTAGTCCAAAAGCTCAATGAGGACACTAAAGGTCAAGAGAAATTAGTTGAAAAGGCTGAAAACAAATTCAATAATAAAGTGCTGGAGCACATTGCTCAGCAAATAGCTATTCATCAAGTTGAGGTTTCAACAATTTTGGTCAATTTTGAGGTGTCCTATTCAAATGTGTCATCACTTTTTGCAAAGCTATGTGATGTCACTGAGTATACTAAGGAAGTTAAGGACAAATTGTCCAAAATTGATACTGATCTTAAAACAAGTGCTCAACAACTGCAACTTGACCCTAGTTCAAGCTCTATACATTTTAAGAAGATAAAATTTTTGTCTGATATGCAAGCAGAGTTATTAAGAGAAGAAGCAAGGATCCATTCAACACTAGTTGATATACGAAATATGATCCTTCCAATCATGGATTCTATGCAGAAACACATTGTATATTCAAATACCCTAATTCATGATAACAACTTCTCTATTACTGACCATATGGTTGAATTATCAGCAGAAGTGCAAATTACCATTCATACATGCAAGGTATTAAAAGAAAATTGGGATAAAACCTTGGAAATTACTCTTAAGGTACACTCTGAATTCTTATCTCATTTTGGTGTCTCCATGTAAATATGTTAGAATAAATCTTTGGCATTACTATCAAAAAGGGGGAGAGAATGAGATATGAGAGAATGAGATATGGGAGAAAAGCCACAGGGGGAAATATGTATATAAGAGAAAAGTTACATGTACATAGTAGATCACATAGTATAGGGGAGAAATATGCTATGGTGAAGAAATACTCTATATATACCTTACAAAGATCAATTTTGAAAAAGCTCAAAAATAAGACCAAGCTAGTATCACATGGTGATGAATACAATGTATTTAGTTTTGGGCTAATAAATGTTTTTTTCACTAATGCAAAAGGGGAGAGTGTTGACATATTAGTCAAGTTTGTTATTAGTGATACACACTTATTCAAATTTTGTATAGCTACCGAGCTCATTGAAAAATTTATAATGTTTTCCATGTAATTCAGTAGCCATCGAGCTTCTACAGTTGCTACCAAGTTTATAAGTGGTTACTGAGTTCATAGTTCATGTGATGTAAAGCCTATGTTTACTGAGCATTGTAGTATCTACCGAGTTTGCAATTGAGGTGATGCAAAGCCAGTGTTAACTGAGCTACTTCATGGTAACCAAGTGATTCAATGTTTGTCGAGTTGCACAATATCTATCGAGTCACCAGTGCAAACCGAGTTCAAGACTACTTGAAAGTGATCAGTATGGACCAAGCTTCTACGTCTACCAAGAGCATGATGATGCCAAGTAGTGACAGTGGCTGCCAAGTATCAAAACTTCACTAAGTCAATCTTCAGAACCTGAGTGTCTTCATGTGAGCTGACTTTGTAATATTTGTGTTAACTTGTGCCATGGCCAACTTTGTAATGTTGTAAATTAAATTTGTATATATATGTGATGTATTGTATCATATCTAATATATGGAAATGTAAGAAAAAGAAGAAGAAAGTGCAAGAATACAAATGTGAAAGCATATGTATTGTGAATGTAGTAGATAAAGAATTATAAAGGCCATATTAATGGAAGGAGAAAAAATGAAAATTCTATCACAGAAAGGTGATTAGTACAATAAGGAATCTCTATCAGCAAACTCAGTTGCAAAATTAGAGATCTATTACTTCATCCTAATAGGTGAACTAGTCAAAATCCTCTAACAAGGTAGACCTAACAATCTTTTCTAAATCTCTTTACCAAGTGCATACTTCATTGTATGTTTGAAAATCCTCTCACAAGGTGGACCTAACAGTCCTATTTGTTCCTATCAAGGTAGATAATTAGAAGTGATCAACATAAGCCTTAACAGACCAACTTTATGCTATAGTACTCAAGTTTGTGGGTATCATCCCCACCCTAGTTTTACTTTCTATTTGGAAGGTTTCTAGGTCACCAAATCTTTGTGTTCAAGTGTTGTGGATGCTTTCATGTTTTTAGTTTCTCATGCATGCAATTAGATCAGATGTGATGAATTAAATGCTAATTAGTTTATTGATTTAAGAATTGAAATTGATAGAAGTCTTAGAAGTTACTGATTCACCCCTCCCCTCTCAGTAACTTAGCATAGTTTTGAATATTTCCAACACCTTCTCTTTACCAAAACCACAACAGAAGTGAAGGGATTCTTACTTGGTCTAATGTGCCACATAGCAAGGAGCTCCTTGATGATTTTCTCAATCTTATCCTTCAATCTCTTTGGATGCCTATAGGGTGTGATCATGATGGGTTTAGCACCCTCCTCTAACTCAATACCTTTGTCTAGAATTCTACCCAGTGGTATGTCATTGAAGACCTTATAGTGCTTGATTCTTGGTTCCTCAATATTTGGGTGATATTCTAATTTTCTCTGCTCCTATGATGGAATTAAAGTACAATAGGTTGCCCACTCAGCCTAGTCATGTCTCAACAAACTCTCCATGCATCTACAAGATATCATCCTAAACCCACTATAATGAATGATCTTAAGTATATGGTTCTTCCCATCTGACTAAAACTTCATCTCCCATATCTCTCAAATTGAGATTAAACTCCCCAATATCATGTAACCAAGTCATACCCAAAACCAAATTTGTATCACCCATATTAACAACATAAGAATCTTCTTTGAAATCAAAGTTGTTTATTTTTAGGGGCAAGCCTATAATCTTATGATCACATTTGAGGATGTAGCCATCAACTAACCTCACTCTTAGACCCTCAAATTGCTATGTTTGTATCCCATGCCTCTCAATCAACCTTGAATCAATAGAATTGTGAGTAGCACCTGTATTAGCAAAGTGACAACTCACAGACCAACCAATACTCATCTCATCCTGAATAATCCCTCTTATTGTACACTAGTGAGATGAGCCTCCTTAAGTCTACCCTTAGTATTTTCATCACTTGTATCCATTTTGTTCAACTTTTCATCATCTGTGCCTTCCTTTTCTTGCATTGATTCCTCATTTTTAGATTGTTGGTCCAAATTTTCAGAATTAGAATCCTCATAATAAGACCACATAACCCTGTTGGCTTTCCCATTTGTCCTCAAAAGGTATTAATGGTTCATGTCATTGGGTCCTTTGCAATAAAAAATTGGTTTTTTCTCCCTTAAATCATTCAACGTCTTTCTATCCAAGGGAGCAAATGATTTATCTTTATTCTCAACCTTTGTTTCATTCCTTTCAGGTTTCTTTTCTTTTCTAGATGATGCACCCTTTGACTAAGATTTATTTACTGGGGTTGTTTGTTCCATACTTCTAGCCTTCTTAAGTGCTTCTTGAAAATTGAATGGATCAAAGGCTTTCACCCAAACCTTTAGTGGTTCAGGTAATCCTTCAATGAAAAAAAAGACCAATCTCTTATCTGAGATATCTTGCACCATAACAAATAGCCTTTGAAAGTCACAAATGAAGTACTCTAATCTTTATGTCTGTCTCAATTATGGCAACTCCCCAAAGTAGACTTTTGGATCCTTCTTATCAAAACTCTCTACCAACATGTCCACAAAGTCCTAATATGAAGTCACTTAGTTTTACTGAAGGGTAACCATCCCATTGTACCATTTATCATGTGCAACTCCCTCTAAATGTAGTGTGGCATATTTTATTGCCTCCATTTCTATCATAGGTCTCAGTGCTAAGAAGGTATCAAGCTTGTGAATCCAATCTTGAATTGTCATTTTTCCACTACCATCAAATGTAGTCAAGGAAAGCTTCCCTATAGTATGATTTAATTCATCATCCTTGTCACAAGGTCTCCTATCCTATCTCATTGTTTTGTAATGCTCTCTCCTTAGATTAACAAATTGCTCAAATGTCATCCTCCCTTGCACCTATGGAGCTAATAGATCCCATTCATCATTCACATCCATTAGGATATCTATGAACATATCCTCCCTTGTTTCTTCTATAGGTGCTATCTCAGGCTCATCTCTAATGAAGGTAGAATGAGTAGCCATGTATGTTGTCCTAGAGTGCATCCTATGAGCTCTAGGAAACTCGAATACACTTATTATCCCCTTGCTCTTGATCATGTTTATCTTATGGTTTCATGCTCTAAACCATGGTGGTGAGTACCTACAAATCCTGAGCCATCCACTCCTATCTTGTAACCATTATTTTGAAAAACTCCCTTGTTTTCTGATCCTCATTCCTATTATCTCTTGGTGGGATACCTTCTTGCCTATCGCCCATGGTGTCTAGCTGCCTATCAAATTTCTCTTCCATGTCAAAAAAATCTCACATGGAAGTGTAAAATTTGTGAGAACCAACCTCAGATGGTTGCATGCAATTGCTAAACCCTTAGGATGATAGGATTTAGCTCTGATACCAATGTAATATCCCTTACAATTCTAATTTCTTAACTTGAGAATTTTGTCAAACACTTTACACACTAGAGATATATTGTAGATCTAAATTATGATTGCTTTCAAAATGCCAAACTTTAATAAATATGCTTGCAAAGAACTTTAAAAAATCTAACAATGAAGATGAAAATGCTTTTGTATAACATTGATTATTAATAATAAAATATGCATCTGTAACAAGAAGACATTAGGGCAACACTTTCTATGATGTTCAATGATATTCTAATCCCTTCTAACAACTTTTGATATAAGATTCTGATATAAATTAGATTACAAAACTTCCACAACTGATTTCTAAATCCCTACAAATGTCCTAAGATATTTAGATCCAACCTCAATGTAATGCAGAATGTAAATGGATAGGAACCTAGAAACCACTCAAGAAATTTGGATTTTACTATATTGAGTCACTATAGTAGCGATAACACCATAACAAATCATTGTAGCCATATCTGACTTATTCCTTCAATCATACTCCACAATCTAGCCCTAGGACAAAAAATCTACATAATGAAAAGATTGATTTGTCTTCTCCAATAGGTACAATCCCTTGAAGGATCTTTCACCAATATGCTCGAATAGAACACTTGTATAATGTCCTCCCAATAACAAATTCACTAAGTATTTCACCAGCTCAAATGGAGGCACACAAAAGAACTATGTTCTCTAGTGGCAAATGTTAAAACCCTTGGCTCCACAAAACTCATCAAATTCAAATGACAATAATCAGATGATAAGAAAAGAACCTCTCATGCCCCCTTTATTCCTTCCTTGTGGGAGCTCACTTACTTTTCTCCCTAATGTGGGATAAAATATATTCTTATATTTCACTTTATTATAATATTATATTGAAATTATGATATTTTTACTTTATTATAATATTATCATATGAAATTATGCCCCATCATAAAGTGTCAATCCTTAATAAAACCCTCTAACCACCATGTTAGCCTACGAGGTTCACATAATAGGAAAATCTCAATTATTGAGAGATGTCAAATGGAAGGGGACATCACAATTTAGTTGAATAATCCTTTTCCTTGATTCTTTAAACACTTTGTACGACTGAGGGACCTTACTTTCAACTATTGCAATTAATTAAAAATATTTTTTGCATACTCAACACCTATTTTCTTCAATTGATCATTTAAGAAAGTAATTTCATTGAAATAATCAATCATTTTTTCAAAGTAAGATGAGTCTAAATTCACCATTTTCCCCTATATACTATATATGCTAGCAATATCTGCATCTTTATAATATTTTTCTAGATTCTCCCACACCTCCATTGGACCATCAATATCAACAAATATTCTATTGAGATTGGGGCTTAAGGATTTACCAATAATACCTCTAGCTTGCTCCAACTTGCACTTCCAAAACTCTATTTCTCTATCAATTCAAGGTTCTTTAATCTCCCTACTCACTATCCTCCATAAAGCCTTTTCTCTTAAAAGAAATCTTGGCTGCAATTTTCCAATCTAGAAAACTACTTCCATCAAATATTGACATCACCTCATATGTAGAGCCCATGTTATCCACAAATTATTTTCAAACAAATACACCAACACTATAGAAGCCCTGTAAACAAATAACTTGAGTATTGAGCAACCTATTTCTAGTTGAACCTTAGCTTTGATACCATGTTAAGAAAACCCATAAATAAAATAAAATATCACAATAACAGTTGCAATATAATAAAATATGAAAAAATGTATGTAACTCATAAAAAATAATATATTAATCTAACTTTCTTACAACCATTAAATCTTTCAAATAACTTCTAACTATGCAATGATTGTTTGTGCATAGTACATATTTATAGAGGTAATACAAAGATCTAGAATCTTTTACATCCTAGAATGTTCTCCTTAGAATTTGGAATATTTCAATGAAGATTCTAGAATGGACAATCTTGAATGTTTCATGGAAGATTTTAGAAATTT
Source organism: Cupressus sempervirens (assembly GCA_028749045.1). Taxonomy (NCBI): domain Eukaryota; kingdom Viridiplantae; phylum Streptophyta; class Pinopsida; order Cupressales; family Cupressaceae; genus Cupressus; species Cupressus sempervirens. Next base: position 45,785,077 of record CM053793.1, on the reverse strand, counting down.
TCTCTGATCTACTCTAAAACATTCTAGACAATCTTAATCATCCTAACATCCCAGCATGATGTGTATCATGAATGAAATGATGCTTCATGATATGTAATCCTAGTATGAGCATAAGGAATTACAATCAAAGGTGATGGATCCCATATGTGTATGCATATAAACAGGGAATGATACTATTTTTGAAGTCATGTTGTGTGTACTGGCTTTAGGGTTTCTAAAGTCTTAACTTTCTGCAAATTCTTTTTGTCCTTAACTATAAAATAATTGAGCTATGTTGTTCTTTTATTACACATTTTTCATGCATATCAAGCTTGTCTACTAGAGCTTGTTCATTTTTTTTGGCCATATAATGAGAATTTCTGATAGAGCTTGTGAAACACTGAAATATTTTCATTCACATCTTCTAAGGAGTTTCTTAAATTGGTTCATCATTCTGAGCATGTCTTCTTTAAGGAATTTAAACACCATTTAGGTTCCAATGGTAATTATTAGTTAGTTATGGTAACTAACCTTTGTGTCAATCTTTTCATCAAGAACACTAAGTTGCAAATGCGACTTCTCAACCACTTTTCCACATTTTGCGTAGTGTCCCTCATCTTCAAGTGCATCAATGTTTTAGATGAGTTGTAAAACTTAAGAAAGTTATTGACCACTAGCAGTTGTCCATATTTCTTGGTTCTTAGGTTTATAAAGAAGTTAGAAAGCTTATTAAAATTGCTGATGAGTTTACCATTACCTTTTACAAAGTTCACAATTAACTTCATACATTTTGATTCATGTTCCTAACCCCTGAGTTCATTGTGCTCCACGAGGTGACACCTCTTTAGATTATTCTATCAGACTTATTGGTATCACATACTATAATTGGACTTTGAAGACATTTTGACCATTTTTTAAATTTTGAAGAGACCATCTCTTACCCACTTTCCAAGTCATTAGGCCTTTTAATGATTTTAACAACTCTTGCAATTGGCAGCCTTAATTCCATCATTGGGTTTGAATCAGGATCTTCTACAACTTTTGCAAGTTATTTAAACTAGCACTTGCATCCGAAGGAGGAGAGTTGTTCACATAATTTTTTTTGTTAAGCATTTAGAATAATATTAAAGGAAATGTAAAAGAGGAAACAAAATAAAAATAGTTAAATTGACATAGTTAAATAATAAAAGGTGGGGTAGCATACATAGTTTTCTCTTAAAATCATACACATTTATTAAAAAACATAAATAAATAAAAAATGTAAAAGAGAAAAATTAAAGCAAAGATAGTTAAATTGGTATATAATTTTTCAAAAAGGTAAACTATTTTCAAAGAAAATAAGCATAAGCATGTACATACAATTTTGTTTGTAGCTTAATACAATGTGTGTAGTACAAATTAACTCTTTTCATGTAGGTTCACAATGATTATGTGACATAATTTGTTAACATAAGGCAAACACAAGAACTAAAAGATTGCACAATTATCATAACAAAATAAAACCATTGGCTCTATTACTATTCATGAACATAAATTCATAAAAAATAACACACTCCAACAAGATTTACTACACTCATAATGAGAGCACCAATAATATTTATTATTGCATCAAAATATCGGCTCAGAGTACATATTACATACATGTATTTATAAGATACCCTCTCCTTGTTTTGTGTTATGAGTGAGAGGTCTTCTAATACAAACACTATGCTAAAGACTAATAAAATAAAGCTAATTATATATAAATTTACTCTTTAAATGGTGCTAAGTAGGTCTCTACCCTTGTTTATATCAATTAATCGGTGCATGCGCCTTTACATGACTAAAAACAATAAAAGAAGAAGAAGATAAAAAGAGAGAAGCCATGAGATGATTTGGAAGTCACTAGAGCTTCAAAAAAATGCAATATTGGCTTTCTCTAGGAATTTATAGGAGTTAAACTATTGTCAAAACATGTTTTTAGTGTATGGAATGCTAAAAAATAGCAACTAGTAGTTACCTATCGGCACAACCGCAACTAATCAAAACTATCAGTGAACCTTTGAGTTTTCCACACCTTATGAAAAGTGCACCTCTATGTTTGACACACCTTATGAAAAGTGTACCTTTGTTAAAAGTGCACCTTGGTGAAATGACCAAAACTGACAGTTTTTTTCTAAGTTCACAATTTTCCTAATGTGACAAAATTTTTCTAAGTCCACAATTTTTAGTTTCCAACATCTGGGTCTTGTTGACCCTCAACCAAAATGATGTTTGGATGTTTTCCTTTGAAATTTTGGATATCAAAGGTGATTTATGGAGGGTATGACAAGTATATATAATTTTCTGTCACTTCCTTGTGGAAATCATGAACTTCTTGTCTTACTTCTGCAAAATTGTCCAACTTAGACTCCAACTCCTTTAGTGTCTCCTCAATTTTGAAAATATGTCTAACATCGTCCTTAGAGGATACTACTTCAAATGATGCATGAATTTTTGTACACCTATTTTCACTAAGCATAGTTGTATTCTGGAGTTGTCATAAAAAATCTCTAAGATGGTTACACTATAGTACTTATTTATCCACTTCTAATAGTTGAACATGTGTTCTCTACATATTTTGGATAACTTCATACATAGATAACATGACCTTATTACTGGCATGCATATTGTCAATCCAATCATTGATCTTATCTACTTCTTATCTTTTATAAAAATCTAGAACATTTGATATCTCTCACTTCTAAGCACAAATCCAAGAAGTGTCACTTCTCGCGCACTCCTTGGAACTTAAAAGTCATGGGTTTGAATGTGATCATATCTGGAATGTTTCATAGAAGATTTTAGAAATGTTCTCCCATCTACCCTAGAACATTCTAGACAATCTTAATCATCCTAAAATCCCACCATAATGTGTATCATGAATGAAACAATGTTTAATGATATGTAATCTTGGTATGAGCATAAGGAATTATAATCAAAGGTGATGGCTCCCATATGGACCATATAGAACTGTGTTTGCATATGAACAAATGAATGATGCTATTTTTGAAGTCATGTTGTGTGGATTAGCTTGAGGGTTTCTAAAGTCTTAATTTTTTGTAACTTCTTTTCATCCTTAACACACTATGTTTTTTAAAAAGAAAACTATGAAATAATCAAGCTATATTTTTCTATGAATACACATTTTTCATGCATATCGAGCATGTCTACTAGAGCTTGTTCATTTTTTTTGGCCATATCATGAGAATTGATGAAAGAGCTTGTGAAACACAGCTTGTATCTTGTCATTCACATCTTCTAAGGAGTATCTTGAACTGGTTCATCATTCTAAACATATCTTCTTTATGGAATTTAAATGCTAGATTCAAGTTCCATTGGTAATTAGTCAGTTATAGTAACTAATCTTTGTGTCAATATTTTCATCAAATACACTAAGTCACCAATGCAATTTCTCAACCACTTTTCCATATTTTACATAGTATCCCTCATCTTCAAGTGCATCAATGTTTTAGATGAGTTGTAAAACTTAAGCAAGTTATCAACCACTCACAGTTGTCCATATTTCTTGGTTCTTGAGTTTATGAATAAGTTAGAAAGCTTATTAAAATTGCTGATGAGTTTACCATTACCTTTTACAAAGCTCATAATTAACTTCATACATTTTGATGCATGTTCCTAACCCCCGAGTTCATTGAACTCCACAGGGTGACACCTCTTTAGATTATTCTATTAGACTTATTCATAAAAAGTTCACATATCACAATACTTGCACAATTTACACTTTGAATTCACAAGATTTCCTTTGCATAAATACCATGCCTTTTCAAAAAAAAATTCTAGGTCAGCTAAGACCATAATATACTTTTCCAACTTAGAGTGAACATCTAGTATGTTGGTTGTAATTGGTCAAGTAATTATTTTGTAAACAAAATAATTCCTTTCGTTTAATTTTGTTGTCTTGTTTCACTAGTAAAACATGAATATCTCTTTTTTATATAGTCTGTAGTGAGTTCTAAGGTTATACATGTCATCATTAACATGTGTACTATCTTCATCTAGCTTTGCTAGTCATAATATGACATCAGTAACAAGTTACATACAAAATAATACACTATTGTAAACCAAATTCATACTTAGACAATTTTTTCTGAGTACCAAAAGCTAAGTATCTTTATTTCTGAGGTTTCTTGTAAGTATGTACATCATGTGTTGCCATAAATGACAACAATTACATATCTTCATTAGCCAATTGTCAACAATCTCCCAGTTTGGCATTGATGGCAACAAAATAGGAAAAATTGGCTAAGTATCAAAAAATTGTCAAAAACAATACAGTAATATTACATTAATCATCTATTACAACTTGTCCATCTTACATATGCTCCCCCTTAAAATATGATTTTATACCTTAAAATTTTATCTTCTCCCCTTTACCTTATTTATAATTTTCTTATGCATCTTCTCCCCCTTTGACATCAATGACAAAGGTCAAAATGTCAAAAACTATCAAAACTGCTATCAAAAACTCTGTAAACATCTACCTTAAATTGATAACTTATCTTCATACAATCATCAAAACTTGCCTTAAGATTGTTCATACCTTTTGTCCATGTATCCTTGGCTGATTCAACAAAGGTGAGAATTGTACATAGGGCATATGATGCAATCTCAACTACGTTAAGATCAAAATATAAAAATTTAGAATAAGTTTCTTTGGCTTTGACACACTCCTCCAACTGTCTCTCAACAATAGATATTTTTAGAGCAATAGACTCTCTGAAATATGAAAATATTTAAAAAAAATATTCCTTCCAAAGCTCCAGTTTCTTGATATCATTATGAATATTGGCCACTTGTCCTTCAAAGTCATCAACTTTGCTAAAAGGTTGTTGTATCTGGTTGGATAGAGCCTCTAGCTCACTCAACTTACCTTCAATCTTACTATCAAGATCCTTAGTCAACTTATGATATAGGGTACACTTAATGTACAATAACTTGCCATCTTATTGACATTTCTAAAGTTCCTTGATACAAGTATCAACACTTATTAAATCATTCTTGATATTCTGACAAATAGTGCTAAATAAATTAGCATCATGTGAAATTTGAGCCTTTGACTCTACCAATTTCAACAAATTTATAAATTCCTCATCAAAAGATTTTAATACTGCTCATGCCCTCTGTTCAGGATCTACCTCTATATGTTGGACTACTAGAGTACTATGTAATCTATCAGTAACCTCCATTAAGGTTCTCTATAGGCTCTTCACTTTCCCGTTCTTCTTGATAAGCTTGGTTAGAGATGATATCAAGTCAATTTGATCATCATCCTCATCACTAGCTTTAGATTCAATAGATTCAAGCTTGGATTTGAGATGTTCAATCTTGTCCTTCAATTTTCCAATATATACTTTGGAGTCTTCATATCTATCCTTCAACTTATCTCTTTCTTCAATAAGGAGATCAATTTGTTCAAGTGCCTCTTCAAGGTTCTTTATCAATTGTTCCATATTCATAGGGATCTTTCTCAAGTTGTTAAGCCTCTTCTGAGTAATTGTGCTCTAATTCCAATTATTAGAAATAGGAATTACTAAGAGGGGGGGGTGACTAAGTAATTTACAAACTTTAGTCACCAACTAAATATTATTTATTACCTTGAACCATACATAAGAAAGTAATAAAGTAATGTTCAACAATAACAATAACCATGCACAAAGATAACTCATAACACCATATTTTGTTAAAGAGGGAAACCTTGACCAAGTGAAAACCTCAGTAGGGATGATACCCACTAGATAACATACTGATATATAAGTTCCCTATTAGGAGTAAATGAGAAAATTCAGCATAGAGAGTCCCTCTTAGGAGACTTTGAATCCCTATTAGGAGTTGTAGTACAATAGATGCAAGATGAGCCCACTGCCCAAACATGCACTTCCAATTACAAGAAGAGCTCATTGCCTAAAAAAGAAATTAGACTTCTAGTATATAGGTATTGTAACTTCTTTCATGGCTAATCTCTGTGTTGGTTTGGATTTTACAAACTAAGTTTTTCCAAATCATAGGTTAAAAATCAAAACTAAATTCATTATTTGCCTAATTAGGGTTTTTGATTCTTTCGCCTTGCATTATAATAACCTTTGAAAAATCTATAAAACCCTAAGTCTTGTATTCCTTTTAAATTTATTCAGGCATGAAGCTTTTCAAATCTTGAATATTCCATGCCCCGTTTAAATTTTTTGTGCCCCCAAGTGCCTTTTTCATTTTTGTTTCCCACTGTCTCATCTTTATAAGATCTATGGAAGTCACATTGTTGCCATGTGAAGATGCAAGTGTTTTAACCATAGCAACATAGCAACTGCAATGAAATTGACTGGCAGCTTCATGAAATGGAGGCGCAATGACCAAAATCTGCATTTTTTTAGAAGTTTTTAGTCACGTGTTCCATGTCAAAACTATAAGAACTGAAAAAAAACAAAGAATAATGAAGTGCAAATGGCATCACTAGAATCAAAATTTTTTGATGAGTCACTATGTTTCTATCAAAAAATCTTTGCACCTCACTATTAGCGACATAGTGCCTTGACGAAAAACAAAAACATGGCAACAGTTCCAGAAGGTGGGTCCCAATGATTGCTTCATCAGAAATGAACCACATCATCTCATGGACACAGAGACATCCTATTGGACAAGACAACTGACTAGATGATATAAGGGTACAAGTTTGTGTGACTGTTGATCTTGCCTTAATCAATGGATGGTGCTTTCTTGCTTTGTGAAGTTGCATGAAAAATAAATAAAGCGGATAAGTGCCTTGGTGACATGTGTCCTTAATGATGTCATTTATTTTCTCTTAGACTGCTAAAAGGGTTTTAGTTATGCCACCATTGATCTTTTAGAGATTGAGAACTAGTGCTTTCCTGCATTATGAAAGTGCTCACTAGTTAGATAAGTGGGCAAGCACCAGCCTAATGTGTGGCAAATGTGATGTCAGGGACCCACCTCTTCATGAGATAATAAGGTACCTATTGTTAGGCCCATTTGTCATTGCACCAAAAGCCATGACTGTTAGAGAACATGGAACACCACGTAATTAACCACCTGTGGGCAAGGGAGCGCGTCGCATCACCCAACAATCTCCCCCTCGATGTGCATACCAGGTGCTTATGCAAGTCGAGAAGGCACTGGGGAGATTTGAACCCATGACCAAGCCAAAACTAGGCTCTGATACCAATTATTGGGCCCATTTTCCGTTGCACCAAAAGCCATGACTGTTAGAGAACATGGAACACCATGTAATTAACCACCTGTGGGCAAGGGAGTGCATCGCATCACGCAACACCTATTTACATAGAGTTCTTTAGAATGTATTGCTTCACATGGAGATTTTCTATTGATTGATGTAGTTGACTAGGTGTTATAGTAATACAATAATCTATGATTGTCAATTTAACCATGATCAAGGGTGGGCACTTGCCCACATTCTCAAGGTGCAAGGAATTTAAGCAATGTGGGGAAGCGCTAACATGACATATGGAAAAGTGAGACCTAAAGTCACATGGTGATACAACTAGGATTAAAATATTAATTTATGTGCCAATTGGATAGGATATTCTCATGTCAGTAGTAACATGGACCCACGCCCAAGTTAGAAGTTAGATGAGAGATTCTAATCATTGGATCAAGTTCTGATCAATGATTGTCACCAAGTTGCTATGAGGAGTTGTGCATTGTTTACCAAACATGACATGGCGACCAGGGGGCCCACCATATTTGTACTAAGTGATGCATCAAATGTCCTCTACTCGATCAAGATGGAACTAACGATCATTGCTTTTTTGCCATGGGAAGTTGCTCAAGTTTTATGTATAGCAACATACCGAACAAGTTAAATGAAGGAGGGACCCACCACTATGATATTAAAAACTACATTAAAATGTCTGTCATCAGATTGAGATCAGATCAAGGGCTGTTGCTTCATTGCTATGGCAACATGCTCACTCTTTATTATGTCCTCAAAGATTTGTAAGTCAAGTTTGGAATGCCAGCAATGAAGAAAAGTTACAAATGGAGAGTTTTCATTGGTTTGACTATGAGCATGTCAAGTGGAAGATGAGTCCTCCCTATTTTCACTCCTGAATCATAGGATCGAAGGATTGGGACATGAAGTGAGGAGGATCTATGATTTTATGACCAATCATAGGATCACCAAGCAAAACATAAAGTGCCCCGATGCTACGACTGGCATAAAGTCAAGGAGGTCAAAGATGAGATGTACGATGCTATGGGGTCTGTGATCTTATGATCATGTTAGGAGATCAGGGGTCAATTTCAAAGGTGCTACAATATTAGGATGGTCCCCTCTTTGCCATGAGATTGTAGAGCAAAATGAAGGGGCCTGTAATGTTACAAAAATTTCCTTTGTCATGTGATTAGAGGTTGGAAAAGGGATGTCTTCGATGCTACGATGTTGCTGAGGATTGTAATATCATAAAGGGGAAAGTCAAGGTGCTACAATGATATGATAGTTTGCTATCATAAAATTGTAAAGAGGATAAAGGCATATATATGATGAGGGGCCTACTTGGGCACTTCAACAAATACAAATGGACAAGTGGCAAGGGGAGTAAGAGAAAATGAATAAAAATTAAAAGTTTAGAGATATTCAACATGCAGATGTTGAAAGGATTATAAATTGAATAGTATTATATAGTTTCAACTATATAGTTTTATTTTTCATTTTTAAATGTTCTGTTCATAGTCTGGGAGCCAAATTTTTGATTTGGTCTCAGAGGCATGATTTCTATCCAAAATAGGCAGTATAATATACCATTGGAATCAGCAAAGAATGAATTTTTCATTTCTAGGGTCAATTTTTGTGCAGGTGTGAGCCAAAAGTAGTTATAGGGGGATTTTTTATTTTGAGGGGCTTCATAATGAAAAGTGCAGATTTATTTTTGTAGATGAAATTGCAATCAGATATAATCAAATTTTCATCATATGTGATTTCATCATTAGTTATAAAGGGGGAATTGATGGTTTTAAATGCAGTTGGTTGCAAATGATGTTTTTGGCAACAACACAAGATGAAATTCACAGCAAAAGTAGATGTGACCAACTAAATCAAATTTTGAGCCTCCAAAAAATTTGATTTGTACCTGATATGTTCTCCACAAGATATTTTTCTAATTATTTTAATGAGATATATCAAATATTTTCTGCTTCATTTATGGTTTTTGGTGGCAGGTAGATGAAAGAAGTTCAGTTCAGCAACCTTCAAATTGAAGACATTTTCAAGTGGGAATCATGTCAAATTCAGTTTCTAGACGTTAAAAATATCTTCTCTTCTATATATTTTTCCTCTTTTCTCTTTGTAAGGGTTCCAATTTTTGGATATTTTTCATTACAATGTAACAATAAAGTGGGCAAGCATTAGCCTGACTCGTAGCAAATGTGATGTCAGGGACCCACCCTTTCAGGAGATAATAAGGTACCTATTTAAGTAGAGTTTGTAAAAGTGTACTACTTCACATGGAGATTTTCTATTGATCAATGCAGCTAATTGGGTGTTATAGTAGTAGAATAATCTATGATCATCAATTTAACCATGATCAATGGTGGGTGCTTTCCTACATTCTCAAGGTGCAAGGAATTTAAGCAATGAGGGGAAACGCTAATGTGACATATGGAAAAGTGAGACCTAAAGTCACATGGTGATACAACTATGATTAAAATATTAATTTATGTGCCAGTTGGATAGGATATTCTCACATCAGTAGTAACATAGAACCATGCTCAAGTTAGAAGTTAGATGAGAGATTGTAATTGTTGGATCAAGTTTCGATCAACGATCATCACCAAGTCTCTATGAGAAGTTATGGATTGTTTACCCAACATGACATGGAAACTAGGGGGCCCACCATATTTGTAATAAGTTATATATCAAACATCCTCTACTTGATCAAGATGGAATCAACAATCATTGCTTTGTCACCATGGGAAGTTGCTCAGGTTTTATGTATAGTGACATAGTGAACAAGGTAAACAAAGGAGGGACTCACCACTAAAAATTGCATTAAAATGTCTACCATCAAATTGAGATGAGATCAAGGGTTGTCGCTTTGTCACTATGGCAACATGCTCACTCTTTATGTATAGCGAGGGAGCAACTCAATGACACGTGTCCTCAAAGATTTGTGGGTCCAGTTTGGAATGCTAGTAGTGAAGAAAAGGTACAAATGGAGAGTTTTCATTGGTTTGAATACCACCATATCAAGTGGAAGATGAATCATACCTATTTTCACTCTTGAATTGTAGGATCGGAGGATCGAGACACGAAGTGAGGAGGATCTACAATCTTACAACCAATCATAGGATCACCAAGCAAAACATAAAGTGCCCCAATGCTACGAATGGCATAAAGTTGGGGAGGTCAATGATGAGATGTGCAATGCTACGGGGTCTATGAGCTTATGATCATGTCGAGAGATTGGGGGCCGGTTCCAAAGGTGCTACAATATTATGATGATCCCCTCTTTTTCGTGAGATCATATAGTGAACTGAAGGGGCTTGCGATCTTATGAAAATTGCCTTTGTTGTGTGATTAGAGGTTGGAAAGGGGATGTCTTTGATGCTACGATGTTACCAAGGATTGTAATATCATAAAGGGGAAAGTTAGGGTGCTATGATGATATGATGGTCTGCTATCATAAAATTGTAAATAGGATAAAGGTAGATATTTATGATGAGGGGCCTGCTTGGGCATTTCAGCAAATAAAAATGGACAAGTTGCAAAGGGAGTAAGAGAAAATGAATAAAAATTAAAAGTATAGAGATATTCAACCTACAGATGTTGAAAGGATTATAAATTGAATAATATTATATAGTTTTGACTATATAGTTTTATTTTTCATTTTTAAATGCTCTGTTCACAATCAAGGAGCTAGATTTTTGATTTGGTCTCAAAGGCATGATTTCTATCCAAAATAGGCACTATAGTATACCATTGAAATTAGCAAAGAATGAATTTTTCATTTCCAAGGTCAGTTTTTGTGCAGGTGTGAACCAGAAGCAGCTACATGGGGATTTGTAATTTTGAGGGGCTTCTTAGTGAATAGTGCAAGTTTATTATTGCAGATGAAATTGCAATAAAATAATATTATATTTTCATCATATGTGATTTCATCATAAACTATAAAGGGAGAATTGATGGTTTTAAATGCAGTTGTTTGCAAATGATGTTTTTGGCAACAACACAAGATGAACTTCACAACAAAAGTAGATGTGACTAGCTAAATCAAATTTTGAGCCTCCTACAAATTTAATTTGTACCTGATATGTTCTCCACAAGATATTTTTCTAATTATTTTAATGAGATATATCAGATATTTTTTGCTTCATTTATGGTTTTTGGTGGTAGGCAAATGAAGGAAGTTTAGTTTCAGCAAACTTCAAATTGAAGACATTTTCAAGTTGGAATCATGTCAAATTCAATTTCCACACCCTAAAAATATCTTCTCTTCTATATATTTTTCCTCTTTGCTCTTTGTAAGGGTTCCAGTTTTTGGATATTTTTCATTACAATATAACTACTTTGTGGTTCTAGTCTAGTTGAAATCCTTTCCCATTACTATGATACCATTTTTCCCAGTGTTCCTCTATTGTGAACAACAATATTGTATTTATTTTGAAGCATTGTTATATTACATAGTCATTCTTTGTGTATTTTCTGAGTTTTGATATATATAGCTGATGTATTGGTTTCAAGGAAATTAATGCAAGAGTTTCATTTTCCTTAGTTTCATTCTGATTCTCGTCTCCTTTTTTTGTTATCTACAATGTTTTGTGCTTAAGAACTAAGAGCTTAAACTCAATTGCAATCCTTTAAGGTTGTATGTCAGGATAAATTTTCTATTGGAACAAAGATTCAAGTAAATGCTTGTTTACAGTGACAAGATCGTGGGTTACACCAAGAGGATATCACCATAAGTATGAGAGTTTTTATGAAGATTGATGTCTATTTGCAAGTCAAATAGATAGATCAGATGTTTAAATATATGAGTATACTTTAGGTATCCATCTGTATGTGAAGGTTTAGTTGATGCCCAATGGATAAGGGATTAGTCAGCTTGGAGGTTACATGTTCTCTGTTGTTGCATACCAGGGTTATGCTGAGAGCAAAACTTTAATTGAATATCTTTCCATTTATGTTTAAGAATTAAAATACTTTTCCCTCACTTGGTTTATCAGGTTCATGTGCTCTGTTATTAGCTATTTCACCCATGAATGCTTGCATAAACATAGAAGATTAAGGGATTTTATCTATTTTCCAAATTTAGTTGTATGCTTTTACATTGGTACCATATAAAGAATCTGAGGTCCACCCACCTAGTTGCCCCTAGATGACAGTCAAGTGCATCCATTATAGGATTTTTCTAACCTTAGATGTATTGGTCTGGTTTCTTGATTATTTTCAAAACTATTAAATTAGGAGCCAACACTCTGATCTTCAGCTCAATCTTGGACCACAAGAATAGCTTCTCAAACTTTACATATATCGCTTTCATAGAAAGTTCACATATCACAATACTTGCACAACTCACACTTTGAATTTGCAAGATGTCCTTTGCATAAATACGATGCCTTTTCACAAATTGCTGCTAGGTCAGTTAAGATCATAATATACTTTTCCAAGTTAGAGTAAACATCTAGGATGTTAGCCCTAATTGGTCAAGTAATTATTTTGTAAACAAAATAATTCCTATAATTTTTCTGTCCTATTTCATTGGTAAAACAAGAATATATCTTTTTCGTATAGTCTATATAGACTTCCAAGTTTATACAAATCATCATCATCAACACGTATAATATCTCTATCTAACTTTGCTAGTCATAATATGATGTCAGCAACAAGTTACACATAAAACAATACACTATTATAAACCAAATTCACACTTAGACAATTTTCTAAGTACCAAAAGCTAAGTATCTTAATTTTTGAGGTTTCCTATAAGCATGTACATGATCTATTGCCATAAATGAAAATAATTACATATCTTCATTAGCCAATTATCAACAATGGGTGGGGGGGGGGGAGGGGGGGGGGAATCCTTGTGCACACCTTCGTAGGTGCACACCTCTAAAGATGCGCACCACTGAGGGTGTGCACATGCACATGTACACATACCTAGAGCAGGTTGCAGTGTGCTTGTGCACACTTGGTGCACATGAACATGTGCACATGTGTAGACTTTATGCACTATGAAGTCTATTCCTTGATTTTTTTCTTCTCTTTGACTACATGATCCTTCCCAATCAGAGACCAAGGTTTGACCTAGACCCCAAGGAGAGTCCAAAATGACCTAGACTTCAGACTAGATGCCTCATAGGAAATCTTGAAACTAGGGGGTCCCCATTTTGTGACTCAAAATGGGGCATGCGTTGTGAGGACACAACACATATAAGGACTCCCTACTCAAAATTCTCAACATAGTGTCTAAGTGTTGTACATGCTCATCCCATGTGCTGCTATACACTAGGATGTCATCAAAGAAGACTACCAAAAATTTCCTCAACTAAGGTTGAAAGACCCTAATCATTGTGGACTAAAAAGTAGTTGGAGCATTAGTTAGCCCAAATGGAATAATTAAAAACTTAAAATGGCCACAATGAAACTTGAACATCATCTTCTCTATGTCCTAGTCTCTAACTCAGATATGTTGATAGCCTAATCTCAAATCAATTTTGGAGAAGAAACATGCTCCATGTAGCTCATATAATAACTCATCAATCTGTAGGATGGGGTATCTAATTTTGATAGCCTTCTTGTTTAGAACCCTATAATCTATGTACATCATTAGAGTACCATCCTTCTTTACCAAAACCATAGAAGAAGTGAAAGGAGACTTACTTGGTCTAATGTGCCCCATAGCAAGTAGTTCCTTGATGGTTTTCTCAATATCATCCTTCAATCTCTTTGGATGTCTATAGGGTGTGATCATGATAGGTTTAGCACCCTCCTCTAACTCAATAATATGCTCAATACTTTTGTCTAGAGGTCTACTTGGTGGTATGTCACTAAAAACCTTGTAGTGCTTGATTTTTAGTTCCTGAATGTTTGGGTGATATAATTCTGATTTTGTCTACCCCTATGATGGCATTAAAGCTCAATGAGTTTCCCGCTTATCCTGTTCATGTCTCAACAAGCTCTTAATGCATCTACAAGACATCATCCTAAACCCACTATCATGAATGACCTTAAGTATATGGGTCTTCTCGTCTAACTAAAAATTCATCTCCATATCTCTCAAATTGAGAGTAAACTCCCTAATATCATGTAACCAAATACCCAAAACCAAATCTGTATCACCCATATTAACAACATAAGAATCTTCTTTGAAATCAAAGTTGTTGATTTTTAGGGGTAGGTCTGTAATCTTCCTATCACATTTGAGGATGTAGCCATCAGCCACCCTCACTCTCAAACCATCAAATTTCTATGTTTGTATCCCATGCCTCTCAACCAACCTAGAATCAATAGAATTATGAGTAGTACCTATATCAAGTAAAGTAATAACTTATTGACCAACCAATACTCCTCTCATCCTGAACGATCCCTCTTGTTGTAAACTAGTGAGACGGGCCTCCTTAAGTCTACCCTTAGTCTTCTCATCACTTGTAGCCATTTTGTTCAACTTCTCATCATCTGTGCCTTCCTTTTCTTCCATTGATTCCTCATTTTTAGATTGTTGGTCCAAATTTTCAGAATCAAAATCCTCATAGTAAGCCCACATAACCCTATTGGATTTCCCCTTTGGCCTCAACAGGTATCCATGGTTCATGTCATAGGGTCGTTTGCAATAAAAATGAATTTTTTTCTTCCATAAATCATTCAATGTCTCTTTATCAAAGGGAGAAAATGATTTATCTTTATTTTTAGGCTTTTTTTCATTCCTTTCAAGTTTATTAAAGAGTGGTTTATTATCTTTTCTAGATGATTCACCCTTTGACTGAGATTTATTTATTGGGGTTGTTTATTCCATACTTGTAGCCTTCTTAAGTGCTTCTTGAAAATTGAATGGATCAAAGGCTTTTACCCAACCATTTTATTGGTTTGGATAATCCTTTAATGAATAAAACAACCAATCTCCTATCTGAGATATCTATCACCATAATAGATAGCCTTTGAAAGTCACTAATGAAATACTCCAATCTGCATGTCTATCTCAACTATGCTAACTCCCTAAAGTAGACTTTTGGATCCTTCTTATCAAAACTCTCTACCAACATGTCCATAAAGTCCTAATATGAAGTCACCTAGTTATACTGAAGGGTAACCATCTCATTGTACAACCAATCATGTGCAACTCCCTCTAAATGTAGTGTGACCTATTTTATTTCCTCCACTTCTATCATAGGTCTTAGTGCTAAGAAGGTATAAAGCTTGTGAATCCAAGATTGTGCTGTCATTTTGCTACTACCATCAAATGCAGTAAAGGAAAGCTTCCATGCAGTCCACTTTAATTCATTATCCTCGCTACAAGGTCTCTTATCATGTCTCATTGTCCTATAATGCTCTATCCTCAAGTTAACAAATTTCCCAAATGTCATCCTCCCTTACACCTATGGAGATAATAGATCCTATTTTTCATTCACATCCATGAGGATATCTATGAATGTATCCTCCCCTATTTCTTCTATAGGTTCTATCTCATTATCATCTCTAATGAAGGTAGGATGATTAGGCATGTTTGTTGTCCTAGAGTGCATCCTATGAGCTCTAGGTGACTTGACTACACTCCTTTTATCCCCTTGCTCCTGATTATGTATGTCTTGTGGGTTCATGCACTAAACCATGGTGGTGAGTTCTATCAAAACCTAAGCTATCCACTCTTGTTCTTTGATCATTGCTCTAAAAAACTCCCTTGTTTTCTGATCCTCATTCCTATTATCTCTTGGTGGGCAACCCTCTTTCCTGTCACGCATGGTGTCTGACTACTTATCAAACTCCTCTTCCCTATTAAACAAAGTTCACTTGGAAGTGTAAAATTTGTGAGAGCCAACCTTAGATGATTGCATGTGATTGCTAAACCCTCAAGATTACAAGATTTAGCTCTAATACCAATGTAATAACCCTTGCAATTCTGATTAAAATTTTCTAATTTCTTAACCTGAGAATTTTGTGAAACACTTTGCACACAAGAGATATATTGTAGATCTAAATTATGATTTCTTTCTAAATGAAAAAATATAATAAATATTCTTGTAAGGAACTCCAAAATATCTAACAATGAAGATGCAAATGCTTTTGTATAACACTGATTATTAATAATAAAATATGTTTTGTTACAATAAGACATTAGGGAAACAACTTCTATGATGTTCAATGATATTCAAATCCCTTCTAACAACTTTTGCTATAAGAGTATGATATAAATTAGATTATAAAGCTTCCACAACTGATTTCTAAATCCCTACAAATACCCTAAGATATTTAGATCCAACCTCAATGCAATGCAAAATGTAAATGGTTAGGAACTTGAAAACAACTCAAAAAATATGGATTCTATTGTAGTGAGTCACCGTAGCAGTGGCGACACCGCAACAAATTACTGTAGCCATATCCAACTTATTCCTTCAATTGTACTTGACAATCCAGTCCTAGGCCACAAATTTGTCACAATGAAAAGATTGATTTGTTTCTCCAATAGCTATAACCCTGTAATGCCCCGCCAAGAGATCCATAAGAATAAACCTAAAGTTTTACTAAGTTTGCTAAACATTTTTTTATTTTAAAAGTAAGAATGTATAACATACACATCAAACACATAGTAGTGGAAGCAATAACATGTAATCATCAAAAATCACACATAATAGGTTACATTCCTTAAGGATCCCAAGACGTTGAGTTACTTTTAAATTTAATTAATTCTAAGTCTAACAACCACCACATACATATGAAAGAATAATCAGAAAGTCCAATGTCCATAATATACATTTTCTCCGAATGCCTCTTGGAAAATTAATTCGGAATGCTCAATCATCCACTGTACATGTCACAGG
Organism: Cupressus sempervirens; assembly: GCA_028749045.1. Lineage (NCBI taxonomy): Eukaryota > Viridiplantae > Streptophyta > Pinopsida > Cupressales > Cupressaceae > Cupressus > Cupressus sempervirens. The sequence goes on along the minus strand of CM053793.1, from coordinate 45,768,055 downwards.
GTATGAAAGGCTTAAAAGAATATACATATGTAAAGATAAAGATACATCATCCTCAAATCCACGATACAAAGTACAGTAAAATAAATGAAACTAATAACATACTTGATACATCCATACATCCATAATGATAAAACATCTATCACAACTAATCGAAGTGTGTGGTTCCTCCCAACCATCAATAACATCATTAGACCATCATGGGCCCTAGCCATCCCCCACGCGTAACATCCCAAGTCACCGGAGAGATCATCGGTAGTATAGTAATAGGGACATCACTCCTAAAACATACTACCTCACATGCATAAAGAAATCTAACATACTAGAATAAAGCATAAGATGATCCTCCAAAGTAGAACACATCACCTAAACATTAAGAACAAGCATCCCAAGAAGCTCCAGCCATGGTAGCACCAGACGGATCTCAAATGGTAAGAGTAAAAGCACTACCACCCGACCGCGTGGAACCTAAATGGTCCACTCCCACCGCACTAAGGATATAGTCTCAAGTCCCAAACAAGATATCAAAACACAAAACACAAGTACTCTCTAAGTTTGGGGAATCCTAAAAGTACACTAACTCAAAGGTTCCAACATAGATAGACATCTGGACCCAGAGGCACCACAAAGACACATAGGAAACCTACTATGCAAGCGGGAAAGTGTCATCACATGAATCACATTGGAAGTTACTCGAGCAATCCCTCAGGAATCTCGGGTCCCCAGTAATCCTGCGACCACTAGTATCCTCTCATATTGACGAGGCATACTATGGAATGCAAGGTCGCAACCAAGCGTTCTCTCTACCCCATCCTAGTCTGTACTAGCACTTAAGGCATGGGAGAGCACATAAAGTTATCTTATTAGGTTCATTTAAGTCAGTATTTAGGTGAGATGTTTTCACTTATTAAAACAAACAACTTACAATGAGTCATCCCCAGAGCCACTTCGGGTCTCCCGTCCCTCATTGCAAGCCACTTCCCGACACTACACATAGATAACCTACCCTAGGCTCATGAAATCAAAGAATCATAATAAAATCACCTCCGTCCTATACAAGCAACTGAAAAAAAATCATAAATATAATTCACAATAATCACATCAGTTCTCCACGAGCAACTAATAAGCATCAAAAATAATAATCATGATGATCACAACAGTTCTCTCTATCAGCAACTGAAGGCATCAATGATAAATCACAATATCCCATGGTTCTCCAACGAGCAATCAGAAAGAATCCCAATGATAGAACACAAAACTGAACGAAGACTCCAAAATGGTCAAGTTAGGTAACTCAAATGCGTACACCTCAACTTCACACAAGGAAACTGGAAAGCAATAACAAATAGTAATACATCCATATCATAGAGCATACCATCACATTACCATGGTTGGGTAAAAAGGATCGAGATCTAATCATCATAACTTCACATTCACAAACTCGAGCATCTGGTAACAACCTAAAACTGGTCAACACTCTAGGACCACCCAAAAACCCAAAAGCATAGACAGTATAACAAAACAATATAGTTCATATTCTCACTGCTAGATTGATTTGAACATAAGCAATCAGGTTAAATGTAATATTTTTGTTTCTAGTTTAATGTATGTTTTCAAGAAAATAAGTTCACAGTTTAACCTACACGTTAACCCAAAAATTCATTGGCTCAAAAAAAAAACATATAAGATTATCCTTAATATTAAATTTACTATCTTAAAATAATTTAGAATTAATCTTTAGTTAAATCAAATATAATTAAATTAATTAATAATTTATTTAACTATTATTCATGAATTAATAATTAATTTAATTATTAATTTATAATATAACTTAATAATAAAATTTTGATTTAATAATAATATAAATTTATTAATAAAATTATTAATAATTAATATTATGGATTTTAATTTTATTAAAAATACCATAAATTAACATGTTTTGAATGCATAAAAAAAAAACGGACGAAATAAAAATAAATTAAAGCCTTTTTCAAAGGCTGCCGGCGTCAGAGCCGCAGTACCTGCTTCGCAGGGCCTGCGACGGTCGGGTACAAAGTACCCTGCCGTCGCAGTACCTGCGACGCAGGATACTGGTCGCTGACGGCGACAGGGGGTGGGGCACGGGGTAATTCCCTCCCCCCCCCATACCTTTATTTAATATTTTTTTTTTTTGTTTTAAAGATTATTTCGTTTATTTATTTATTTTTAAAAGAAACTCTAAACTTAATTTTTAAAATTGCCCCTTTTAAGAGAAATTGTTTTATTTATCAAAAACAATTTTCAATAAATTAGATTTTAATAATATATATATATATATATATGTTTACATATATATATATATATATATATATATATATATATATATATATATAAACATTCAAAAATATATTCTGATAGAGAAAATAATATTAACCATTCAAATTTCAATCTACAATGATCATTTATAAGTTTAAAATTTAACCCTTCACTGATTAAATGCAGATTTCTTTAATCTATCAAATAAGAATTCTTGATCACTCTTCTAATTTTTACGTATGTTGAGTATATTGACAAGCATTTAATAATTTACAATATTGAAAAGTTAAAACTTTCAACACAGAGAATTCGGATTTACAAACCCCAGACATGAAGAAAACAGGAAAGGATAATTGCATATTTAATCGATGATCAAAAACACAAGACCCTACCTGATCCTGATGCTATTATGCAATCCCGAGGAACTGTAAGAAAATTCGCTCCTCTTCAATAACCTTCTTCCGAAATCTTTCTTGGTATTAGCCTTCTGAAATCCGCTTCCAAAATTTGTCTCCCAAAATTTTCCGTTCCGAATTCGTGTCCCCCCCAAAAAAGAACCTCCCAAGTTGTGATAAGAAGTCTTCTCCTCAAATCGGGGCACTAATTGTGCGTTCACCCGAGAAGACTCTTTACTCAACTGAGTTAACTCTCAAATTAACTTTTATTAATCTTTGCTTTTTCTTTTAATGCACATTAAATGAATTATTAAATAACTTTATTTAATAATCCACTTGACTTCTATTTTAAATTAATTAATTACTTTAATCTCATGTGCACTTTATGAAATTAAAATAACATTATAATTTTCTCTTATTTTATCTTTTAATTTATTTCTTATATTTAATCTTATGCACAAGTCATGCGAACTAGAATCTTTTATTAAATAATTATGTTTTCACTTTTTAAATTATTTTAAAAACTTAATTGATAAAATATTTATTAACTCAAATAATAATAATATTTAGCATTTATTTAAAAATGATCTCTAAATATATTATTATTAAATTAACTAAATATTATCACGTTCTAAATTTAGACTTAAAGCTTTTATCTCCAAATTTAATTCCTTATTATTTAATTAATTTCTCAATTAATTAAATGCCATTAAATATTAAAGTGACATAATAATTCACATTAAATTAAATAATTAATTTAATCTTTTTAATTAAACTTAATTAATAGAAAGTACACCAAGGACTCATAAAACAACATACTAAAACCCATCATAGAAAAACACATACTAAATCAAACAACAGGGTTATAATCACGAAATTACATCCTTTGATGCATTCGGAGGGTACTTAACTCAGATACTTGTCCTAATTATCAATTAGGACAATCGGCTAAAGGGTTTAGGATTTGGACTTAAGAGTTTATCTCCCCTCTCTTACCATTGAGATAATGCGATAGGGTACGCTCATCCTGGCAATTCAGGGAAGTCGATACCCGGTGCCTGCAACCTGCATAAAATTCACGCATGTACAAACACAATATTCTAAACTAAATAGACAATGGCAGGAAGTGGTGCATCGTGTAGATCCCAACTAACAGGTGACTACGACTCCCTTCCTTAACCACATCAGAAACACCATACATAAAGAAAACAAACACGCACACCATACACATGTAGTATGGGGTAAGTATCCATAAGAAAGCACATGTGATAATAAACCATCTAACTAATCATCATCGATAATTGAAAACATTGAATAATCATCATACATGCATGAAATATAGAATACCAAGTAATCTCATCATATAATAAACTGAGTGTAAAACAACATCTGATAATCTCTAAAATAATAATACTAATCATCAAACATAAAATGGGCCTAAAAGAGTTTGGCAAGGATGACTGAAATGCGACTTAGGGGCAGGCACTACAAACCCCTTAAAGGATCTTTCACCAATATTCTTGAATAGAACACTTGTATGATGTCTTTCCAATACCAAATTCACTAGGTATTTCACCAACTCAAATAGAGACACACAAAAGAACTTCGTTCTCTAGTGGAAAATGCTAAAACCCTTGGCTCCAGAAAAATCATCAAATGCAAATGACAATAATTAGATGATAAGAAAAGAACCTCTCATGCCCCCTTTATTCTTTCCTTGCTAGAGATCACTTACTTTTCTCCCCAATGTGGGATAAAATATATTCTTATTTTTCACTTTATTATAATATTATAATGAAATTATAATATTTTTACTTTATTATAATATTATCATATGAAATTCTGCCCCATCATAAAGTGTCAATCCCTGATAAAACCCTCTAACCACCATATTAGCCTACAAGGATCACATAATAGGGCAATCTCAATTACCAAGAGATGTCAAATGGAAGGGGAGATAACAATTTAGTTGAATAAGCCTATTGCTTGATTCCTTAAACACCTTGTATGGCTGAGGGAGCTTACTTTCAACTATCACAATTAATTGAAAATCTTCTTTTTCGTACCCAACGCCTATTTTATTCAATTCATCATTTAAGAAAGGAATTTCATTGAGATAATCAATCAGTTTGTCAAAATAAGATGTGTCTAAATTCACCATTTTTCCCTATATACTAAATATGCTAGCAATATCTACATCTTTATAATATTTTTCTAAATTCTCCCACACCTCTATTGGATCATCAATATCAACAAATCTTCTATTGAGATTGGGGCTTAAAGCTTTACCAATAATACCTCTAGCTTGCTCCAACTTGCACTTCCAAAACTCTATTTTTCTATTAATTTGAGGTTCTTTAATCTCCCTTCTCACTACCCTCCATAAAGCCTTTTCTCTTAAAAGCATTCTTGACTAAAAATTTTCAATCTACAAAACCACTTCCATCAAATATTGACACCACCTCATTTGTAGAGCCCATGTTAGCCACAAATTATTTTCAAACAAATATACCAACAATATAGAAGCCCTGCAAACAAATAACTTGAGAAATCTATTTCTAGCTAAACCTTAGCTCTGATAACATGTTAAAACAACCCAGAAATAAAATAAAATATCACAATAACAACTATTGTAATATAAGAAAATATGATAAAAACAAACCAAAATAGAGACATGTAACTCATATAAACAAGAATATATTAATCTAACTTTCTTACAACCTTTAAAGCTTTCAAATAGCTTCTAACTATGAAATGATTGTTTGTGCATAGTACATATTTATAGAGGTAATACAAAGATCTAGAAGTTTCTCTTCTAGAATATTTTACATCCTAGAATGTTTTTCTTAAAATTTAGAATATTTCATCGAAGATTCTAGAATGGACAATTTGGAATGTTTCATAGAAGATTTTAGAAATATTCTCCCATCTACTCTAGAACATTCTAGACAATCTTAATCATTCTAAAATCCCACCATAATATGTATCATGAATGAAATGATGTTTCATGATATGTAATCCTAGTATGAGTGTAAGGAATTATAATCAAAGGTGATGGCTCCCATATGGAATGGCTTAAACATCACACACTGAGCTTAATTCCTAGACCAAAAGTGTTAAATAGTCAAATATGTGTATGCATATGAACACATGAATGATGCTATTTTTGAAGTCATGTTGTGTGAATTAGCTTGAGGGTTTCTAAAGTCTTAATTTTTTGCATCTTCTTTTTGTCCTTAATACACTATGTTTTTTAAAAAGAAAACTATGAAATAATCAAGCTATATTTTCTATGAATACACATTTTTCATGCATATCAAGCTTGTCTACTAGAGCTTGTTCATTTTTTTGGCCATATCATGAGAATTTCTATAGAGCTTGTGAAACACATCTTGAATCTTGTCATTCACATCTTCTAAGGAGTATCTTAAACTATTTTATCATTGTGAGCATATCTTCTTTATGGAATTTAAATACTGGATTCAAGTTCCATTCGTAATTAGTTAGTTATGGTAACTAATCTTTCTGTCAGTATTTTCATCAAGAACATTGAGTCACAAATGTTATTTCTCAACTTCTTTTCCACATTTTGCATAGCGTCCCTCATCTTCAAGTACATTGATGTTTTAGATGAGTTGTAAAACTTAAGCAAGTTATTGACCACTCACAATTGTCCATATTTCTTGGTTCTCAGGTTTATGAAGAAGTTAGAAAGCATATTAAAGTTGCTGATGAGTCTATCATGACCTTTTACAAAGCTCATAATTAAATTCATATATTTTGATGCATGCTCCTAACCGTTGAGTTCATTATGCTCCACAAGGTGACACCTCTTTAGATTATTCTATTAGACTTATTGGCATCACATACTATAATTGGACTTTGAAGACATTGTGACAATTTGTTAAATTTTGAAGAGACCATCTCTTATCCACTTTCCAAGTCATTAGGCCTTTTAATGATTTTAATGACTCTTACAATTGGGAACCTTAATTTCATCATTAGGTTTGAATCAAGATCTTCTATGAATTTTGCAAGTTATTTAAACTAGCACTTACATCTAAAAGAGGTACAAGAGGTATGCTAAATTGGAAGTCTATGTAAGAGAGTTGTTCACATAATTTTTTGTTAAGAATTTAATATAATATTAAATGAAATGTAAAGGAGCAAAAAAAATAAAAATAGTTAAATTGACATAGTTAAATAATAAAAGATGGGGTAGCATAGTTTTCTCTTAAAATGGAATCATTTCCTAAAATGAACTCTTTGTGTTAGGACTTGAAGGATTGGCTATCAGAATAAATATTTCGAGAGTAAATTATATGCTATGGTCCACTTGCAAAACTTTTAGTAATCAATAAAGTTGAAATCTATGCAACACACAAAACTATATTTTTTTTTGTAAGACTTAGAATTATTTTTATATAAATCTGAAATACATGAGACAAAGACGATGAAGTCTATAAAAACTAGTGAAATGCTCATCTGATAGGTTGAATATGTTGAAAAAAAATTGATACAAGTATGATAAATGTGTTTCAATCATTGTTTTGTCACTAATGTCAAACTTTCTACTTGCTAGTAAGACAATTCCTTATATGATTTGAGTACTATCATTTATTGATTAATGAAAAGGATTTGATCAAATAAGGTGACAATAACACCTAGAGGAAAGGTTGAGTTATGATATGGAAAAGAAGTACAAGAATCAATTCAGATAGTGATATTATCATGCACTGATAATCTACTTAATGTTGAAAAAGTTGGTTACATTGATTAAGTTCAAAAGAACAAATGAAATGAAGTTTGTCTGCCAAGCTTCACATTCACAGTAGGTGCCAAGAAAAGTTAGTCCAACCTAAGAAAAAAATTAGTAGGAGACAAGAAAAGTCAATTTCAATATAAGCTAAGAAAATTTTAGTTGATGTTGAGCACCAATAAACTTTAGTTTGTGACAAGTGATTTTTTAGAGGATGTTGAGCATCAAAAGTTAGTTAATGCCGAGTGTCAGCATTATGAGAAAGATTAAGAATTTGATGAATTTGAGTTGACAAGTTTGATTTCATGGATTATGTGAACCGTGTGGAAGATAAGATTGATGAGATGGTGGCATAGAATTCATGATGGACTATTTTGAAGTGAATTCAAAGAGGATTGAAGGAGAAGTTTCTAGAAGGGAATGAAATGAAATAAGGGGTAGATTCATTGAATCCTACCTAATATGACCTAACCTTAAAATGGACAATGGAGGATGAACAGAAAAAGATCTTAGTTCTCTATTTATAAAGATGTATGGTCAAAAGAAAAGGTTGTCATGTGTGAGAACTTAAGGAATAAAAGGAGTCTAGGATATTGCTTCATTTAGTGACCTAAGAGAAGAGACTATATTAGAAAGAAAAGCAAGAAGGCTTAAGGGTATGGATGCTTAAAGGGTTAACAAGCTATCAGAGTTGAAGTATGTGAAAGCCAAGTAGGATGAAGGGTGAAATAAAGATCTATAATCTGCAAGTGTGTTGTAAGTTATAATTAGATCAAGCCTTACTATTACTTTCTAATCATTATATTAGTCTAGGGTAAATCATTTGTAAATCCTTTAACTGGGTGACATTCCAAGTGAATTATCTAAAGTCCTCTAACAAGACTCACTCCTAATAGGGTGATTAAAATCCTTTAACCAGGTCACATTTAATAGTGTGCATTGTAACCTTTAACAAGGTTGACCTTTCACAGGGCATCACTACAGAAGAGTGAGAATGAGTAGCATGTTACTAGTGGTTTTTCCCTAATTGGGTTTTCATGTTAAATCATTGTGTCAAATGTATTATTGAATCTATTGTGTTTCATGTTTACATTTTTACAAAGTTGATTTGACAGTAACCTACAAGTTTAAGTGATTTCATAATCTAATGGAAACGTGCATGATGAAAATATTCTATGTATATGGGTTCACTAAGTTGTGAAAATTTTTATTTGTACATCTAGACCTTAGATAATTGATTCACTCCCTCTCTTAGTTATTCTAAAGAATTCCAACAATTCGTGTCAAAGCCATCTGCTTAAGAGGACTAGTTTGAAGGTACTAGAAGCAAAAAGATCAAGATGTCAAAAAGAGAAGTACCCAAGCTTAATAGAGATAACTTTCCTGTATGAAAAAGTTTGATGAAGCTACACCTAGGAGGTCTTTAAGATCATGCACAATCTACCATTGATGCTGAGCATGCTGATCCTACTGGAGCCCTAACTATTGAAGATCTAAAAAGGAAGAAAGAACACAAACAAGCAATGTTGGAGATTGCCTCTGCCTTAAGCTTAGCTAAGTTTGATGATCTCAAAGGTTGTGGCAATGCAAATAAAATGTGGGATTCTCTACACACCATCTATAAAGGTGACAAGAATGTTCTAAGAGCCAAAGCTGAAAGTCTTAGAGGTAAGTTTGATGATATGAGAATGCAAGAAGGTGAGAATATTGCTCAATATTGCTCTAAGTTAAAAGATGTTGTTAATGAAATAAGTGGAGGTACTAGAAAAATAGATGATGATACTGTACTAAGTAAAGCCTTGAGAATAATTCTTCCCATTTATACTATTAGAGTTTTTGCTATACAAGAACTAAGATGTATATCAAGGAATTATCTAACCCTTTAAGGTATGGTAGGTAGGCTCACTACTTTTGAGCTATCTAATTTTGATAATTACAAACTTGTTGATGTTGAATATAATTTCAAAGCTAAGCTAACATTGAAGGAACCAAATGAGAAGAAGAATTAAAAGACAAAATATTTATACAGTGAAAGTAATACAGACGAGGAAGATGTAGATCAACTTGAAGCACTACTAGCAAGGAGATTTCACAGGGGTAAAGATAATTTCAAAGGTAAGGTACCCATCACATGTTTTAATTGCAATGAGGATGGTCATATTGCTGCTAGATGTCTAGAGAAGAAGAATTATAGAGGTGGTAACAAGTACAAAAGTAGAAAAGATGAAGAAAACAAAGATTACAAAGAAAAAGACAAGAAGTCTTGCTACATTGTTGAAGAGGAAACAAAAGATGGATTTGACGATAATGATGATGGAGTGGTGTATGTTGTAATGAAGGACGAATCTGAAGAAGATGAGGCAACTGCACTAGTGTCTCGAGTGAACAAGAATGACAGATGGATCATTGGTAATGGGTGTTCACATCACTGACTGGAGATAAAAGTAAGTTCATCACCTTGAATTATTATGATGGAAATAGTGTATGGTTTGGTAATGATACACCATGTCTAATTAAAGTAAAAGGTTCCATCAAACTCACAAAAAATGCTTACTATGTTGAAGGACTTAACTATAATCTGTTGAGTGTGTCAAAACTAAATAATTCTAGATGTAAGGTTGAATTTAAAAATAGGATTGCTAAGATATATGATACTGATGGAAAACTAATTGGAAAAGGTGATGAAACTAGAGGTAATCTATTCTACCCTAATAAAGAGGATGCTACTTATTTGATTGTAGAATTTGATGATGTATGGCTATGGCACAAGAGGTTATGTCATGTTAATTTTGATAACTTGGTTAGTATCAGTAACATGAAAAGAGTAAGAGCTTTGCCTAAGTTAAAGAAGCATGACAATATAATTTGCAAAAAATGTCAATTAGGAAAAATCACAAAGTCAAGTTTTAAGAGTAAGACTCATACCTCTAAAAGAATATTAGAGATTGTTCATATTGACCTCTATGGACCAATTGAAGTGTAAATCTACAAAGGAGATAAGTACATTATGTTTCTTGTTAATGATTATTCTAGAACGATGACTATTATATTTCTGAAACATAAATCTAATGCTTTCCAAATGTTTAAGTGGTGCTTAGCAAGAGTTGAGAAGGAAATAGGTAGAAGTCTACACAGTTTGAGATCTAATAGAGGAGGAGAATTTACATCAAATGAGTTTGAGATGTTTTGTAGTAATAGAGGAATCAAAAGACAGATATCTACTCCTAGAACTCCTCCACAAAATGGAATTGTTGAAAGGAGAAATAGATCTGTAATGGATTGTGCTACGACACTCATGATGCAGAAAAATGTTGCTTTGAAATACTAGAGAGATTTTGTAAGTAGAATCGTCTATACCTTAAACTATATACAAGTCAAGAAAGGTACTCATTTAACACCTTTTGAACTATGGTATTGATACTCACCCAATGTAAAATATTTTAAGGTATTTGGAAGCAAGTGTTATATTCTCAAATATTTTAGGAATGGTAAACTAAATGAAAAAAGTGAAGAATGTATATTTCTTTGTTATTCCACAAGAAGTAAAGCTTATAAGTGTTTAAATACTAACACTAACAAAGTTGTGTAAAGTACAAATGTGAAATTTGATAAATATACAAAAGTATATGAGGTTGGACCTATGAAGGAACCAGGAGAATACAAATCATTTGTATACTTGTATGAAGGTATTCCTACTGATGAGAATGTTGTAAATCAAGTTACAAACTAACAACAAGTTCTAGTGACTGCAGAGTCACATACTATGAAAGTCGAGTTACATTCAGGAACTGAGCTACATTCAAGTGCTGAGTTATAGAATGAAGTTGGGGCACATTCTGATTTTGAAATTAGTGTACATGAAAGAGATGCTAAACTGACTAATAAAGAGGTAGACAATGATTCATAAGTTGAGAGACCAAATATACAAGCCAGAGTTGAACCAAGATTGTCTAAATATGTTAAGAGACATCACCCTACTCCACAAATTATTGGAGATAAAGATGTTAGACCAATGACAAGGAACAAGTTGAGAAATGACACATCTATGCTGAGAATGTAAGAACCCAAAATAGTGAATGATGCCTTAGAAGACTTGGACTAGAGAAAAGCCATGGAAGAAGAGATTGAAAAAATTGAGAAAAATAAGACATGGACTCTAGTTCCTAGACCAAAAGACAAAAATGTGATTGATACAAAGTGGGTATACATAAACAAGTTAGATGAAAATGGTGAAGTCACAAGGACCAAGGAAAGATTATTTTGTAAAGGATATGCACAAGAAGAATGGATTAACTATGGAGAAACACTTGCCCTTGTTGCAAGACTAGAAGGAGTAAGAACTTTGTTTTCTTACTCTACATACAAAGGTTTTAAATTTTATCAAATGGATGTTAAGTCTATATTTTTGAATGGTATATTAGAGGAAGATGTTTGTATAGAATAACCAGAAGGATTTTTTGATGCTGACAATAAAAACATGGTATGTAGACTACAGAAATATCTATATGGTTTGAAGCAAGCACCAAGAGCATGGTATGAAAGGCTTCGTAACTATCTTGTGAAGATTGGATTTGAGAGGACTGATGATAACAACAATCTGTACTTGAAGATAGACAAAGGAAAAGGTATTTTTTTATCTGAAATTTTTGTTGATGATATGATATTTGTAGGTCAATATACTTAATGTAATGCTTTTGCAAATGAAATGAAGAAAGAATTTGAGATGTTTATGTTTGGAGAGATCAAGTTCTTTGTGGGTTTGCAAGTACATTAGATGAAATATGATATATACATCACTCAGTCAAAGTATGTTAAGGAAATATTGAATATTTTTAGATTGGAGGATTCCAAGCTAGTAAGTACACCTATGGTGATAGGACATAAATTGTCAAAGAATGATAATTCAATTGTGGTGAATCAGACATTATATAGGTCTATGATTGGAAAATTATAATATGTAGTACATAGTAGACTTTATATTGCATTATCTATAGGGATAGTTGCAAAATTCTCTGCTAATCCCAGAGAGAATCATTTAATGGACATTAAGAGAATAATGAGATATCTGAAAGGAATAGAAGATTATGGTCTATACTACAATAAAAATGAGAAATTTGAATTGAGAGCTTATACTGATGCTAATTGGGCTAGAAATATTGATGATAGAAAGAGCACTAGTGGAGGAGCATTTTTCTTAGGAAAATGGACTAGCAAGAAACAAAATTGTATTTCTCAATCTACTTTTGAAGCTGAATATGTTGTTGCTATAGTAAATTGTGCAAACATTTTATGAATTAAACAACTACTTAAAGGTATGAAAGAGGAAATCACTAAACCTTTGATACTTTATTGTGATAATACATGTGCTATAAATATATCAAAGAATCTTGTGATGCATACAAAGACTAAGCACATTGCAATCAAGTATCATTACTTGAGAGAATTAGTTCAAGATAAAGAGGTGAAGATAGAATACGTTAACAAAAAAGAGAAAATAGCTGATATCTTTACAAAAGCATTACCTAAGGATTCTCATGAGTATCTAAGAGGTAAACTAGGGGTGATACCCCTATCAAACACTATCTAAGAAACATGAGGAGTGCCCTACATCAAACAAGTTGATTTACATATGTTACACATTGATGCAGTGGATCTTACTTTAGGAGTTGCGTAAAGTAATCAAATAGTTGGAGCTACAAATCAGTCACAAGTAAGGTGATAGAGGGAGAAACTAAAAATATTCATATCTGCATATGAAGATGACAAGTCTTTGGCATTGTTGTCAAAGAGGGAGAATGAACTAAGGGAGATGAAGGACAAATCCTAACTACTAAGGGAGAAAGTGTATACATCTACCCAATAAGAGGGAGATAATATTAAGGGAGATATAAGAAGTAATCTAGAGGGACTCATAATGATGAATTGATTGATTGTCTATTGATCTGTTGATCAAAATAGAATTTTATAACCTATTTAGAAGATTAAAGTTTCTATTAGAGGGAGAGCTTTCAATACAAGGCATTATTTTCTTTTTGATATTCTGTTGGTCATATTGATTAAGTCTGGTTAGTTTGGTTTACCATCAATGCCAAAGAGGGAGATTTTTGAAAATAGATTGATATAAGTATGATAAATATGTTTCAATCATTATTTTCTCATTGATGTCAAACCTACTACTTGTTGGTAAGAGAATTTCTTATATGATTTGAGTACTATCATTTATTTGATTGATGAAGAGGATTTGATCAAATAAGGTAACAATAACACCTAGAGGAAAGGTTGAGTTATGATATGGAAAAGGAATACAAGAATCAGTTAAGACAGTGGTATTATAGTGCATTGATAATCTACTTAAGGTTACAAAGGTTGGTTATACTATTAAGTTCAAAAGAACAAGTGAAATGAAGTTTTTCATCCAACCTTAAAATTCTACATGGTAGGTTCTGAGAAAAGTTAGTGCATTCCATACAAAAAATTAGTTGCAGCCAAGCACAATTAATTTTAGCATAAGCCGAGTGAAATAGTGTAAGCCAAGTAAAATTTAGTTAATGCCAAGCACCATTAAACTTTAGTTCATGTTGAGTGATTTGATAGAGGATGTTGAGCAATGTAGTATATGTCGAGCATTAGAAGCCAGTTAATTTTGAGTGTCGACATTATTTTAAAGATCGAGAATTTGATGAATTTGAGTTGACAAGTTTGATTTTTTGCATTGTGTGAACCATGTGGAAGATAAGATTGATGAGTTGGTGGCACCAAATTCATGATGAACCATTTTGAGGTGAATTCAAAGAGGATTGAAGGAGAAGTTTTTAGAAGGGAATGAAATGAAATAAGGGGTAGATTCATTGAATCCTACCTAATTTGACTTGACCCTACAATGGATGATGGAGAATGAATGAAAAAAGATCTTAATTCACTATTTATAAAGATATCTAGTCAGAAGAAAAGGTTTTCATGTGCGAGAACCTAAGGAAGACAAGGAGCCTAGGGTATTGTTTCATTTAGTGACCTAAGAGAAGAGCTTGATTAGCAAGCAAAGAAAAAGGCTTAAGGGTATGGATTCTTGAAAGGTGAACAAGCTATTAGAGTTGAAGTCTGTGAAAGCCAAGAAGAATGAAGGACTAAAATAAAAATCTATAATCTACAAGTGTGTTGTAAGTTGTTATAAGATCAAGCCTTACTATTACTTTCTAATCATTGTATTAGTCTAGGAAAAATCCTTTGGATTAAGGTTGACCTAACAGTCATTTGTAAATCCTTTGATCGGGTGACATTCCAAGTGAATGATCTAAAGTCCTCTAACAAGGCTCACTCCTAACAAGGTGATTGAAATCATTTAACCAGGTCACATTTAATAGTGTGCATTGCAACCTTTAAAGGGGTTGGCCTTTCACAGTGTATCAGTTCAAAAGAGTGAGAATGAGTAGCATGTTACTAGTGTTTTTTTCCTAATTGGGTTTCCATGTTAAATCATTGTGTCAAATGTGTTATTGAATCTATTGTGTTTTAAGTTTACATTTCTAAAAAGTTTATTTGACAATAACCTACAAGTTTAAGTGATAGCATAATCTAATATATGCATTGATGAAAATGTTTTATGGATATGGGTTCACTAAGTTGTGAAATTTTTTATTTGTACATCTAGACCTTGGATAACTAATTCACCCCCCTCTTAGTTATTATAAAGAATTCCAATAGAATAATATTTGAGGATGGTCAATTATATTACATACTTCTCTAACATCTATGGCTTTGGTATGGTCATCATTTCTTTGCTCTACAACAAACTCCACCTATTCAACCTCAAGTAAGATTTGAAAGGGGTTGATGTGAAAGGATGACTAGGTTAAAAATAGATCATCATTAATGCCATCAATTTTAATAAATCCACAAGTCTCTTGTGTGTTGAACAATTTCACCATTCCATAATTTTTCTTCAAAATTACTACAAACACATTGAAAAAATAGAAAGCCCCCAAATTATCAATAGACAAGACAAAAAATAGACCCTCGACTACTAACCTTCTCTATTGAATCACTTAATTACTTGCTATTATTTCTCTATTGTGCTTGATTGTGTTAATCATTTATTTTTATATATAATTTTGATATAAAGTTTAAGTTGATGCTTTGTCTTCAAGCTATAATTTTGTATGTTATAAATTATAGTATTTATAAGTGTGTACTCATACTAAAGTCTTTCATAATATTTCAAAATTAATATGATTGATGAGAAGGCATTTCTTTTTTAAAGTTATTATAAAAATATTTATTCTCTAGTAGTCTAACAAACCTTGTCAAAAAATCAAACAATTATAATTTGGAAAAACTTAAATGTTCCTTAACCTAGTTTTTTTCATGTTGTATAGTCTAGATGCCTTTCTTGAAAAGAGACCATCATAGTGTACTTTGATCTTTATCTCAACAACATAAAATTAAACTTTGTAAAATTTGAGAACATGGAGTTGATATCTCAATTTGGCACCGTTGTATCTTGACAAAAATTGTGAAAAAAAAATAGCAAACGAATTTTTTTCAAGAAAAAATGGTGTTGAGATTTGAGAATGAATACCATCATTAAAGGGCTTCAATGCAAAATAAAAAATCTTATATACTAATCAAAGTATTTAAGACTACCAAATCACCCTAGAACCAAAAACATAAAGCTAATCAAATGCTTTAAAGATGACTAGATTGCAACCCAAACACATAAATAGACTATAATTAAAGACTCCCAAATTTATTCTCTTGCTTTATATTTTGATGAAAGATCATAGTGTTTGATCTCAAATATTGGCCAAAAAACATATATATGATCTAAATAAAAGAAATCATACTGATTATTATAAATTGTAGAAAAGATATCAAATCATATTAGACATAAAACTAGAAAGATAGTTCAATACATTAAAGAATCAAACCTTCTTATTGTGGTCTCCCTCTTTCCTCCTAGCGATCTCCTTAAGCCTTCTCTAAGTGCAAGGGTTAGATTATTGTATTCCCCACCTATTTCCATCTCCACCACATCAAGAATAGTTGTAGAGGCTCTCCTTAATCAACACAACAAGCTCAAAAACATGTTTGATAGCCACTACATCAAATGCCTAGTCTCCTCTCATTTCATTAATTATGGGAAGATGTGTATTATTAAGGAAGAGTTTTTAGTGACACTTTTTATTATATAAAGCTTCATTTAATCTTTAAAACCAAAAAAAATCCACCCCAACTCTAAGATTTACCATGAAGCTTGCAATTACAAATTTTGAATTTCTAAAGAGTAATTTACTTCACTTATCAGTTGAGTTCTCTTTACTAAATAAATTAAAAATAATATATGAAATATAATGGTGTACTAATTAGAGTTTAGACAAGTTAAAAATTCAGAAACTTTCACCTCTAATGTACCGTTAAACATCAAAATTAGAATGAGTTTCCACAATAACAAGCTCTAGGCTTTAGAGAAAATGGGAAAACCAATTTATAGGATGCTGTCGCACTTACCAATGACCAAATGGTTACAAGATAACCTTATTTGATGTACCAAACATCTTTAAAGTATAAAAATTTCAAGAATGCTTCATACCATTGACATTGAAAATGAACCTAAGTTTTCACTTGAATTTGAACCTGTGTTGTGAGGATCAAGATAAAAATGATATAAATTTATGTCCAACTTATCAAATAAATGACATGAGATAGACGTCATCAAAGAAACATTATGAATTTCAAATGGAGATGCCCCAAAGATTGACCCTTTTCCAATAAATGAATACAATTTTGAGGAACTTTTAGATATGATTTTTCCCACACTCTTCCCAAGTGATGTTACATTGCCAATGTAGACTCAATATCCAAAAATATAGGAGAGTCTCTAACTTCAATGTTGCATCATTAGCTTTAGTAAAAAATGGTGAAACCTTGTGTTGAAAAAAATTGTTCAATTGTATATTGTCTTTGGTGTTACACAAATTTTTTAGCCTTATCAAGAAAGTCAGTGTCTGTCAAGCTCACTTGGGTGATGAAGATAGTTTCCTATGTATGCTAAGCATTCTAGTGATAATCAAGCTTAGAGTTAGTCCCTACTGAGTCACTTGGGAATCAAAGGACATCTAGTGTTAACCGAGCTCACTCGGTTACCAAAGGAAAGTTGTCATAGAACAAGCATTAACCGAACTCACTTGGTTACCAAAGAAGAGTTGGAAAAATACAGTCTTAATTGAGCTCACTCGGTTACCAAAGCAAAGTCTTTTTTAAGTTATTGTTGACTGAGTTGGGTTGGATAATGAAAGATTTTCCTATTACAAAATATTGAGTTTGATAGATCAATTTTTTGGTTCTAGCTGACTTAAGGGTTGATTATTGATTAATTAAAAGTGTATTCAAGCTGATTTGACAAGGTAATTCATATAAGGTCAAGTTGAGGATTGAATGAGAGAGTGTGTAGAAGATAAGAAGATGAATAAATGAAGAAAATTAGAAGGATAGAAGAGTATCCAAGATGATCAAGCTGCAAAGAACATTAATCTGATAAAGGAGGATCAAGTAATGAAGCCAAAAAAAAGATCTAAAATCAGCAAGATAGTTGCATCAATAATTAGGTCAAGTCATTTTTACTCTCTAATAATTGTAGTAGTGAATCAAATCTCCTAACAGAGTTATCTTAACAACTATTTGCCAAATCCTCTAACAAGGTGGAATTTTTAGATTGAAGTGTCTGAAGACCTCTAACAAGGTCACTCCTAACAAGGTGATCTAAATCCTTTAACAAGGTCACACCTAATAATGTATTTTGTAACCTTTAATAGGTTTGGCTCCTAACAAGGCTCACTTCAAAAGAGTGAAAAATAGTAACTAGTTGTAATTGGTGGTTTTCCCAAATTGGGTTTCCACATTAAATATCAGTGTGTCATGTGTTCATGTTATTTTCTTTATGTTTCTGCAACTAATTTAATTAAGGTTAATCAAACTTAATATCTTAATATCTTAATGTTCATTATTAACCAAGTAACAATGCATATATTCAATATTAATTGAATGTTTACCAAGTGACAATTATTCTTATTATAAACTGAGCTATCATGTGTTAACCGAGTTACAACCGTATATGTAGTTTCAATAGAGTTTTGGTTTTGTATTATTGACATCTTAAGAGATTTGGATTTGTTTTTGTGGTAACATATTTATGCCTCCTATCTCAGTTAATCCTCTTATATCTCCAACAATTGGTATCATAGTGTTTGCTACTTGCAGATAAGGTTTCAAGTACCTATGTTAAAGATCAAGATGTCTTATAGAAGGGAAATTTCTAAGTTGGATAGATATAACTTTAAAGAATGGTAGGAGCTCATGAAGATTCATTTGGAAAGAATTGGAGACTCAGAACTAAAATATTTGAACACCAAGTATGTGGCACCTACTGGAACTTTGACTATGGAAGAAATTACAAAATACAAGAATCATAACATAATGATGATTGATATTCCCTCTACTCTCAATTATGATAAATTTGATGAAGTCAAAGATTGTCCTACTACTCATAAGATGTGGATCACGCTGGAAGATATCTATTGAGGAGATGAAAATGTGAGGAGAGCTAGGGCAGAAAGACTCAAAGGTCAATTTGATCAAATGAAGATGACAAAAGATGAAAACATTGCAAAATATAGTGAAAGAATCAAAGAAAGTGTATGTGAAATTAGAGCCTTAGGAGGGAAGATAGATGATGTGAAAGTGGTAAGAAAAGTACTTAGAACTCTTCTTCTTGTTTATACAATTAGAGTTTTAAAAATTTAAGAGATGAGATGTGATCCCAAAACTAGTTGGACATGTTTTAGAATAACTGAGAGGGGGGGTGAATCAGTTATTCAAGGTCTAAATGCCCAAATAATAATTTTTCACTGATTATAGTGAACCCATTAAACTATCCATGCATCCAAGCTTAAAACATCCATTTTAACAAGTTATAGAAAATCAACATGCAGGAATAAAACATGCAAGATCAACACATGACATAGTGATTTATGTGGAAACCTAATTTGGGAAAAACCTCCAGTAACATGCTACTCAATTATCACTAATCTGAAGTGATGCCCTATTAAAGGCCTACCCTGTGTAATGCCCCACCAAGGGATCCAAAGAATTAACCTAGAATTTCACTAAGTTTGGTAGCATTTTTTTTTTCTAACATGAAAGTAAATACCACATATAACTTATCCACAATAAAGAAAGCAATAGCAATGTCCATCTAAATGTAAACATAACATACATAACAGATTACATTATTTAAGATCCCTTAACGTTGAATAACATCTAAAAACATCTAACATATATGAATCCATCTAGTACAACATCCACATGAAATAATAATGATAAGTCTAATGTCTATTCATTACATTTCAAATGCTCATTCATCCTCTGTACATGTCACAGGGTATGACAAGCTCAAAAGAATATACATACATGAATTATGGTACATCATCCTATTCTAATTCCATGATACACCAAAGTGAAGATAATCACATGATACACATGATACATCATCATAGAAGACATATACATCCATCATAAAGATCAAACATAATAAACTAAGTGCACAGCTGCTCCCAACCATTAATAGCATCATTAGACCATCATGGATCCTAGCCATCCCTCCGTGTGTAACATTCCAAATCACCGAAGAGATCATTGGTACTAACATAGTAGGAATGTCACTCCTAACATATACAACATCATATGTAGAAAGTAATCTAACATGTAAATATAAGAAAAAGATAACATCATCTAACATATGCTTAATCATCAATGAAAGGATACATAACCACCATCATGAAGGACACATCAGCCATGATGTCTCAATAAATCTCAAATGATAAGAGTGGAAATTACACTACCACCCGACCGCGTGGTACCTAAGTGGTCCACTCCCACCGTGCTGAGGAGATAATCTCAAGTCCCAAATAGGCTATCCAAAACACATGGCACAAATCTCATAAGTTCAAGAATCCTAAAAGTATACTAACTCAAAGGTTCCAAACACCAAATCTGACATCTAATTCCCAGAGGCACAGAATGACATGTAGGAACCTACTATGCAAGAAGGAAATTGTCATCGCATTTATCACATACAAGTTACCCTGGTAGTTAGCTAAACTCCATGGGTCAATACTGATCTCATGCAGCCACTAGTATCCTCTCATATTATAGAATGCAAGGTCACAACCATGCATTCTCACTACTCCCATCCTAGCCTGTACAAGCACTCAAGGCACAGGCGAGAACAAAACTCTTATCTTTTTAGGTTCATTTAGTTAGTATTAGGTGTGAATGTTGCCACTTATTAATCCAACTTACAATGAGTTACCTTGGCAGCCTCTTAGGGCCCCGACCCCCCGACTCATGGGCATTGACAGCTCTACAACAACTACAGCCTCTACCATGGCCTCTAACAGAAGACCTAGTCCTAGATACCATCCTACAATAGTGCAAAGTACTATTACAATCACATGTTGCAATATATTAAGTTCAGTTCTATATTTATGTTTAAGTTAAATTTCCATTTTGAAATACTAAGTGTTGAAGTATGAAAAAAATATTCAAGTAACAGTTCAAGTTATGTTTCAGTTCACCTAGTTCAAATTGAAGAGATACACTTTATAGTTCAAAGTTCCAGTTTGTTCCAAAATACCCAGAGCTCCCAATGTAGAAACTCGAGCTCTGGGTATTTTGGAACAAACTAGAACTTTGAACTATAAAGTGTATCTCTTTAGCTTGAACTAGGTGAACTGAAACAGAACTTGAACTGTTACTTGAATATTTTTTTCATACTTCAACACTTAGTATTTCAAACTGGAAATTTAACTTAAACCTAAACATAGAACTGAACTTAGTCTATTGCAACATGTGATTGTAATAGTACTTTGCACTGTTGTAGGATGGTATCTGGGACTAGGTCTTCTGTTAGAGGTCGTGGTAGAGGCCGTAGTCATGGCAGAGTTGTCAGTGCCCATGAGTCTGATCCCTCAACATGATATTTTATATTAATTAATTAAATGAGAATTAATTGAGGAAAAAAGAATTAAATAAAAGAAAATTAGAAATTAAAATTAATAATAATAATAAAATAATAATAAAGTAATAAATAAATAATAATAATAAAAGTTGTAAAAATTAAAATGAAAGTTATAAAAAAAGTAAATTGGAGTTATAAGCTTGCATGGAAGTTAACGCACTTTTACATTTCTCGTGTCAACAACATGAAGGTTAGTGCATCAATTAAGCACATGGTGTCTACAACCCTATGGCTCATCTAGAAGGTTGGAAAAGACCCATGCTTAGTTGGTAACACCTTCTAGCTATTTCTAGAGGCATTCTAGATGTTTCCTGAGAGCTCTTTATATTCAAGCATTCCTAGAAGCTTAGAGATAGCATTTGGAGTGCAATTGGAGCATTGGAGGATTCGAGAACTCTGAAGAAGGGAGCTTGCTCTGCGGGTTTTCTGAGGAAGAGCGATTTAGCATCAAAATTTGAGTAGATTCTTGTGATTTTATTTATGCTATTTCCGCACCTTGCATTCCCTGTCTTCTTCGTGCCTTCCATATGTCTTCTGAGGAGTTTTCTATTTTTATTATATGCATTCTCAATATGGGTAGTTACATTTATTTGAGAAACTTATATGCATAGATTTGAAAGGAACACAGGGCTAGGGTTTTAAATTGTTGCAAAATTCATTAGATTAATATTTGGATTAATTTGAGATCAAAGTTTATAGGAAATTTCTAAAAGTTAGAATTTCTAAATAAATTGTGTATATACATGTTTATATTTTTTATCTGCACACACACACACACACACATATATATATATACATGTTTATATGCTGTGATGGTTTTTATTCTGCAAGTATATATATATACACATATATATACATATACTTTCATATATATATATATATATATATATATATATATACATGTATATATCTATATACATGTATATATATATATATACATGTATATATAATACATATTTATTAAATTAAAAATCAAATATCATTAATTGAAAATGTTTTTAAAAAAAATGTTACACTTTATTTAAAAATCGAATCGCATACTGGTGAATGGAAAATCGCGTATGCGATTTAAAAAAAAATGATATGCATTAATGGGGGGGATGAGACCTGCGCCCCTGTGTCCATGACGTCGCAGTGTATCGGCTATCACAGGTACTGCGATGACAGGGGTACACAGTACCCGCTGATGTCACAGGCCCTGCGACCACAGGGCCCTGCGTACCGTTGAAGGTACTCATCGATATGTATAAATGTGTGTGTCGATTCATATGAATTCGACTTTCATTGATATTAAATTTTTTTATATCTGTTTTCAATCGAAATTATTATTAATTTGATTTTTGTAAAATGCAATAATAATTTATATATTTATATATGTATGTATATATATAATATGTAAATATATTAATAATAATTTGAAATATAATTATACAATTGATAAATGATTTATACCAAAGGTTCATAATGGTGAACTCTTGTATGATTTTCAAAATTTAATTAATTGTTTTATAAAGTATATGAAATTTAATTGATAGTTTGGTGGGGGACATTTTCAAACAAATATTATAATTGAAAGATGGATTCTAAGGAAAACTTTTATTCATCCAAAATGTACAAAATGTTCCTCCATTCATTCTCCAAACTTGAAAACGTAAACTGAGACTTTTACATTCAATTTTGTAAATTTAGCAAAACCAAAACATGTGTTTATATTGTGTATTTTTTTTTATGCTATTGTTTTGGGTTTTGGGTTGACTAGTGTTGACCAGTTATAGGACATCTACCAAAGGCTTGGGAGTTATGTGATTTTGATGTCATGATGATATTTTAATCTTGATCTTTATAAACTCAACCATGGTTATGTGATGGAATGCACTATGTATTGGATGTGATTACTGATTGTTATAGTTGAGATTCCTATGTATGAGACACTTGACTTAACCATTATTTTTGGTCATCAATCAGTTATCCTTGGTTATTTTCTAGTCGCCATGATGGGACTGTAATGTGGATTTATTCTTGATGATGTCATGTTGTGACATGCTTGACTCAACCATTTTGGAATCTTTGATTAGTATGATTGAGATATATTTTGATTATTGAGAACCATTGGATACTTTGATTATCAGTGATACTTCAGTTGCCAATAGAGAGCTGTTGTGTTCATGATTTTATATGGATGTTTGCTCATGGAGATTTGATGCTTTTAAGCATATTTGATGATTTTATTATGGATTATCTTTTGTGATTTTGAGATTTATGATTCCATGAGATTAGGGTAGGATATCTGTATGTAGTGTCGGGAAGTGGCTTGCAATGGGGGCCGGGGCCTAAGAGGTTGCCAGGGTAACTCATTGTAAGTTGGATTAATAAGTGATAACATTCACACCTAATACTAACTGAATGAACCTAAAAAGATAAGAGTTTTTTTCTCGCCCATGCCTTGAGTGCTTGTATAGGCTAGGATGGGAGTAGTGAGAATGCAGGGTTGCGACCTTGCATTCCGTAGTATGCCTTGTCAATATGAGAGGATACTAGTGGCTGCATGAGATTAGCATGGACCCATGGAGTTTAGCTAACTACCAGGGTAACTTGTATGTGATAAATGTGATGACACTTTCCCGCTTGCATAGTAGGTTCCTACATGTCATTGTGTGCCTCTGGGGATTAGATGTTGGATTTGGTGTTTGGAACCTTTGAGTTAGTATAATTTTAGGATTCTTGGACTTATGAGATTTGTGCCATGTGTTTTGGATAGCCTGTTTGAGACTTGAGATTATCTCCTTAGCACGGTGGGAGTGGACCACTTAGGTACCACGCAGTCGGGTGGTAGTGTAATTTCCACTCTTATCATTTGAGATTTATTGAGACATCATGGCTGATGCATCCTTCATGATGGTGGTTATGTATCCTTTCATTAATGATTAAGCATATGTTAGATGATGTTATCTTTTGCTTATATTTGCATGTTAGATTACTTTCTACATATGATGTTGTATATGTTAGGAGTGACATTCCTACTATGTTAGTACTGATGATCTCTTCAATGATTTGGAATTTTAAGCACAGAGGGATGGCTAGGATCCACGATGGTCTAATGATGTTATTAATGGTTTGGAGGAACCGTGCACTTAGTTTATTATGTTTGATCTTTATGATGGATGTATATGTCTTCTATGATGATGTATCATGTGTATCATGTGATTATCTTTACTTTAGTGTATCATGGAATTAGAATAGGATGATTATTGAAAACAATTGAAAACAAAGAGGGAGATTAGGCCATAATAGAGATCTAAAATCAGCAAGATAGTTGCATCAACAATCAAGTCAAGTCATTTTTACTCTAATAATTGTAGTAGTGAATCAAATCTCCTAACATAGTTATCTTAACAACTATTTTCCAAATCCTTTAACAAGGTGACATTTCTAAATTGAAGTGTCTAAAGACCTCTAAGAAGGCCACTCCTAATAGGGTGATCTAAATCCTTTAACAAGGTCACACTTAATAGTGTGTTTTGTAACCTTTAACAGGGTTGGTTCCTAATAGGGCTCACTTCAAAAGAGTGAAAAATAATAACTAGTTGCAATTGGTGGTTTTCCCAAATTGGGTTTCCATGTTAAATCTTGGTGTATCATCTGTTCATGTAATTTTCTTTATGTTTCTACAACTAAGTTAATAAAAGTTAATCACACTTAATATCTTAAGATCTACATGTTCAATGTTAACCAAGTAACAATGCATATATTCGATATTAACTAAGTATTTAACGAGTGACAATTATTCTTAGTGTAGACTAAGCTATCATGTGCTAACCAAGTTACAATAGTATTTGTAATCCTGTCCCTATAAAATATTCCACTTATAAATTTCCAAAATAGTTATTCCTTGCACCTTTCCTTATTTTTTATGGATGATGTTCTAATAATGGTTTTATTTTTAAGAATACATTTCTAGGCTAGAGATATTATATAAGTAATCCGCTCAGTATGCTCAAATAATAATTGACTAAATCTATTGATTTATGTTATCTAGAACAAAGAAGACAGGTAAGGTATAAAAGCTCCATTCATAATTGACATGAATAATACCACCATCTGGATCAGTGATATCAAAAAAGGCTTGATGATATAGATTGACGGTATTGTTGAGCAATTATTTGGCTGACATAAATTATCTTGAGTCTCTCTCTTGAAAAGATGATCAATGACCAACTCCAAGATTACCATAGGTTATTTTTAAACCTATTGGTTAGCTCAATCAAAGATAAATGTGAACATTCACAAGGAGGCCTTTGCTAGTATCTGTCATTTTTGCACAACTTTGATGAAACATAACCTCAAAAACCAATATATTTTTGCATTTTGCATTTTATGATGAATTAAATTTTGAATAAATGCAACTATATGAATTCCTATTTTAACCAAGTGTTTGAACATAAAATAATGAAGATAGAGTAACAAGAGATTAAATAAAATTACCGAAAGAGAAATTCCTAACGAATGTAAGCCAAAACAAAAATGTATGTGAATTAAATTATCAAAAGGACCTAGAAGGAAACCAATGAAATTAGGATCAATTCTACCTCAACTCTACTAATGCAATCATCGATGGGAACTTTAATGAAAATAGAAATATTTTTCACAATTCATCAAATCGTGTAGTCACGAAAAGTAAGCACACACAAGAAAAAATGCTATCCATGAACAATAGTGATCCTTTCTCCAATTTTTTATAACAACAAAATTTGTTAACATAAGAAAAACATAAGAATTAAAAGATTGCACAATT
The DNA here is from genome assembly GCA_028749045.1 of Cupressus sempervirens. Lineage (NCBI taxonomy): Eukaryota > Viridiplantae > Streptophyta > Pinopsida > Cupressales > Cupressaceae > Cupressus > Cupressus sempervirens. Next base: position 45,741,746 of record CM053793.1, on the reverse strand, counting down.
ACCATAACACAATAAAATCATTGGCTTCATTACTATTCATGAACGTAAATTCATTAAACATAACACACTTGGAGGCAAGGTTTACTACACTCATAATGAGAGCACCAATAGCATTTATTATTGCATCAAAATATTGGCCTAGAGTACATATTACATCCATGTATTTATAAGAAACCCTCTCCTTGTTTTTTGTTATGAATTAGAGGTCTTCTAATACAAATACTATGCTAAAATTAATAAAATAAAGCTAATTATATACCCTTGTTTATATCAATTAATGGGTGCATGAGCTTTTACATGACTAAAAACAATAAAAGAAGAAGAAGATTAGAAGAGATAAGGCATCAAATGATTTGGGAGTCACTAGAGCTTCAAACAAATGCAATCTTGACCTTCTCTAGGCATTTCTATGAATTAAACTTCCATCAAAATATGCTTTTGGTGCATGGAATACTAAAAAATAACAACTAGTAGTTAACTATCGACGCAACTGCAACTAATCAAAATATTAGTGCACCTTTGAGTTTCATGCACCTTATGAGAAGTACACCTATGTGTTGGTGCACCTTATGAAAAGTGCATGAAAAGTGCACCTTGGTGAAATGACCAAAACTTATAGTATTTTTTCCAAGCCCACAATTTTCTAAAAGTGACAGAATTTTTGTAAGTCCACAATTTTTAGTTTCTAGCATCTAGATTTTGTTGACCTTCAAACAAAATGATGTTTGGATGTTTCCCTTTGAAATTTTTGATAGTGAAGGTGATTTCTTAAGGATATGAAAAGTCTATACTTTTCTCTCACTTCCTTATGGAAATCATAAACTTCTTGCCTTACTTCTACAAAATCATCTAGCTTAGAGCCCAACTCCCTTAGTGTCTCCTCAGTTTTGAAAATGTGCCTAACATCATCCTTAGAGGATCCCACTTCAAATGATGCTTGCATTTTTGTATACCTATTTTCACTAAGCATAGTTGTGTTCTGAAGTCATCATAAAAAAATCTCTAAGATGGTTATACTATAGTATTTATCAACTTCTAATAGTTGGGCATGTGTTCTCTACATATTTTGGACAACTTCATACATAGATAACATGACCTTATTACTAGCATGTCTATTCTCAATCCAATCATTGATCTTATTTAGTTCTTTTTTTGTATAAACTCTAGCAACATTCAGTATCTCTCACTTTCAAGCACAAATCCATGAGTGTGACTTCTTACACACTCCAATGAACTTAAAATTCATGGGTTTCAATATGATCTGAGCTATTTCAAAAGATGTGGAAACTATGATAATCTTGGGGACCTCTAGATGTTTTGGATATATACACTAGCACAACTTCAAATTTAGTACACCTTCACACTAGCATACCTTCGCACTTAGTGCACCTTCACACTAGCACACCTTCAAGGAGTTATGCAAGGTGCTTAATTTACCAAAAAATCAAAGTTCCCATATTTGAAAATGATTTTTGGATTTTTCTCAAATGAGGTCTAGGACCACTCTTGTGCACTTATTCCTAATTTTTTTGATTATCCATACCCTCTTTATAGTCTAACATTGTCATGGAATTGAATTCCTTCTTCTTCTTATATATGAAATCCCAAGGTGCCTGTGATGAATATACACATGCAATACCATGGTAATCTTGGCTACTATAGAAGACGAGGATGCAATGATGACCTACACAAAAGATAAACATCAGTATATTGGTACTAGGGGGTAAGAATGATGCTTAATGAATAGACCTAACTAACAAAACAACTAACGAAAATTGGTCAAAATTTGACGAAAGCTAGAACTATGCACTAGCACATCCAGTGCACCAAAATAGGTGCACTAATTGTGTCAAGTGCCATGGCCTGCACACCTAGAAAGGGACACACCTAGCACACCTTAGGAAGGTGTTCTGATGTGCACCTACAAAATAAACCAAGGAAATTTACATGGAATGCCTTGTTAGGGTGCGCATTTGCACACTTTTGACCTTTATACAAAACTTGATCTTCCCAGCTAATAGATTTTGACCAACGCTAACTGACCAGACTCCTAAACCTAAACTATAGAATTTCTTATCCTTAAGGAAACTTGGAAGATACCTTATTATAAGGAATGAGCTTCTGGGAGTCAAATTAGAAAAACTGGGGGCTCCCCATTTCTGAAGTCAAAAATAGGGTGTGTTATGGAACCACAATAAATAGCCCCAACAAAAGGAAGAAATGAAAAAGGCATTTCTTGGCATTTATTTTTTAGTAATCATTTTTTAAACCCATATCAAGTTTGCAACTTTATTCCAAATGTCACTAGTGGCTTTTGAGAACTTAAAACAAGAAACTCTAACTTTCCAATTTTGATGCTCAGTGTCTTAATTACCTTGACACTCCTAAGTGCCGACAACCATAAGTGTGTAACAATATAGAAATAATCTTTCTTTGACTAGTGAGAGTTTGAGAAATCCCCATCAACTAATTTTCTATCACTATGTGACTAGATGTGAGAATCCATTTAGAGGGCTCTTAATGAGTCATCAATTACTTATCTTTTTGTATTTCTCATGATCCATTTGTCAACTTCATGGAGATCACATGTTTCCACTTGATTCTTCCTTGCAACTTTTGTCCATTTGAAGTGAGACAATGATAATATTGTGCTAGCTCCAATTGATCTCCTTATTTTTTTATACCAAGTTTTGGAGTCCTATTTGATGACACAATTTATTTTTTGAAAATGATTAGATTGTGTGGTCAAGGTGTTGATGTGCCTTTCATATGGACCTTTTTAAATATGATGACTCTTGTGTTCTTTTAATGAACTTTGGGAAAATCACATGCCAACAAGTGATTTTGACAAGCCCCTAGGGAAATCCTTTGTTCAAATCAAAAAATTTTGGACTATCCCTTAGCCACTATCCACCTAGGTTGAAAGGAACCTAGATGACTATAATGAAATAACTTAAAATAGAAGAAATAATATGAAATATTATACAAATAATTGATAATAACTGAGAGTAATAGGTCACTTCAAAGGGGCAACCTCCAAATATCTCCAATGAGAACACACTTCACAATATGATCCTGAAATATGACCCATGACATCTTATATATACCTAATTATGCTTAGGTTGAATAGACACAACCCTACATAACACCTAGGCCGACCCACCTACCTAAATAATAATATAATAATGATAAAATGACTTAATTAAGGATTAAGATAGCCACAAGTTGACTATTCATAACCCTATATACAGCAATATTAAGGGTGTAGGATGCCCCATCTCTTGAAAGAAGCATTGTCCTTAATACCAACCAAGTGTGGATTCTTTTGAGTGAACTCCTCATCCTCCCACATGGCCTCTTCAACAAGTAAATTCTTCCGTTGGATTAGATACTGAGTCAGGGTTCTGTTCTTTAGCTTCTTTGTGCATGTTTGAAGAATGCACTCTGGTTCCAAAATTATTCTTCCTTCTTCATCAAGTTCTGGTAGTACTACTTGAGTAGGAATATTCTACCCAATTACCTTCTTCAAACAAGAAACATGAAAAATTGGATGTATCTTTGTTGTTGGTGGCAACTCAAGCTTGTAGGAAACACTACCAATATTTTGCATGATTTGGTATGGTCCATAATATCTTGGAGATAACTTATTATTCTTTTTTTGTTTCTTCATTGAGATTTTTTTATAAGGCTACAATCTCAAGAAGAGCCAGTCCCCAACTTCAAAATTTCTTTCACTACGATGTTGGTCTGCTTGATTCATTCAATTTTGTGCGATAGCTAAATTCTCCTTGAGTCCTTAAAGTACTTGTTGATGAAGCAATTGGTCCTCTACTATATAAACTCTTGGTGACCCATTTAATGATGATGTGATGGAAGGGGGATGATATCCATAAAGTGCCAAAAATGGAGACATTTTTGATGAGCTATGAAAAGAAGTATTGTACCACCATTTTGCAAGAGGTAGCCAATCTACCTATTAAGATTATTTTTCTAAAGTGAAACAATGTAGATATCCTTCCAAGCATTTATTAACCACATTAGTTTTCCCATCTGATTGAGGATGGTATGAAGAACTATGAGCCAATTGACTACCCAAATATGAGAATAAATCTTTCCAAAAGTGACTAGTAAAGATAGGATCACGATCACTGACAATAACCTTAGGTGTACCATGTAGCTATTGGATATTCTCTATGAAAACTTTTGCCACTTTACTTGTTGTAAAAGGATGTGATAATGCAATGAAATGTGCATATTTAGTGAGGTTATCAACTAGTACCATGATAACATTATGACCTTAATATTTGGGAAGCCCTGTGATGAAGTCCATGGATACCTCTTCCCAACATTGGCTAGCAATAGATAAAGGTTGCAAGAGACCTGGTGTCTTAATTGTTTCCCCCTTATTTCTTTAAAAAACAAAACATTCAACCACAAATTTTTGAACATCACCTTTTAGCCCTTCTCAAAAAAAATCCTTCTTGAACCAATGATATGTCTTCAAAAATCTTGAATGACCACCAATTGGGGACTCATGTAGTTCTTTGAGAATCATATATTTAAGAGTGGAATTCTTGCAGAGATAAAAGTTCTTTTTATACCAAAGAATATCCCCCTTTAAACAAAACTTATCTGAACTAATAGGATCAATTTTTATTTGCTAAATGAGATTACTTGTTGCAACATCATTTTGCCACTTTTCTTTGGCTTCTACCACCCAATTTTCTTGTAATATTGAAAGGGCACACAATAAGGCTTCATCTTTTTCATCCTTCCTGGAAAGTGGATTGGCCACAATATTTTCCTTCCCTTTCTTGTATACAATTTCAAAGTCATATCCCAACATCTTAGTGACCCATTTTTGTTGCTCTTTTGAAAATAGTCTTTATTCCAAAAAATATTTTAGGCTATCATGATCTGTCTTAACCTTGAAGTATCGACCCATTAAATAAGGCCTCCATTTTTTAACTACATGAAGGATTGCTAACATTTCCTTCTCATAAATAGGTTTGAGTTGTTTTTTACCTATTAATTGATGACTCTCAAAAGTAATTGGTCAACCTTCTCGCATGAGAACTGCTCCTATCCCATTTCAAAAAGCATCACATTCCACAATGAATTCCTTGGTGAAGTCTAGAGTGGCAAGTACTGGAGTTGTACACATAGCCTTCTTCAATTGCTCAAATGATACATTAGTAGATTCATTCCAATGAAAAGAATCCTTCTTCGATAGAGTTGTAAGGGGTGCTACTATACGACCATAATTCTTCACAAATCTTCTATAGTATCCTGTCAATCCCAAGAAACCCCTCAAGTTCTTAATAGTTTTTGGAATAGGCCATTCCATGATAGTCTTAATTTTTTTAGGGTCCACCTTTACTCCTTCATGTGAAACTATGTGTCCCAAATACTCCACCTCCTTAAGACCAAAAGCACACTTGGATGGCTTAGCATAGAGTTGATGATCTTCAATTAATTTTAATGCTTGATCTACATGATCCAAATGTTCTTCCCAAGTCTTGCTATAAATCAATATATCATCAAAAAACACTAACACAAACTTTCCCAAGAACTTCTTAAAAATAGAATTCATCAAACTTTGGAATGTGGATGGTGCATTGGTAAGACCAAATGACATCACCAAAAATTCATAATGACCCTCATGAGTTTGAAATGGTATCTTACAAATATCTTCCTCCTTAATACAAATTTGGTAATAACCTGATCTAAGATCTAACTTGGTAGAGTGCATAGCTCCATGTAATTTATCTAGAATATTATCGAAGACTTGAATAGGAAACTTATCTTTAATGGTGTACTAGTTGAGCACTCTCTAATCTAGACACATGCACCAAGTATCATCCTTCTTACACACCAGCACAATAGGTGAGGAGTAAGAACTTTCTCTATGCTTGATAATTCCTGCTTCTAGCATTTCCTCAACATTTTATTTCTATCTCACTTTTTTGTATGTGTGGGTACCTATAAGGCTTAATGTTTGGTGGTTGGCTCTCTAGAACTAGTTGTATGGAATGGTCATGATCCCTCTTAGGAGGAAGTCCTTTAGGCATACCTCCAAGAATCACTAAGTGATGATCAATTATTGTTTGTAAATCTAGATGAGTAAGAGCATTGGATTGATAGACTTCTAATTAACATAGTTGGGCCACAATTCCATATACACCTTTCTTAAGAATATTTTTTCATTTGATGAGAGCTTACCATCTATGGGGATTTTTCCTTCAATCCCCTTAGCTCCACTACCTTTCCTTTCGATTGAAATTGCATGAATAGTTCTTGGAAGTTCATCTTAATTATTCCCAATGTAGTAAGTTGTTGTACTCCTAAAACAATATATGCTACACCCATGGATATTGCATACATTAGGGTATCAAATTGATAATCTATCATGGATACTTTGATGCTATGAAACTTCCCTGAACAAATAATTATGCCCCCATTTGCAATCAAAACCTAAAATTCTAGGGCTGGATATATTAAAAAAATTAGAAGAGTTGCCAATTTTTTGTTGATGAAATTATGAGTACTACCTGAGTCGATCAACACTATTACTTTCTACTTCTTTAAGAAACCCACTACCTTGAGAGTTTGTGTTGCACTAAAACCTAGAAGTGCATGACAAGAAATGATTGCTTGAGAATAATGTGATTCCTCACCTGACTCCCTATCCTCCTTTGATATGTGCTCATCCGCTTCTTCTTCACTGGGACCTTCAATATAGAAAAAATTCTTTTCACTACATTTATATCCTCAACTATATTTTCTATCACAATTGAAACATAACCCTTTTTCTCTTTTCTGCTCAATTTTTTGTGGAGTTAACCTAGTAGGTTGAGGAGGAGAAGGTGTTGAATATCCTTTTTTCTCTTGTCACATTAGCCCCTTGCTTTTTAGGAATCAAGAACTTCTCCTCTACCCTACATGCCAATATAAAAGATTCATTTACTGAGCTAGGAAAAAACATGTATACCTCATGTTGAATGTGATCCTTGAGGCCACCCAAGAATAAATCATTCAAGTTCTCCTCTATAATTGTATACACTCTTAAGGATAGATTTTGGAATTTTTTAATATAATCCTTAACTAATCCTATTTTTTGAAGCTTAGCAAGTTGGCTAAAGAAGTTTTCTATCACACTATTTCTATATTGTGCTTGGAGTTCTTCTATAAAAATTGACCATTATATAGTAGGACCCTTTTTCCTCCTATGAGTACAAAGCCAACGATACCAAATGAATTGATCTAGTTCTAGATATAAGGAAGCCATCGCAACCTTTTGTCCATATGGGATTTGATGTACTTTAAAAAATTTGTCCATTTGATTTATCCATGTTAGAGGATTCTTTCCATCAAATTTGAGCATATCCACCATTGGAAAAAAATTCCTAGATCCCATAGGATTAATAAAATTTGTGTCATTATTAGTCGACTTGAAGGTTTCACCTCGATTGCTTAAGAGCTCCTTCCTTGTTTCATTAATATAGGTGCTTAACATGCTTCGTATATCTAATATATCTCCTTGTAGATCACACATATCCCTCTTAAACTCTTCTTTGAACTTACTAAGTTCCTCATTGGGATTACTATCCTCTGTTTCTTCCCAATCTTGATTAGAGGATTTCCCTGGTGTAGTGGCATTCTTTTTGCCTCTTGTTGAAGGCCCTATCATGATGGAAACCAATTTTTTTGAAATAAATCACACAAATGAAATGTAAGTTCTCTGATTTATTTATTTATTTTTTTCTATAACTTATTAGGGCCAAGATACCCTTACTCAAAAAAAAAATTAGCAAATTTTCTGCCTTGAGAGAGAATTTTCCTTTTGCAATATCTCACTTATTTTTGTTTTCAATTTCTCCAAGCGTTGAATTTAGGCTCCTCTACTATGCATTGAAAAACCCAATACAATTTATACTCCAATTTGGCAGGATGTGAGAGATATGAAGATCTCAATAAATTGTGTAGAAATAGTAATTCTATAATAATTTTCTCAAATTTGCTCCAATTCATCTAAATTTTGGACTATAGCTTCTTTAATATGGTCTTCAAAAACCCTTTAAAAATATTTTAAAAACTTGCTAAAATATGAAAGTTACGCTCTTCCCAAAATTGCCCCAATGTTGAGAAAAAAACTTGCCTCTATGGTGCCAAGATCATGCTCTAATGCCACTTGTAATAAAATAACTTGCACAATAGAATAAATAATATAAAATATTATATAAATACTTGATAATAACTAAGAGTAATAGGCCACTTCAAGGGGGAAACCTCCAAATATCTCCAATGAGAACACACTTCACAATATGATCCTAAAATAAGACTCACAACCTCCTATATATACCTAATTATGCTTAGGTTGAATAGACACAACCCTACATAACACCTAGGATGACCTACCTACCTAAATAATAATATAATAATGATAACATGACTTAATTAAGGATTAAGATAGCCACAAGTTGAGTACTCATAACCCCATATACACTAATATTAAGCGCATAGCAATGAATGATTCTTTAAATTTGTAAAGTGTTGAGAGAGATTGATCTAGAATTTGAGGTAAAGGTTGACAATCTTTTCTTGCTTGCAAGTGATACCGATATTTAGTTTTCACAAGAAACAAAATTATTTAAATGCATTGAAGAAGAAATACCCCTTCCCAAAATCAGAACTAGTTGGGATGGACCACATGCTAGGAACAACCCCAACAAAATACACTAACACCTTGACTCAAAGACTAGAAGGGAAAAGAAGAAAAAACCTAAACAACACTAACTTTAAACAAAGAAAACTAGCACCTAACTAAAAAGACTTAAAAATAAAAAGAATAAAAAATTATATATAGAAAAACTTGAACAAAAAAAGAGAGGGTTGTATGTTAGTAGATTTCTCATTATGTGCAATAGTAATAACCCAATCTATATAGCTCTAAAAAATGTTGACTTGTCTTTGTACTTAGGGAAATAAAATTTGGCCAATCTTTGTTCAAATTCTGGGCACAAATCACACAAAATCAAAAGTTGTAGTAACTCTCAATGGTTATAATTAATCCACAAACAAGTTTTCTTACCTTTAGCATCAAATTCAAACTGAAAATCACCAAGGTGTTTCTTGCCTTATATCTCAAAGGAGCATTTTCAAAATCATACCTACCTTCCATGGTGATCTCCCAAGATAACAAGACATCAAGACAACTTATTTTTTAATGGAACCTAAAGGGATGAACTCTAGATTATGTTGTTATTGCATAGTTTTATATATGTATAGTGTTGGTGTAAATATGTATTTACTATTTAAACTTACTTAAGTTTACTTACGTTAATGCATTATTTTATTATTTTATTTTTTGAGACACTTAGGATTTTGTGCACCTTTTTGAGTTGTCATGTTGACAACACAAAAGTATGCAGCTCTATTTCAGAACATGGTGCTTACAACACTGGAGTTTGCATCATTCACTGAGTTGTCATGTAGACAACACAGTTATTTGTACTCCCTTTTTAGTACATGTTGTCTACAACACTAATTTGCATGTTACACCCTTGTAGGCTTATCCTCTCATCATCACACTTACTTCCATGCTTACTGGAGGATAACCTATATCTGGTGGACATGTTCCTAGTTGTATGACTTATTGTGTAGCTGATTCAGGGGCATTCTAGATGCATCTCAGAGGCCTTTATATACAAGCACTCCTAGTGTACTCTTAATGCATATTGAATGACTATATCATTATTTTGATCATACTCTCTCTTTCTAGTCTATAGTTGTGCTTGTGTTTGAGTTCTTAGTTCCTGGGTGAATTTTTCCCTAAGGAAAATTCTTACATGGTATCAGAGCTTGGATATTTTCTCTTCACATAGCCATTCGAGACCATTGTTGCTTCAACACCTTAGCCTGAATCTAGAGTACTACAAAAATTGGGAGCATCTAGAGCTAGATCTAACCTCGCCATTGTGTATGGAATGCTAATTCGGTGAAGATCGACTATAAATTTGGCTACCTTAGCTCAAAGTTGACTGCGAGGAATTTTTTTTTTGCAAATCGGCACCCGGAGGCCCCAATTTGCAGTTTGGGTATGGTCATTTGTAGATCGATTTGATTAATTTTTCAGGTCTCTAATTTTATTCTCTGCATTATTTTTCAATTGTATTATTTCAAAAAAAAAAAAATTGTCCGGGCAAGTAGTAGAGAATTTTTTTTGTAGTTACCAAGTTGTTAGATCCCAGCCTTGCGTAGAGGAATATTCTATTTGGTAGATTTATAGTACGAACACATCAAAGTCAAATCTGACCACATTGTCTACAAATCTAGTACACTATACAAAAACTGGTGAGCATGGCAAGCATAGTCCAGCAAACTTTTAAACCACCGGCGATAGTAATCACATTTGGTATTGTGTTTGTGCAAGGTTTCTTTTAAACTGTGCAAACTATACCCACACATCCCATGTGGGATAATTCATTTTAAAACCCTCGCCAATGTTTGTAAATCTGACCTAGTAAATAGGATTTCTAGCATTTAAGATTCTCGGCTGTAGTGAAGACTCCCAATGCTAAAATCAGACTTTCGATGCTCGACAACATTTTCTTCGGCTCTACACCGAGTTTTTTGGCAACTTTGGAACCCTCTTATCCCAACACACAGCAACAACCAATTCCTCTGCATTGTTTGAAGACCACCATATAGACACATTAATAGGCACCACGTGGCACCTTGAACCTCCTACCTACCAGCTTGAACACCCATAGGTTTGATGTCACCTAGCCCAATCACTAGGTGAATCAATGTACACATGGCTAACTCAAATCATATAGAGACATGTGTCCAAAATTAGTAGTTGCAGTGGCATATCCATACCATCTGTATGGTCCAGTCATCTACCATGTCACCCTGGGTAGGCAATTTTGAACTGCTATGATGGTTGTTTGACCATCAAATTTAAGCTAGCAATTTTCCTTCTAGACCCCTCTCCAGGTTGCTTTTTGATTTGGTAGCCTGACTTTGCGAGCCCATAACTTCGTTATCCAAACTCCAATTCAGGAGCAATTTTTTTTGAAATTGGGTAAAATTTCCTAAATTTTCCAATGGTGGTGTTCTTTTCTACTTTTGGTTCAAGTATTTTTCATAAATTGTGGTTTTTGATGACTGTACCTACTTAGTCCTGCATTTTGCAAACGCAAATGCTCCATACGGGCTCATTAGGTCACTTTTTTAGGTTCCATTTTTTTTTGAAAGTTCATTTATTTTCATCTACTTTCTAGATCTATAGTCAGAATCTAGGGTTGTATGGACAAAAATCTCACTTTCAGAACTAGGGCTTTTTCTGCATTGTAAAGCTTTGATTACTTTTCAAAATTGTTGTACATATGAGCTACAATTCTTAGTGATAGATTTGGGCCTCAAAAGGTAGTTGTAAAAAGAAAAATTATAAGTCCACTTTGTTCATTTTGACAAGTGGCCCATTGGACACACACTACTTATAAAGTGCCAAAAGCATCTTTTGTTTTGTGGGGGGGGGGGGGGGGGGGGTCTTTTGATTGAGTGAAAGTGGGGGTGCGTACTATGTTCTTATGTCTCTCTTTTGTGCTCTTTTCATTTTCTACATCATGGGTTCATTTAAATGTCCACCTCTAACTTCACACAATTATTATACATGGAAAGATATTGCATGGAGTAGATTAATGGAAAAAGGTTACAATCTTTATGTTGATGGTACAATTACCAAACCTACTAATACTAAAGAACTCAGTGAATGGAAAAAACAAGACTAATAGGTTTTAGGAATTATCATGAGTTGTGTACATAGAGATCTCTTCTTTCACATTTCTAATTGTATAGAATCCAAATCAGCTTGGAACAAACTTGAATCATTGTATGGTAAGGTGGATGAAGAAAAGGGATTTTAGATTGAGGATGATCTACTTCTCTTGGATCCAAAGAACTTTGACACAATTTAGGATTACATCAACAAAGCCAATGAGTATAGGGCACTACTTAAAGATTGTGGAAATCCCATAAAGGATGACAAGTTGATTCATCACATCCTAAAGAGGCTACCTTTAGAGTATGCTTCCTTTGTTTCAAGTTTTAATACTCACAAGTTGACCATGGGAACTACTTACCAGAAGCCTACATTTGATGCATTTGTAGAGATGTTGATTGTTGAACAATCTCACTTGATGGATTTAGGACTTCTCACAACAGCAAAGACCAAAGCCTTAGTGGATAGTGATGAGCACCAATAAAGTCAAGGAGAGAAAAGTTTTAGCAACAACAAGAAGTAGTGGAAGCAAAAATCACAGTCTGAGACACAACAATCCTCCTCACAACAAGGCGGTTCTTCTTCCAACAAGAAGAGAACTAATAAAAAGAAGCATAAACTTTTTTGTGCATATTGCAAAAATCTAAATCATGATGAGCATCATTATAGGACTAAAAGAATTGATGAGTTGGAAAACCTACTCAGGAAGAACAAGATTCAAGTGCCAGGTACTTCCAAGGATTCAACTCCAACCTCTTCAAAGGGGAAAGGGCAAGCACTTATGGAAAACACAAGTTCTTATTCGAAATGGATACTTAACTCAGGTACGTCCTATCATATGGGTTCTTCACAAGGAGATTTTTCTTCATTGAAGTAGTCAAAGGTACCACACATCTTCATGGGAGATGATACTAAAATGGAAGTTGTAGTAAAAGGACATGTGGAAATGGAAAATGGGGAATTCAAAGATGTTCTCTATGTTCCAAACCTTAGCTCCAATATCCTCTTAGTTTACCAAATCACTCACCTTGGAGATGGTCATAAAGTTGAGTTACTTTCAGATTCAGTGATGGTGTGTAGTCCTAAAGATGATTCATTGGTTGCAGTGGGGAAAGTCAATCATGACAAGAGGCTTTATTCCTTCTCCCACTTTGTGCCTAAGTGTCCTTCACAAGCCTTTTCAATTCACTCTACTTCACAAATCATACTACAACATAAGCTGTTTGGTCACCTTGCCTTCTGCCATCTTCAACAACTTTTCTCAAAACACATGATCAAAGGTACATCAACTTTTCTAAGGGAGAGTGTTAATAATGTTCAATGGATATGCATCTCGAGGAGAAGTATGATAAAGGAAACTCTTCAAGAGCACCAATTGTTCTCCAATTGGTTCACATGGTTTTAGTAGGTCCTTTTGCAGTAACTTTAGTCAGCCAAGGCCACTACATCCTTACTTCCATTGATGACTTTTCATGTTTCACATGGGTCTACTTCCTTCATCATCAGAGTGAAGTGGTTCATAAGCTTCAAGCCTTTATGAGTCATGTTGAATAGAAATCTAGGAAAGCCATCAAGGTTCTATGGATGGAAAATGAAAGTAGATATATGGACAAAAGACTTAAGGACTTTTACAAACATGAGGTAATTGATCTTCAAAATCCATCAGCATTTAGTCCGCACAAGATAGATGTTACACCACTGAGGATTAGGACTCTTCAAACCATGACAAGTTGCATGATAAAAGCTAAGTCTCTTGATCCAACACAATAAGTTGAAGCCATTAGTAGTGCTACTCACATACTTAATAGGTCTCCTCATACTACCTTAGATGGTAAGACTCATTTTGAGGCATGGTGTGGTACAGAACCAGTTGTGAGTCACTTTAGAGTCTTTGGTTGTCCAATATGGGCAAACCTATCTTCCATGGGATGCAAGGCACTAGCACCTAAGCCTTGTACTTTCATAGGATATAAAGACAATGCAAAGGCTTATAGACTTATGGATCTAGAGAGTCATGAGATCTTTATGGAGAAGGATCTGTACACTTTGAGAAAAGTTCACCCAGCTTATCCTCTACTCCTCTCTACACTTCATACATTATGGAAACTGGTAGTGAGACCATCGATAGTGCTTCAATAGATTTAGACATGTGGGGTTCTATCAACAATTGTAGCAAGAGGTCATGACATCAGTATAGTCCATATGCTTACATTGCCATAGTGAAAGGTCTAGCATAGTAGGGTATGTCTCGTCTTCTAGCTCTAGTTTCAATTGATGACTACATGAAAAACATTGTAGGTTTATTTATGGAGGCAAACACCACAAACTTGGGAGACAACCTTGATGATTTACATCTTCTCTTTCATGAAGATGATCCTTCTATAGTTGTTGCGAGGGCTCACTCTGACCCATCCATTCTCTACATGATCAATCTTTATAGGTTGGTGTGATTGTGGATCCTTATGGATAGTAGTTATTGGAGGTCTCTTTGTCAATTGAGGAGACAGATGGTTCATTGGAACAACTTCTTCCTTGGAGAAAATTTCACTAATAGGCATTCTTCATTTGGGGTGGGGAACTACTATATCTCTCTTCCTCTTCTTTCTTATGGGGTGGTGTGGGGGGGTGGGGGGGGTGGGACACTTTTTCCTCTTATGAGGTTTTGTTCTTCCCATTCTTCACTTTTGTATAGATTGGATGTATGTCATAATGGGGGGGTCTTGATTACTCTATCCATCCATGCATCCGTATTCATCTCTCTTTTTGGAGGAGGGTTTTTTCCCATGAGGTTTTCCCTATTTCTCCACTTTATGAGAGATTTCATTTTGTTATGTCCATGGGTACCTAACATGGCTTAGTAGCTAGGACCCATCATGCATCTTCATCCTAGTTTTTGTAAGCTTAAGGGCACTCCCCTAAGTTGCACTTAAGGGGGGGTGCTAGTGTAAATATGTATTTACTATTTACACTTACTTAAGTTTACTTAGGTTAACGCATTATTTTATTATTTTATTTTGTGAGACACTTAGGATTTTGCATAGCTTTTTGAGTTGTCATGTTGACAACACAGAAGTATGCAACTTTATTTCAACACATGGTGTCTATAACACTGGAGTTTTCATCATTCACAAAGTTTTCATGTAGACAACATAGTTATTTGCACTCCCCTTTTAGCACATGTTGTCTACAACATTGATTTGTGTGCTACACCCTTGTAGGCTTATCCTCTCATCATCACACTTACTTCCATGCGTAATGGAGGATAACCCATATCTAGTGAACATGTGCCTAGTTGTATAACTTATCATGTAGCCAATTTCAAGGCATTCTAGATGCATATCAAAGGCCTTTATATATAGGCACTCCCAGTGTACTCTAAATGCATATTGAATGAATATATCATCATTTTGATCATACTCTCTCTTTCTGGTCTATATTTGTGCTTGTGTTTGATTTCTTAGTTCCCAGGTGAATTTTTTCCTAAGGAAAATTCTTACACATAGAATACCCATAAATAGACATTTCGTTAGTCAAGCTTGAGACAAAATTAAGCACTCTATCCATCTCATCTAATGACATATCTTGTTCTGAGGGAGGTATCTTATTATTATCCAAGGGGTGATCAATATCATAGTAGGAAGCATTGGTATCTTCTTCTTGATGATTTTTGGATTAAAAAATCTTAGCGACCATAGGATCTTCTGCATTTCCATCATTTTTTGAAACTTTAAAAATTTTTGCAACTCTGTGGAGTTTTAGAACCTCAAGGTTTTATGCCTTTTCAAAATTTTCCATGATTTCCACACTCATTGCAACATCAAAACTTGAAATAATTTTACTATTTCCAAAAATTTCTATAGGCTGATCTATTTGTGCTAACACATTAGATATTGCATCTTGACAACTAACACATTCTGTCTCTGAATGAATTCTTTGATGGAGGTGACAATAGTTAGGAAGCACTTCAAATTTCTTGTTAATGCATCCATAAAACCTTTCAAAACCTCATCTTTTCCATGTAATTCCTTCTAAGCTGTCAAGGTGGTGTTAATTGGAGCCTCATAATCCATTGGAGTGTTACATACCTACATGTATAGAGGAGTAGGATACAACCATAGAGAGACATCATCCATTATATGCTCTTCTCTACTTTTCAAACTTTGTGTGTTCATATTATTGGTGCAATAAACATGTATCCCAGAGTGTCCATGCTCTTTCTCTTCATTGAATGGGAACACAAAGTCCTCTTGATCATCTTCATCATTTTTTCTTCCTATAAATTTAGCATACGATTTATACAACATTTCACTGGACTTTAAAGGTTGTTTCTCCATGATTTGGGGAGGCTAATCTGAAACATCATTGTACCCATGTTCATTTTTACCTAGACTCATATCTATAATACCATTATTCCCATTTTTTATGCTATTATAGGGACCATAATTTATGCTCTGATTTTAAGAATAATTATTTTGGGCAGCAAGTTTTCTTGGATGATTTCCTTAACTTCTTGAGGAATTTAACATTATTTTGATGAGTTCATTGTATAAAAGAGACATTTTATTCTTCATGGCCTCAAACTCACCAACCATATTGTTCTTGATTTTAGTTGGCAAATAAGTCTTTTGCTCAAATAATGTAGTCTTTGGGGCTCATACCCTAAATATGTAATTGTTGGCATTGGAGCAGCAATAACCTATTATAGTAAAGGTACCAGATTCAACATAGGAATTTGATTGGGTGTAGTAGACATTCCTTCTAGAAATGGTGGTATGGGTATTACATTATTCAATGTGAACGATGATACAAAGTTCCCTCCACCATGGGGATCTATCTTCTTCGTGAATGTAATGACATCTTTAAAGATCTTCTCAAGGGTATCAATGTCTCTGGGAGGGAACCTTCTTAGAAAAATAGAATTTAATGAATCCATTATTCCCAAATAGATCTAGATGGAAGTCTCTTGGGGGACAATGTAAGGAAACTCCATTATTTGATACATCCTATATAAAAAATGATTAAACTATGAAATAAACTCATGGGGATCCCTCTTAATTGAGATGAACTGATGATGTAGGATAGTAGATTAATGTAGACCTTGAATTGTGCCAAAAAATTTCTCTAAAAAGAGTTCCAACCTTTGATTGATGCTGGTGGAAGATTGAGGTACCAATTCAATGTTGATTCACCCAAAGTGTAAGGGAACAGGCAAAAGACCACATCCATATGTTGAATCTAGTTCCAGTTACATGTTTCCTTGAAAATTATAATATGGATTTATATTGTTGCTGATTCTCCATAGATGAACCATGGGAATAAAAATTATGGATTTTTGGGCAAGTCATGCAATGGACCAATTAGGTTCAATGGTGAACTTTGGGCATTATAGGAAGCCATGGTACATGGTGGTGATAGCTGACCTCGTTGTTGGTGAGGGATGTTTTTTGAAATAATATCGAGAGAGGCAATAGAGTGTGATGTAAATTATGATGATGGAACATATGACATGAATGGATGGAGTTTGGGAATCCCTTTATCATCGTAAGACTTACAAAAATGGTTGGTCTCTAGGAACTCATATTCTTTGGGTAAATGTAATCTTAATTCTCACTGAAAGGGATATGATGGATCAAGATCTTCTAGTTTGTGCACCTCTAGGGAAGCACACTATGGATCTTGACACACCTATACAAAAAGCACACCTCAAAAGTGTACCTTGGTGGAAAAGAACACCTTCTGAAAAGTGCACCTTATGACTACTAACAAACTATTGAAACAAAATTGAAAATTTTATAGAACTGTCAAACAACTACTTTTATTTTGGGAAGCATGGTTTTCAGGCCCTCCTTCTAGCACCACTTCTATTGAGCGATCATTTGGCACAAGGCAAACAACAAAAATTCTCTTGAAAATCTCTCTTAAAAAGATGACAAATGAACAACTCCAAGGTTTAAAATGGTTTTTTTCTCAATATAGATAATTTTAGATTCAAAATTCATAGAATTAGCCACTTGGATGCAATGGTGGGATTCAACTCAAGGTGCTCTTAGAGGTTGCTAGTCTTAAATCTAAATTATGGTCCTCCAAAAGTTGAAGACAAGTGATTCTCAAATGAAAATGTAATGAAACTTCCTATGGATCTAATATCATGTAAGAATTTTGATATCTCTCTCATATGATGTAAGAATGTTCCCAAGGAAAAATTAAATATGCCAAGATGTAGAAACTCAATTAAAGACATAAGGATAGAAAAAATGATATGATCAATTGATTGATTTCTAATGATCAATAATGTATGAATAAAATGCCTATTGATATACAATGTAGATGTGCCTGAATATATAGGCAATACATGATAACTATGAGTGATGCAATAGATAACCTATCAACTAGACAAGGTGTAATAACATGTCCACCATTCCAGTATAAAAAAATTATGTTCTATATGTGAAAACAATGAGAGGATGATAGTTTGATAAGAGTATTAAAGTTGGATCTCACATATAAAAAGGTATGTGATAACAACTAACTCTACCTCAAGTGGATTTATCCTCCACCATGTGCTAAAATGAAATATAAATTCCTATGCATCTACGACTAATATGAAAATAAATTATCCTAAGTAAGCTTAAGTAAATTATAATTAGTAATATTAAATTACACCAACAAGTGCAAAATTTGGAACTCTCAAGATGGGGGAGAATTAAGACTTTTCCAGCTATATGCTTTGACTAGATGAAGTACTAAATGGAATCAAAGTCATTGAAAAATAATTAGAAGAAGATAAGGTTGTACAAAATATGCTTACATCTCTTCCAAAAAAAAATCTATAGTCAAGGTTTTTTCTATTAAATAAAGAACTTGGATAATTATTTGTTGGACCAATTGTACAGTGCTCTAATTGTATTTTAAATGAGAGAGTTTGGATATACTTCTCTTTAAAAGGAGACAATAATTAAACTTTGTAAGACATTTAAAAGATAATGTTGATATTTTGACTAAGTGTTGGAATTCTTTTAGAATAACTGAGAGGGGGGGTGAATCAGTTATTCAAGGTTCAAATGTACAAATAAAACTTTTCACAATTCAGTGAGCCCATAAAACATTCATACCCATGCATGCATTCATTGTGTATCAACTAAAACTTATATGTTACTATCAAATCAACTTGCAGAAATGTAAAACATGAAACACAACACATCCATCAACACATTTGACACAACGATTTAACATGGAAATCTAATTTGAAAAAAAACCACCACTAACATGCTACTCCTTTTTGACTCTTCTGAAGTGATGCCCTATTAAAGGCTAACCCTTCTAAAGGTTGCAATACACACTATTAAATGTGACCTAGTTAAGGGATTTTAGTCACCCTATTAAAAGTGAGCCTTGTTAGAGGACTTTAGGCCATTCACTTGGAATGCCACCCTATTAAAGGATTTTCCAATGACTGTTAAGTCAACCTTACTCCAAAGGATTTACCCTAGACTGATACAATTATTAGAAAGTAATAGTACAACTTTGATCTGATACAACTTACAACCTCACTTGCAGATTACAAATCTTTGTTCAGTCCTCAACTCTGCTTGGCTTCCATTCTTTGCAGCTTTGACAGCTTGTTCACCGTTCAAGCATTCATCCTCTTAAGCCTTCTTGCTTAGTACACTATTGCAGACTCTTCTCTTGGGTCACTTGATGAAGAAAAGCCCATTTTCCTTCTCCTTATCAGATTCTTGCCTCAAACTCTCTAACTCTTTTTTCTTCATGACTAAACATTCCTATATATAGGAAATTAGAACATTTTCTTGCTCATTATCCATCGTCTAAATTAGGGTTTTTGGATGGATTAGGTAGGATACAATGTATCTACCCCATATCTTGTCTTCTCTAGGAAATTCTCTTAAAATCCATTTGAATTTGCCTTAAATATGGTTTACATAAGATTCTATGCCACCAGCTTATCAATCTTACCTTTCTTCTAATTCATAAGTTCCAAGAAAATAAACTTGTTAGCTTTTATTTGTTAAATCTTTGATCTTTGTCATAATGCAAGATCTCAACATTATCAATCTTTTGATGCTCGGCACGTACTACATTAGTTGGTATCAATTGTAAAATCACTTGGCATCAACTAGATTTTACTAGTTCTCAGTATCAATTGAAAGTTACTCAGCATCTACTAACTTGCTTAGCATCCACTAGAATTTATTTACACTCGGCTCCAACTGACTTTTTTCTCGGCTTGAACTAACTTTTCTCAACACCTACTATCCACTTGGTTAAGCTTGAACATTGTTTAACTCATTCTTTAGATCTTTCTAAGTGTAGCCAGCCATTTTCTAACCTCAAGTAGATCATCAATACATTATGTTATCACTATCTTAAATGATCCTTGTACTTCATTACATAATTATAACTCAACCTTTCCTCTAGGTACTTTTGTTACATCTTGTTGATCAAATCTCCCTCATCAATCAACTAAGTTATAGTAATTGAAACATATAAGAAATTGTCTTACCAACAAATAGTAGGTTTGACATCAATGACAAAAAAATGATTGAAACACATAGTCTTCTTCAACAATTTTTCTAATCAATAATCTTTTCAATAAGATATCAACAATCTCCCTCTTTGGCATTAATAGCAAACCAAACTGATCAACCAAGTCAATCAAATCATGAACATCTTGTTCCATCAAACTAACTAGGTTAAAAAAGTAAGACAGTACCAAAAAGAAAGCTTGTATTGAAATTTCTCCCTCTATTAGAAACTTCCATCTTCTAATTAGGTTACAAAATATAACTCCCTTTGATTGACATAATATCTCCCTCTTTGTTTTGGTCCTTTCTCTGATTACTTTCTCCCTCTTTGATCAGTTTTTGCTATTTTTTGATCTTCTAATGATGTAATTTCTCCATTGTTCCTCTTGCACTTGATCAATTTAATGTACTTTCTCCCTCTTTGCAAAAAATGCCAAAGACATAGACTCAACACTTGGCATCTTTAATATATGTAGATATAGGCTTTTGCAGGTTCTTCAATTTCTCCCTCTGTCACCTTGCTTATGACTATTTTGTAGTTTTAGTTTGGTGATTACTTTAGGAAATTCCTAAAGTAAGATCCACTGCATCAATTTGTATTAAATGAATGTCAACTTTTTTGATGCAGGGCACTCCCTCTATCTTTTACATAGCCTTTGATAGGGGTATCAACCCTAATTTACCTCTTAGATACTCATAAGCATCCTTAGGTAATGCTTTTGTGAAGATATAACCAATATTCTCCTTTGTGTTAATATATTCCATCTTCACCTCTTTTTCTTGAACCAATTCCCTTACATAATGATATTTGATTGCAATGTGCTTTTTATTTGTATGCATCATAGGATTCTTTGATATATTGATAGCACTTGTATTATCACAATAAAGTGTCATTGATTCTATGATTTCTTCCTTCATTCCCTTAAGTAGTTATTTGATCCATACAATGTTTGTGTAGTTAATAACAGTAGCAACATAGTCTACTTCAGTAGTAGATTGGGAAGTACAACTCTACTTCTTTCTAGTCCATGTAACAAGTCTTTTATGTAAGAAGAATGCTCCTCCACTAGTGCTTTTTTTATCATCAATATTTCCAGCCCAATCAACATCAGTGTAGGTTCTTAGTTCAAAATTTTCATTCTTCTTATAGTATAAACCAAACTCTTCTATTCCTTTCAAGTATCTCATTATTATTTTCACACCCATCAAGTGATTCTCTCTAGTATTAGTAGAGAATCTTGAAACTATCCCTATAGCTAATGCAATATCAAGTCTGTTGTGTACTACATATTGCAATTTTTCAATCATGCATCTATATAATGTTTGATTTACCTCAGCTGAATCATCATTCTTTGATAGCTTGAGTGTTGTCACCATAGATGTACTTACTATTTTGGAGTCCTCTAATCCAAATGTCTTCAATATCTCTTTGACATATTTTGACTAAGTGATATATATACCATATTTATTTTGACATACTTGTAGTCCCACAAAGAATTTGATCTTATCAAACATTGACATTTCAAATTCTTGCTTCATCTAATTTGCAAAGTCCTTACACAAAGCATCTTGTCCTCCAAATATGATATCATTAACAAATATTTCAAATAACTGTATACCTTTGTCCTTATTTGTCTTCATGTACAAATTGTTGTTATCATTAGTCTTTTCAAATCCAATCTTCATAAGATAAGTATGAAGTCTCTCATACCATGCTCTCGGTGCTTGTTTCAATCCATATAAGGCTTTGTGTAGTTTACATACCATGTTCTTGTTATTTTTTTCAACAAATCCTTCTAGTTTTTCTATGTAGACTTATTCTTCTAGTATGCCATTCAAAAATGCAAACTTGACATCCATCTGATAAAATTTGAAACCTTTGTATGCAACATAAGCAAGTAGAATTCTCACTCCTTCCATTCTTGCAATAGGGGAAAATGTCTCACCATAGTCAATTCCTTCTTCTTATGCATACCCTTTGCAAACTAATCTTTATTTTTTTCTTATCACTTCACCATTCTCATCTAGCTTGATTCTAAATACCCATTTGGTGCCAATCACATTCTTGTCTTTTGGTCTAGGAACTAGACTCCATGTCTTGTTCTTCTCTATCTGTTGAATTTATTCTTCCATAGCCTTATACTAGTCATCATCTTCTAGTGCATCTTTTACTATCTTAGGTTCCTTCATACTTAACAAACATGATTCACTTCTTAATTTATTTCTTGTCATTGGCCTTACATCTTTGTCTCCAATTATTTGATCTATAGGATGATGTCTTTTGAAATATTTGGACAATCTTGGCTCAGTTCTTGTAACTACATTTTGTCTCTTAGCTTTAGCATCATTGTGTACACCTCTGTCAGGTGTTTCAGCATCTCTTTCATGTATGCTAATCTCAAAATCAAAATGTGCATTTTCTTCATTCTACAACTCAACCTCTGAAAGCAACTTGGTTCCTAAATGCAACTCGGCATTCGCAGGTTATGACTTGGCAGTCATTGAGACTTTCTGTTGGTTTGCAACTTGATTTGTAGCATCTTCTTCAACAAACATTCCTTCATAGAATTATATAAATGATTTGTATTCTTCTAGTTCCTATGTAAGTTCAGACTCATGTACTTCTATAAACTCATCAAAATTCACATTTTCACTTTCCATACTTTTGTTAGTGTTAGTATTTAAACACTTATAGGCTTTACTTCTTGTGGAGTAACCAAGGAATATACCTTCTTCACTTTTTGCATCAAACTTTCCACTCTGAACATCTTTAAGAATATAAACTTTACTTCCAAATACCTTAAGATATTTCACATTAAGTGTATATTCATACCATAGTTCAAAAGGTGTTGAATGAGTACCTTTCTTGACTTGCACACGGTTCAAGGTATATACAATAGTATTTGTAGCTTCTCTCTAGTATTTTAGAACAATATTCTTCTCCATCATGAGTGTTCTAGCACAATCCATTATAGACCTATTTATTATTTCAGCAATTCCATTTTGTGGAGGAGTCCTAGGTGCAGATATTTATCTTTTGATTCCTCTATCAGTACAAAACATCTCAAACTCATTTGAAGTGAATTCTCCTCCTCTGTTTGATCTCAAACATTTTAGACTTTTACCTGTCTCTTTTTCAATCCTTGCCAAGTACCACATAAGCATTTGAAAAGCATCAAATTTTAATTTTAGAAACATGACTGTCATCATCCTAGAGTAATCATCAACAAATAACATTATGTACTTATCTCCTTTGTAGCTTTTCATTTCAATAGGTCCACACAAGTTAGTATGAACAATTTCTAGTATTTTCTTAGAGGTATAAGCTTTACATTTAAAGCTTGACTTTGTCATCTTGCCTAACTAACATTGTTTGCATATTATATTATTAGGTTTCTTCAACTTAGGAAAACCTCTAACTCTTTTCATATTACTAATACTGATCAGATTATCAAAATTAACATGACATAATTTCTTGTGTCAAAGCCATCATCATCAAATTTTGAAATAAGACAAGTAGCATCTTCTATATCTAGATATAATAGATTACTTCTAGTTTGATCACCTTTTCCAATCAAGTTTCCATTGTGTCATATATCTTGGTAGCTTTATTTTCAAACTCAACTTTGCATCTCAAATTATTCAATTGTGACACACTTAACAAGTTATAATTCAATCCTTCAACATAGTATGCATTGTCTCATAAAATCTTTTCTATGAGTTTGATAGACCTATTTCCTTTATCAAACATGGTGCATCATTACCAAACCTTACACTATTTCCATCATAAAAAGTTAAGGTAATGAACTTACTTTTGTCTCTAGCCATGTGATGTGAGCATCCACTATCGATAATCTATGTACAAATTGTCCTTCTTTTTCCAATTTGGGAAAAACCACCAGTAACATGCTACTCCTTTTTCACTCTTCTGAAGTGATGCCCTATTAAAGGTCAACCCTATTAAAGTTTACAATACACACTATTAAATGCAACCTAGTTAAGGGATTTCAGTCACTTTGATATAAGTGAGCCTTGTTAGAGGACTTTATGCCATACACTTGGAATGCCACCCTATTAAAGGATTTTCCAATGACTGTTAAGTCAACCTTACTCCAAAGGATTTACCCTACACTAATAAAATTGTTAGAAAGTAATAGTAAATATTTGATCTAATACAACTTACAACCTCACTTGCAGATTAAAGATCTCTATTTAGTCCTCAACTTTGCTTGGCTTCCATTCTTTGTAGCTCTGACAGCTTTTTCACCCTTCAACCATTCATCCTCTTAAGCCTTCTTGCTAAGTACACCATTGCAAACTCTTCTCTTGGGTCACTTGATGAATTAAAGCCCCCTTTCCTTCTCCTTATCAGATTCTTTCCTTGAACTCTCTAACTCTTTTTGCTTCATGACCAAACATTCTTATATACAGGAAATTAGAACATTTTTCCACTCATTATCCATCGTCTAAATTAGGATTTTTGGATGGATTAGGTAGGATACAGTGTATCTACCCCATATCTTGTCTTCTCTAGAAAATTATCTTAAAATCCATTTGAATTTTCCTTAAATATGGTTTACATAAGATTCTATGCCACCAACTCATCAATCTTATCTTCCTCTTGATTCACAAGTTCATGGAAAACAAACTTGTGAACTTTTATTTGGCGAATCTTCGATCTTTGTCATAATGTAGTAGCTCATCATTATCAATCTTCTGATGCTTGTCACATACTATGTAACTTGGGATCAATAGTAAAAACAAGTGGCATCAACTAGATTTTACTAGTGCTCAGCATCAAGTGAAAGTTACTCAACATCTACTAAGTTGTTTGACATCCACTACAATTTGTTTTCACTTGGCTCCAACTGACTTTTTGCTTGGCTTGAACTAACTTTTCTCAGCACCTACTATCCACTTGGTCAAGCTTGAACATTGTTTAACTTATTCTTTTGATCTTTCTAAGTGTAGCCAGCCATTTTGTAACCTCAAGTAGATCATCAATACATTATGTTATCATTGTCTTAACTAATCCTTGTACTTCATTACATAATTATAAATCAACCTTTCCTCTAAGTACTTTTGTTACATCTTGTTGATCAAATCTCCCTCGTCAATCAACTAAGAGATAGTAATTGAAACATATAAGCAATTTTCTTACTAGAAAATAGTAGGTTTGACATCAATGACAAAACAATGATTGAAACACATAGTCTTCTTCAACAATCTTTCTAATCAATGATCTTTTCAATTAGATATCAACACTAAGTTGAAGTTTTTTTTGAGGAACCTAGAGGGGACTAAAAAAAAATCTAAGTTACCTTTCATATTTTTTAATTGTTGTAGAATTATTCATTTTATTTTGTGTGTCCTTTTAGAGATTCAAAAGATAGCAACAAAAGTGATAAACTCAAAAGGGATTTTATTTCAATAAAAATAATTGTTCCTTAATTTAGATGATTTAAAAACTTTTTGTGGCTTTGAAATTTGATAAAAAAGAGTACCTTGCAATGTGATATGACCAATGAGAAATTAATGATTATATGAATTTTTAATGCCTTACCCTAGAACACAAGAGAAATTAACTTAACCTTACACTATGTTGATGCAATAATCCTTTTTAACATGTTTAACATGCATTGCATATTACAAATGTGGTAGTGAGTATAAAACAATTCTAAATGTCAATATTAATACATTTGAAAATACGATACCAATTTATACAATATATTTAAATATCCTAAGGGTTGCAAGTCATAATTACTTTCGACTAATTAACTAAACTACTAAGGCCAAACATACATAACTACAACCGAAATAAAACATTCCTAATCCTTTAATAAACCATAATGAAATGAATAACTTAATAAGTGATGAATTACAAAAAAAATCCTAAGAATTCAAAAGTTTTCTTTTTCAAAAATGCCGAACATCCAGAAACCAGCGAAGAATTGTGGGAAGAAATTTTTGGAAAAAAAATGGAAAAAGAGTTCATATGGATCACACCAAGTTGAAGGCAGAAATCAGCATCAAAGAACACCTCAAAACTACCATGCCGAACAATTCAAAATCAAAATAGGAAATAGTTTTGAGATCCTAAATAAATTCGATGAAGAACCTCCCATCCAAATAGATAACAGAGGGAAGCAAATTAATCAATGCACAGATTCATGTCCAATAGCCTCCTTAGAAAGTCCAAAGGTACTGCTTTCCAATAACCAGCACTTGTTTTTCACTCTTGAGCATCTGGATAACCAATTTTGGATCTTTAATTTAACAAAATATGCTCGCATAGAGACTACCACTAAACCCTTTAGCTAGCAATATCTGGCAACACCCCAAATGACAAGGATGTCCATCAAAACTGATTTACCTCCATCTTACATCTCTCCACGCCAGCGAATTCACAAACAAAAAGTGGCATCAAACCCTAAAGCTTTCACTGGACTGAGTAAAAACTTGGAAGATCTAACAAGGATATCAATTAAAGAAATTGAAAATACCTAGGACAAATATTTAAAGGAAGGAGTATTCACAATTTGGAATGGTCCACAACATGATCTCTCTCTTTTATCTGACTGGTTGGAGGAAATCTGAGAGGAGCAGGTAAGTATATCATGTTTTTCAGACAGGGTGCTTTATGTTCAATGTTTAGATGAAGCTATAAAAAAGGAGTTTATTTTAATTTTTGTATGCTTTTTCAATGGTTATTGTGTTAAACTCATAGAATTTTCTTAGAATTTTAGTGAAGCAAAGATAGATTGTAAGTTGCCTACATGGTTTATTTTACCTTCTCTGCCTCCAAAACTTTGTCAAGAGGATATTATTAAATCCATAAGATCTGTAGTTGGAGAGGTAGAGGGTATATATGCATCATTTTATTGTTGTAACAATGTCAAGATATTACTTAATGCTAAGTTTAACCATCCAATTGAATTTAAAAAGGAATTCATAACTAATAAGGCTAAGTATGATATCCTCTTTCAGATGTATAAAGGGAAATTAGTTGACATTTTAAAATTTGATGAAGCACATAAGATCATGCCCAAGATACTTCCCCTGACCTCAGATGTTAGAAGCAAGTTTCCCTGGCTAAGAATAATGAAGAATAAAAAACTCCAAGAACAAAACTCGCTTACAAAGCAAAAAAATGCTCAAACAAATCAGAAGGAAGGGAGGGAACTCAAAGATATAGAAGAACATTCCTCAGAGAGATGAAGGCTTAAATCGGTCATAGTACTTAAGCCCATGGAACATGCAAAGAGGGAGGCTAATGATGTAATCCTAAAAGGATAGAAAAGAAAAAAGGAAAAGGAAATGGATAAGAAGAAAAGGGATGTAGGTAAGACTAAGAATGGAAAAGATGGCAACCTACAAATACAACATAATTTTGGAAATATGGAGGGCATTGGCTCAGATAAAAATGTGACTACTATCAGAGATATCAAAAAAAAGGGTACAGTGCAAGAAGAAACTTCATATACAACTCAACCAGATCTTAAAGTCAAGAATCAATTAGAGGGTATGCAATCACAGGAGAAGATGCTAGGATCTGAAGGGAAGGATAAAGATAACTGCTCTCTAATCCCAAAACAATTAGGGGTAGAAAACCAAAGTAAGGAAATTAGAAGTAAAAAAGGGGAATGAAGTTCAAAGATAAGGAACTCAGTGATACTCAAGCCAAAGTCTCAGATATAATAGAGAATTTTGACATAGGTGAAGAAGAAAATGATCTTCTCTTTTCATCTCCGACAGAAAGACTAAAAGAAGGCACAGTGTGGTATGAAAATCAAGTTGAACTACAACAAACAAAAAATAGGAATATCAAGGTAGATCCATCAATGCTTAGCAATAAGAGGCTCGAAGGAGCATCCAAATTTTGGCAAAGACCTAGTCATCTGTCCACTTCACCCTTCACCCCAGAGGAAAGTAAGATAGAGACACAGAGGAACGACATAAACTCAGATAGCTTACTTTTGGAAGAGGTTTAGAACTTCTTAAATAAGGACTCAAATTCCACTCTAGAAGTAGAAGTGCCAGAGAATGTTTATAAGCATCTTGAACAACTATCTGAAGAACTAGTTTAGGTCTTTAATTATGAAAATATAAACAATAGTACTACACACCAGAAAGAGGAACTGATACAAAGAATCATCAAACTTGGGGGGAAAGATTATACAGCTAATGATCTTTGAAGAGATTTACTACAAATTCAGATGGAGGATAGTGCTATGGATATGGACAAGAAAAGTAGGAATAAATCAAAAACTACTAAAGGGAAGTATAGAACATCAGAAGGAAATGAATAGGAACACAAGCTGGAAACATTGGTTGAAGAAAATATTGGAATTGAGATATGCAGAGAATTAGAGAAAGAGGAGTTCCAAACAATAGGAGACATTGTAATCTCATTAGTGCATGATATGGATGATAACCTACAAAAGTTGGGCTTATGCATGAATCAGGAAGGACTGAGCTCCCCTATTTGTGGCAAGATGAAAGGAAAAAGAGGAAGGAAAAATCTGAAGGAATTACGAGAGACTGAAGGACTAAGCAGGGAATAGAAGAAAATTGATGAGCTTCTAAATATGGGGAAGGGGAAGTGCCTTCCCAAGGCACCATGAGGATTACAACATGGAATGCTAGGGGTCTAAACACCCCTAGTAAAAAAAGACTAATTAAACAATACCTTAATAATTTTAACTCAAAAATAATTTTAATACAAGAAACTGAACTAAACAAATTAGAAGGTTCCACATTAAATAGAAACCTAGGTTTTTGGGATTCAATATTTGTTGAGGCAATAGGTGCATCGGGTGGTCTAGGTATTATTTGGAACCCCAAAAAATAGAATTGAAGTATTCAGTTAGTGACATTAACTAAATGTGTGTTAGCATACAAAGTTTAAAATTTGATATTAAATTTATTTTAATTAATGTATATGGACCTACATTTCCAATTAAGAAAAAAGAGGTGTGGGATGAATTAGGTACGGTGTTGCATAATCAGTAGAATAGCCATGTCTTAATGGGTGGTGATTTCAACACCATTATCAACCTCAATGAAAAAGTAGGAGGAGTACATCATCTTATATCTTCCTCGGTGGATTTAAATCTTGGATAAATAAACAAAACTTGGTAGAAATTCCATTAAGTAATGGTACATTTACTTGGAATAATAGAAGGAAGGACCATGCTTACATTGCAAAAAAGCTAGATAGGTTTTTTATAGTAGGAAAAATTTTGGATTATAATAAAAATCTCATTTCATCCATCCTGCCATTTGCAAGTTCAGACCATTTTCCAGTATGTATGGAAATATCAAAACCATCCAAACCATCCAGAAACCCATTCAAGTGTGAAAAAATGTGGTTTCAAGATCCAAAATTTATTGAACAAATTAGGATATGGTGGGCACAAGAAAACTTTGAGGGCTCCAAAATGTTCATTTTTGTCTCTAAGCTTAAAATGTTAAAAGAAAATATTTTAAGATGGAATAGAGAACATTTTAATAATATCTTCAAAGAAAAACTAGAGATAGAAGGAAAATTAAAAAATTTAAACCAGGAAATCATTAGATCTGGTATGGATTATGAGAAATAATATTTAGAAAAAGAACTGTTGACAAGACAAGAAGACATACTGTTAAAAGAGGAAACATTTTGGAGACAAAAATCAAGGGAGAAATGGTTGGACAATGGAGATCGTAACACAAATTTTTTTCATAACTCCACCATTTATAATAGAGCTCGATCTAGAATCACAAGTATCACTAACAACTTAGGTCTGCAAACTAGAAATCCACAAGAAATAGTAGATACGTTAGTTTCCCATTTCAAGAAATTACTCAATAATTATGAAGGATCGAATAGGATAGCCCAGTCTAATATGCTCAAATTCATTTTCAAACTCATAACCCCTGAAGATAATAAAAATCTCATCCGCCCAATCACTCTAGAAGAAGTTCGTCAAGTAGTCTTTAATATGAACCCTGAAAAATCGCCAGGGCCCGATGGTTTTCAAGCCTTTTTTTTGGAGAAATGCTAGGATATTTTAGGAACAGACCTATGGAAAGCTATTAAAGAATCACGAAATGGTGGATCACTGCTGGCATAAATTAATTTTTCTTTTATTACATTGATTCCTAAGAAGGACAGGCCAGAACATCCTGGTGACTTTTGCCCTATAGCTCTAAGTAATACAATTTACAAAATTTTCTCAAAAATTATGGCTACCAGACTCAAGGAATACCTGCCAAAACTAATCTCGAAAGAAAAAATAGGTTTTGTCCCAAGGAGATCTATTTTGGATGGCATTCTTATCATCTAGGAAACTATTCATTCAGAAAACAGAGACAAGGATCCATGTATGCTAATGAAACTAGATATACAGAAGGCATGCGATATGGTTGACTGGCACTTCCTCTGTAAAGTGTTGGAAGCATTCAAATTTTCTCATCAATGGATTAATCTAATCTTTAAGTTTATCTCTACACCTAAAATTTCTATTCTTGTCAATGGGACCCTGGAAGGCTTTTTCGAGATTTCTAGGGGTATTAGACAAGAAGACCCACTATCACCTTCCCTCTTTATCATTATGGCTAAAGCTTTTGGAAGGGCTATTTTGGATGCATATTTAAGATGAAGGATTTTGGGTATTTCCATAACTAGATATGTCCCTAATATTACTCACCAACAATATACAGATGACACCATCCTTCTAGGTAAAAGCTCAGTTCAAGAGGCTTTAGGTTGTAAAGGTATCTTGCAGACCTATATGGATGCCTCAAGACAAAAGGTGAACAAAGAGAAATATGAGATTTTCTTTTTGAATACCAAACCAGAGATGGAGAATTTGATTTGTAGGGTCATGGGATTTAAAAAGGGTCAGTTTCTTTGCAAATATCTAGGAATCTCCCTAGAGAAAGGATCAAAACACTACAAAGTATGGAAGGATACTATTGAAAAGGTAGATAAACAAATTGGGAGTTGGAAAAATAAATGGCTATCTAAGGTGGATAAAATTACAAAGATCAGGTCAGTCCTCTCCACCATTCCAATATTCCCTATGGCTTGTTTACCTCTCTCTAATTGGACATCATCATCTTTTGAGTCCAAACTTAGAAATTTTTTATGGAAAGATAAAGGAGAAGATAAGAAACTGGCCCTTATAAAATGGGATAACATATGTAAATCGAAAGAGTATGGGGGCCTAGGTATTAAAAAGCACCAATGGAAAAATGAGGCCTTGGGAGCAAAATTAATTTGGAGATTATATAAGGAATCTGATAAAAAATGGGCTAAAATCTTATTTAACAAAATATCTCAACCCGTCAGACCGGAATCCTTGTTTAGAATGGATAGACTCCCTAAAGGATTAGAACATTGGAACTTTATGACCAAATGTCGAAGTATTATTAGTAAATTCCTTACTTGGGATGTAGGATCAGGTGACAAAGCATTGTTTTGGGAAGACTGATGGGACAGACTTCCTCCAATTGAATCCTCCCCCACTAATGATATTCTTAAGAAAAGACTGACCTCTTTGTGGGGTAGTAAAGTTAAGGACTATAAAATAAAAGAAGTTTTGGACGGGGTCCTAAAATGGAAGTGGCATTCATTGAACAATATAGAATTTGATCCAGACCTCATACAGGCTTATGAGAAGATTATTTTTAGCCGAAATATCAAACAAGTCACAAGTCTAGACAACCTTATTTGTGTGGGATCTAAGGACGGCTCATATAGTGTGAAACAAGGATATAATACTATCATTCAATCTCAAAAATGGTCTAATATTAAAATCCCACTTAATCTATGTTAGGATGAAGCATGTCTTCCTAAGGCCGGATTCTTTTTATGGCTAGTCCTACAAAAAAGGGCTTTGACTGCAGATAGGTTATTAAGATTAGGTATTATAGGCCCACATTGGTGTGTTTTATGTAAGAAAATTAATGAAAATGTAGATCACCTATTCCTCAATTGTCCTTATGTGCTCAATTGTTGGGAATGGCTTAGGGCTCATCTCGGCTAGACTTCCCCTTTGCAGAACTCAGTCAAAGGGTTGCTCGATTCATGGCCCACAAATTCGATAGGTGGGGTATATAACAAGCTGTGGAATATATGTCCCTTGATTGTGGTTTGGGAATTGTGGAAGGAGAGAAATCGCTGCATCTTTCAAGAAAAAAAAATGAATATAGAAAGATTTTTATTAAAATTAGAAGCTTCTATAGTGGAAGTGCTAAATGTTCATCTTAGGAAATCATCGAAAGAAGAAGGCTCATTCTCAATGTGGGATGGGTTCATGAAGAAAAATTTTCCCACCTTTATCAACCCTCCTTTGATTCACCATACTCACAGCAAGGAGGCAAGAGCAAACTACAAATGGGTTCCCCCCCCTTAAGGGTGCTATAAACTAAATTTTGATGGTGCAACTCGGGGTAATCCAGGGATAGCCAGTATTGGTTGCATTATCAATGATGAGCATGGAAAATGGTTAGTAAAGTTGGGTTCATCACTACCTCTATCTTCTAACAACATAGCTGAATTAGTAGCTTTAGAGAAAGGATTACAACTTTGTGAGAAACTAGGCTTGTCCAGGATCATAATAGAAGGCGATTCTCAGATTGTTCTTAACACAGTTAGTAAGAAAAAGACTCCAAATTGGGTGATAAATTGAAAGCTTCAAGAAATCCTCATGATATTAGATAAATTTGAGGAAATTCATATTACTCACATTTTTAGAGAAGGGAATTTTAAAGCTGATAGGTTAGCTAATAAGAGTGTGGATGGAGTTTCAATTTTAACATACAATTTGTAATATATAGATTAGATCTCTTCCCCCAACTCTTAGTCTTCTAAGTAGCTTAAGACCCTCCAGGTTTAATTATAATTAATAATGGTTACAATATATAGAAACATAAGTAGTTTTATTAAATTGATATCTTATAAGGTATTGAATTACTAGGACTTTCATGCGCATCCCTCTTCATTCGTATCCAAATGGATCCATTTTTAGTACTATATTCTCCCACTGCAGCTTTTGTACAAAGTGCATCATTAGAAGGCATCTCTAGAATCCCACTACTGGTAACAGTTTCCAAAACTTATCAGATGTCATGCTATTCGAGTATGATGAGGTAAGGGCTTTTACATGTGAGGCTGAATTAAGAAGCAATATGTGTCAAAGCCATTATGACGGCAGTAATCATCGATTGCTTTGTTAGAGGACAAAGTATGAGGATATTAGATGCAGAAGCGAAGTAGGATTTTAATTAGGGTAGTTGTCACGCTGAATCATTTCAACAAAAGATTTTAAATTGATATCCTTGAACACCCTAATCTCAACTTGGATGGAGACTAATATTCATGTTTTTCACTCAACTGAAAATAGGAAAATGGCCTTTTTGGGAAAGGTCAAACCAGAGAGATGGAATTGCTTGCTAAGAGTGGTAGATGATATGACTCACCCTATAGTAATCAGAGCTATAGGAGAAGATTTTTTTGACTACAACACAACCTAGAGAACCAACAGCTCCATAATTGGCTCCTTCATAGGGGTAATGATAAGGGAAAAAGCTCAAAAAGAAGACATAGTGAGCCTTTGTTTCAAACTTTTTGACCTAGTGTGGAGGAAAGGAATGGAGAAGGTGGTATATAACATTGATGATAAATTTAGAATTCCATTACTTGAAAGGTATATGGGGGTACCTTTGGGCTCTGTAGATTTGGAGACAGCCCCTTATCGGCAATCCCTCATAGTCAAGGAAAACTTGGCATTGTATAGGGAATGGCCTTGCATAGAGGCTAGTGTGATTTTTCTTTTAAGATGGAGAAGGATAGTTGCAAAGGAAAACAACAAGTGGTTCATAGATTACCTCAAACTATTCAAGGTTTATGTACAACTGGGACTGATATTTGATGACCTTAGTGAGCTAGATTTCTGTACTATTAACATGAAAAAGACAAGCAAAAATAAGGTCTCGTTCGAACTACCTCCCTACATGGACATGGACGAAGCTGATGATATTCCAAAGGTGATCATGGTTTCATGGAGGAAACAAGAAAGGTGTAGGGATGAAGAGAATTGAATGTTGAATTAGGGTTTAAGCTTTATTTTTCACAAGAATATGGTATGTAGGATTTTAGGTTATGCTCTGCACCCAATTTTGCTACATTAGATAGGGTAGGTATCTAGTACTTTGAAACTTTAATCCCATATAGATACATTATGAATTATTTAAGTTTGTCTTGCTAGCAGCATCAGATATATAGAATATGCTCATGTAATTAAAGGTTACATATCTTACTATTTATATGTATAGAATGATGGGTTTTGTCGTATAATTAAATGCTTTTATGGATAACCCCTATAACTTCTTTTATTTGGACAAAGATTGTTTTGGGACCTGCGATTTTCATTTCGAAGCCTAGAATATATTATGTTTGGTTTGATGGTGTAGGTATTATGTTATTCGAAAGTTAGCAGGTCTGTTAGTTGCACTCCTATAGCATCAAGTGGGGAATGTATGCTTCAAGTCTATATTTATTTCTATTCTAGGATCTAGACTATAGTATGGGTTGTATCCTCACAAAGGAAAAATAGACGTATGTCACTATCTGATATTTCTTGGATGTAAGGATTATTGTCGTTGTCTTGGTCGTGGTTATGGTTATGTTTCTGCTTCTTTGCATGGACCATCAACAATTTGTTAATCTCATGCTCAGCTCAAAATTTATTCAGATGTTTTTGATTAGGATATCAGCTCCAAAACTTATTAAAAATGGATCTCATTAGTCAAGTTTAGGATGGGTAAGCTTTGGAAATACTCTGTTTCAAATTTTTTTAGAAGGAATCCCTTTTGAAGCATTACCAAGATGGACATTTGATTGATGCTCGGTCTATTGCTTAATGAATTCAAGTTGGATTTAGTGTAGTTTCTAGAGTCATAACCTGGTTATAGGAGCCTTGAATTTTGAATGAGCTTCTATCAATTTTATTATCCTGGATGACTGGGAATTTTGTAAGGTGGTTCCTTTGGTTAGTAGCTCTGTAATTTTGAAATGGTAATTGTAGCAAAAAACAATTTGAAAGGTTAGATGGATAATTTCCTTCTGGTTTGTTTCGCTTTGACATATCTGTATCCTATTAGGATGTGATTATGTAAGTTTTTATTATTGACTTTTCATTTAAAGACACAGAGGAAAGTTATGTTTAAAGAATTATTATGAGCTGAATTTAGGTGGTATAGGAGAATAGGGCTATTTTATTTCATCTTTTGGTATGATACTAATATGCTATGTTACTTAGTTTCTAACTCAGTTTGTGATGTTGACCAAATTTTGGTCTGTACTTTATCTTTGATAGATGGTAGATGGATAGAATAGTATGTAGATTCTCAAATATCATTGCAAAATCTTGTAATTTTGGTTATGTCAATTTGAGATCCGATTCATCAATTTGATAGGATTATGTTTTAAAATTTTCACTCTAAGCTCATTTGGTGTTTAGCTAGCTAGACAGTTTCCTTTGGTAGAAATGTAATATTGCAGGATGAGGTCAAGGATGATCATCTTGAAGATAGCAATATATCTATGAAAATCGGATGTAACGATCTGGTCCTCTTTCATATGGTAGCAATTTCTTGAAGAATGGATGGAATAAATTGTCAATGTGTATTCATGCATTGACCCTAATGTAGATATAATTAGCTAGTATGTAGGTCACTGGGGTATGCCCCTTTCATGAGATGTAATAAAATAGGACTTTGGTCCTGGGCTAGACTGGAGGTTTTCTTCTCTGTTCTTTCCTACCAGTGCCCATTTGAATGGAGAAAGTTGTTGTTACTTTTTTTTATTAATAAAATTTATCATGGCCTTGGCTATTTATCGATCAAAAAAAGAAAAAGAAAAAAAAACTATAATGAAATGAAAATATATCAAGAAGTGGACTAATACATATGCATGGCATAGAAGAGATCAAGACACATTTACCAATTCTATATATTGTTTTCATTGCATCAACATAGTACAAGGTTAGGTTAATTTCTCATGGGTTTAGCTTGGGTTGTAATGTGTGGTATCAGAGCTAGACTAATATATATGCATGAAAAGAAGGGATCATCATATATTTATCATATTCATGTAAGAAAAAAAATTATTGCATCAACATAGTATAATGTTAGGTTAATTTCTCATGGGTTTGCAATGTTACATTTAGTATTAGAACCCAATTTTCTGCATTGGGAACTCTAGGAATTCACACAGCTATTAGTTTTGTTATAGTTGAAACTTGAAACAAAAATATAGTCATGTAACTTTATATTTTTTATAACCATTGTATTGAAAATAAAACATTGTGTCTTCATTCCTCTTGGTTGTTTTTGAGATGTTACTTTGTTTCCGGGTTGTTATAGGAAAAATGCCCACTGAGGCTCAATTTGTCATTAGAACTTGTGCTTCAATTTTGGTCCCCTTAGTTAGATCAATGTTCACAAAGTTGGCAATTTTTGATGCGAGTATTTTTCAATGACTGGGGAGTTAGTTTTCTTCTTGTATACCTTGTGTGGTTTGTATGTGATAATGAATAGTGGTCATAGTTGATTGCCTCATTTGAATAAGAATGATAATTTGTGAGTGCTATTGTTTAGGATTTGTATGGTCCTCTTTGCTGCAGAGTGTTCTAATTGAGATCCCTTTGTTTGGTGACCCTTACCTCCTTAAGCATTTTATGTTCTTTTTTTTTATGACTAGACTTCTATGTATTTTATTGGATCTTATCTAAGTATTGCACACTACATTAATGTGTGAGTGTTATATTCAAATATAAAAGGATATGGATAGTTATGAAATTATAAATTAACTCATTATATTTCCATTTCCATTGGAATGCATTGTGTCAAAATCTGAAATAATGTATCGTTTATTATGAGATATGTACTTATAGTATCAAATGTGTTTCCTAATCACAATAGGTCAATTGGGTTAAGAATTTCAGTCCTCGATTGAATATTTTACTGCATTCATGGGAGAGTCATTTAACTTATAACTTATTTATGACATTTTACAAAAGTAGATTACCTACATTAATTAGATGCATAACACATATATTATAATGTATTATAAAATCAAAACATTATAATTAAGTACTAAATAGTTGCAAGTAATTAGAATTCATAATTACATATGATTACATAAAAGATGATTGTAACAAAGCATATACAATTGTTTTTTTCTATTTTATTTGGGTACATTCCTTAGTGTATCTAGCATGAGGTATTTTTGGATTTCATGAAGAATTTATTCCCTTGAGTGTGGCTACCACTAGGCACCTTAATATGTGAAATGTGTTACAATTTATAAATTCTTTTTTTTTTTTTTACGAATTTGTTTGTGTTGTGTTTGGGATAGCATCAAATTTTTAAACTTTCTTATGCATGGATAAGTCACCTAACTCTCTTTTCACAATTTATTTTGTGACATCAGTCACACTTGATTTATTGTTGAAATTATCGCTACATTTTATGATTTAATGTTGGACTTGGTATTTCCCCACTTGAGTTTTATTTTTTGAATTTTATGGTGGATATTATTAATATTTGATATTTTTATCTTAGTGTTGTCATAAATATTGTTTTTCATGTTCGTTATGGACCTCTGATAGTATGTATAAGGAAGGATGTCACAAGGATTATACAATGCTTGCATGTTACAATGAAATGCATCGTGTATCATAATTGTTTGCATGAGTGTTGCATTAACTAGGATCACATGAACTTTTCTATTTACTATTCAATATGAATACAAATGTGTACTCTATATAATTAATTTCAAGATGACTTTCATGATACTGAATGGATAATATCTAGATATATTTAATAAACTATAAACCATAAATGATTCATCAATGAGATTTTTGGTCTATGCTTAAACCCAAATCATATTTCTCTTAGTGACTATAAATGTGTATCCTTTTGGGAATGGGTGATTAAGGTATGTTGCATTTATTCTTGTTCGTAGCATGATTGGGCGCTTGAAAAAACATATATTCTTTTGTATGTTCTCCTCATAATAATTATTGTTAGAATATTTAGAATAACTAAGAGGGGGGGTGAATCTATTATCCAAGGTCTAGATGTACCAATTGAACAAACAAACACTTAATCAACTTCAGATCTTATCGTTCCATTTATCGATTACTACTATAAACTATTAGCAACATTTACTAGTTTTCCACTACTCTAAATATAATAGATTTGCCAAATGTAAACTCTAATAAGTAAAACACCATAATAACATCCACACAAGTGTGACACTAGGATTTAATGTGGAAAACCAATTTGTGAAAAAACCACCAGCAACATGTCACTAAATTTCACTCTTCTGAAGTGAGCTCTATTAAGAGCCAACCCTCTTAAAGGTTACAAAACACATTGCTAAATGTGACCTTGTTAAATGATTTAATCACCTTGTTAGGAGTAGCCTTATTAGAGGAATTTAAGACATTCCATTAGAATGTCACCTTGTTAAAGGATTTACATATGACTATTAGGTCACTATGACTGTTAGGTCAACCTTGACTAAAGGATTTCAAATACTATTTACAATGGTTAGAAAGTAACAATAGGTTTTGATCTATTAAGTACAACTCAATTTGCATGTACAGATCTCTATTATGTTCATAAATTGATTTGTTGTTTGGCCTCCATTGTCATCTCAATCTCTAATTCACTTGGCAACCCTTCATGAAAACACCCTTTACTTCTTCTCAACTTGATTCATCCTACTGTTTAGATTCTCCAATCAATAACATCAACATCATCTCTAACTCTCTTGAACATCTCCTTTCTAGGCATATACTCTCTACACATATTGAAAGTTCTCCCTTGTGCCTCCTTAAATAGATAATTTTGATCTTTTTTCACTTAAACAATATTGTAGATCTTAGGATTCACGATTAGATCCATCAAATACAATGTGTCTAATCACCATTTTGTTTATCTCTTACTTTTTAGAAACTTCTCTTGGAATCCATCCCTTAGGTCATTTACCTTATCCTCTCCTGGTATTAAATGATCCAAGTCATCATTCCTTATCTTCAACACACTTTCCATATTCCAAGAAATCAACTTAGATGGGTGGAATTTATGATTTCTCATGAATGGTTAAAATGTTGTTCCTTAGCCAACACTAAGTCCTAACACTTGGTCAGCACTAGGCTACTCGATCGCTATTAAATTTCTTTCTTGGTACATGCACTGTCACTTGGTCAATATTGATGCTTGGTCAATATTGAATTTTCTTGGCACTTATTGTAGCTTGATTGACACTAGCATCACTTAGCATCTACATCAAGATTCTTTAGTATTTTCTCTATTGCTCAGTCAAGCCTATGCATTTGATCTATCTATGATCACACTTTTAAGACTTGAACATTAATGTCTTCTCCACTTGTAACATATTTTAAACAATCTATCTTGTCAAAGGCCAACTAATCAAGTATCGATGATGTAACATGCAACTCGCAACCTCAAAAATTTAACATTTTCAATTCAATGACTTATGACAAAACAGTCTAGACAGAGTGCTATTTGGAGATCTTTCATCACATCCATCCAACTATGTCCAATCTGAAACCTGTCTCCTGGATAGACCCATACTCAGAGGGGTATAACTTTAAAATGAGATTAAAACACTTCAATCGCTCCGGTGAGGATGGGCACAATTAGCCTATCACAAACATACTTGAATCTTAGAAAGATCCAATGGTTAGTTTGGAAGATAGAGCCCTTGCACTAAGACTATTATTTTCATGACAGACTGCGCTCTTTTCAATAACTATAGACCCATATTCTCTCAACTTTGCTTAGTATGATTAGACTGAATTACTATTCCCAATAATAAAAATAAACCAGTACCATAATGTGGTAACGGTTCTTGAAACCAACTTACCATTAATGCACTTATGCATTTATAATTAACTCATTGCTCAATACAACACCCAATAATTTAAAGAATGAATTACTAAGAGGTTACTTGTCACATTTAAACATTTGAAAGATTTTTTAAAAATTGGAATGAACAGTGACAATAAAGGACGCAATACAAAACAATTTGCTATTAACTTGGCAAGCCTGCGATTACAAATATATGGCTCTCCAGCGACAGCAGCCAGAGAACCATTTTTGGGTTATCTCTATATTTCTATCCCTCCTTAACCATAACCTCTCTCTTTTGTTTTATAAATCTCTTCACCGAGATTCTTGGGATAGTTATGAAAACTAACCTATATACCAGACACTCCCACTCATTCATAAATTTAATGCTATATTACGCATTCCACTCTTTTAACAATGCAAATCTATCTATCTTTTTAATACATTACAATGCCATTTTAAACATTTTAACCATTTCTTAGACATGGTTTTAGGAAAGTCTCTTTGCCTTCAATATAGACATATTATGCAACCTATCAAAATGCTTAGGATCAATAGGGTCAAGGTGCTCCCGCACCATACTCCCATTGAGAAAAGATTTTCATGTCCCTATGGAAATGCTTGGTATCACTCTGGACCAAAACACTTTACACATGCTATTCGTGCGCTCTATGATGCTGAAACTGACTCCCATCAATGGAGTGCTTGTGGGTTGTTGTCACGGTGTTGCTTCATGTCCACTTTGCAATGTTGCTACAACTCTACCTCACCCAGGAGTCCTTTTGCTGCCTCTCTCCCCAGGTTTTTTGGCACGCATGGACCTCTCACACAGGCCCCTTGGACCATCTCTATTGCCCCCATGACAGACTGCTTGTCTGCCTTATTGCAGTTGTGAACTTCCACCTACAACCAAACATTGCATTAAAAAAACCAAATATTCACATTGCTTTTCCCACATGGTCTTGGTGTGAGTTGCTTCTCTCACACACTCAAGAGCTTCTAGCTCTGATACCAATCTGATGTAACATGCAACTTGCAACCTCAAAAATTTAACATTTTCAATTCAATGACTTATGACAAAATAGTCTAGACAGAGTGCTATTTGGAGATCTTTCATCACATCCATCCAACTATGTCCAATCTAAAACCTGTCTCCTAGATAGACCGATACTCAGAGGGGTATAACTTTAAAATGAGATTAAAACACTTCGATCGCTCTAGTGAGGATGGGCGCACTTAGCCTATCACAAACATACTTGAATCTTAGAAAGATCCAACGGTTAGTTTGGAAGATAGAGCCCTCACACTGAGACTGTTATTTTCATGATAGACTGCGCTCTTTTCAATAACTATAGACCCATATTCTCTCAACTCTGCTTAGTATGATTAGACTGAATAACTATTCCCAATAATAAAAATAAACCAGTACCATAATGTGGTAACAGTTCTTGAAACCAACTTACCATTAATGCACTTATGCATTTATAATTAACTCTTTGCTCAATACAACACCCAATAATTTAAGGAATGAATTACTAAGAGGTTACTTGTCACATTTAAACATTTGACAAATTTAAAAAAAACTGGAATGAACAGTGACAATAAAGGACCCAATACAAAATAATTTGCTATTAACTTGGCAAGCCTGTGATTACAAATATATGGCTCTCTAGCGACAACCGCCAGAGAACCATTTTTGGGTTATCTCTATATTTCTGTCCCTCCTTCACCGTAATCTCTCTCTTTTGTTTTATAAATCTCTTCATCGAGATTCTTGGGGTAGTTATGAAAACTAACCTATATATCGGACACTCCCACTCATTCATAAATTTAATGCTATATTATGCATTCCACTCTTTTAACAATGCAAATCTATCTATCTTTTTAATACATTACAATGCCATTTTAAACATTTTAACCATTTCTTAGACATGGTTTTAGGAAAGTCTCTTTGCCTTCAATATAGGCATATTATGCAACCTATCAAAATGCTTAGGATCAATAGGGTCAAGGTGCTCCCACACCAATCGATTTGTAGTTTCCTCTTCATTACTCAACCTATCCTCTAGATTCTTTTGTTATGAACAAAATCTCAAATTCTCTTCATCAATAAAATATATATGACACTTTAATCAGATAGCAAATTGTCTCACCAATAGGTTTGACATCAATGACAACATAACAATTATTCCAATTGTAGTTTCCAACAATCACCATCTTTGGCATTAATGACAACACCTCAAAAATACTTCTAGTTACCATGCAATCCAAAATTTATATTGTTTGTGTGAAATACCCTCATTGTATCATATCTACAATAATATCCTTAGTTTCATTCTGATAACTCATCTTTTTAACTATATTTTTTTCATATTCAATCTAGCAACATCATTAGTCTTTTAGACTCCCTCTAAGTAATTGCTCCCTCTTAGATATCTTTGCCATATTTCACTATCTCCCTCTATTATTTCATCATTTTCTTCATGGTAACTAAAATTGATCTTCTCCCATTCCATGGTAATCTATAATCTTATCCCTCTTTGACAACAATGCCAAAGACACCTTCAACTCTATCTCATGCACCTTGATTATGTAGATACCTTCATGTCAATTATGAATTCTTCATATGTCATATTTGTATGACCGATCCATCATTTTGTTCTTCTTTCTCACTACTACCTTAGGAAACTCCTAAAGTATAATTTTTTGCATCAATATGTAAGATAGTCTAATCAACACTTTTGATGCAAAGCACCATCTTTTCTTAAGTTTCTTTCTCTAGGGAATCACCCACAATTTACCTCTAAGATATTCATGAGCATTCTTAGTAAAGCTTTAGTGAATACATGAACTAGCTCTCTCAAGTAATGATACTTGATAGAAATGTGCTTTGGCTTTGTGTGTATTACATGATTCTTTGATATGTTAATAGCACTTGTGCTATCACAGTAGATAACCATTGGATTAGTAATTTCTTCCTTCATACCTTTCAAAAATTGTTTGATCCTTATGATATTTGAACAATTTATTGTTGTTTCCACATACTCAACTTTAGTTGTTGATTGAGAAATGTAGTTTTTCTTCTTGCTTGTCCTCAAAATCAATCTCTTTCCTATAAAGAATGCACCACCGCTTGCACTCTTTCTATCATCAACATTTTCTACCCAATCAAAATCAGTAAATACCTTCAGTTCAAACTTATGATTCTTCTTGTAATACAATCCATAGTCTTCTATTCCTTTCAAATATCTCAATATACTTTTCACTACCATCGTATGATTATCCTTAGGATTCACAAAAAATCTTGCAACTATTCCAACTATAAATGCAATATTAGATCTACTATGAACAACATATTGTAATTTGCCAATCATTGATCTATGTTGTGTCTAGTTCACATTAGTAGAATCATCATTCTTAGATAAATTATGTCTAGAAGACATAAATTTACTCACTAGTCTTGAATCTTCCATCCCAAAAAAATTTAGTATCTCCTTGATATATTTTGACTGATTAATAAAGATACCCTACTTCATTTGATATACCTATAAACCAACAAAGAATTTGATCTCACCAAACATTG
Organism: Cupressus sempervirens; assembly: GCA_028749045.1. Classification (NCBI taxonomy): domain Eukaryota; kingdom Viridiplantae; phylum Streptophyta; class Pinopsida; order Cupressales; family Cupressaceae; genus Cupressus; species Cupressus sempervirens. The sequence goes on along the minus strand of CM053793.1, from coordinate 45,697,903 downwards.
ATATTTCAAATTCCTTTTTCATTTCATTAACAAATGATTTTTATAATGCTTCCTTGCCTCCAAATATGATATCATTAACAAAAATCTCATATAACAATATCTCATTATTCTTTCCAATCTTCAAATGTAGATTGTTGTTATCATTTGTTTTTGTAAAACCAATCTTCAAAAAATAGTTATGCAAAATTTCATACCATGCTTTAGGGTTTTGTTTTGGACCATATAAAGCTTTGTGTAGCTTACATACCATAAAATCCTTCTTTCTTGGATCCACAAATCCTTCAGGGTGCTCTATGTATACTTCTTCTTCAAGCGTCTCATTCATAAATGCAGATTTGATATCCATTTGATATACCTTAAATCCTTTATAAGAAAAATATGTAAGAAATGTTTCAAATCCTTCTAGTCTTGCTATAGGGAAAAATGTTTCCAAGTAGTCAACACCTTATTCTTGTTAATATCCTTTGCATAATAATCTAGCCTTGTTCCCTATGACTTCACCCATTTCATTCAGCTTGTTCCTAAATAACCCCTTTTTTCCAATAACATTTTTGTCTTTAGGTTTGGGTACTAGGGTCTATGTTTTGTCTTTTTGATATTTTTAATGTATTCATTCATTTATTATATCTAATATTCATTCTAAAAAGCATCTTTTATAGATTTGGGCTCAAAATCACAAAATGTTAAAGTAATTAATAAAAGAATTAATTATTACAGCCCAAAGTTTAGCTTAAGTAAACTAGAGATAATAAGTGACTTAATAATTAAATCAATATGATTTAATTAATAAGAAAAAAAATTATTACTCTAACACCCCCCTTAAGATAAACTTAGGAAGTAACTAAAAATCTAGAAACTATTACTGAAAGTAAATTTGAGTTTCGACAACAAAGGCTTGATGAGGTACCCAAGCACAATCAAATCTCTTCAAAGAGGAGAAATAGAGAAACTCCCTACTCCAAAAAGAGATAGAAATAATGCTAAAAAGAACTAGTGAAGAACTGAAGAAGCCTCCAAACTAGGGAATGTCCCAAAAGATAGGAACAAAAGATGATCATGAAGAGCACCACTAAAGCATGCAAAAGCTATAAAGATCTATCAAAGAGTAATTGATAATTTGAAGAACCTCCACTAAAATAGAACCAGAACAGGTAGAGAAGACAATAATCTACATCAAATTAAGAGGCACACAAAGGAAAATAACTAAACTCAAAGATACAAATGGCATGAAACACCAAAGTCTGAAGAGATGATCAATCAAACATGGAAGACTACAACCAAATTAGGAATGAAATGAAAAGTGTCTATATGGTTAATGATCCATCTCATTGAAATGCATAGTCAACCTAGCCACTACATCTGCCTAGTATATATGAATAAATACTAAATACATAGCTCAAAACATCGAACTAAGTAAGCATGAGAAACAATAGAAGAACCCCCCTAATGCAGATAAGGGTGAGGTGACAGACAACTACAAAAATGGGCCAATAGAACTACATGTGAAAGAACCACAATGAAGATGTACAAAATAATACATATGTGTGTATTGAGGTGATCAATCTTAGACACAACATGAGACTAATATCATAGAAGGGAAACTCACTAAACAAAGAAAGATGGAGAACAATGGAAAAGCATCAACCCCCCATAGAACTTTAATTAGAGTAGTGCATGAACAATAAGGCAAAAAATATGGTGAATCCCAAGAATATAATAATATATATGAGTGTCCTTAGATGACACTGCTTGAATTAGAAGGAAAAATAAGGTAGAATAACTGAAACAAAAATATAGATACAATATGGTACTTTATCTCAATGTGGTTGCAAGAATGCATATGATAGATGTCTAGAAAGACCAGAAGAGGCATAAGGCTAATACAATAGATAGTACAACCCATGAAGAATCATCTAAAGCAACAAAACTGATTCTCAGACATAAAACAAAAAGATATCCACCAAAATGCAAAAATGCAAAAGACTAAATAGAATGTGCCTAGAAAAGAATTTGGAAAAATAACTAGCATCACTAGACAGATATCTAAAAGACCTTTCCAATGATATAAAGAAATTCCAAATAGAAGATCAAATGATCAAGATATGTCTCCTACAGTGCAAAACTATAAATTACCTATACCACTATAACGAGCTCAGAAGTAAAATTTTGACAATATCTCATTTGTGGAAAATGGATTTTGTGTGCCTGAGATATGAGCAAAAACATGAAAGTAGGTCCAAACAGACCTTGAAGGGGTGCCAAGAGTGCTGGAATCAACAAGTGATGAGCATAAATATGATGGTAAAATGGTTGTTGAGGCAAAAAAAACCTAAAAAATGACCCCTACTAGAAAAATATCTAGTTGCCAGAACAAAGGGCCAGTGCCAGAGAAATAAATCTAGTGGCCAAAAGGGCATGTTACATGTCACCAAAATATTAGAAAAATCAGCTTTGATGTTAAAGATAAATTCATAAAAATACCAAACCACATGGATACATAGAGAACATATATTGGTATTATGAATCAACATCCTATGCTGACAAGGAGATCTGACTCCAAACAATGATTGAAAGCATGGTTCACAAGACACATGCTTTTTAAATGAACATATCTTCCAAGACAATTTTTCCCAATCAAACTTATGTGCATGAAGAGGTCAAAGGATCACTTGGAGCTTAAGATGAGGTCATACAAGAAGGGAATGGGCAGTTAGTGGCAAATAGGAGTGCATATTAGAGTGCAATCTTCACCAAAAACGTTGGCCCAAAAAACCAAACAAACCTCTCTCATGAGTTATGATTGGTAAGAACTTAGCATTAAAATTTGCATGTTGTAGCAGATGGAGGATGGCCTCGGGCATGCAAAAACCATGAGGGGAAAAAAATGATGGGTCTCATTAAAGTAATGAAACTATAGATGCCACACCAAACTCCAAACCACCCAATCAACAAATTTGGCATCATAAATACCACTCCTAACCAAAATTGCATAGAGATTACCAGCATATATTCCATGCAATGAAGCAAGGTATGCCACACATATCACTTAAGGCATAAAAAGTACCACACTTCACCAAAAAAATTGGCTAAAAACTCCATCTCACCCAAAATTTGTAGGTAGGCCACAAAGATCACATGGATAAGGCCAAAACACATCTCAATGGGTGTGATTAGTGGGAATCCATCAAGGAACACCTATGAATGGAGAGAGGCATCTCTAAACAATGTACCAATAAAGGTGCCAAAAAACTATGTGCTATTCCTTCTTACCAAATCCATCCAAGTCAATGCATGATTTATGCATGGAGTTGAGTAAGTAGTCACAAATTTCTCCCTCCAAACACTAGAAAAGTGCACATTTCAAGTTCCAAAATGTCAACTGACAAAAAATATCCCATGGGGGTTGACGTGTCAACAAAGGAGGCCAAGACAATTTAGTCTCAAACACCACAAAAAAGGTTGAATGCATAGGGTCCACCAAGTGGCATGGGTTGTACAATGCGCCATTAGGAAGGCACAAAAATTGAGGTGCAATGAAAGAAGAAAAACCAATCAATGTCCAAACCACCTTTTCCAATGATGAATCAACCTTGCAAAAATGGAGGCATAGAGAATTGAGCTTAGGTTGGAAGAGGTATTGAGGATGGATGAGTGTGGGCCCCAAGGCCTATTAGATTTGTCAGACCTATAAAATGTAGGTACAAGGTATGGTGTAATGCTTTATGAAATTGGCTCCCCCAATATTTAACAAAAAAATGTACACCTTGAATGCATTTTTTTTGTTAAAAAAGGTTATTTTATAAGTTTCCAAAATCATGCGCTTAATAAAAAAATCTGACTACAAATTTATTTTTGAAAAATAAAAATAACCACTATTCTTGATTTGCATGCCTAGGTCACAACGACCTAGGTGTAAATAAAAAATTGCCTTAGATTTCAACAATGTCCAAATTGGACATATTTTATATGGAAATGGAGGCTTTTGAGCATTTTGAGCTCAATGTTGATGTTCATTTGGGCTCAAAGTGCCCCTAAAAATAGGTCACCCAAAGATCCAATACAAAATCCTTTGAAAACCACATATCTAAAAAATGATGCCAAATCTCTCACAAATAGAGTAGGGGCATGAAGATCTGGAGCTCTAATACTATGTTGAAGTTGATGAAAGATAAACTCCATAGCTCCCAAGAATCACCTACATGCAAACACCTATCACAGAAATAGAGGAATGAAAACTATGGAGGCTAGAATTGCCAGATCCATAGATGATACATTCTTGATAAGAAAAAAGAGAAATTGCTATTATCAAAAGTGAATGAATGTGCTAATTACAAAGAGAGATCATCCTTATAAAAGAGATCAAAACCCTAATAGGTAACTAATCTAGGTTGCATGATAATAATTCATAAAATAATTAATTATTATATTCCCAGAGCTTAGCATAAGTAAACTAGAGATAACAAGTGACTTAATAATTAAATCCATATGATTTAATTAATAAGAAAAAACTTTATTACTTTAATAGTAAGCATGTATCACTTCTGAGTCTTTTTTCTTGTCATAACTCCAAACTCTTTATCTCCAATAATTTTTTTAGGTGCATGGTGTCTTCTCACATATTTTGCTAACATGGACTCTTTTCTTCTTTGTTCTTCAACAAGCTCATTATCTCTCTCTCTCTCTCTCTCTCTCTTGTTCAACTTTTCATGTTAGGCATTGCCTTCCTGTTGTTTGGCTTCCTTTGTCTATGACTCAACATCATTTCATTTTTTCTTAGCATTCACATCTATTGCTCAACAACTGGCTATTGCAACTCAACATTCCCATTTTGTTTGGGATTTGAAACTTTTTTTCTTGTTTAGGTGGAGTGCTAGGAGCACTATCATTCACATATATGAATGAGTTGTAATATTCAGTCTCTTTCTTTTATTCAACTTTATTTTTATTTTTATATTCACCAACTTTCACATTTGTACTTTCCAAAACTTTGTTAGTGTTAGAGTTCAAACACATATAAGCTTTACACTTAGTGGAATATCCTAGGATTATGCCTTCATCACTTTTAGCATCAAGATTTCCATTTCTATTATCTTTAAGTATGTAACTTTTGCCTCCAAAAAACTTTGAAATACTTTAGATTAGGTGCATATCCATACCACAATTCAAAAGGTGTAAGATTTTTATATTTCTTGACTTGCACTCTACTCAGAGTATTAAAAACTATACTTATAGATTCTCTCCAGTATTTTTGTAACACATTTTTCTCCATCATCAATGTTCTAGCACAATCCATTATTGATCTATTCATTCTTTCAGCTAGTCCATTTTGAGGAGGGGTCCTAGGTTCTGACATTTGTCTTTTGATTCATGTATCATTGCAGAATATGTTGAACTCATTGGAAATGAATTCACCACCTTTTTCAAGTCTCAGGCACTTCAAACTCTTCCTTGTCTCTTTTTCAACTCTTTCCAAATACCACTTCAACAACTTAAAAGTGTTAGATTTTTCTTTAAAAGACATTAGAGTCATCATTCTAGAGTATTCATCAACAAATAAAATAAAATTTTTGTCTATACTATAGGTTTACGCACCAATAGGTCCACATAAATCAATATGAACCAATTCTAAAATATCATCAGATGAATATGTTTTTCTCTTGAAACTAGACTTTGTCATTTTTCCTAATTAACATTGTTTACACATAGCATTTTTAGGTTACTTCAGTTTTGGAAAACCTCTTACTCTTTTCATTTTACTAATTCTAATCAAATTTTCAAAATCTATATGACATAACTTCCTTGGCCATAACCAAACATCTTCAAGTTGTGCAAACAAACATGTCTCATCAGATAAATCTAGATATAACAAGCTACCTCTTGTTTGAGCACCACTGCCTATTAGTTTACCATCAGCATCAAATATCTTGACCTTTTTGTGATGGAACAACTCTATAACCTAATTTTTTAAACTATGAAAGACTCAAAATATTATAGTTAAGTTCCTCGACCTAATAATTTTTTAGAAACAATAGTCCTCCCAGATAACTTGGGTGGGGGGGGTGAATTAGTCATCCAACAATTAAAACATTTATCTTTTTTAAAAAAACTAAACCATTCAACCAAAATAAAAAAAAACCATAATAAAATGCACATAGAAAATAACACTAGATATGTTAACTAGGGAAACCCTTGATCAGAGTGAAAACCCTGATGGGAATGATGCCCACAAGATGTTGTACTAATATAAATATTCCTTGTTAGAGGATGGACCCTATTAGGAGTCTAGTACAACACTTAGTACAATGAGTTCCTATTAGGAGACTTTGAATCCTTGTTAGGAGATTCCAACCATGTTAGGAGTTGTGCCAACCCTATTAGGAGTTGTAGTACAAAGTATGCAAGATGAGCCAACTGCCCAAATATGCAATTTCAACTATAAGAAGAGCTCATTGTTCAAACAAGTAATTTACCATTATCTTCCTCTTTCCATTGTCTTGTCAATTGGAACAATCACTGTCAGACCTTGTAGACTAGGTCACAAACCTTGGATCCAAATATTGAACCTCAAATCACTCAACAAAACCTTGGTAATGAAGTTTCCTTCACTTCTGCAATGCTCTACTTACTTTTCATTCTACACTCTCTACTACTTGTCATCAATATAAATAATTTCTTCTAAGATAAAGAAAAATGGCCTTCCTTTATACCAATTCCTCAAATCAATTCACTGAGTCAGCTGTTAGACCTTCTCAATTAATTATTATAGGAACACATGAACACGTTACACTTAATGATAACATTGGTCTTCTGCCTTGTAACTTGAATAACTATTTGTAAACACAATATTATGAGAAGAAAACTTAACCATGTTTTCCTCATGTCCTCAACCTCAATCCTCAAAATAACAACTCTGCTAAGAGATATAACAAGCTTACTAGAACATGCCTTTGTAAACTCTATCTCAAAACAAACATCACCAAAAATTACATAACTTCTTCTAGACTAATAATTTCTTCTTTCAACATGAATTTCATATGCTAGATACTCTGAAGTATCTCCCATAACCTCAGATGGTTAGAGTGCTCAACTATCCATCCGTACCAACTTGATCTTTCCACTGTTCTTTTTTTAGATACCACAGAAAATTGCTATGTTGACATCAATCACAAACCTAGTCAATGTAACATATCATCATAGTAACATATCTACAATACTCCCCTATAGGAATATCATTATCATTTATGCTTTTAACAATCTTCTAAAAATCTCCTCCTTTGGCACTGATGGTAACATAGATTAAAAAACATCAAGTTCCAAGAATACCAACAAAAGACTGTTAATCTTATTTTTCAAATCCTCTTCATCAATCATTCTCCCCCATTGATATACCTCGATATGCTTTCTACCAAACTGTCATTCCATGCTATGCTTTTTCCAAACTTACTATACTCACGTCAAACATCTTCCTCAACATAATATTTTTCATGCAATATTCTTCCCCATTGACATCAATGTCAATGGTTTCAACAACCAACATCTCTGCATCAAACTCTACAACAACTGATACTTACTAGCTTGAGTGTTAAAAGAATCTATTCAAAATAATATCAACAACAGTCTTAGATGACTTTATCCATCGTAGATACTCCCCCATACAAGAAGCATCAACATTCAATCTAGACAAAAATGGTGCTCTATTACACTGGACTGATGCACTTTTGCATCTTCTACTCTGATGTTGGAAGGGGCATAACTCCAAGCATACCTCAAAAATACTTGAAAGTCTCTTTGGGAAGAGGCTTAGTGAATATATCTACAATCTGCTCTTTAGTGCTCACATACTCCAATCTAATTTCATTTTCTCAAAAATTCTCTCTCAAAATGTGATACTTAATAGAAATGTTCTTATTCCTTGAATACAATACTAGATTCTTAGACATATTTATTGTGCTTGTATTGTCACAATGTATGACAATAGGCTCACTGATTTCTATTCTTATATCCTTCAGCATCTACTCTATCCAAATGACTTGATTGCAATTATTTTCTACTATAGTATACTCTACTTCCGCTATACTTTGTGATGTACAATCTTGCTTCTTTCTTAACCAAGAAACTAATCTTCCTTGAAGAAAGAAGGCTCCACCATTGGTGCTTTTTCTATCATCCATACTGCCTACCCAATCAACATCAATATAAGCACTTAGAGTGAAATCATCAGATCGATCATACTATAATCCAAACTTAGATGTTCCCTTCAAATATATAAATATCCTTTTGACTGCTGCATAATGTGTTTCTCTAGGATCAACTTGGAATCTTGCAACAATTCCAATAGCTTTTTCTATATTCAGCCTTGTGTGAGTTAGATATTGCAATCCTTTGATCATAGATCTATACTTCTTCTACTCAATAGTAAGTATCTCATCCTTTGTAGATAACTTGTGTCCAGTTACCGTAGGTGTTCCAACTAGTTTTCATGTTTTCAAACCAAACCTTTTCAATAAATATTTCAAGTACTTAGTCTAAGAAATAAATATTCCTTATTTATTTTGTACAATTTGCAATCCTAGCAAATATTTCATCTCTCCTATCATACTCATTTCAAATTATTTCTTCATGTCCTTAGCAAACCTTTTTATTTCCTCATCATTTCCTCCAAATATGATGTCATCAACAAATATTACCAAAATCATCAAACCATCATCAACTTCTTTCCAATATAGATCATTATCTGCCATACCTTTACTATATCCAAGCTTTGTCAAATGTTTGTCCAACCTTACATACCAGGTTCTAGGTGCTTGCTTCAAGCCATACAATGCATTCCTCAATCTACATACTATGTCCTTGTCATTTATCAAAGGACAAACTTCAAGCTGATCAATGTACACTTCTTCTTCAAGTTCTTCATTTAGAAATGCTGACTTGACATCCATCTAATATACTTTGAATTTCTTTTGCACTGGATAGGCTAAGAATAATCTTACTACTTCTATTCTAGCCACTGGAGCATAAATTTCCTCATAATCTATCCCTTCTTGCTATGAGTAACCTTTACACACCAATCTTTCTTTATTTCTTGCAACTTCACCTTGTTCATTCATCTTGTTTCTGAATACCCATTTAGTTCCTATCACATTCTTATTTTCTAGTTTGGGACCAATTCCCATGTCTCATTCTTTACTATTTGATCGAATTCCTCTTTCATAGCTTGTTTCCAATAATCACATTTACATGCTTCATCTATATTCTTAGGTTCAACTTGATATATCAAACATAGTTCTTCATTGACTCTGGTTCATGTCATTACACCTTTATCTTTTCTTTCGATTCTCTACTTAGATGGGTGATTCTTTATCATGTTCTTTCCTAAAGTAGGAGTTGCTATTTCAACTCTTGGCTCTACTGAAGGTTCTGAGCTTTGTTCTTTCCTTGTCTCTCCTTCATTCTATAAATCATTATTAGTCTCAATAAATATCTCATCATTCCTTGGCTTAGTAACAACATCATTATCTGAATTGTAATCAACTATTCTTTCTTGTATCCTAAATTTCTCATCAGTTCTCACATTTTCACTTTCCATAATAGTCTCTTATATCAATCTAGACTAATTAACACAGTCTTTCAAGGATCTTTGCATACTTTCTCTAAATACTTCAACGTTATTAGAAAGTAGACTCTTTCTAGCTTTTCTCAATCTCTTAGGACATTTACTTGAAACATGACCAAACTCTTTACATGTCGAAGAAACAAAAATTTTCATACCTTTTGGTTCTCTCTTTATAATTAGATCAATACCTTCCTTTGTATTTATGTCTTCTTCTAATCTAGATCTATCTTCACTTGTGATATTGTTCCCTTGTATACAATAGAAGGATTCTAGATCTAAAAACTCAATATTCTTCTCTTTACACGAATTTGATAACTCTCAAATAACTTCCATCATTTGGGTTTTAAAATTTCCTTTGTTAGATGTAGGACTATCTTTCATGAACATTCTCACCATGGATCTCCCAAAATTGTTAAACTTTTCCTTCAAGGACCTGATGCTCTGATACCAATTGTTAGAAACAATAGTCCATCAAGATAACTGAGAGGGGGGCTGAATCAATTATCCAATAATTAAAACATTTATCTTCTTTAGAAAAAAATTACCATTCAACCAAAGTAAACAACCATAATAAAATGCAAATAGATAATTACACCAGATATGTTGACTAGGGAAACCCTTGATCAGAGGGAAAACCCTGGTGGGAATGATGCGTGCCCAAAATATGATGTAGTAATATAAATATTCCTTGTTAGAGGATGGACCCTGTTAGGATTTTATTAAAAAATTTAATACAGTGAGTCCCTATTAGGAGAGTTTGAATCCTTGTTAGGAGACTCCAACCCTGTTAGGAGTTGTAGTATAAAGTATGCAAGATGAGCCCACTACCCAAACATGCAATTTCAACTACAAGAAGAGCTCACTACTCAAACAAGTGAGTTACTGTTATCTTCCTCTTTCCTTTTCATGTCAACTAGAACAATAACTATTAGACCTTATAGACCAAGTCATGAACCTTAGATCCAAATATCAAACCTCGGATCACTCAACAAAACCTTAGCAATGAAGTTTCCTTCACTTTTGTACTGCTCTACCTACTTCGCATTTTGCACTTTCTATTTCTTATCATCAATAAAAATAATGTCTTCTAAGATAAAGGAAAATGTCCTTCCTTTATACCAAGTCCTCAAATCAATTCCCTGAGTCAGCTATTAGATCTTCTCAATTAATTATTATAGGACTACATTAAGAACACATTACACTTAATGATAACATTGATCTTCTACTTTGCAACTTGAATAAATTTCCATACATGCAATATTATGATGAGAAAACTTAACCACATCATCCTCAACATTCCTTCTTAATTTCCTCAACCTCTATCCTTATAATAACAACTCTACTAAGAGATTTAACTAGTTTACCAGAACATGTCTCTGTAAACTCTATCTTTGAACAAAAATCACAAAAACTTACATAACTTCTTCCAGACTAATCCTTTCTTCTTCCAAAGTGAACTACATATTCCATATACTTAGAAGTATCTCCCATAACCTCATATGGTTAGAGTGTTCAACTATCCATCCATACCAACTTGATCTTTTCATTGTTATTTTGTCAGATACCATAGAAAATTGCTATGTTGACATCAATGACAAACTCAGTCATGAATGTAACATATCATCATAGTAACATATCTACAATACTCCCCTATAGAAATATCATCAGCATTCATACTTGCAACAATGTTCTAACATAAATATTGTTACATTTGATTTTATCAGTCAATTTTGATCCTTTACCTTTCACAAGACATGGAACATTGTTACCAAAATTAACACAACTACCCTTGTATGGTCCAATGTTCTCAAATTTACTTCTATCACTAGTCATGTGATTTGAAAAACCACTATCAATTATCCATCTATCACTTTTGTTCACATAAGATATTAAAGTAGTTTTCTCATCTTCATTAGAATCTTCTTTCATAGCAATATAAACTATCTCTTCATCATTACTTTAAGATTCAATATCAGTTTCTACTTCAATAATATACCAAGATTTCTTACCTTTGTCTTTGTAGTCCTTTTTCTTCTTATTGTCTTAGTCATCTCGTCTTCCTATGTACTTTCTCATCTTTCTCTCAACCATTTCTTTCATGTCAGGACATCTAGCAGCAATCTGACTAACCTTGTTGCATGAAAAATAGATTATGGTAAATTTAGCTTTATATTTTCCTTTGTCTCTTCCAAATATCCTAGATATCAGTGTCTCAAGCTCATCAATTTCATCATCAAAAGTATCCTTGTCACTATTCACATGTTTTCCTTTTCCTTTATTGCTAAGAACCAATTTTTATTTAAAAAAAAATTCAGTAGTAGATGGAGCATAATTAAAAATATTAGACATCTCAAAAGGAGCTAGTCTACCAATTACACCTTCCAAAGTTAGGTAATTACCTGGTGTACATCTCAGTTCTTGTATTGCAAAAAATCTAATAGCATAAATAAGAAGTAGAGGTATCAATACCTTTTGATTATTGTTTCATCCTCAATCTTTCCATTGGAACCTCAAAAAGTATTGGCAACCTCTTTGATTCTTGCACAGTACTAAACTATGTTCTCACCTTCTGTCATTTTCATTTCATCAAACTTGCCTCTTAGACTTTCTGATTTGGCTCTCAATACATTTTCCTCTCCTCAATAAATGATCTTCAATTTATCCCACATTTCTTTTTCAATCTTGCACTCTTTTAGGTTATCAAACTCAACATTAATTAGGGCTCTTTTTCAATCTTGCACTCTTTTAGGTCATCAAAGTCACCATAAATTAGGACTTAAGAAATATCCAACATTGTGTGATTGTGTCACTACTACATTTGTACCCATTTTTATACCAAAATTTTTGACCATCTAATAAATTGGGGTCAATTTGGTTGGAATGTGCAAGGCAACATATATTTTTTGTTAAATACAAGCCCGTGTTGATCAAAATTTTGACCAACATGGGCTTGCACTATGTCAAAATTTAAAAAAAAGCATTGTTTTCTGCCCTAATTTTATTGTTACACAACTGAAAGACAACTTGTGCACTCAACCATTTTCTACACTGCATTTTGTGGCTAGGAGTACACACCAAAATGGTTTTATAGCTTCAGTACCAATAGGGTTTGACAGCTTGGGTTCTTTGATGCTTGATTTTAGTAGAGGAGAGTGCTTCAAATTTGACATTAAAAGAGATTTTAGAAGTGAAAGCTCTTGCAGCATCAAAGAATCATAGTGAAGCTGAAATAAGGTGGCGTGAAAGGATTAAATAACACCTAGAAACATTGAAGGGTCTCCTTCCTAGCGTTACAACAGAGAGTTGAAGTTTTGATTTATAGATTGACATTTGACTAAAAAAATTTATCCACCTAAATGCATAAAATTGAGGGTTAACCTGCACAATACAAGCAAGAAGAAGCACGCTCCATTATATCTTTTCCATAAAGTAGTATTTGATAAACATATAATGATTTCCCATCTAAAGAATATCTTAACATAGATGAAAGGTTAGGTATCTGCCATGGGATAAAAGATCACTCTGTTCAAGACACATTAACTTGCATCCAAAGAAAAATTATTGTACAACATTAAAAATTCTATGATTGTCAACAAAGCTCTCATTCACTTGTGATTTAGGAGAGGTTTCTTACTACCCACCAGGATAACACCCCACCTTTAGCCTATCTCATATGACTGGTCAAAAATGAAGGATGCAGATCTATACAAGTCCTAGTCTATGGTGATTTGGGAAAATTATGGACAGTCTTTAGAAATAGAATTTAAAGAACATATCCAATGAAAATAGCACAAAAATGTAATGTGAATCAAAATAAGACTCGTTTTCCTATGAAAAAACATTATTGTGTGTTAATGGTAAAAATCAAGCAGAAGATTAGTTTTTGTGACAAATCACACTCTGTTGTTTTGAATCTATTTGACCTCTCTATTTAGGCAAAAATGTTTGTTGAATTTTTAGCTTTCCTAGTTACTACATAACTTTCTTCTATCATATAATTGTTTTTTGAAAGCCCCTCATATTTCTTTTAAACTTGTATCTGCACCTTACATTTGTATACTTTTGAGCACATTAAGGCCTACTTTCATGTTAACTAGTTAAATTTTGCTTAGTTTTATTCTGATTTGTTAGATCCATACCTTGGTTGTAGCATCAAGATGGAACCACAACTCTTCATCATGTGTCTTCAAAAGTTCTGTCGTTTGTACCATTTTAGAATGCATGCCTATAGTAGTATTGTCTAGTTTCTAGGAAAAATGGTCCAAAAAATTACTCAGCAACTCTACAAAATAAGAAAAAGTATCTACTTCTGCATGGACCTGTGCAGTAGCCAAAATGATTGTAATTAGGATACAATGAATTACAATCAAGATCTACATATCAAGTGATTTAAAGTTTTGAATGAAAGTCTGGTGCACATGCTCTGACTAAAATATGTATTATAAGCAAGCAACATTGATGTAAACTAGTTTATAGCCTTAAATTGAAAATCAATTTTTTTGTGGTTAAAAGTTCTATAGCCTACAAAGTTAGAAAATATTCAATTGTGCATGAAATCAACAAGATCAAAAATAATTAGTTGTGTATAAATAATGCTTTGAAGTAAATGGTCTAAATTGGCCTCTTGAAGTAGACATGTACATTCTCCTTTCAATAGATAAGGCAACATGTACAAGTTCTTTCAATGCATTCTATTATCATCTACAAACAAGCATCTAAACACTGCATGTTTGTCATCAATGATTTGAGGCATCTTTGTCCTGCCAGGCAAAGGAAATGGAAAACATCTCCTACCTAAACTAGACTACTTATCTAATTATATTAGCTGAATTTGCTTCTTTTAGTTAGTACTTCTGAATGGTAATGTTTCATGCATGTTTCATCTACATTTCTATATTTTTATATATTGAAAAGAAATTTCCACCTGTTGACATAAAATAATGTCAAATCTAGAGGAATTGTGAATGTCTCTGGGCAAGTGTTTCAGTAGTTTACATCATACAATATGACCAAACTCTCAATATATATTACTATCATATAGTTGCATCCAGATGCATTCCTAATCAACAAAATAATTGAGGGAAGATTATGTCTAAAAATTTGAAGGACTCTGCTTGAATACAAGCGACGGGAGTTTCTATATTTGTTTGCCCTTGTAATTTATTGATAAACAATGATTTTTATTTCATATTTTTCATATCTCACAAAAATTGGATGAGCATTTTACTTCTTATATAATGTCAACTGTGCACAAAAATTTATGGTAAACTAATAATCTGCAGATGAGTTCCCACTATTATGGTTGGATCACCTTCCTTCAAAACCTAACACTCATCACACAACAACTACAACATAATATCTTAGTAGGAAAGGCCACTGATGTGGGACAAGTTATGTGCTTGTGTCTCAGGGACCTGCCACTACTTGTTGTCAATGCAAGATACATGCTAGAAGCAACAACTTCTCTGATTCAAATGAAACGAGACTACAAACTGACATCAACAATCATTTTCACAAACTTTCTTTTGATGGTAGATAAATGTAAAATGGAAGTAACATCTAGCAGTGTATTTTTTTCAGAGCAACCATTTCACTAACATAGGTTTGATGATAGAAAAAGGAGTGGCTTATTCTATGTGTCATCATATACAAGAGTCTGACAACTGTGCAGTGGTTGTGTCATTTAATTATATTTTAATATTCTAGATTTTGAGATTATATGTGGTAAAGCAAGATCAATGAGCTCATTCCCAATGGATCAAGGGTTGAATTTTTGGTCTAAATATTTGTTTAGAATAAATCCATCCTACTTAACTACCAATCATAGAAAGCCATGCAAATGCATGATAGGTTTGTGAGTCAATATCCATGATTACAAGGCCAATTATTCACATGTTCCAGCATAAGCCTTATTGTAAACAAAAGGAGGAAAAAAGTAACAGAGGAAATAACAAAAATGAAGAGTCTCATGCTCAACATATATCCTCTTATAACTAAAATAGAGCTTTATGAATCATGGATCACTAGTCCACAAAAGTAACAATGATAAAACACATACGCATTAGACATTCATAGACACAATTAAGAGTTAGATTTTTGAGAACAACAATCTACAATGCAAGACACATACACTTAGGTTCCTTAGTTAGATTTTTGAGAACAACCATCTAAAATGCAAGACACATACACTTAGGTTCCTTTTTTGATTAATAAAGAGTCAAAAAGTGTTATATATATGAGACTCAATAGATCATTTACATAAAATGGATTCTCCATTACAAATGGGCACATGGCTGCTCATTTATAATAATATCTCAATGAGCATTAAATTCTCCCAAAAAATGAGTTTGAATTTTGAATTCATTGAGGTAGAAGTCATATTGAAGTTGGGCAGCATAGATCTCCTTTGCTAATTGTTGGAGCACCTATAGGATGGGTGCAAGGTAATTAACCTTGAACTTCAACTCTTTGTTTCACATATGCAACTAATGGGGTTGCATTTCTTGACAATTCTTAGAGCATGGCCACTGAGCTTTGAAATCTTTTCAAAAGCTGTCCATGATATTGTCAAGATTTGGATATGAAACAACTCAATTCTTTTTTTAATATGCATCTCTTGGATTATAACTAAAAAATGGTACTTGGTATTTTTATTTATAAATATAACATAATAAAGAATTGTGAATTTTTCTATATTATTTGGTTTTCTCACTTAGACACAATTCTGAAAATAGTCTTATCTTGATTTTCTATTGTTATCGTCTTCTCTATTTGCAATTATTTTTACTTGAATGTTTGTCCTTGATGCCTAGACAATTTATAGGTTTTTGTCCAATAATTTGATAGGAGGAAGGTTATTCATCTTTAAGTCTCTGAATATCCTTGGAGGGGTTTTGTTCACTTTGGCTTTAACAATTATGTGCAAAGTCACATAATATTCATTCCAAATAGATGCTCCTTTTCTTAATGACTTGATTTTTTTTATACTAATTGGTGAAAGATTCACATCCATCCCTTCCCTTGGAAATTTAAATTTAATTATTTTGCTAGCACCACCTCCTAAATATTGTTAGTGCTAGTTTTATCATATTATTAACAACATTGGCTTTTATGATATGGGTGCTATTTAAACTTCAATCGCACATCAAATGGTTTTCACATGCTTGAATGTATCGCATTTTGGTGGGTGCATGACAATAAATGGTTCCCCCATGATTGTGCACACAAATTGTTAGAGAAAGTGCCTAATGTGAACATGCACACACAAAAAAACAAAGAAAGGGTGTAGTATAGGAAGAACTGAAATATTTTATCGACAGGCACCATACATCGACAATGATTTTAAAGCCCAAAAGTGAAACAAATGCATTCTGAATAGATGATGTTATATTAATGTTATGGACTTGTAATTTTATTTTTATTTCAATTTATTCTTATTATTAATTTTATAGTTCTTCGTTATATTACACAATTATTAATTTATTATCAAACCTTGTTTTGATGGGGTCATTACAGTAACTGCCTCTTGAATTGTGCATAACTTAAGTGAGCTAGTTAAACCTAATCATTTTCTATTACACCTCTCTAGGGATCTTTAAATTTGCTCCTATATTTTTTTTTAAATAGAAGCTATATTATGTAAATTAGCTTTTACCTTCCCAAGAGTTAATACTTATTACCACTAATGTTTGTTCAATGTGACTTTGTATTGATTCATGCTTGTATAGTGGCTTAGTATGGTTTAAATACTAGTACATTTGAGGTCATTTTTCGACCAAAAATTTTGACCATCAATTAAAAAGGTTTAGCTTGGTCGCATTGTAGAAGGAAAATTTTCTTGTTTTTTAAATCAAAGCCCATGTTGGTCAAAATTTTGACCAACACGGGCTTAACTTTACAATGAAAAATTGTATTCAATTTCATTATTGAGCATGCGAAGTAGCTGGAGCCACGGAACCTTGGGTCCACCCATGCCAGTGCTGCTTGCTTTCCCATCGTTGGCTCCTCATCTAGAACACTAGACTCCATCTCTTGCATCTGGCTCTGAATCTAGCACTTTTTGCACTTAAACTAGTATTTACCTCACACATTTTTTATGTTTTCATACGTTTGGTTGATTATTTTGTTTCTGTTAACAACCAATAGTTATTAGGTTCAAAATTGCATTCCACTATTTCTGACTTGTGATAAGTGGCCATCCATAATGGGCATAAATTGGTAAAGAAATAAATGACCACTGAAGTATGTTACTATCTTCGCTAGTTAAACTTATTGATGTGTTGTCACATGTCTTGGTTGAAGCACCCTTTAATCTACAACCTTGAGCTATTCTTTCACTTAGACTAGTCTTCAAATACATATATGTAGCACATTATATATTTTTATATTGCAACCGGTGGAAGTCTTGGGTCAAAATTGAAAGGATGTTGCAATTAAGGTTTTCCTGTATGAGCATTGTTTGTTGTTTATTTTCACTTGGATGTATAACTGTAAAAACTCCAAAATGCTTTTTGTAACACCATGAAACTGCCATTCCTTAGTTTAATCCCATTTTTATTATGTTTCCTAGTTCCCATTTCTGTTTGAGCCTTCAAAGTTTTGAACAATCTAACTAGTCAGAATAGAACTCAAGCTTTGATAGCTTAACCTAACTTAGAAGTGATTTCCGGTTGGTAGTTGATGTCTTGTTTCTCTTTTCCCTTTTTTAATAGGGTGAATAGGGCTCAATAGGAACTATAGAAAGGGGGGCATAACAGAGTTTTGGTGCAAGCTTCTCTAAAGATAACTGGCATTGACTTGTTTTCATGTTCACTAGTTCCCACCATTGGATGGGGGTGGGAGATGAGCTAGAGATTGTTGGAGCCCCACAACCTTCCATCCACATGAATTCATCCAAGCATCCACCCCCTTTGGTTCCTGCTATTGGATGGGGTGCTTTAGCTATGCACCTCACAGTAGCCTAGCTCTATGAATATGCCATATCTCCTTCCATACTGTGGCCATTTCATCTTTCTTTCGCACTTTCCCTCAATCTCCTATTGTGATAGACTCTATAAATTTCCCACCTCCCCCACTCTGTTCCTTTTTTTTTCCACCAATCTGGTACTTCATATTTGCTAGGAGAAGGTGGTAAGTGGGTGGGCTCTAAGTTTGTATTGACTGTTTCTCTTTGCCTGGCTTGCTAGGGATGTAATATCCTCACTTGAAAATTAAATTATAATTATACCCTCCAATTATTAATTTATTTGAATATGCTTCGGTAAATATATAAATATTATTTTATTTAAAAATGGTTTAGACAAGGGATGCAACTAAGAGTAGCTGCCACAGGACAAGGAGGATTTAGTATCTAAATCACCACCTTTTTCCAATATCTTCCAAAGAATTAGAAGTGCTAAATAAGCTGAAATCATATCAGCAATGACAAATAAAATAAAGAATAGGAGACAGAGAATGGAAAGAAATTGCCAAAGTAAAAGACAATGTTTGGACTAAATAATGTAATGAAATAGTCATTAAATGTTTATTTCCAGAGGAAATTAGGATAGATGTAAGTATTGGTGGAAGATCCTATATACTGGTGTTCAAGTGAGGGGAAGAAGACATCAATTGATAATATCATTTATATTAAATTATTATTCCTTTTTCAGCATGGACTGTGGTTTAGTAACCTGTGAACAAAACCCCTCAAGGACAAAATCCTCCTAGTTTCCATTGCTGAGTTAGTAGCCAAACCCCCTGGTTCAGACAGATATAAAGACAATTTGAGTGTATTTAAGTCAAGAAGATCGCTGCAAATTTGAGATAGTTAACAGTAGATACAATGGATAAGTCATATCTTTTCTGAAATATATTCTGAATATTATATTCAAATTAAATTATGCTGGTAAATCTACAATTCCTGAAGTTGATACTATGTCTATAATTAATTGTGCTGCTATAATTGTAAATCATATTTTTTTGATATTTGAGGAAAAATAAGGAAAATTTAAAGGAAACATTACAGATGGTATCAGATTTGGATCTTGCTAGCTTGTGAGATTTATTCTTCATGCAATTTATTGACAGCCATAATATATTATCAAAGAGAACATAGATTTTTTTCTATGTTCCCCTCAATTTTTTGGGACGAGGACAGTAGGGAACAGTGGATAAGTTTTTGCAATAGCAATAAACAATCTTAATGCAAGTAATACAAGTACAAGTAAAAAATGATCTGACTACAAAACATGGCAACATAAATGAGTTTGACCACTTAAGACTTGTTGATGCACTTCATCGAAGTCTACCCTTGATGTTTAAGACAAAAATGGTTTAAGGTTTGAAAAAATTGATACAAATTCAGTATAGCTTTTGAAGGGTGGTTTTATAATTTACCGGTAAACAATACAGAGATAAATTTGAACAATGCTTTTGAAAGGCCAAGAAGAAATATCATTAAGAAATATCATTTTGTACATAATAATATCAAAAAACTTATTTTTATCTCATTAATAATGGAGGAAAATGTGTATCAACACTTATTGATGTTTTTTCATGAAAAATTTAGGTCTACCATTCGTTTGGAAGTCACAAACATTTGAGTTCTTTATGATACCCAAATATGATTAATTTCTCAGGTCATTGGAAAGATAAAAATATCTTGGATCTTGACAAGATCAGGTGAAATAAAATATGAGTTAATTGGACTATAGTGGCTCAAGCTACTGAGGAAGATAAGCTATAACGGCAAAGGTGGAAAGGGATGATCAATCACATAGAGGTGAGGAAGACCACCATCTGGAGGCCTAGGGATTGGTTGCTGACAGTATGGAGGTAAGGGAGTGCTCTAAATAAAATCTAAGAGTATTTTTCAAAGAGGAGTTCAAGTGACCTCTATAGCAAATAATGACCAAAGATGGTGATAACATCAGCAAAATTGTCTTTGTCAAGGGTCAAGGTCATCACTAATTAGTGGACATCATTCAAAAATAGGAGCAGTGGACATCATTCAAAAATAGGAGCAGTGGACTTATGGAGGAGAAGCTGGCATGTTGTCCCTCTATTCATATTGTGCAAAGGACAACAAAATAAAAATGTGTATGCTTAATTGCTCAGATGTCCAAGCAAGATGGAAAAACAAGCCCAGCCAAAGGAGGCATGCAAAAGACACATCTTTCATTGTTTTTTTTTCAATACTAAGAATGTGCCATAAGCATACAATTGTTGGGATCTTTATTATTGTGCATTTTTTTGGAAAAGTAATCTTTTGTGTCAATCTATGCATTGGAGGAAATAATTCATCATTATAGAACCTGAACTTTATATGTATTGCAACTTGTAGACCACTTTTCAAACTATCACGGTGGGTGAGGTAGGGAATACTACAAGAGTGGAATCATTTATTAGGAATTGGAAAAGATATATTCTTAGAGTATATATTGTTGTGTCAATAGTTAGGACATTCAAACAAGCTATTGAGGGGACCCTATTACTCTTAGAGGGAGCCTGGTTCATAAAAAAGGAGTGCTCTCAATTGGTCATTATTGTGGAAGAAGGGAATAGCAGTAAGGGACCCTTGCTAGTAGATTTTGTTGTATGCCCTAATTCCCATATGTTCATTTCTATTAAACATGAGTAAATCAAACTATGTAATTGTGCTCTATTATTTTATGTTGATGATGTCTCCTCCTTTCCATCCCATAATTCTTAACTAATTAGTTGAATAGAATATGAGAAGGAAAATTTGGACTCTTTTTTTCATACACTAGGATGACAAAAAATAGTTTATTTATTATCTTTTTTTGTGATGCCAAATCCCAAAAATTGATCACAAAGAGATGCTTCTAGAAAGTGGGCAACTATAATTTTAGGTCAATTCCTTGGTCAAAGAAGGCTACTTGTAAAGACAATATTTTGATTACTTCCCTAGATGGATTACAATTAATAATCTCCCACCCTTCCTATGGAACTTTATCCTGCAATCCCTCATGCCTCTTGGAAAAGTTTTTAAGCTTGATAGATCTAAAATGATGATTCCTAACACTGATGCCTAGGTCTTGATAGCTCTAAATGCTAATTCACCTATGCCACAAAATATCTAGTTTGACCTTGATGATTCCACAATTTGATGCCCTATCAATTTGCTAGAAGGCCCTCGTGCATGTTTTTTGTGCATGAGGGAGGATCACCAATGCTGAAATTGACCTATGATTAAAAATGATTTTGGCCCTTCCCCTTACGTGAATCCTAAAGAGCCGACTATTTTTAACCCTTTTGTTAAGCCTAGAATTTTTGTGGACATGATCAACAATCATGTTCATATACTCGCACCCCCAAGGACTCATCTGGAATCTGATCAAAACATCAAAAAACCTTTGGACTAGTTCAAAGGTGCTTTTGATAAAATGACACCTTCTCTTAAGATTGGAGACCTCACCCCAAGATATTTGATTCCTTACCTAAAATTCAAAGTATTGGTTTTGGTCTCCCTAGAAAAAGGAAAAACCTAGGCATGGAAGGATAAATGCCCAAAAAATTGTGATAGAGAAAATAAAAAACAAAGAGGAGGCCATTAAAATAAAACCCTACATGAGGAGAAAGCAATCTATTTTGAACTCTAGGCAAGACACCCCTATTAACTCTAACCTTGATTCTACCTCTCCGTCACCCTCCTTAGTAGAGAAGGTGGAGATGGTGCTACCCTATGATATAGAGAAAGTGGAGGGAGGGAAGAATTTTAGTCTAGATCAGCCTAATGGGCTAAAAGTTATATGTGATACTTACCAAGATAACAAACTCTCAAGCTTTGAAGTCACTTTTATTCTAGCTCCTCCACCCTTGCCTCTCTGCCTAACATTTTAGAATATCTACCTAAGAGGGGCCCCACACTAACTTCCCCTTTTTTAACGAAGATGATTGAGGAAGAGGTAATGATTATAGTAAATGAGGATAGAGGTGTCTGTGGATAGAGGGACAATGTCTCTAATATGCAGATGAAAGGATTTGGGGTGAGGTAGAAGGTTTTTTTTTTGCTGAATAGAGTAGTCCTCATAAGAGAAGATCTAGGGGATCTAGCAAGCCTAAGGATTACATTGAAAATGAAGATCCAATTATTAAAAAAAAGAGGGGCAGTCCCCCTAGTGGGAACCCCCCAAAACAAAGATCGAACCCTGTGAGGTTTACGTACCTAACTTCTTCAAGATCAGTCAAGCTTTGTTGGATGTTAGATAAAGGGTTAATCAATGAGCTACATGAAATGTATTTCATGGAATGTAAGTGGTATGGACTCCCACGAAAATAATTATATAGTTAAGAGACTATTACGATCCACAAAAGAGGTTGATTTTTTTATGATTCAAGAGGTGAAGGTAGTTGGCTTCTATCTAGACCTTTCCCTAAAATAAGTTTAGGTTGGTCGGAATGTTAAAGAAAAAAATATCTTTTTTTTACATGTAGGCCCTGTGTTGGTCAAAATTTTGACCAACCATTAAAAATGAGAAACATTTCTTATAACTTCTATGATTTTGGCATGCGTGGGTTCATTTGAAGATGCGCTAATTAGGAGCATTTGATTGGAATTCTCTTTCCATGTTTCATTCTTTTTGATTTAGAGCAGTAGATATGAATTGGTAGCCCATGTTTGATTCTGGGGTTTCTGCTCTTTCAATGAATTAGGGCTAAAAAAAATTTAGCTGGAGGCAAGGGTTACTTCTCCTCATAGGGCGCAGTTAACAACAGGATCAGCTAGGTCACTAAATAGTGCAGAGCAATTCTAGCATGGTGGGGTTGATAGAGGGGTGAAGAAGTATATGCAACATTTAGTACAACATTCACACATTGGGATGATATAATAGCTTTTATAAGGAGGGGTGGTTGGTGCTATGAGAAAAACCTATATTGCTCCATTGGCTCAGCTCACCATTCTCTTTCAAGTTTGTAAATAAATGTCATTATAATTGTTTAATTTTATTATTGTAAAATGCAAAGATTAATTGTTTATACGGACCCCAATTTGGAAAATGGAGGTTTCAAGGGGATTTCTTTCCATTTAGCTCGTATATTATTCACATTTTATTCTTTTTTGTTTTGTGGCATGACCAAATGATTATTTTTATTAAGGTAAAAATGTAAGATATTACTAATCTGATAGGTAGAAGTCTAAAGGGGAAATGTTTTTGTCTTGACTTACAATTTTTTTATACTCCTGGATTTTGTAATCATGATCATGCTCGAGAATAAATTCCATCTTGGAAATCCATGTGTACTCTAAATAGCATTTAAAAGGTCCAATGTTTCTGATATGTTCAACTGATTTAGAATTAATATCCTTTTTCTACCTTGAGGACTCTGCCGTCTCTTTTAGTGGTTAACCTTATGATGAGTATATTCATTAATAATATTTTTCTTTTTGTTGATAAGTCATATTCATATGCACAACATTATTACTTATTAGGTTTCATTCTCACTAATTCTTAAAAGCGTAACCCACTAGCTCACACGTTCAAACTGAGATGTGTGTGAGACATGTGCTAATAACTCATATTGTAGGCCAATGCCTAGCTAAAAACTTTGTTTACTCATTTTTGAAGAATCCATATCCAACAGCTCCTTGTTATTTCAAATTTATTTCTTGGTCATTGATAGCCACAATGTAAGATTTGTCTATTCATTTATGTTAAACTTCAGCATATGGTATGTAGATTCTGCACTCTAGGGTTTGACATAAATTGTCTAACTTAACCTTTGATTAGACATGCAATCAAAAAAAAAGTTGAATTACAAGGAAATAGTTGATTGAAAACCAAATCAGAGTAAAGATTGCTTTCATAATATTCTAGTTTTTTGAATTTTGGTTCTGCATTTCTGATGCAAACGAGAGATGCATTGGATTATAAGTAGTCTAGAAACATTATAAAGCATCAAAGTTCTGATATTTTTATGTGTTTTGTGAAAATCACTTTTAGTAATGTAGTTTTGGTATGCTGGGGCTTGTTTATCTGATTCTTTATAGAAGTATAAATTTATGTACAATTGTATGAATCAAAAGAAATTCCCCATCACTGTGGTAATCTATTCTTGAATTTTATATGAGGTTTTAAATAAGATTGATTGATGATGTCAGGGTATTTGCTGAAGAAAAGTGCAAAAACAAATGGTTGGAGTTGGCAGTGGTTTGTTTTGAATGAGAAATCTGGAAAGGTTTGTTGCATTTTATGTGTACAATAAAATTGTAATTAGTTCAATTGAAGTTATACATCTTAATGAATTGGGTCTGATGTTCTCGTAGCTTGGTTACACCAGAAAACCAGAAGAAAGCATTTTAGAGGAGTCATTAATTTGGAGGTATAAGTTGCTGATGAATCTTTTATTGTTACTTTATTTGATAGTTCAAAATTTTGTTTCAAATTTCTCCATTTCTAATTGTACTACCAATCTGGAGTCCAAAATATCCTATGCATTCAACTATTTTTCTATATTGGGAATTGAAAGTGTAGAATAAGTGATATGAAATGTGTCTAAAAAGCTCCCAATCTACTTTTGAAAGTCAAAATATGTTTTAACTACTTTGTGTGTGTTATAATTGATGTACAGATTTGCATTATTCTTCGTTTACCAAATTAGTTTTGATTTCATTCTAGTGGTGGTTGGTAATTTCCATCATTAAAAGTATAGCCAAATTATGGCTAATCACTAGTTATAGTTACCTGTAAATAAGTTTTAATAGTTATGCCAAAATGAAGGGAAGAACTAGATTTGGAAATCTTGATTCGAAGTACTTTGATCAGATCATGGAAGTGTATATTTTTTGTCGAGATCTATTGGTCATAGGTGCACTTTGATTATATTGTGCATGATTAATAAGTACAACTATACTACATTGTTCCTATACGTAATTGATTTTTGCCTACTGTACATTGAAATAGTTCATGACTATTGATTTGAATGCAAATTTGAGAGTGCTAGTCACTTCCAAGAAACTTTACAATGCAGATCTTTACTAAAATTTAAGTATACTATAAGTTGATCTCTTGTGATTGTAAAGGCTTTTGGTCTTTTTCAAAAGTTCCCCGAAGGATACAAAAATTGTTTTGTAATTGGAACCTTTAAACTTCTAAATCAAGTAACGGAAAAATGAGATTGATTGTTTCTGTCTGTTTATCCATTGTGTAATTTTGTATGAAATATTTGGTTTTTCTTGATTATCTAGCATGCACCACAAAAATTTTTAATGAATTAATGTCTTTGCTAAGCTTGCTGATAATTTTTACTAAAAAAATGTTTCATGTTACAAGACTGTATTATTGAGGAGGTATCAAATGATGGTACTTCTAATTCTCTAGCTCCAGTTAAATCAAGTTCTAAAAACTCAAAAAAGGCAAATGGTCCTGATCTTGTAGCTATAAGACTTACATTCAAAATCAACAACAAGGTTTCATACAAAATAGTACTAAAAGGTGTGTGTCTTTTTGGGGTTGAAGTTTCAAACTACAAGTGCACATATTTGTATATTAAATTGGCACCTTATATGCTCAAATGGTTGCTGATCTTTGTGTTGTGTGTTTCTATTCCAGCACATGGTGCAATTATACTAAAAGCAAAAAGTATAGCAGATAAAACAGAGTGGGTTAGCAAAATCAGGAACCTTATTCAACCTTCAAAAGGTGTATCAACAGAAGGACCAATATTATTGTTGTCTTGATCTTATCCATTATTGTATACTAGGTGTGTTTTTTTGGTAGAAGGGTGGTACTGCAACTGTGTTTCTTTTTCTCTGCTTCATTTTACTAAACATTCCCTATCAACAAAATATTGATTGTGTTTCAATAATAAAATGTATGAGGTTATGTGAAGACTTTGCCTATTATCCACATAAATTGTTTGAGAAGCACATGAAGTTTTGACAACTCATGCACCCTTGCCTCCTCAACTAGTTTTATTTTCAAGTAATAGGTAACAGAATTTCTCTCATTCTCATTGTGCTTTATATCCATGGTAGAGGTGTATTTTAGTAGTCGAGCACAAATTGGATGCAACATAAATGCTTTGTCTTTTATTCTAGACAAAGTGGGCTACATGATGGAAACTCACATTGGTTCCTATAAGGGCACTAACTCTATCTTCACAAAAAATTACAGGATATCCAAATTTAGGAAAGGATACTAATTTAGAAAGGAAAAATTGTGTTGTTTTCATTAATAAAAGAAAAGCTTGTGACTCAATGTGGTAGTAATTGGTGAACATTATCTTCAGCAATTAGTAGTTGATAGTTGTTATTTAACTCATTTCTATTTTATCATTTCCTTTAAAAAGTAACCTACTTTGTTTTATGTATAGACCTAATCTATGACATATTTTTCCTTCAAACTACCATTTTAGACAACCTAATATCCAATTTTAAGTGTAGCACTAGAGTATTCCTTATTAAAATCTCATATCATTTTAAAGTGTAGTGGTTCTACCACTATATACAGTTGCCTTCCTTTGTTAATCTATCATAACCTTTGTTTCTGTAAGACAGGCATGAAACTTCTCTTGACAATCACTACTTTCCAGCACAGAAGCTTTGTAGCGATCCTTGGATATATCTAAAATCCTAAGGAAAAAAGATGAATCATTTCTTTAAAAACTTGCTCCTTCCATAGAAGAAGCTACTTTTGAATTGTAGATATCTACCAAGTTATTAACAAGCTCCTACCATTCTCAACATCATGGAACTCATAAAAAAATTGAATCCTTAAAATTAAGCAGCTTACTATGTTTATACCCAAAATATCTTTAGGTTATAACCAACACCTTGGATAGGATTATAAACTCTAGCAACACCAAGTAGTACAGTTATATAAATGTTTTTCATGAGCTATGGCTAATTGGCCACATTCTAGATAACTATAGATTCAATCGTAGGGATCTAATAAATGCTAAAACCTATTTTTCATTTTTGAATTGATAGAAGAGCATTTTAAACATAAAATAGTATCAATGTGTTTGGTTCAATAAGAAGTTTCTTGGGTTACTTTGAATTAGAAATGATCTGAATTTCAAGATTGAAAATGAAAAACTTATTACATTTTAGTTATTTTTCCAATTGACATGTTCATCTATTGACCAAGGGAAGGCTAAATCAAGAGAGCTTTTAGTAGTGTACAGAATCACAATGTCATGGCTTAACATGAATATGGTCATAATTATAAGACACTGAAATCAATTCTATAGATCAAATATATCTTAATACATCTACTGAGCAAGTTCCATTTTTCTCTTTTATTTGATCCTCATTGCAAGTCTGCAAAGTGATGTTGCACATAACATATTTGGATTCTAGACAGCTACATAACTTTCAACTATTGAAATATCACTATTTTGGCTTTACATGAATTGGTATGGTGGAAACAAAGCTACATTTTTTTCTATTGAAGTTTCATATACCCATTTGATTTTGTTCTATTCAAGATTCACAATGTGCTTCATTCCTCAGTTTATGGAATTTTCAAACATGTGAGGTCTCAATCCGAAACAAATTTGTAGAGAGGTCTTGGTAATATTTTGGCATTCTATGTGTAATATATTAATTGTTAAAACAACCCAATAAGGGTCAAAGGAGAAGCCAAAATTTGAAGGAAGATACATCTAAGCCTCTTAGATTAGTTAAAAACTAAAAGAATTACTAAAATATCTTATGTAGATTGCCTTCTTTTATGACTTGACTTTTGATAAATTTCATATATAATAATGACTATTGCATGCCTTAAGTATTCAATCAATGCAATTGGACTAGATTTATCTTCATAAAATCACATCAGTTTATTTTCTAAGCATCATGCTATATGGAAACTAGATAATTAAACCTTGATGAGTAAAATGCCTGACCTATGATCCTTTTCAGTGATGAGAGTCAAGAAAAGAAATTTCTTTGCCATTTGGTAAAGAAAAAACAAGCTTATTCATTAAGAAATCATATGATTTTTCTATTAGATCATATTTTTGTTCTGGATTGGGCTATTCACGTGGTTGGCCTTGTTAAGTAGAGAATATTATAGTATTCTTGAAACCAAGTGAAGCTCAAACTAACATAAAATTGACACTTTGCACATGGTAGGTCTAAAATGATCCACGACTACTGCTGCCCATAACATGAATTTGTGAAATACATTCTGATATCACCAATTTCAACAATCTATTCGAAGCATAAGAGTGGCCTATAGTCTTACCATGAATTTTGAGTAATGCCTCAGTCCCAATCCTTGTTGACAATCTTGTCTTCTAGCATATCTTTGACAAAACCTAGTGCAACTTTTGACTCACAAGAAAAGTTGACCTTTAGTCTCATGTTGGAGACATGACCACACACTTTTACCTCCTTTACCTTTCTTGAACTATACACTTGCTCACCATCCCTCGAAAATGGGTTTAGCATCAATGTTCTTGCTAATCCTCCTTAATTGATGTTTCAAACATGCCTCATGTGAAGTGTCCTCCAACTTGGTTATTTTTATGCAAAGAAACACTATTTGACATCTCCTTTTTAGTCTCAACTAATATATTTTCTTTTTGCAGTCATTTCAATTGCCCTTGAAAGCATGAATAGAAGAAATAAAATCAAGAAATTTTGGAATGCAGGCAATTTTATGTACAATGCAACAACATGGGGAATCACAGCTATTGGGTCAATTCTCAAATTATCTCTCAAAAATTAGTCAAATATCAATATACATTTTTTTACCAATTCCATTAAAAGAAGTTTGAGGTTCTTAGCTAATAGACATATTGTGCACATAATAGTTGACATGGATGATGAAGCCTTTGACCTTCAAACCTTAAATCTTAATGTGTAACATTGTTGTCCCCAAGTCTTATAGTTTAATGTTTTTAGCATTGATCTCCAATAAGGTGTGTGCATTCAAAATTGGGAGTTCATTCCTTTAGGCTATTTATGTTTGGATTTACCTTATTTGTTGTTGTCAACCAAGTCATAGAATATATTGAATTTTATGATATTTAATATAATATTATTACTTATTAAACTTCACCTAAATTTTATGATCCACAAGGTCTAATTCAAATTCAAAACTTATGATTTAAGTTGCCAATTCATTCCTATTCCTTATATTTTATTGTTAACATCTTCTTGCACGATTTCTTCTACTCCATTACTGCCTATTGTAACTTCAAGAATACATTGACATTGATATAATTCCATCATTTCTTTTGGCATGTATAATTGCAGTACATGTTTTCTAGCCTTAAAGTTAGAGTTGTAGCCGTTGGCAATGAAAAATGGGGTCATCCACCAAGCAATGCGAGACACTATAACAATTGGCCAGAGGACACCCACTTCTTCAAAAGTGAAGGTGGAGACTGGAATTCAGCTTATGGAGACTTTTTCCTCAAATGGTATTATGACATGCTTCTCCACCATGCTGAGATCATTCTAGTAGCTGCTGTACCCATTTTTAGCAGCACTGATGCAAAATTGGCTACTAAAGTCTCTAGCATCCATTGGCATTATTTAACAAAATCACATGCACCGGAGCTAATAGCAGGGTATTACAATACTATATTCAATGATGGGTATATTCCCATAGCTCATATGTTTTCTAGATTTGTGTTAGATTTTACTTTCTTTGCTAGAAGTAATATTTAGGTGCAATTTGTCTCTTACAACTCCCTATTTTGTTTCCATTGTACTCGATTGGTTTAGGTTTCTAAAGGAAGGGTTCAATTTATGGCATAATAGGAGATGGCACACAAAAATGGTGATGGATTTGGGGTGTTCCTAGCTATAAGACAATACAACTAACTCTAATTTGGATAGGAGGGTAAGAACTCTTGAACTCCCTGATTGATTTCAATGTTGCCTCTATGATTGATTTTGTATATCTGATTTGGTCCTAGATATTTGTTAGATTTTTATTAGCATTCTAGAAGTAATGTTTAGGTGCAATCATTGTCCCTTATAACTCTTATTTTGTTTCCTTTGTACTTGATTTGTTTAGATTCCTAAAGGAGGGTTCAATTTGTGGCATAGTAAGAGATAGTATGCCATAGTGACATTAGGAAGTTTCACTAAATCCCTTAAATAATACTGTCAGATATAAACTCAATTATATATATGTATTTAGAAGTTTACGTAGATATTATCTTTATAGTTGAAGAATCAATCATGTGATATGTTCAGTGATATTTAGACATTCACATGCTGCCCACTGCACACAACCCAAAAAGCATTGAGTCTTGCATGTGCTCCTTTACAAGATGCCCACCTTCTCTTCATATGTTTAATGTATTGAAAAGTCTTAAGGTATAGGTGGGTCATTCTCCGTGCTTCTTGTCTTTTGATTCAAATTTGTAATAATAGACCCCAATTTCATTTTATCACCAACCATAAGCTCTTGCAGTATAATGGAATATAGAGTTAGGGGACAAAATGACTAGTGACTGATGTTTAATACAATGGTATCCAATAGATTTTAGAAACCTGTTTCAAAAATTTGTAAGCCTTGCCATATATCAGGCTTCACAATTTATTTGAGGCTTCTCGAAATGTGTTACTACAAGAAAGTTTAATGGAATAGAGAGTAACAGGATAAATGTACTTGTGATTGATGTTTGTTTCAATGATATCCAATGGATTTTAGAGATTCATGTCTAGTGATGGATCATTAAGATTATAAGTGGGTTTTAAAATAGATGGAGCTAGATTGGTACACTAAGAAGACCTTGCATTATCTTCCTCCTATAACATCATCATCTTTATCATCTATTATTGTTCTGTTATGTATTACTTTCCTTTTACTTTTTCCTATTAACATTTGTCACTAAAGTTTTATGGTCCAAGTTTCTCAGTTTGACTTCATAGCTTTTTCATCAACATTTCATACCATTACCAATAGCTGAGATCATATGTTCTTCAAAAAGAGCATAACTGTATACCTTATGAGCATTATGTACAAACATTGCTAGCTATTTTACTTCTGATTTACAATCTTGCAGTTTATTTTGGATCTTTTCGTTTCGAGAGAATGATGGAATGAGCAATTAAAGTTGCAATAAGATCATGTCATTGTTTGAAACAGATTTTATTTTATTCTAAAGGGGTTTGGAGATGAGGAGTAGACCGACCGAGTACACTGACTTAATGGGGATGGCACCTAATGGGGACATGACCCAAGCACAGAATGGACACAACAAGAAAAGGGAAATTGTATTAACTGTGAAAATAAGCTAGTACATTCAATACAGAGAAAATAGACTTCAAAACATGCCCTAAAGGCTTACAATAGCACAAAATTGGAGATAATTTCTCCTTTTGGTACCTCCTCTCAAATTCCACTCTGAACTGCCTTTTACAATGCCAAAAATGTCCTTAAATAGACCCCAGAGGGTTAAGGACTAGGAGTACATTCTAGAAAGTGCTAGTAGGCATCCACCGACCAAGTAGAAGGCTCTAGAAGTTGTGTTAGAAGTTGGTGCAAATCTAGAAGAATCCAAAAATGGTAACCGAACTTTCGGGAGGCATAACTTTTGAACCGTAGCTCCGATTGACAAACCGTTTATATTTTTAGAAAGCTCTCAAAGTGCTCTATAGACCTATGGACCAGCTTTTCTTGTCCCCCATTTTTTGGCCCTTTTTGAGGTCATTTAATGCCCCTAACCTGACTTTGAAGCACTCTTAGGAGGTCTCCAAAAATCAAAAAACTGCGATAACTTTCAAACCATGGGGCCTTTTGACTTGATTCCTTTTCTGGAATGCTCTAAATTGCAATTACATTCTTCTAGCCAATTTAAACCTCCTAGTTCACCAAAATGATGGCTCAATTACATACTCCTATTTTTTTAGCATTTACACGTATCTCAAGGTGTTCGAATACTCTATCCTAGAACACTAATAGTGGAACTGTGAGAGTTGGAACGTTTATTTGACCCAAATGGGTATCCAAAAATGAAAACACATGATACAGAAACTAAGTCTAAGTACATTTTTTTGGGTGACACAGGATTGCCCTTATACCTCTAGATGCTCCTGCATTAGCGCCATAGGGATGGACTTGGCAGCTGATGTGGGAGTAGAGGTGTAGTGTGGGTTTTTGCTTCAGCTTCAATGATGTGGAAGTTGTGGTGCATGCATGTGAACTTGTTGCTTGTTGCTGGTATTAATCCTCTTTTATGATCATTTTCCTATGCACTTGATTATCTTTCTTATGTTGGACTAAAAACGTGTTTTATTGCCACTAAAAGCAGTGCTATCACTATGTTTTTATTGAAAGTAAATTCTACAGTTGTAACCTGGAATGCTTGTGTTTTTTGGTTAAATTTTTGATATAAGGGAATCAAAAGATATTCAAAAGTGTATTTTCATAAACTTCCAACTGTTGTTGATTTCTTACTTTCAACACCACTTTAACTCATTTGCTTCATTTATCATATCTAGATGAAAGGTCTTGAAGATGAACTCGAGCGCCAGACCGTGACTTACACTTTTTGGAATCAGTCTAAAAGAAAACTTGACATGCAAGAATGGCACCCTGTCACATTTAAACATTCAGATGTTGATGGAAAATTTATGGAGAAGATCAAGGTACAATAGAAGTTTAAATTTTTTTTTTGTATTATTAATTTTCCCATTTCAAATATCCCTTTGGGTGTTTTTTTTGAATTGTTGTTTTGAAAGATAGCTACAAGATTCATATCTTATTATCAGTTATATTTATTTCTAACTTTGAATTTGTAGTAAAATAAGAAATGCTTTAGAAAAAATTATGTGATATGGAACATTATGGAATGCCAAATTTATTTATTTTTTTCTATCCCATACCTTTGAGAGAGAGACACAGGGTAAGCAAAGCATATATGAAGGTTAATCAAACTCAATGTAATATATAGTATACAAATTTTAGTAGAGACTTAGATAAATATGTTTGCAGTCTTCTGTTGAATGAACTATCCAGCTGATAGCCTAGAAGAGTGGAGAAATGTGATCAAACCTTTTGTGGGAATTAGCCTTTAAATTTTGCATTTTGCATATGATTTGTTTTGGATTACTTGAGTGCAAGAGAAATCAGTATCACAAAAGCCTTAGTAATGGTGAAAACTTTATATATTCACTATTTTGCTCTCCATAAGATTGTAATCTTTTTCCCAATTCGATATGAGCTCATTGGTCCAAAAGCAATGAACAAGCATACACTTTTCCATCATAAGCTACAAGGTGCTTCTAGCTTAATAATAAATATTCTTCTAGCCTTAAATAGAATGTGTGAAGTTGTATCGTTACTAATTGTTAGAATGTTAACTAAGTACGTTTAATGTGCAGTACCAGGTAGACAATAACTCTTTAGATAGCAAATTTTATTTTTGATATGTTCATCTGCCTTATATGAACTCTATCATATTTTAGTATTCAAAGGTATGGAGTTTGGAAATTTCTAAATATACATGTAATATTAATTTAGTGCATTTTAAAAACTAATCATATTAAGATGAAATTCATAAGTAATCTTAATTGGAGATAGCTTAAGATATGAAAAAGATCATTCCCAAGATGTGCCTGAAGAGCACACATCAAATAAAATGTAAATGATATCATAGAATATACGAGGGTTGAGTGACCCTCATTAATAACCATGATCTCTTGTCAAATCTCATTGGAGATTCTAAACTAGATAAAAATGAATGGTGAAACAAAAATGCAGAATGAAAAGTTGGGATGATTGAAGAATTATTTTATCAAAGATTGTGGTATTCATAAGTACCAATGCTAATGGTGCTTTGGATGGGACTGCTAGTTCCTAGAGACTGAATTTTCAAGGGTTCTCCCCTTATGGAAAACTTGAATCATGTTGCTACCAAATTTATTCAATTTTGTGATGCCTATTCTTAGATCACATCCAAAATTTATGTTTCAAACATCAAGATTTACATATGAAGGCTTTGGTCGAAACTTTGTAGTTTTAGATCATCTGAACTTGATGTGTGTTGGATAGTTATTGTAGAGTTGAATACTCCATTGGAAGATATGGGATAGATGGGAGGTTCACAGATCCAATTGATAGCCATTTTGATTTAATGGATTTCATTCAAGATCATGCTCTTTTGGATTTGGACATTTAGAGTGGCTCTTAGACATTATCAAATAGAAGGGTTGAAACTGATCATATCTAAGTTAGATTCAATCATGCTTTGTTTATCCTGAATGGTTAATGTCTAATGTGTGCTCTCTTTTATTAATGCATTGATAGGAGTTATTAGCCATCCACATTTCTAACTATAAGTAGAGTTGTAATTATAATTTGAAATTTCAATAATAGGTTATGGGTGTCGCAAAGTTAGTTCTTGCTTTTTCAGGATAGAGAGTCAGATTTTTCTAATTTAATCAAATTTTCTAAAGGTAGGTATCCATTTTCCAGTTGCACCTACAAACACAAATTAGGGGAGATGATAGATTATTTAGGAGGAGATAGTCAGGGGCCTAACTGTAAGCATTTTCAACATACAAAGGGTAGCATGGGTCTCTTTCGTATGCAGAAGAGAAATGCATTGTAACTCATTTTTCTAAGTATTATAGCAACAAGTTCCTTTTAGCTCAATAAAGTGTAGGAGTTGTTCCTTCTTGATCTTTCTTATCTACTCCCTTGAATGAATATAATGTTATGTTTTCTATTTTTTGTCATCAAATACTCCTGACAACATCTTACTCAAACATCAATGGTGCAAGATGAAAATTTTTAGTGTAGTTCATAATCTATATTAGAGTAACTTTAAGTTGTGAAAACCCTCATTCTCCTTCATGAAAAAGTCAATGTTTAAACCTTTCTATGAAGTGCTTATGCTTGGCATGTCTCAATTCAACTTGTGAGCAGAGATTAATCTTTTATCAATTGATTGTGAATGAATGAAGTTTGTAAGATATTGGTCTATCACCAAGTTTAGCTAGGATTATTTCATTTTAGAATGTTCAAATTGACTTTGACGACCATTAAGGTTCATTTGTATCAAACAAAAGACATATGAATAGGTTTTTGAGGTATAGTTGTATAAATTGTAAAATTTGCACATTGTTCCTAAAGCAACTTTATAATATGTTAAGATTGACTTACTCTTATTGTCCTCCAAACAGAAGCAAAACCATAATATGATTACCATAGAGATGAGGTCATATACTTTTTAGCATTTCAATAGTTTATTCATGTGTTTGATATGGAAGTTGGTGTTGTAGCTACTCTATATGAAAATGTTGGATATTCTCAGTCTAATATATTTATTGCTTTGGCTCACCTAGGATATAGTTCAGCAACCCTCTTTAATCAGGACCTCTCAGAGTCGACACACTTGATTTTTTTAAGTTTCCCACCCGTTAATGAAGATTTGATTAGTAGTGTTTCAAGGTATTGTTCTTCTTGTGTGTGTGTAATGGTTCACAATTTCATGATTCTGTAATCTACCTATTTGGCCTAACTTTTTTGGATTCTACAGTAGTATTTTTGCTCCAATAGTACAGACAAATGAACTGTGTCATCAGCATTCTAAAGCCTATGTGCAAGTCTACAAAGAGATGGGTGCCAAGATTATAGATTCATTACTACACTCAGGAATGGGCTCATCTTCAATCTTTAAAAGATTGAATATGAGCCCATTCCTGACTGTGGTAATGAATATCAAAGCTCCTTTAGCCTAAGCATATCATGTCCTTTGGGCTATCTTTTTGAAGCTTCTTCAACATTGTATCCTTCGGACTTTAGAAAAATTTACGTGATATGATTGTGAATGCTCGAGATAAGTTTTACTGAATAAATTGTGAAGCGCATGGAATCTTCTATGATTAATCCAAAAATATATATACGCCCCTTTATAAGTTAATTATTTGTTTGAGTATATATAATATATTTCTTGACAGTGTCTTTGGTTGATGTGTAGCATCAAGACTTGGGTTCTAGTATTTCTTCTACAGTCGCAATGAAGGATTGTATATTACTTGCAGCTTGTGGAGTAGATGAGATTCTTCCTCAGAGTCCTAAATTTCTAGCTGATATCTTCACTTCATGTCTCACAACACCTATTAAAGTTTCATTGTGATGGTATTATCTTATTCTCATACCTCTAATCATCTCATTCTTTTTACACATGATTGGGAAACTGCAATTTGTGATGCGCTAATAGCTAGCTCCTTTGCTGGGTACAGCAACTAGACATATTAGGGAGTTAATTAATAGCATGGTTTCTCATAAAAAATCAATTTAATATAGAGTTTTGGTAATGATTGTTTATCTATCTTATATCTTAAATTATTCTCATTTCCCTCAAATATGTGTCATAATGGATATAGTGTTTACATGTATCATAATATTGAAATGATTCTCTAAGGCAGGGAAAAGTTGTTTACTATGCACAAATAGCTCACTTCTAATGGAATGGAACTTAAAAACATTGGGATACTAAAATTAGTGATCCTTTTATTCCCGTCATGTGAAATTTTTGGTTTTTGCAATGTATGTTACTAGTTTTGGATTTCTGTTTGCTAAACATGATTACATATTTATCTAACAAGACATAAAGAATTACCAAAATGCTTGTCATCCATCCTTGTACAATGCTAATGATTCTTAGTTGGATTAGTTCCAAGATAAGTCACCTCTTGGGAAGTCTTGATGCTTACCCCTTAGAGCATTGCCTGAATTGAAAAGTGACAAGTGGACCATTCATGCCCATGAGATGGTTTTCCATGATCCACATTTGATGACTTATAGGTCAACAACTTTGATTCAAAAAACTACGCAACTAAATCCTACTATGGCATAATGTAAAAATTACCTTAGTTGTCAACCTGATTTTTGTGTACGATTGATAATACATTAATAAATAGAAAATTAAGAGCTAAAATTCAAGCCATAGTATGTCAATTTTGCACACAAAAACTTGGCCTTATCTGTTCCAGCTGAAACCTTTTTTAAAAAGCCCACATTGGCATGTTGTGATGGTTAAATTGTGGTGTTGTTCTTTCCATTAAGATTCAAATCCTACTTGGTTGCTAGTTTAGTTCCTCCATTTTTGGGAGTTCTATGTCAATAGCAAGATCCTCCAATGTGAGAAACATAATGCAGAATAAAAGGACTATTAGATGATGGATCATATTTTTCTATCACATTGAGTTTTGCATATTTTTTGAGAAAACACAATTCTGGTGCTGCCCATACTAAAACACTAGAAAAACCAAAAATAAAGACTAAAAGACTACGAAGCAATGAGCTAAAAGATCTGTGTGAAGGAACAAGCTAAATAGATATGCCTATTCTAGCATCTTTAAAAAATCAGTGTTCAACAGAAGTAGATTCAACTCTAAAGACAAGTCTATTTTTTCTAATTCTAGCATGCAGCTTTAGGAGAACAGCAACTAAGTACCCCATACGTTCAAAACATGAAAATAAGTCTTTTTATCATGTGTTTTATCTTTTGGTGGGCCCTGTCAGACATGGACTGCCTTCATACAATGTACATGATTTTTCTCAATCACATGACTAATTATATATTCTTCATATTAGTTACTATTGATGTTTTTCAGGCATTCTATAAAATAGTCCACATGCCTTGCATATGATATGACATTTTGCATGCATCCTGCACTCTCTCTCATCTGGCTGAAATGGATTATGCAAAGTGATCTGAAATCATGATGCTAAAAAACACACAACCAAATCCAAAATGAACTTGCACTACAAATGGATTGTGGAAATCTGATATTGGTAAAATTACATGCATGTCTACCAAGACAATCACAACTTTAACATATATTTGTCCTGATAGACATGCATGCAAAATTAACAATATGAAATTTCCACAATCCATTTGTAGTGCAAGTTCATTTTGGATTTGATTGTGTGTTTTTTAGCGTCATCATTTCAGATCACTCTCCGTAAACCATCATTAGCCAGATGAGAGAGTGTAGGATGCATGCAAATTCTCATATCATACGCAAGGCATGTGAACTGTTTTATAGAATGCCTAAAAAAAAATTTACACCCAGGTGTTGTTAGAAATTTCTACCTTCATTGGTCAAAATTTCTACCTTCAATGGTCAAAATTTTCAACCTTCATTGGTCAAAATTTCTACCTTCAATGGTCAACATTTTCGACCTTCATTGGTCAAAATTTCCACCTTTCTGGTCAAGATTTTCTACCTTTATTGGTCAAAATTTCTACCTTTTTTGGTCTAAATTTCCACCTTTCTTGGCCAATATTTTCTACCTTTATTGGTCAAAAATTTCTTCCTTATTTGATCAAAATTTTGACCAATTCCTAATAGAACATGCACAATGGTCATGGAGGTTTTTCGACCAAAGTATTGGTCAAAATTTTGACCAACCATAAGTTGGTTAAAATTTTGACCAAAATTTTTTTGACTTTGGTCAAATTTTTTATCGAAAAGTGCATCAAAATTTCAACCAATAATGGTCAAAAAATGGTCTCAAATGTACTAGTGTGTTCTTTCTTTTCTTTTAGTTGTTGTGCAGTCAAAGGGATTATTGTAATAATCATGTATACATTGTCTAGAAAATCTAATGCAGCAGCACTAATACTAGCTACGTGTATCCTGATTTGCATTTTCCATGTAGGAAAATTCTCTTTGTTCAACTTTGGTACTTCCTTTTTGTACACTATGATCTTTAGCTTTGAATACCTTCAAAATTCTCTTTACAAGCACCAATACTTTGATACCAATTGTTAGAATATTTAGAATAACTTAAAGTGTGGTGAATCAATTATCCAAGGTCTAGATGTACCAATTGAACAAACAAACACTTAATCAACTTCATGATCTCATCATCCCATTGCCCGATTACTACTATAAACTATTACCAACATCAACTAGTTGTCCACTATTCTAAATATAATAGACTCACTGAATGTAAAATTTAATCAAATAACATCCACACAAATTTGACACAAGGATTTAATGTGGAAACCCAATTTAGAAAAAATCACCAACAACATGTCACTAATTTTCACTCTTCTGAAGTAAGCTCTATTAGTAGTCAACCCTATTAAAGGTTACATAACACACTATTAAATATCACCTTGTTAAAGATTTAATCACTCCGTTAGAAGTGGCATTGTTAGATGACTTTAGAACATTCCATTAGAATGTCACCCTGTTAAAGGACTTATATATGACTGTTAGGTCAACCCTAATTAAAGGAATTCAAGTACTATTTACAATGGTTAGAAAGTAAAAATAGATTTTTGATATTTTAAGTACAAGTCACTTTTCATATACATATCTCTATTATGTTCATAAATTGATTCATTATTTGTCCTCCATTGTCATTTCAATCTTTTATTTTCTTGGCAACCCTTGAAGAAAACACCCTTCACTTATTCTCAACTCAATTTAGCCTTTTGCTTAGATTCACTAGTCAATAACATCAACATCAGCTCCAACTCTCTACAACATCTCTTTTTTGGGCATATACTCTTTGCACATATTGAAAGTTCACCCTTATACATCCTTAAATAGATAATTCTTATCTTTTTCTATTTAAACAACACCATAGATATTAGGGTTCACAATTAGATCCATCAAATACAATGTATCTTATTGTCATTTTGTTTATCTCTTCTTTTCTAGAAACTTATCATGGAATCCATCCCTAAGGTTATTTACCTAATCCTCTCCTAGTATTAAATGATCCAAATCATCATTCCTTATCTTCAAAATGCTTTCCATACTCCAAGAAATCAACTTAGTTGACTGGAAATTACAATATCTCGTAAACAATTAAAATGATGTTCCTTGACCAACTCTAAGTTATGATATTTTGTCATCATTGGGTTACTTGGTCACTATTAAATATCTTGCTTGACACATGCACTGTCACTCGGTCGATACTAATGCTCAGTCAATATTAAATTTTCTCGACACTTACTATGGCTTGGTTGACACTAGCATTACTCAACAGGTACATCATAATTCTTTAGTCTTTTTCTCTATTACTTGGTCAAGCCTATGCATTTGATCTATCTACGATCATACTTTCAAGACTTGAACATTAATGACTTCTCCAATTGTAACATGATTTAAACTATCTATCTATCTTTTCAAGAATGAACCACCACTTGTGCTCTTTCTATCATCAAAATCTCCTGCCCAATTAGAATCAGTAAATACCTTTAGTTCATACCTTTAGTTCAAACTTATTATTCTTCTTATAATACAATCCATAGTCTTTTGTTCCTTTTAGATATCTTACTATCATTTTCATTTCCATCACATGATTACCCTTAGGATTCACATAAAATATTGCAACTATCCCAACTGCAAATGCAATATTAGGTCTCCTATGAACAACATATTTCAATTTTCCAATCATTGATATGTATGGTATCTGATTGACATTAGTAGAATCATCATTCTTAGATAACTTATGTCCAGTAGACATAGGTGTACTCACTAGTCTTCAATCTTCCATCCCAAAGAATTAGTATCTCCTTAATATATTTGGATTGAGTAATGAAGATACCTTGCTTCATTTGATATACTTATTAACCAGCAAAGAATTTGATCTCGCCAAACTTTAAAATTTAAAATTCCTTCTTCATTTCAACAACAAATGATTTGAAAATTATTTCATTTCCTCCAAATAAGATATCATCAACAAAAAGTCTAGATAACAATACCTCATTTTTCTTGCTAGTCTTCAAATACAAATTGTTGTTATCATTTGTTCTTGCAAAACTAATCTTTACCAAATAGTTATACAATATTTTATAACATGCTCTAGGGGCTTGTTTCAAACCATATAAATCTTTGTGTAGCATGCACACCATATTCTTCTTGATGGGATCCACAAACCCTTTAGGCTACTCTATGTATACTTCTTCTTTAAGTACCTCATTCAGAAATGCAGATTAGAGATCCATTTGATATACCATAAATCCTTTATAACAAAAATATGCAATTAGTGTTCTAACTCCTTCTAATTTTTGTATAGGGGGAAAATATTTCCCAATAGTCAACACCTTCTTCTTGTGCATATCCTTTGCATACTAATCTAGCCTTGTTCCTTGTGGCTTTACCATTTTCATTTAGCTTGTTCCTGAATACCCACTTTATTCCAACAACATTTTTGTCTTTAGGTATGGGTACTGCGGTCCATTTTTTTTTCTTTTCAATCTATTCATTTTCTTCATTCATTTCTTGTATCCAATCTTCATTCTCCAAAGAATATTTAATAAATATGGGCTCAAACTCACATAGTAAGTATGTATCACTTCTGAGTCTTTTTCTTGTCATAACTCCAGACTCTTTATCTCCAATAAATTTTTTAGGTGCATAGTGTCTTCTCACATAATTTTCTAACATATGTTATTTTATTCTTTGTTCTTCAACATCTTCATCTTTAAAAATGATTTCAAGCTCATTATCTCTCTCTTGTTTAGGTTCTAGTTTAGGTTTTTCACACTAGATATTTAATTCCTATTATTTGGCTTCCTCTATCTGTGACTCAACATCATTTCCCTTTTTGATCGGTATCCACATTTTGATACTCAAAAACTAGGTGTTGCAACTTGACATTCCTAGTTTGTTGGGGATATGCAATTTTGTTTTCTTGTTCAAGTGGAGTGCTAGGAGCATTGTAATTCACATATATGAATGAGTTTTAATCTTCAAGTTATTTCTTGCATTCAACTTCATTTTTCTCTTTATATTCATCAACTTTCACATTTGTACTTTCCACAACTTTGTTAGTTTTAAATTTCAAACACTTATAAGCTTTGCTCATAGTGGAATATCCTAGGAAAATGCCTTCATCACTTTTAGCATCAAGTTTTCCATTTCTATTATCTTTAATTATGTAACATTTTGTTCCAAAAACTTTTAAATACTTCAAATTAGGTGCATATCCATACCACAATTTAAAAGGTGTAGCATTTGTACCTTTTTTGACTTCCACTCTGTTCAGAGTATAAATAGTTGTACTTAGAACTTCTTGAGTATTTATGTCACCCATTTTTTTGCATCATCAATGTTCTATCACAATACATTATTGATCCATTCCTTCTTTTAGCTATTCTATTTTGAGGAGGGGTTCTAGTGATGACATCTATCTTTTGATCCCTTGGACACTGCAAAAATTTAAACTCATTGGAAATGAATTCACCATGTTTGTTAGATCTCAACAACTTCAAACTCTTCTCTATATCCTTTTCAACTTTGGCCAAATACCACTTAAACATCTGAAAAGCATCAAATTTTTCTTTACTTGAAACATCACAACCATCAATCTAGAGTAGTCATCAACAAATAGAAAAAACTAATTGTCTCCACTATAGATTTGAACACCAATAGGTCCACAGAAGTCACCACTTGTACTCTCAACATATATTAATATCCTCCATAAATGTTTTTTATTTTATCCCACTTTTATTTTGCATTCTTTCACTTTTTTAGATCATCAAACTCATCATAGCATAGGGCTGAAGCAATCTCCAACATTGTTTGATTGTGTTCTTTCTTTTCTTTCAATTGTTATGTAGTCAGAGGGACTATTATAATATTCACATATGTATTGCCTTGAAAATCCAATTCAATATCGCTAATACTAGTTGTATGTAGCCTCATCAACATTTTCCATGTAGAAAAATTCTCTGTGTTCAACTTTGGTACCTCCTTTTTGTACACCATAATCTTTAGCTTTATGTACCTTCAAACTTCTCTCTACAAGTACCAATTCTCTAATACCAATTTTTAGAATATTTAGAATAACAAAAAGTGGGGTGAATCAGTTATCTAAGGTCTAGATCTACCAATTGAAGCAACAAACACTTAATCAACTTTGAATC
Organism: Cupressus sempervirens; assembly: GCA_028749045.1. NCBI lineage: Eukaryota > Viridiplantae > Streptophyta > Pinopsida > Cupressales > Cupressaceae > Cupressus > Cupressus sempervirens. The sequence continues at coordinate 45,654,477 of CM053793.1, read as the reverse complement.
TTATCATTCCATTTCTTGGTTAGTATTGTAAACTATTAGTAAAATTGACTAGTTGTCCACTATTCTAAATATAAAAGACTTGTAGAATGTAAAATTTAATTAGTAAAACACCATAATTAAATCCATACAAGTTTGACACAAGGATTTAACATGGAATCCAATTTGGAAAAAACCACCAGAAAAATATCACTAATTTTCACTCTTCTGAAGTGAGCTCTATTAGGAGCTAACTCTATTAAAGATTTAAAAATGCACTATTAAATGTGAACTTGTTAAAGGATTTAATCACCCTATTAGGAGTGGCCTTGTTAGAGGACTTTAAAATATTTCATTTTAATGCCACCCAGTTAAAGGATTTTTATATGACTATTAGGTTAACCTTGATTAAAGGATTTCAAATACTGTTGACAATGATTATAAAGTAACAATGGCTTTTGACCTATTAAGTAAAACTCACTTTGCATGTACTAATATTTGTTTTGTTCATAAGCAAATTCACTCTCTAGCCTCCATTTTCATCTTGATATCTGATTCTCTTGGCCACCCTTCAAGCAAACACTCTTTACTTCTTCTCAACTCGATTTAGCCTTCTGCTTAAATTTGCTAGTCAATAATATCAACATTTTCTCCAACTTTCCACAAAATTTCCTTTCTATGCATATAGTTTCTACCCATATTGAAAGTTTTCCCTTGTACCTCCTTAAAAAGATAATTTTGATCTTTTTGGGCTTAAACACCATAGATCTTAGGGTTCACAATTACATCCATCAAATACAATGTATCCTCTCCTAGTATTAAATGATCCAACTCATCATTCCTTATCTTCAACACATTTTCCATATTCCAAGAAATCAACTTAGTAAGTTGGAAATTATGATTTCTCATAAAAAGTGAAAATGATGTTTCTCGACCAACACTAAGTTTTGACACTCAGTCATCACTAGGTTACTTTATCACTATTAAATTTCTTGCTCAGCACATGCACTATCACCCAGTTGATGTTGATGCTCGATCAATATTGAATTTTCTTGGCACTTACTGTGGCTCAATTGACACTAGCATCACTTGGCATGTACATCAAAATGCTTTAGTCTTTTCCTATTGCTCAATCAAGCCTATGCGTTTGATCTATCTATGATCACACTTTCAAGATTTGAACATTACTATCTTCTCCACTATGAACATCATTTAAAAAATCAATCAATCTTGTCAAAGTCTAACTAATCAAATGCCCATTTGTAGTTTCCTCTTCATGATAACTCAGCCTATCCTCTAGATTCTTTTGTTACAAAAAAAATCTCAAATCCTCTTCATCAGTCAAATGGACATGACACTTTGGTTAGATAGAAAAAAATCTCACCAATAGGTTTATCATTAATGATAATATAACAATTGTTCCAATTATACTTTTCAACAATCTCTGTCTTTGCCATTGATGGAAACACCTAAAATATACTTCTACCTACCATATAATTATAAATTTGTATTTTTTGCAAGCAACACCCTTAATCTATCAGATCTATATTAATATCCTTAGTTTCATTCTGATAACTCATTTCTATAACTCTATTTTTGTTATGTGAGCTCTGACAACATCATTAGTTTTATAAAATCCCTCTAAGTAATCACCCCTTCTTACTCAGACATCTCTACTAGATTTCACTATATCCCTATATCATTTCATCTTTTCCTTCATGGTGACTAAAATTCATCTTCTCCCTTCCACGGTAATCCATAATCTTCTCCCTCTTTGACAAAAATGCCAAAGATGCCTTCAAATCTATCTCATTCATCTTGATCATGTAGATACCTTCATGTCAACTCTAAATTCTTCATTTGTCATCTTTGTATGATTGATCTATCTTTATATTCTTCTTCATCCCTACTACCTTAGGAAACTCCTAAAGTAGAACTATGTGCATCAATGTATAAGATAGTTTGGTCAACACTTTTAATGCAAAATACCATATTTTCTCAAGTTGCCTTGTCTAGGGGAATCACCCCTATTTTATGTCTAAGATATTTGTGAGAGTCTTTAGGTAAAGCTTTAGTGAATATGTTAGTAATTTTTTCTTTCGTATTCACAAATTCCAATTTCACTTCTTTGTCTTGAACTAGCTCTCTCAAGTAATGATACTTGATAGCAATGTGGTTTGTCTTTGTGTGCATTGCATGATTCTTTGATATGTTAATAGCACTTGCGTTATCACACTAGATAACCACTAGATAAGAAATTTCTTCCTTCATACCTTTCAACAATTATTTGATCCATGTGATATTTGAATGATTCACTACTGCTACTACATACTCAAATTCATTTGTTGATTGGGAAATGCAATTCTACTTCTTACTTGTCCATGAAATCAATCTCTTTCCTAGAAAGAATGCACCACCATTTGTGCTCTTTCTATCATCAATATTTCCTTCCCAATCAAAATCAATAAATACCTTTAGTTCAAACTTATCATTCTTGTTGTAATATAGTGCATAGTCTTCTATTTCTTTTAAATATCTCAGTATTCTTTACATTGTCATCATATGATTATCCTTAGGATTCACAAAAAATCTTGCAAGTATCTCAAGTGCCAATGCAATATCAGGTCTTCTATGAACAACATATTGCAGTTTTCCAATCAGTAGAATCATCATTCTTAGATAAATTATGTCTAGTAGACATAGTTGTACTCACTTTTCTTGAATCTTCCATCCCAAAAGCTCTTAATATCTCCTTGATATATTTTGATTGGGTGATGAAGATACCTTGCTTCATTTGATATACTTGTTAACTAACAAGTAATTTGATCTCACCAACTATTGAGATTTCAAATTCCTTCTTCATTTCATCAGCAAATTATTCACATAATGCTTCCTTGCTTCCAAATATGATATCATCAACAAAAATTTCAGATAACAATACCTTATTGTTCTTGCCAGTCATCAAATATTGATTGTTGTTATCATTTGTTCTTGCAAAACCAATGTTCTCCATATAGTTATGCAATCTTTCATACCATGCTCTAGGGGCTTGTTTCAAACCATATAAACCTTTATGTGGCCTAAATACTATATTCTTCTTGCTTGGATCCACAAATCCTTGAGGCTTCTCTACATATACTTCTTTTAAAATTTTCCCATTCAGAAATGAAAATTTGACATACATTTGATATATCTTAATCCTTTATAAGAAGAATATGCAAGAACTATTCTAACTCATTCTAATCTCACTATAGGGGAAAATGTGCCCCAGTAGTCAACACCTTCTTCTTGTGCATGTGCTTTGCATACCAATGTATCCTTTTCCTTGTGACTTCACCCTTTTCATTCAACTTGTTCCTAAATACCCATTTTGTTCCAATAATATTTTTGTCTTTAGGTTTGGGTATTAGGGTCCATATTCTTTTCTTTTCAATTTTTTCATTCATTCCTTGTATCCAATATTCATTCTCCAAAGTATATTTTATAGATTTGGGCTCAAACTCACAAAGAAAGTATTTATCACTTCTGAATCTTTTTCTTTTCATAACTCCAAACTCTTTATCTCCAATAATTTTTTCATGTGCATGGTGTCTTTTCACATACTATTCTAACATAGGCTCTTTTCTTCTTTTTTCTTCAGCAAATTCATCTTGAAAAAATGATTTCAAGCTCATTATCTCTCTCTTGTTTAAGTTCTGGTTTATGTTTTGTATGTTAGGCAATTCCTTTCTATTGTTCAGCTTCCTTTATTTGTGACTTGACATCATTTCCCTTTTTCTCGGTATCCACATTCTATTGCTTGACAATTGGTTGTTGCAACTCAACATTTCTAGTCTGGTGGGGATGTACATTTTTGTTTTCATGTTCAAGTGGAGTGCTAGGAGCATTGTCATTCACATATATGAGTGAGCTATAATCTTTAGGTTCTTTCTTGCATTGAACTTCAATTTTCTTTGTGTATTCATCAACTTTCACATTTTCACTTTCCACAGCTTTGTTAGTGTTAGAGTTCAAATACTTATAAACTTTTCTCTTAGTGGAATATCCTAGAAATATTCCTTCATCACTTTTAGCAAAAAATTTTCCATTTATTTTATCTTAGAGTATGTAATATTTGCCTCCAAAAACTTTGAATTACTTCACATTAGGTGCATATCCATACCACAATTGAAAAGGTGTAGCATTTGTACCTTTCTTAACTTACACCCTATTTAGAGTATAAATAGTTTTACTTACATATTCTCTCTAGTATTTTTGTGACATATTTTTTACCATCATCAATATCCTAGCACAATTCATTATTGATCTATTCCTTCATTCAACTATTCTATTTTGAGGACGAGTCCTAGATGTTGACATCTATCTTTTGATTCCTTTGTCATTACAAAATATCTTGAACTCATTGGAAATGAATTTACCACCTATTTCAGATCTCAAGCATTTAAAACTCTTCCCTGTCTCTTTTCAACTCATGATATATGGGTCAATGATTTTGACTCAAAAACTACATAGTTAAATCTTAATAGCAATATCACAACACTTAAATAGCTAAAAAGCATCATATTTTTCTTTAAGAAACATCAAAGTCATCATTCTAGAGTAGTCATCAACAAATAGAATAAAATATTTGTCTCTACTATAGCTTTAAACACCAATAGGTCCAAATATGTCAATATGAACCAATTCCAAAATATCATCAAATGAATATGTTTATCTTTTGAATCTAGACTTGTCATTTTCCCCAATGGACATTGTTTACACATAGCATTGTCAAGTTTCTTAAGTTTTGACAAACCTCTTACTCTTTTCATTTTTCTAATGCTAACCAAATTGTCAAAACTTACATGAAATAACCTCTTGTGCCATAACCAAATATCTTTATGTTGTGCAAAAAAACACGTCTCATAAGATAAATCTAGATAGAAAAAGTTACCTCTTTTTTTATCACCACTTCCAATCAGTTTACCATCAACATCAAATATCTTGGCCTTTCTATGATGGAATTCAACTATGTAACCTGATTTGTTTAATTATGAAACACTCAACAGATTATAATTAAGTCCTTCAACCCAATAAACATTGTCACATTTGATTTTATGATTTAGTTGAATTAATCCTTTACCTTTCACAAGAAATGGAGTATCATTACCAAATTTAACACAGCTGCCCTTTTATAGTTCAATGTTCTCAAATTTACTTATATCACCAGTCACGTGAGTTGAAAAACTAGTACCAATTATCCATCTATCACTTTTATTCACATAAGAGATTAAAGAAATTTTCTCATCTTTATCAAAATCTTCTTTCATAGCAACATAGACTACCTCTTCATCATTACTTTTAGATTTAGTATCAATTTTTTCTTTAGCAATATGACAAGATTTTTTACCTTTATCTTTGTATTCCTTGTTCTTCTTGTAGTCTCAGTCATCTCTTCTTCCTTTTTACTTTCTCTCCTTTCTCTCATCCTTGTTTTCTCTGTCAAAAAATCTAGCAACAATATGACCAACCTTGTTGCATTAAAAACATATTACGAGAAGTTTACCTTTGTATTTTCCTTTCCCTCTTCCAAATCTCCTAGGTATCAGTGTCTCAAGTTCATCATCGGAAGTATCACTATCACTTTTCACAAGTTTTCCTTTTCCTTTCTTGCTAAGAACCAATTTTGATTTAAATCATATTCAAAAGTAGGAGTGTAATTATCAAAATTTGACATCTTAAAAGAAACAAGCCTATCAGTTACGCCTTCCAGAGTTAGGTCATTACCTCATGTACATCTCAATTCTTGTATTGCAAAAACCCTAATAGTATAAATAGGAATCAGAGTTCTTAATACCTTTTGATTATTATTTCATCCTCAATCTTTCTATTGAATCCTTGAATAGCATTGATAACCTCTTTGATTCTTGCATAGTACTGAACTATGCTCTCACATTCTTTCATTGTCATTTCATCAAACTTACCTCTCAAACTTTCTTATTCAGCTCTCAAGATATTTTCATCTCCTCAATAAATGATCTTTAGTTTATTCTACATTTGATGAAGGGTGTTCCGCTTAATACCATAAACCATAACAAAAACAAACAAACAACAACAAATGCAAGAACAAAATATGGACTTCTTATTTGCACCACAAATGCAAAATTATGAAATTCAGAAGTACAATATGCTAACCTACATGGGAACCTTCATTATAGTAATCTGCAAGACTAAGCTACGAACTACCACATAGAGTTGTTCTAGATAGTGTTCAAGCCTTTCTTAAATAGGTAATTTTATGTCACTTGGGAAGGTACAAAACCTGTTATAGAACTTGTTACTCTTGAAAAGACAAAGTGGTTGGATATCATGATCCAAGATAGTATGTTGTTTAAAGGAAGCCAGTTGTGCATTCCAAGAAGTTCAATGGGAGAGAATCTCATCAAGGAGAAGCATAGTGGAGGATTAGCTAGATATTTTGGCAGAGATAAAACCATAGCTTTGGTTGCTAAGAATTATTATTGGCCACAGTTGCAACAAGATGTGAATAAGTTTGTGCAGAGTTGCAGAGTATATTAGATGGCAAAAAGAGTAAAGCAGAATACAGGATTGTATTAACCATTACATGTACCAGAGAAGTCATGGGAGGATGTAGGCATGGATTTTTTTTTGGATTACTAAGAATGTAGCATGGGAATTATTCTATTTTTGTGGTGGTTGACAAGTTTTTAAAGATGGCACATTTTATTCCTTGCAAGAATACTAGTGATGTTGTTCATGTGGCAAAGTTATTTTTCAAAGAAGTGGTGAGACTACATGGTCTGCCAAAGAGTATAGTTTCAGATCAAGATACCAAATTTGTTGGGTATTTCTAGCATACAATGTGGAAGAAGTGGAAGATAGATTTGAAGTTCAATTCATTGCATCACTCACAGATTGACGGACAAACAAAAGTGGTGAATCATAGTTTGGGAAATTTGATGAGATGTTTGGTTGGAGACAAGCCAAAAGGATGGGATACAATTTCCATAGGCAAAATTTGCATATAATAATTTTGTAAATAAGAGTATTGGTAAATCACCATTCTAGATTGTATATGGGAGTAGTCCCAAAAATACTTCAGGATTGTGGTAGTTGGATAAAGGAGAGATAAGTAATGCTGAAACAAAAAAAAATTTGAACATTTGAAGAACATCCATGAGGAGGTGAGGAAGCACATCATAAAGATGAATACATAGTACAAGGCTAAGGTAGATGTGAAAAGGAGGTATAAAGAATTTCATATTGGAGATGAAGTCATGGTTCATTTGAGAAAGGAGCATTTTTTAGTGGGTACATATAATAAGCTGAAGATGAAGAAGTTTGGACTGTACAAGATAGTGAAAAGACATGATTCTATAAATTCTTATGAAGTGGATTTTCCTATTGAATTGAATATTTCACCAATGTTTAATATTTTAGATTTGAGAGAGTATTATGAAGGAGGTGATGGAGATGAAGTTGCAGAAGCATAGTGGAGTATTCCAACAACTAGTTTAGCTACAAAGGAGACTAAGGATATTTTGGATAGTCATGTTGGAAAAAGTAAAAGTAACATAACTTATGAGGAATACTTGGTCAAATGGAAATGGAGGTCAATAGAGGATTCATAATGGCTAGCAAGGGAGTAGGTTAATTGTCCTAGCTTTCCTCTAAAAACCTAAGATGTGATGGAGTCACTTCTCAAATTACCCTAGGTGTAAGAGCAATCTTGCATCACTCAAAAATATTTTCCTTTTCAATCTTTTCCATTTTAATAAGGACTAGTAGACAGGAGGGTTGCTATCTCTAGGAACTTTCTATTTTTAGTAAGTTTGTCATACGAGCTTGGAATGTTCTCATTTTATACATGAAGGTTCCTTTTAGAATTATAAGCCTACCATAAAAATATCATTGCTCCAACTTAAGTATCTGGGAATTTATTGCAGATTTTTTATGGAAAATTTAGGGAAAAAATCTTCAAGCTCATTGTTGGAGGCCTTAGATTGCCCACATGATGTCTGAAAACTCGATGGAAAGGCACTAGTGCCATTCCAAGCTTTTAGATCTAGAGCCGGAATTTTTGAAAAGTGGTTATAATAGCCAATTGGAGCAATGGTTCGAGAGTTATGGCCTTCCAAAGTTGGGCTACCCAAAGTTTCTAAAATAATCGTCAAAGATGTATTCGGCCTACTCTATATGTATTGTTAGGGTCTTTAGGCCCTAGGTATTAAGTTTGAATGTCTATAACCTTCTTGAGTGACATAAAATTACCTATTTAAGAAAGGCTCAAACATTGTCTACAAAAACTCTATGTGGTAGTTCGCAGCTTAGTCTTGCAGATTACTGAAATGAAGGTTCCCATATGGGTTAGCACATTGTACTTATGAATTTCATAATTTCACATTTGTGGTACAAATAAGAAGTCCATATTTTGTTCTTGCATGTTTTGTTGCCTCTTTTTTTGTTATGGTTTATGGTATTAAGGGGAGCACCCTTCATCAAATGTGGGATAAACTGAAGATCATTTATTGAGGAGATGAAAATGTCTTGAGAGCCAAATTAGAAAGTTTGAGACATAAGTTTGATGAAATGACAATGAAAGAACGCGAGAACATAGTTCAGTACTATGCAAGAATCAAAGAGGTTTTCAATGCTATTCAAGGTTCCAATAGAAAGATTAAGCATGAAACAATAATCAAAAGATATTGAGAACTCTGATTCCTATTTATACTTTTAGAGTTTTTGCAATACAAGAACTGAGATGTACATGAGGTAATGACCTAACTATGGAAGGCATAATTGGTAGGCTTACTTCTTTTAATATGTCAAATTTTGATAACTACACTCCTACTTTTGAATATGATTTAAATCACAATTGGTTCTTAGCAAGAAAGGAAAACAAAAACTTGTGAAAAGTGACAATGATACTTTTGATGATGAACTTGATGAACTTGAGGCATTGATAGCTAGGAGATTTGGAAGAGGGAAAGGAAAATACAAAGGTAAACTTCTCATAATATATTTTTAATGCAACAAGGTTGGTCATATTGTTGCTAGATTTCTTGACAGAGAAAACATGGGAGAAAGGAGAGAAAGTACAAAGGAAGAAGAGGTGATCAAGACTACAAGAAGAACAAGGAATACAAAGATAAAGGTAAGAAATCTTGTCATATTGCCAAAGAAAAGATTGATGCTAAATCTAAAAGTAATGATGAAGAGGTATTCTATGTTGCTATGAAAGAAGATTTTGATAAAGATGAGAAAATTTCTTTAATCTTTTATATGAATAAAAGTGATAGATGGATAATTGGCACTAGTTTTTCAACTCACATGATTGGTGATATAAGTAAATTTGAGAACATTGAACTATAAAAGGGTAGTTGTGTTAAATTTGGTAATGATACTCCTCGTCTTTTGAAAGGTAAAGGATCAATTCAACTAACTCATAAAATCAAATGTGATAATGTTTATTGGGTTGAAGAACTTAACTATAATCTATTGAGTGTTTCACAATTAAACAAATTAGGTTACATAGTTGAATTCCATCATAGAAAGGCCATGATATTTGATGTTGATGGTAAACTAATTGGAAGTGGTGATCAAACAAGAGGTAACTTTTTCTATCTAGATTTATCTTATGAGACATCTTTTTTTGCACACATTGAAGATATTTGGTTATGGCACAAGAGGTTTTTTCATGTAAATTTTGATAATTTGGTTAGCATATTTTTCTATTACAAAGTACTGAGTTCCTTGAACCCAACCACCTCTATCTATATTTCTATTAGCAAAAGTCGTCTTCTACTAAGAGCATCTATAACTTTGTTAGACTTCCCAATCCTGTGTTTCAAAAGAAATGTATAACTCTACAAAAACTCAAACCACTTCAAATGCCTTTAGTTTAATTTTTCTTGACTATTCAAATATTGCAAAACTTGTTGATCAGTAAACAAAACAAACTCCTCGGGAAGAAGATAGTGTCTCCACTTCTTCAATGCTTGAACTATAGCATAAAATTCTTGATCATACATATAATATTTTCTTTTTGCATCATTCAACTTTTCACTAAAATAAGCAATAGGTCTACCTTCTTGGCTTAGAACAACTCTTATTGTAGTACCACTAGCATCAGAGTCTACTTGGGACACCTTGTTAAAATCAGGAAGTGCTAAAATAGGTTGCTCAGTAACTTTTTGTTTCAACATATTAAAACTCTTATCTGCTCCTACAGTCCACTTAAATTCTTTCTTATCACATCTCATTGCTTTAATTAGGGGTCCAGAAATACTTCTAAAATCTCTTATGAACTTTCTATAAAATCTAGCTAGTCCATGAAAAAGATCTTACCTATGTTGTGATCTTTGGAGTAGGTCATTCAAGGATAGCCTTCACTTTCTCGAGCTCCATTTTTAGACCTTCTGTTGAGACTACAAATCCTAAGTACACCAACTGCTTTAAAAAACTGCATTTCTTCAGGTTTATCAACAACTTTTCTTCCCTCAACTTATCAAACACCTTGCTAATATGGATCAAATGCTCCTGTAATGTCTTGTTAAAGATTAAAATATCATATAGGTAAACAATGACAAAGTTACCCAAAAACTCCCTTAGAACCTCATTCATGAGCTGCATGAAAGTGCTCAGCGCATTGGTTAGCCCAAGAGGCATGACTAACCACTTGTACAATCTTTCCTTTTTCTTGAAAGCAGTCTTCCACTCATCACCTTCTTTGATATGAATCTGATGGTACCCACTCTTCAGATCTATCTTTGTGAAATACTCATTTCCACTCAAATAGTCCATAATATCATCCATCCTTGGCAATAGAAATCTATACTTGATTGTGATCTTGTTGATAGCATGAGAATCTATGCACATCCTCCATTCTCCATTCTTCTTTGGTGCTAATATTATTGGTACAACACATGGACTTAGACTCTCTTGAATGAACCCCTTCTACAAAAACTCATGAACTTGTATGTTCAACTCTTCACTTTCTATTGGTGTCATTCTATGTGCTACCTTGTTTGGTAAACTAGCTCCTGGAACCAAATCCATCTGCTAATTGATCTTCCTCATTAGGGGCAATTCATTAGGTATACTATCTGATACAATATCAAAAAACTCTCCCAACATATCTGCAACTATTGCAGGTACCTCCTCTACTTTTTCTTTGCTATCTTTTGGAATTATAGAAAAACACATATGCTCATGCTTTATACCTTTGAGAAACTTTTTTCCATCAACAAATCATATTCTAGCAGCATTACATACCTTTTCTTCTTTCCCCTTCAATGACTTCAATTTATGTTTCAATCCATCCTTGATCAAAGTGTAGGTATTTTCTCACCCATCATGTACAACATGGTTGTCAAACTACCATGACCTACCTAGAAACATATTACATATGTCCATAGGTATGATATCAAAAAGTACCTCATCTTGGTAGCTTCCAATCTTGAACTTCACATGGGTGCCTTCATTACAATAATCTACAAGAATAAGTGAACTACCACCTAGAGTTGTTCTAGATAATGCTTGGGTCTTTCTTAAATAGGAAATTTTATGCTACCCAGGAAGGTTCTAGACATTCAAACTTAATACCTAGGGCAAATAGACCCTAACAATACATATAGAGTCAACTAAATACATCGTTGACAATTATTTTAGAAAGTTCAGGTAGCCCAACTTTGGAAGGCCATAACTCTCAAACTATAGCTCTGATTGACTATTATAACCACTTCTTAGAAATGCTAGTTCTGGATCTACAAGCTTAGAATGGTGCAAGCACCTTTTAATGAGTTTTTAGACCTCATGTAGGCACTCTAAGGCCTCCAATGGTGAGCCTGAAGATTTTTATCTAAATTTTCTACTAAAAATATGTGATGAGATTTTTATGGTAGGCTTATAATTCTAAAATGAACCTTCATGTAGAAAATGAGAACATTCTAAGATCGTATGACAAACTTACTAAAAATAGCAAGCTCCTAGAAATAGCAACCCCCTTTTCTACTAGTCCTTATTAAATAGAAAAGATTGAAAAGGAAAATATTTTTGGGTGATGCAAGATTACTCTTACACCCAAGATGCTCATGCATCAACATTTCTTGTGCATTCTTTCACTCTTTTAAGTCATCAAACTCACATATCTTATGGATGAAGAAATCTCCAACATTGTGAGATTGTGTTCTTATTTTTCTTTTAAATGTTGTGAAGTCAAAGAGATTGTTGTAATATAGCCATTGTCCAAAAAATCCAATGCAGCAACACCAATACTAGCTATATGTAGCCTCATGATCATTTTCCATGAAAGAAAATTCTCTTTGTTCAACTTTGGTACCTCCTTTTTGTATGTCGTGATCTTTACAAGCACCAATGCTCTAATACCAATTTTTTGAATATTTAGAATAATTGAGAGGGGGGTGAATCAATTATCCAAGGTCTAGATGTACTAATTGAAAAAATAAATACTTAATCAACTTCATAATCTTATCATCCCATTGCCGAGTTACTATTGCAAACTATTAGCAACATCAACTAGCTATCCACTATTCTAAATATAATAGACTCACTGAATGTAAACTTTAATTAGTAAAACACCATAGTAACATCCACAAAAATTTGACACAAGGATTTAATGTGGAAACCCAAATTGCGAAAAACCACCAGCAACATGTCACTAATTTTCACTCCTCTAAAATGATCTCTATTAGGAGCCAACCCCATTAAAGGTTACAAAACACACTATTAAATGTGACCATTTTAAAGGATTCAATCACCATGTTAGGATAGGCCTTGTTAGAGGACTTTATAACATTAAGTTAGAATGTCACCATGTTAAAGGATTTACATATGATGGATAGGTCACTATGACTATTAGGTCAACCTTTATTAAAGGATTTCAAATATTGTTTACAATGGTTAGAAAGCAACAACAGGTTTTGATCAGTTATTTACAAGTCACTTTGCATGTAGAAATCTCTATTATGTTCATAAATTGATTCACTTTCTGGCCTCCATTTTCATCTCGATCTTTGAGTATCTTGGAAATGCTTCAAGAAAATACCCTTCACTTCTTCTCAACTTGATTTAGCCTTCTTTTTAGATTCACCAATCAATAACATTAGCATCAATCCCAGCTCTCTAGAAAATGTCACGAGCCCTAACAATGATAGCTAATAGATAATAACTATGGGATATAAATTTATATGATCTTATCCTTAGTCTAATGATATAATATATTACTAATGTAATAATATATTATTAAAACATAATTTATGTATATAGAAAGTGTTACACATAATTAATATACTTATAATAAATTTATCAAAAGAATTTATTTAGAAACATGTAAATCAATAATAGATAAGACACAATCAATTAGTAAATGAATTATGAATATAAGAAATAAGAATTAATTGATAATACATATGATAATTATTTTTATAACTAATTAATAATAATAGTAATAATCAATTATATTATTATACACAATAAATAAGATATAAGATATAATAATAATAATAGAAATTACTATCAATAATAAATTGCTAACAAGAAAAGTAATATCTAAATTAACTCATATATTATTGATTACTAAAATGAAACTAATAAAATATTAATTTAAACTAAACAAATAAAGAGTTACAAGCCCTTTCCCAAGGGCTCCGCACAACAACATATACCTATTATATTAAAAAGAAAAGACACACATCACTGATCTAAAAGATTAAAAAACAAAAAATTGAAGAATGGGTAATAAACATCAATGAGGGGTGAGAAAATTAAATAAAAAGAGGTAAGTGGAAAAATGGATAAATATCACAAAAGGAGGGTCAAGCCATGCTTTTATGAAGGATTGTGCTATAAACAAGGCTAAATAAAAGAAAAGCAAAAATTATAAAGAGAGTAACTCTATGAAAGGTAAGTAACTTTTTTTTTGGTTTAATATATTTTTCTTAATTTTATGAATAAGATAAAAATAACAAGATCATTACTTATGCAAACTTCAAATAAGTTATGAATCATTTTAATATTAGTAGGTATTGAAATTTATTATATAAAGAAAATGGAATATGTTATTATTTCTAAATAAGTCTATATAGTAGAATATGATTTGGTGCTATATATATGGCATTGGTATTACACACACACACACACACACACATGTATAAATGTATGTATATTCTAAGTTTATTTTAACATAACATATTAAATATGATAAATTAAAATAATATTTTGTGTTCATGATGAGTAATTTTAAGTATGATATGTTAAATAGCTAAATATGCATTAGAAATTATGTGAAAAATCATGTAAAATAAAAATGTTAAATAACAAGGAAGGATTAATATAAGTGATTTTAATTTGGTAATTACAAAATATTTGCATTAAAGACTAAATGGTAAATTCAACCATATTCCATATTACCAAGAAAAATGTTCATTACAAGTGGTATCAGAGCATCATCTTGCCATCCTATAGGAAGGGTGCATATAAAAGAAAGGAAATAAAAACTTAGAAGAAGTGCTGATTAAGATTAAACATATATATTTTAATTGATGTTCAACATTCAACCACCATGTATGAATGTCAACCTACCCTTAATTCTCATAGTGAATAGGGAGTTTGTAAAAGGGAGAGTAAGCTAATCACAATGAGGAGAAGATTCCCAGAATGGGCTTTGTTCATGAGGGATCCTCTTAGAGACTGTTTCCACCCAAGCATGGTAATTTAGCCATTCACTATAGGAACATGAAAATGTAGGTGAATAGTAAGTACATTATTGTCTCCAATCCTAGTAACATTTAAGTATATACCTACCTGGAAGTGCTATAGTGAATAAGGATCTTGTGAATAGAAAGGGGAGCAATTCAGTCACATTGAGGTTGAAATTCCCAAAATGGGCTTTGTTCATGAGGGATCCTCAAGTAGATTGTTTCCATGCCCAACAAAATAATTTGACCACTCATTATAATAACATGCCCATATAGAATATCAAAGAGATAAATAACAAATATCTAAGTATGTTATTTGTGTTTCTCTGCATTCAAGTATATAGTTTAAAGTATACAAATCATGTTCTATGTCTTTATGTATATGTATATGTTGGAAATATAAATGGGAAAGTAAGTTTTGCAGGGGTGGTGAATCAGTACTTAAAATTTTTACCACAAAAACATTCCACCATTCATCCATCTCATAACTTATCTAATAAACTAAAATATATCTAACCATGCATCACATCCATAGCATAATATAAATCAACACATAATACAAGATTTTGGTTACCCAAAAACTCTCCAAGGTGAAGGTAAATCTGGGGTGGGGATGACACCCACAAATCTTCACTATTATAGCAATAAAGTGTGGCCAATTGTGGCTATAAAGTTTTGATTATAATATGTGATCTACCCTATGAAAGGCATGCCCTATTAAAGGCTTACAATATTGTTAGGTCTTACCTTGATTAAAGGATTTAAACTCGCAACTAAGTAAGCACTCTATTAGGAGATTTAAAAAATTCTATTAGGACTACTCTATTAAGAGATTTACCCTATATCACCTGTCAAAATGATTCAGTATCTAATCCTTTAGTTAGCACTTTCTACTAGATAACATAGCTCCTCTTTATTGGTTGTATCTTGATCCTTTTGATCTAATTTCTATTCTTTGATCCTTTACTGCTTGTCTTCTCAAGCGACTTGATTCTAATCAACTAGTTTTTTATATCTGATCCTTCACTTAAGCATCTTCTCCATCATGAATGTCTTCTCTCCTCTACATATAATATTTCTCTTTGCTTCATGATTACTCATCTTCTCAATGGCTCTGCACATATTGTTACTTGGTTGTTGAATCACTTAGCACACACTATTTATTCAACACCCTCTATTTTCTTAGCAATGTAGTGACTTGACACATATTGTTTTTCATATCACTCAGCATGTATTGTTTGATCACTTATGCTTGTCATGCTCTTTTCACTCAGCTTGCTTTGTTCACTTGGCCTAAGTAGTAGCTCAATCATAGTGATGACCAACTAACTTTGCTAGATAATGACTAAGTGTTTTTTCACTAACTTTGTTGAGACTACAATGAGATCAACAATATCCCCCTTTGACATGAGTGAAAAAAACACTTTGTCATGGCATATATTATCTTGTAACATGCATAAGTCAAACAATCTAGAATTTTTGCTCAGTCGTTGTATAAAAATTCAAAATCTTCAAAATTTTCAAAATACTATCTCATTACCTAGTTACTCCCCCTGAGTAAATACCTCATGCTTTTTTTGCAAATTTTACTTCAAAAATATATTTCCCCTACTGTCTACCATAACAAAATTCCTCAAAATCTGCAAAATCCCCCCTTTTTTGACACTTATGTCTTTGAGGGTGGTACACTTAAAGTGTATTTATCCAAAAAAATTGGTTTGTGTACTTGCATAATGATTCCTAATGTAGAATCCCAAATATCTCTATCTGCATCTAAAGATTGGATCTAAATTTCCAAATTAGATGCTATCCTTCTTGAGTTGAAAGATGAGAATCTTTCTTAAACAACATTTTTGCAAATGCTAGTTCTCTTTGCAAAACTTCCATGTGTGGGGTAAACATGGACTAAATATTGATCTAATTTTTGAATCTTTATCTTGCAACTTGGCAAGTCAACTTTATGTATGAAGTAATCTTTGAAAATTTAATTGACTACTGTTAGGAGATGATTTCAATGTAGCTCCAGTAGACAATAAATTGTTAGGATTAACCTCAGACAAAAATAATAGTTACATGCAAATATAACCAATACTATAAAATAGTAGATCGCATAAAAGAAAACACAAGACACCAAGATTTAACATGGTTCACCCAATCCCTGGACTATGTCCACCAACATCAGGTCCAATATTATTATTATCCAATGAATACAATCCACAATCCCTTACAGCTGAATATTGTCGCAAGAAGCTACAATATCACCATTACATCATGAAATCCCTAACCCTAAGCCTTTCTTTTCAAGCTTTTCCCACTTACAAAATTAGGGCTAGAATAAGCCATCCAATAGGAAAAAATAGCAGTCGACACCATTTACAATATAAGGACATTTTTGGCTTTGGGGGCATTGCCCCCAAAAACCTCGTAGAAATAATTTGTAGGGAAACTGCATTGAATAATCCTCTGAGTCTAATTAGGCTCCACATTACAATAATCTCCCACTTGGAGACTAATTAGGCTCCACAACAATAACCTCCCACTTGGAGATGGATCATAGCACTACTAAACCTATAGCTCCCACTGGAATATCAAACCACATTGGACTCTATTGTTCTTTTATTTGGTTTAGTTGAGAAGACTAATTGAAGCTAAAGAGGAGTTCAGCTTCTCCCTTGTCACTACCTTTGTAAGTATATCTATTGGATTGTCATTTGTATGTATCTTCTCTAGCTTTAATTGTCCATCATCCAAAACTACTTGAATGAAATGGTATGGCAACTGTATGTGTTTTGTCTTTGAATGTAGAGCTGAATTCTTTGCAAGATGAATGACACTCTGGCTATCTATGAACAAATAATTATCCCTCTATGGATGTCCCAACTCTTCCATGAAGAATTGAAGCCATATTATCTCTTGGCTGCCTCTGTAGCAGCAACATACTCTATGTCTATAGTGGATAAAGCATTAACCTTTTGTAATTGAGAAACCTAACTCATGGCTGCCCCAACAATAGTAAATACATAAACTATATTACTCCACCTAGTATCAATATCCCCTACCAAATCTGAGTCAACATAGCCCTATAAGTTAGTAGTAAAGCCTCCAAAGTGTAAACACTTATTGGATGTTCCTCTCAAATATCTAAGAATCCATTTGGCTGCATTCCAATGCTAAATTCCTGGATGACTTGTATACCTACTAACATCTCCCATTACATGTGCAATACCTGCCCTTGTACATACCATAACATACATCAGGATTCTTATAGCTGAAGCATAGGGTGCCTTGGACATCTTATCCTCCTCTTCTTATGTCTTTGGACACATCTCCTTAGTCAACTTCAAATGACCAAGTAAAGGTGTGCTGACAGCTTTAGCATTCTCCATACAGAAACATTGCAATACCTTCTCAATATAATCATTCTGAGACAATTTCAATTTCTTGTTCTTCCTATCTCTACAAATCTTCATACCAAACATTTTTTTTTCTGCCCCCAAATCCTCCATAGCAAATACATGTGCTAACTGCCATTCCATCCCCTTAATGTGATCCATGTTAGACCTAACTACAAGCATATCATCAACATATAAACATAAAATAATGTATTTATCATCATTCAACCTCTTAAAATAAACACAATGATCTGAATGACACCTATTATATCCATGCTCATGTATAAACTTGCCAAATTTCAGATACCATTGCCGAGGTGCTTTCTTCAAGCTATATAAAATTTTCTTCAATTTGCACACTAAGTTCTCCTTATCTTTGACCTCAAATCCCTATGGTTGAGCCATATATATGTCTTCATCCAAATCACCATGAAGAAAGGTTGTTTTAACATCAAGTTGTTCCAAATACAAATCTTAGTAGCCACAATACTTAAAATAGTGTGAATAGAAGTCATTTTAACAACATGAGAGAATATCTCATCAAAATCAATGCCCTTTTTTTGTGCAAATCTTTTTACCACTAACTTGGTTCTGATACCACTTGTTATGATTAACCTCAGATAGAAATAAGAATTACATGCTAATAGATTTAACATGGTTCACCCAATCCTTGAGCTACGTCCACCAATAGCAAGTCTAGTATTATTATTATCTAGTGATTACAATCCGCAATCCCTTATAGCTCAATACCACTGCAAGAAACTATAATGTCACCATTACATCATGAAATCTCTAACATTGACTAGGGTGTGTGGTATCTATTGTTGTCGTTGTTGCACATCATGAGGAATTACTAGAATATCAACTTTTGGAGTATCATCCAACACTACATAATCATTTTTCTTTCTTCTCATGTTGCTGCAACAAGTCTTTGTACAACACTTTCTCATTGAATATGGCATCCCTGCTTCTTATAATTGTATGATTTTCAAAATCCCAAAGCCTATAACCAAATTCATCAATACCATATCCAAAAAATACACATTTCTTTGACATATCTTCAAGCTTGGTTCTATTTTTAGAATCTATATGAGAAAATGCTTCACAATCAAAGGTTTTGAGAAAAGAATAACTCACCTTCTTATCAGTCCATGCTTCCTCTAGAATACCACAACCCAAAGGAATAGAGGGGCCTCTATTAATCAAATATATAGTAGTATTAATAGCCTCCACCCACATGTTTAAGGGTAACCATGCATGAAACCTCATGCTTTGTGCACACTCCAATATAGTCTTGTTCATGCATTCAACCACTCCATTGTCCTATAGAGTCCTTGGAATATTTTTCTATCTATGAATACCATTATTGGAGAAATGATATTCAAACTCATGACTATAATACCCACCACCATTATCAAATCTGAGACATTTTAATTTCTTTCCAGTCTCATTTTCAACCAAGCATTTCCATTTCTTAAAAGTTTGAAATACATCATATTTCTGTCTAAAGAAATAAACCCATACTTTTGTAGTTACATAAACAATACCTAAGCTGGTCCCCATACATCTATATGCACAAGCTCTAATTTCTCACTTTTATTTTCCTTCCCAATCTTCACAAAACTCACTCTCTTTTATTTTTCATACACACAACTTTCATAGAAATCCATATTGACACATTTCAAACCTAGTAAAACTTTCTTTGAATGAAGTACTTTCATACATTTCTCACTCATGTACCCAAGTCTATTATGTGACAACATTGTATCATAATTTTCAACAATTATTTTTTCTCCCTGCTCAACTGCAACAATTGTTCCTCAAAATTCATTTTTCTCTAAAACAATCAAAGTAGAAGGAACAATATGACCTATACAAAGATATAAGGTGTCTACTTTCACACATTTTGCTACTACAAGTGAACCTTTTGAAACCTTCCAATTTTTATAATTAAAAGTAACTACACAACCCTCATCACCGAGTTGCCCTGCTGAAATTAAATTCCTACTCAACCTTGGACCAGGTCTTACCTCATGTAATAGCCAATGATTCCCATTCTACAACTTAATCTTAACTTTTCTTGTTCCAGCAATCTGATAGGGTTCATTATCCCCCAAATAAACAAGCCCAAAGTCACATTGGACATAATCAATTAAATAACCTCTATGAGGTGTAGCATGAAATGAAGCACCAAAATCTTAAACCCATGAATCATCAACACTTTCTAAAGATAGAAGCAAAACATCCTCTTCAAAATTTTTACTTATCACATTTTCCTCCTTGTTCCCTTCTATTTTATCTCCTTCATTGTTCTTTTGAGTCCATCAATCTTTTTTCTTATGTCCTAATTTCCCACAGTACCAGCAATCTCTCGATCCTCTGGATTGAGACCTCTTCCCCTTTGACTTTTCTCTTAATTTCCCACAATTTCTAGAATTATTTCCTCTCTCAATCATTCTACCTTTTCTTTGTGCATTCAAAGCACTTCCTGATATAGATCCACCTGAGGTTTTCCTATGAGTTTCCTCACTCAAAATAACATCGATCACATCATCATATTTTAGGGTACTAGATCCAAAAATAGAATTACTCACAACCATTACCAAGCCATTCCAACTTTCAGGAAAAGAACACAAAATCAAGAGAGCCCTAATTTCTTCATAAAAATTAATACTCATAGAAGATAACTAACTAGTAATAGTATTAAACTCATTTAAATGATCTACAATAGATTCACCTTCTCCCATCTTCATATTAAATAAATGCTTCATGAGAAATACTTGGTTTGAAGTAGAGGGCTTTTCATACAATTTTTCTAGTGTTTCCATCAACTCTTATGCCACCTTTGCTTTTGTAATATTAAATGCCACTGATGGTGCTAGGCATAATCAAATGCCTCCAAGTGTCTTCCTGTTTAAAAGATTCTAGTCGTCATCTATCATAGATCCCTAATTCTTATTTTTTCCCTACCAACGACTTCCATAAATCATTTTGATAAAGATAGTCCTCCATTTACATCTTTCATAACTGAAAGTTATGCCCATTAAACTTGTCAACCCTCATCTTACCCTCATCTACCATTGCTCCCACTCAACCGTGAGACTCCCACTCAACTATGAGACCTTCCTACAAAGGATCGCTAAAAAAATGATGACTGTCTATCTAAAAAAATATGACTATCCGGCTCTGATACCACTCGTTAGAATTAACCTCAGATAGAAATAATAGTTACATGAAAATATAACCAATACCAGAAAATAGTAGATCGCATAAAAGAGAACACAAGACACCAAGATTTAACATGGTCCACCCAATCCCTAGGCTACATCCACCAACAACAAGTCCAATATTATTATTATCCAATTATTATAATTTGCAATCCCTTATAGCTCAATACTACCGCAAGAAGCTACAATATCACCATTACATCATGAAATCCCTAACCCTAAGCCTTTTATACAAGATTTTACCACTTACAAAATTAGGGCTAGAATAAGTCATCCAATAGGAAAAAATAGCAACCAACACCTTTTACAATATAAGGGCATTTTTGGCTTTGGGGGCGCTTCCCTCGAAAACCTCATAGAAATAATCTAGAGGGAAACTGTGTCGAATAATCCTTTGAGTCTAATTAGGCTCCACATCACAACATAAATCTCCTTACAACCTATCAATAATTTGTTGAGTTTCTTGAGTAAAGAAATCGACATTGCACAATTTGGTATATAGAGAATATATGTTATCCAAAACTTTCTTCACAATCTCCATCTTTTTTAACAAATCAACCTATCTAAGTTCAATGGCACTGGATATTTTATCCATGACCTTAGTATAAAACTTCTTTTTAGACCATTCCAGTAACTTGACACTAGTTGTAATGCCTCTCCTATTTGATTTATGTAAGTCATCCTGATTGATGCAACCTTGATCTTTCTTTGTGAAGTGATTGTGATTGGGACCATGAGTGGTCTACACCCTTGGGGTGATTAGATTATTATTATTGCATCAGTAGATTGATTATACTTATGACTGATTTATAAGATTATGATGTATTAGATGGTTTCATTGAGGTTTGTATCAGTGGTTACTGAGACTATTGTGGTATCATGATGTTGTTCCATGATTACCTTGAGATGTGTGCAGAGATTACATTGTGCATTGTTATCCTGCTACATTTGACTAGGCTCCTATAGTAGTGGTTAGTCATGTATTTGACCATGTTTAATTATGTGTTTTAAGTGCATTTTTATGTTGTTTAAAAACCATTATTAAATGCTTGAGTAATTAGAAATGAATTATCCATGTTGGATTCATTGGTTATGTTCTATGGATATTTATTTATTCATTTTGGTAATTTATGCAAAATGGGTTATTTAAATGATTTTTTAAATGAAATTAATTAGATTATTTAATTATGTGATTTCACATAATTATTACTTTGGCTATTATTACTATGCATCTACACTTGATTTTGTTTTTTAATTGTTTAGGACTTATATTCCCAGTAGTGGCACATGGAGTTATTGATCAAACCTTTCATGTTGAGCCAATATCGTCCCTGTATAGGCAATATATCTTTATGGTTATTTTAATCCTCTAGTAATTGGTAAATCCATATTCATAATGCATTATGTGATTGGACCCATGAGTGTGTTTGTACATTTAGGATTCTGCATTGGTCACCAAAAAGATTAAATTAAATGATGTTTAATGGGTTAGAGGGATTTTAATTATTTGATTTAATCTTTATTTTATTGTCAGCTAATTAGTTGTAGTTGGATTCCAATTCAATTAGAATCACATGATTTAATTTGGGTTAAGGGGGCCAATTAGATTATTTAACTAAAATAATATAATTAATATGTCACTTTGCAAAAGTGCATATATTGGCCAAAAGTGAGTTTATTCTCACTTCTCACTTTGTTATTTGGGGGCTTTGGAGAAAATTGCTCCAAACCCTCTTATGAGAAATTAGAGTTTTGCTTATTGTGAAAGTTTGGCTCAGTGGATTGTTGTGAGGTCAGTCTCATTGGATTTGTATCAAGATTGCCCTACTTTGTGGATGGTTTCATCCAATTCAACATCCCTGTTATTTTAAGGTGATATTTCTCATTTTGCCCTCTTGGCTGCAAGGTAGGGCTTTTTGGTTTTAATGTTTTTACTTTGTTTCAGCTTCTATTTTGTGTTGCTAAATGTTAGGGAGTGGAGAACTAGTATTCCTCTCCATTTTTATGCATTCATATCACTCAGTTGGATAGGGGTGAGCATTTCTATTTTGTAGGAAATTAGAAATGCAAGTTTAGGTGTTGTTATGCTGTTGGATTTTTGTGAAGTGTCTAGGTCCTTGATTTTATTTGAAAAATGTGATGTTGGGTGGATTTTATCAAAGGTTTTTTTATTCTGTCAAATTCTAAGATGTTTTAGTTTTGGGTGTTTTGGCATTGTCTCATTTTGCTTGCCATCAAGGTTTTTGCCCATTTCTTTGTTTGGCTTATTTAGGGTTTTGATCTTGTAGCCCTTACCTTAGTGATTAGGATCATGGAATTAGAATGGTTATAGGACATTCTAGACTATTTTATTTCTTGATCTGAACTTGTGTTTCCATAGTGGATTTTGTGGACTTGTGTCTTTCACCATATTTTCCAGATTGGGAATTTGAGCCTATTTGGTGAATTTTATTGGACCCTTGGTCTTGTGACCCTATTCTTGAATTGAGGTTTCAGTTTCATTTTTATCTGAGAACTTTGAGCTTTGGGCTTTTATTCTTACCTCATTTTGCATGTCACCCATATTTTGTTGGGATTTTGGCATTATTTCCTTGGAAGGTGGAAATTGATTGTATTCTATGTTTCCTCACATGTTATGTTTCCCCTTCATGGACATTGGGATTCATGTAGATTCCATACTCCCAAATTTAGGTCAGTTGAGTGAGTTCATGATGCTTGGTGATTTATTGTTCATTAGGATTAGTGGAGAATCTGTCTCTCAGATATAGGTCAGTTGAGTGATCTTGTTATACTTGGTATTTTGATTGTTTCTCATCCAACCCTTATTATTTATTATCTTCATCATTTTTTGGGTTATTGGTTGATATCAATGTAGTTATGTTCATTAGGGTTGGGTTGGAAAATTGCATTGCCTATGGGCACTCATCATGTGATGAGCATGGGTATGTAGGGTATACATGTGGAGGGGCTTCTCTCGTTACCCCGGTTGCATTCCAATAGGATAGCCTGAAGAAGTTTTCTAAATAAGTGATAACTAAATAAATTATTGGGTAATAAAACTAAGACAGTTAAGATGTGAGTACATGGTATTTGATCTGAGCATATGGGCCTAGTGGTATATTCGAAGGCAGGTTTCTGTGTGGTTACATTCTGAGGACATAATGTGATAGTTTCTTGAGGGAGATTTTTCACATGATGTTTAGCTTGGGCTCCACAATGCCAAGCCATCTACTCTCCACCTGAATCCCAACATAGTAGACCCATAGAGGGTCTAACTAGGACATGTTGTATTCCATTGTCTCATTATCTTGGTTTTAGTCCTCTATATTATTTGGTGTGAGTATTAGCCTTTGATGATTATATTGTGTGATTTTGTTCAGATCATTATCTCCATCAACATGGTGGGAGCAGGCCTATGGGTTCCACTTGGTTGGGAGGCATAGATACATATACCACTGTTGTGGACCAATGTACAAAGATGGTCTATTTCTAGTTTGAGGTTGATGTTGGATATTCACTTGATACTTCAATGTATCTGAAGTATGTTTCCTTGTGATTTATGTTTTACTTTGGATGCATTTGATATCATGTTTAGATGATAGTAGTTGTTACTTAATGCATTCCTTATTATGATGTCGTATCTTATGGTTTAGATTAGATTCCTTACCATTGCTTTGGATACTGTTGCTATTGATAGATTAGCATGATTGGATGTATTTTTCTGTTATGTTGTTATTGATAGTATTGGTAAGAATAATCTCATGATGCAAATCCAACTATCTTGTTGGAAATTTTACATTCATGCTTAGGGGATAGCTAGGACCTTTGAGGTCTCATGATGCTATTATAGATGGAAGGAAATGAGCACATTTTTTTTTTAGTTTGGCTTCATTATTGGTGCTTTCCTTCTTGTCATCTTTGATTTATGCACATGTATGTTCATTGTGATGTTGTTTTTCACATGATTACATTAGATGTTAGGGATTATATGTTAGATTTATTTGATCTATTTATTCTCTCGAGTGATCATTCCTCAATTTACATGGATTCGGTACTTCTCAATGTGCAAGTTTTATATTTTTATGCATTTTCTTCTTACCTCAATGTTGTGTTGTTGGCATTCCTCACATGGGAAAGCTAGTTTCTTGTGTGAGAATGTATTGTCTTGCATGGCTATACATTCTCCCTTATACGAGAATACATTCTCTCACATGAGTATATACTCCCTCACACGCAGTAATGCACTTCCTTGCACGCATCCATGTACTTCCTCATGTGCGGTAATGAACTTCGTCACACACAATAATGCACTTTATTGCATGTTAATACACTCTCACATGTGCATCAGTTCAAAGGATTGTGTGAGACTGGAGGGTAGAGTTTCTTCATATGAGAAACAATGGGAATTTAAGCTTTGGCCAAAGAAAGTTTGGAAGCTAGTTTTGGACACCCTACTAGGCCCCCCCACCTTCCTAGTTTAGGGTAGTTTTCTAATAGGTATAAAATATATCATTTAAGTATAAGTTAGTGTATATTTAATTTTAAGATATATTTTAATATATGCAACGATTCATTTGAGATAGGTTCTAGACCTCTCCAAGTTAAGATAAAGATTCTAGGAAAATTCAAGGCATTAGAAATTTAGACTTGGCCAAATTTTAGTGCTTCAAGATTTCAAATTTAGCCAAATTTTAGGAGTTAGCATATGTCTTTCAGCATGGTGTCCAATAGATGAGTGGTTATAACTTGGAGCCCTCATCTTGTGTGTGACCATTGTTGGTCTTTGCTTGTAATTCTTGCTTATGAAATGATTGGTGGATATGGACTTGTCTGCATAATCATGCTAAGAGCTTTTACTTGGGGTTTGAAAGAGAACATCCCCTTTCTATATTCTCATGGATCATATGATCTCTGGTTTGTGATTTGTGGTTTAGTGCTTGGAGATCTTTGGAAGTGATAGTAAGACTTTTTCTAATGTAGTTGAACATGTGATTCTAGTCATGTTTCATTCTTGCACTTGGTTACCTAATGTTGTTGTTAAGGAACAAATATTAATAAAAATATTATTTAGTGCATGGTTTATCCTTGTTTCCCAAGGATCTGGGCGGGGCATTACATTAGTCTCTATGTCCTCATCTTTTATCCTATCAACTATGTGTACAAGTTGTTCAATGATAGGATTATTGGATAATGAATCTGAAACATCAAAAGCATCTACAAAAATATCTTTAATCTCATGTAAAACATATTTCTGTTTGTGCTCCCTCTTGAGCTTTTCTTTCTTTGAATTATGTTGTAGAGTTTCCTAGAATATTTCCATGTCTTCAAGTGTGATTGTTGTACGATTGAACTATGGCAACACAATCACCTCATCCAAACTAACATCCTCTGGTGATGTAGTGTTAACACTCTTGGGTGTGTTGGTACTCGGTCTTGATATTTGTAATGGAGTTTCTTGAGTACTCTATTTATGAAGAGTTTGGCTGCTATGAGGTGATGTAGTAACTATAAAAATAATTAGTGTCTAAATAACTACTTGCTCCTTTATTTTAGCAGTCTTCTTATCCTCTTCTCCTTGTTCATCCTCCTTTTGATTTTCAATAGGTTTTAGTGAGGTAGTTTAGGACTATCCTCCTTACCCTCATTCTTTGTATTTCCCTCTTTATCAATTACCATAATTGCTAGTAAACCTAAACTTTGTAGAGTAGGTTGCAATATAGCTGGTGTATCTACCTCTTTCTCTTTCATCTCAATGACAAATGTAGGCATTGAAGATGGTTCCTTGTTAAGCTCATCTTTCTTCTTCAAAATTTCATCTTGACATGTAGTTTTCTCTTGTGACTTCTTCTCCTTAACTTCTACAACATTGGGTAGCACTATAGATGTGTTTTGTCCTTGTTTCTTAGTGGATGGAATGTCATCCTTAGGAGATTCATCAACCCTTATCATTATAGGATTTTCACATGGAATTTGTGCATCGGTAGATTCTTGTTGCAATTTCTTGATATCCTCATCACTAAGTGGATTAACATTCTATGTATTTTTGTCAGTGATGTCCTTAATAGTTACAAAGTCTTGTTGACTCTCTTTCTCTTCCTATGGAAGACTAGTGTGAAGAGTATTTGCATTTGTATCCTCTTGCGTATCTTCCTTGTTTGTGTCATCCTTCTCTTGTATTGTTTCTTCTGTCTCTTGTACTACTTTTTTGGTCAACCCATAGATTGTTTTCCCAAGTAATGTACTTTGGGTTACCACCTCTTCCACTTGATCTTTAAAATGTGAAAAGCCCTTTATTTAGGAGCAAATCTCCCTTTGTATTTTTCTATGGCTTTTGCAATCATCTTCTTATCTAGAGTAGGAATAACTTATGCTAAAGTAACATCTCTTATTTTCTTTTCAGTCGTCATGTTGAATTTCCATTTCTGCTCTACTCTCTCATACAAGCTTTTAGGTATTGAATTAGCAATTTCTAATGGATTATTCTTAAATGTAGCCATCATATCATATATAGCCTCTTCAACATTTTTTTTATCTCCATTATCTAACTTATCAAAATCAAAATGTTAAAATCTTGATAGATCAGCATTGTTCTTTACATTTTTACAAAAATTATCTATATCAAATGAAGGATTGTGGCTTACCACTTTGAATTGACTCATATCATCTGATTTGGTCTTCTCCTCATCTAATTCATCTTGTAGTTTTAAGATTCTTCCTTAGTCTCTTTGCAAGTTTGCTCGACTATGTTGTATCATCCTTCTTCTTGCCTTTTAACTATGATTCCTTTGCTAATGCAGTGGCTTCCCTTGTGGTTGACCTTGTTAAAGGTGTAGTAGGTTTCTATTCATTCTTCTTTGAAATCTTCTTGGGCTTTTGATTCTTCTATTATTTCTTTCTTTTCTTTTATGTTTCCTGTGTTTCTTCCTCAGCTTCTTCCTCATCAAATCCTAGTCTTCACCCATTCCTTATGTTAACTACAAGTTCGCTTGACCTTCTTCTTCTTCTACTACTTCTTCACCAAATTTCTCTTTATGTTTCTTCACCATCTTGTTTTTCTTCTTGACAACAGTAGCAGTCTGCAAGTTGATAGTAATCCTTGACTTTGTTGCTTCATAATTGTCAAATGATGTAGCATCCTTGTCCATCTCCTCTACCAACAATACAATGATGGTTGTTGATGCTTCATCAACATTCACCTCATAAGGTAGAGGTCTCATCCATCTTACCCTTAGAATAGCTATTTGAAAATAGGTGTAGTTAGCATCTACTAGGAAATAAACATCGTTATAATGTTTCTCCACTAGAGATATAGGTATTCTTGATCTTTGCTTCATTGACTTCTCAAAGCCCTCAAAATAGCTAGTCATAACTAAGTCAAAATTTTCTCCTAGTTGCTCAATGTATTCTCCTATTTCCTGAGTAATGGACTAATTGGTCTTCCATACAACTTTACCAAATATAGGAAATGTGATTTTCACATAGAAAAAAATACAAACAATAAGTGAAGCAAATTTATATGATGAATTCTTGGCTTTCTTGATTTCTCCAAGATTTAATGATAGTTGTTGAAGTTGTAGCTTGGCTAGGTCATAACTATGATCTCTTTTTACAATCTTATAACAGGGGTTTACTATAATACATGGCACACTGTTGAGTCAGCTTGAATAGTAGAATCTATGTACTATCACACGTACTAAAAATTCAATAATAGAGTCTATGATACTGTCTATGGACATTTTGCTCTTGTTCCATGTAGCTCTTGTAGCTTTTTCAATCACTTCCTTAGTGTCATTCCTCAAGGTTTTGGGTCTGTCTAGGGTAGGATACCCTTTTACCCTATGTATGATTCTTTTCAAAAAAATTAACAGTACCATTCTCTAACCATAGCTGATTGTCATGAATTTGGCTCAAGATAATCTTAATCCATTCTATCTTGAAAACTTGCAAAAAATCTAGGGCACGGGTTAACCCTTTCCGCTCAACAATTTTATATTCCTCCTTCATAATTCCATTTCCACATAGCTTCTAGTAAGCTTCTCTAATTTCAAGGTCACAAACCTCTCCAACCTTGCACATATAACAACATCTCACATCTTGTATCATAAATACCTTTGATGAAATTTTTGACAACACACTTGATGGATCTCCTTTGTATGTTATCTCAGGTATTGCACAAAATGGAGGTTGTCAAACATCATTACTAATCAACTGAATATTTGTAACCTATTTTCCTTCCTTTCTTACTTTTCTCTATGAACTTGTTACCATTTCAACTAGCTAGGGTTTGATAAATGTGAAAACAATGTAACTCGGCACAAGTAAAACACCTCACGATTTGATGAAAGAAGACAAGTAGCAACCAAATCACCTTTACAGTTACTTGAATCTCTTTCACAAATTTCTTGGTGCTTTCAAATCATCTAGTAGGTGAAAATGACCTAAAATTTTGACTTTATAGCCTTGGAAACCTTGCATTTAATGTTTTGCGCTTACACAGATGTTAGCTCGATCTTCATAAGACTTACATTGTGCTCAATCGATATAACATACTCAGCTAACATTGCAATTACCTCTGGTACTCAACAGTAACATAGAGAATCTCATAGTGATAAAATATCTCAACCTTCTAATCACTTAATTACATCTTGATTCATGTT
Source organism: Cupressus sempervirens (assembly GCA_028749045.1). Classification (NCBI taxonomy): domain Eukaryota; kingdom Viridiplantae; phylum Streptophyta; class Pinopsida; order Cupressales; family Cupressaceae; genus Cupressus; species Cupressus sempervirens. The sequence continues at coordinate 45,624,508 of CM053793.1, read as the reverse complement.
GATAAAACCCTTCCATACCTTAAATGCTTGGAACTAATGCAAAATATATTATTTTAGATGTTAGTTCCATACATACCTCTAATTTATTAGTTGGGGGTGATGTGATCACCTGATCCATTGGATAAAGTGACCTCATCTTGGCTTGATCTGCTGCAGTCTTCTTTCATTCTCCATGTTTTGTTCATCTAGTTCTTTATCTTTTCAACTTCTTCCTTTCCTTTGCCTCTATTGAATTCACTTCTTGGTGCAAGTGACCAAGTTGGACAATTTTTTCTTACATTACTGATCTTAAGACAATTGAAGCATATAATCTCTCCATTTAACCAATTTTTGTATTTGTCTCTAAAGTGAGTCCTTATGCAATTAACAACAACATGACCATATTCTCCACAATAGTGACAACTATACCTTGTGTTCTAATCCCAATTATAAGAATTTATGTGATGATGTACCTTTTTCTGTTTGTTTGACACCCACTTAGGTTTTGATATGCATTCATATGCTTTGTGTCCATAATTTTGATAATTGTAACAATATCCTTCAAATCTCTAAGTGTTGAAGGTCTTTGTCTTACATTCATGTACCCAATGTCCTTTCTTCTTGCAATTATGGCAGTGTCCCTTCTATTTCTACCTAGGGTTTTGATTTCTAGTGTAACTTCTACAGACATTTGTTGTATGACCTATTTTTCCATAATGATGACAAATGGGTTTATTGTTCTTTCCTTTAGCAATCCTTTCTTCAACACTTTTAGATGATTCTCCTTTCTCAGTATTGGAATATCCCAATCTTATTGCATCACCATTTGTCTTGGTGTTCTCATAAATTTTTCAAAGATCTTTATGGACTCATTAGGCTTAATAAACCTTTCAATGAATTCCTTCTCAGTATTAAATTCATTCTGAAGTAGGTTATTATGTGATTTCAATGTTGGAATCTCAACATCTTTTTTGTTCAGTTCTTGATTTGCAAGCATCAATTGATTCCAAGAAATGAGTTGAGTGTTTGTTAGTTTTTGCACATCTGATGACCTCTCCTCAAGTCTATTTTCTAGTAATATTTTGTCTTCATCAATCATTCCTTTATCTTCCTCAACTTTCTTTTTTAGTTTTTTTATCTCACATAACAATACAAACTAAGTTTCTTGTTGCCTTTTCAGATTCCTAACATCTTCATTTAGGGCATTATTCTTTTCAATAAAATTTGTAATTACTACATCAAATTCTTTGGAGTTCTTGTCCTCAAACAATCACATCATATCTTCTTCTTGATATTGAGTGTCGTTTTGTTGAATGGCCAGATCCTTTCTTCTTTTCAATGATTTTTTTCGTTCATCTCTTGCCTCCTTTAGTTGATGTAGGGAAAGTTGTATTTTAATCTTCTAGTTCTAAATAGTCTTCCCAATTTTTAGACTTCCATCTTCAAGATCTTACCTCTCAAACTATCAAACTTTACTTTCTAGAGAACAAAGCTTTGATACCAATTGTTGGAAATATAAATGGAAAAGTAAGTTCTTAGAAGGGGGGTGAATCAGTACTTAACAATTTTACCACAAAAACATTTGACCATTCATCCATCTCAAAACTAATATAATAAACTAAAATATATATAAACATGCATCACATCCATAGCATAATGTAAATCAACTCATAACACGAAAGATTTTGGTTACCCGAAAACCCTCCAAGGTGAAGGTAAAAATGGGGTGGGGATGACACCCACAAATCTTCACTACTGAAGCAATAAAGTATGGCCAATTATGGCTACAAATTTTTGATCATAATCTATTATCTACCCTGTGAAAGGTCTGCCATGTTAAAGGCTTACAAGACTATTAGGTCTTACCTTGATTAGAGGATTTAAACTCACAACTAAGTAAGCAATCTATTAGGAGATTTACAAAAGTTTGTTATGACTACTCTATTAAGAGATTTACCCTATATCACATGTCAAAATGATTTAGTACCTGATCCTTTAGTTAGCACATTCTGCTAGATATCAAATCTTCTCTTTAATGGTTATATCTTGATCCTTCTAATCTAATTTCTCTTGTCTAACCCTTCACTGCTTGTCTTCTCAATTGACTTGGTTCTAATCAATTGGTTTTGCATCTCTAATCCTTCACTAAAGAATCTTCTCTAGCAAGAATACCTTCTCTCCTTCTCATATAATACTTCTCTTCACTTCATGATTACTTAGGTTTTGAATGGCTCGACACATACTATTACTCAGCTCCTAAATCACTCAGTGCATATTATTTTCTCAGGACTAGAGTGACTTGACACATACTATTTGTCATATCACTTGACATATATTGTCTGAGAACTTATTCTTGGCATGGTCTATTCACTCGGCTTTCTTTGTTCACTCAACTTGCTCTGCTCACTTGGCCTAAGTAGTAGCTAGGTTGTAGTGATGACCAACTAACTTTGCTAGATAATAACTAAGTGTTTTGTCACTAACTTTGTCAAAACCACAATGAGATCAATAGTATCATGTTTTCTTCATGTCTTCATGCATCAACATGTCTACATTTTGTCTTTACTTATCTTAATAAATTGTTCAAGATTCAAGCTACATTTTCTAATGAAGAGGGAGTTTGTGAAAGGTAGAGTAATTGGAGCATATTGAGGAGAAGATTCCCAAAATAGGCTTTGTTCATGAGGGAGCCTCTTGGAGTGTATTTCTACCTGAGCATAGTAATTCTACCATTCATTATAAAAAAAAAATGACCAAGAAAGATCCACCTAGTATTTGAGATTATAATTGGTAATATTAACTTCACAAATAGTTGTTTTCTTGATTCATGTTTTCTTATCACAATGTTAAACATTTATTTTTGGTAGGTATCAACATAATTGATGAACTTTGTGTCTTCGCATATTTATGTATATATATCTTATGGAGTTTCCTAGATATGATGTTGATATAAATACATGATAAATGTTGCATATCTGGTCTAATAAAATGATTTATGTTTATGAAGTTTATGTGAATATGACTATTAATGTTAAATGGATTAGAATGTTTGAGACAATTCTCTTATTCATCTACTATACTTTGGGGATTTGATAGATGGTTTTATATAGGGAGAGGCAAAGTAAAACCAGAAGATATATGAGTCTCAAGTGCCCTACAATAAGTAAATCCACATTCTCCTTAGGACGAGTATAGGAGGGAAGTATGGAATCAAGGTCTCAACACATGCTAATCACTAGAGAAATTATTTATATTGTTTTCATTTTAATGGAGGAACATTTTGACAATATTTGAGTTGGGATCATGATCTTCATCATTTTGTTGAGTATGATCAATGTTTTAATAATCTAGGCTAGAATGATCTAGGCATAGGAATCACTTTTAAAATAATCAAATCTATTAGATTTAAATTTAAGATAGGATAATGTCTAAGTTATATTAGAAGATGACATGTAAAAAATAGAAATTTCTTGAGGGCAAGCAATCCGAGGAATGGTGGACTTGTCAGGAGCCCTAATAATGATAGCTAACCGATAATAACTATCGGATATAAATTTATATGATCTATCCTTAGTCTAATGATATAATATATTACTATTATAATAATAATATATTATTAACTCATAATTTATGAATATAGAAAGTGTTACATGTAATAAATAAACAATAATACTATTATAATAAATTGATCAAAAGAATCTGTTTAGAAAAATGTAAATCAATAATATATAAGATGCAATCAATTAGTTAAATGAATTATGATATAAGAAACAATAATTAGTTCATTATACATATGAAACTTGATTTTATAACTAATTAATAATAATATTTATAATCAACTATATTATTATAAACAAGAAATAAGAAATAAGAAATAAGAATAATAGAAATTATTATCAATAATAAATTACTAACAAGCAAAGTAATATCTAAATTAACCCATATATTATTGATCAGTAAAATGAACCTAATAAAACATTAATTTAAACTAAACCCATTAAGAGTTAAAAGCCCTTTCCCAAAGGGTGTGTACAAAACATATAAATATTATATTAAAAAGGAAAGACACACATCAATGATCTAAAAGATTAGAGAATGGGTAATAAACATCCACGAGAAGTGACGAAATTAAATAAATAAGGTAAGTGGAAAAATGGGTAAATAAATAGAACAAGAAAGAAAGAAATACCAACATAAAAGGAGGATCAAGTCATATTTTTATGAAGGATTGTGTGATAAACAAGGCTAAATAAAAGGAAATCCAAAATTATAAAGAGAGTAACTCTATGAAAGGTAAGTAACTTTATTTTTTGGCTTAATATTTTTTTCTTAATTTTATGAATAAGATAAATAACAAGACCATTACTTATGTAAACTTCAAATAAGTTATGAAATATTTTAATGTTAGTAGGTATTAAAATTTATTATATAAAGAAAATGGAATATGTTATTATTAGAAAATAAGTATATATATATATATATATATATATATAAGAATATGGTGTGGAACTATATACATGGTATCGGTATTTTACACACACACACACACATAAATGTATGTATATTGTAAGTTTATTTTAATATAACATTTTAAATACGATAAATTAAAATAAATGTTGTATTCATGATGAGTAATTTTAAGTATGACATGTTAAATAGAAAAATATGCATTAGAAATTATTTGAAAAATCATGTAAAATAAGAATATTAAATAACGAGGAATGAATAATATATAAGTTATTTTAATTTGGTAATTACAAAATATTTGCATTAAAGACTAAATGGTAAATTCAACCTTGTTCCATATTACTAGGAGAAAGGTTCATTACAGAACATCTACTTTTTGGGCATATACTCTCTGCACATATTGAAAGTTTGCCCTTGTACCTCCTTAAATAGATAATTATGAACTTCTATCACTTAAACAACACCATGGATCTTAGGGTTCATGATTAGATCCATCTAATACAATGCATTTGATCACCATTTTGTTTATCTCTTCTTTTCTAGAAACTTCTCTTGGAATCCATCCCTTAGGTCGTTTACCTAATCCTCTCCTGGTATTAAATGATCCAACTTATCGTTCCTTATCTTCAACACACTTTCTATATTCCAAGAAATTAACTTAATTAGTTGGAAATTATGGTTTCTCATAAATAGTTAAAATGTTGTTCCTCAGCCAACACTAAGTTCTGACATACGATCATCAATAGGTTACTCAGTCGCTATTAAATTTCTTGCTCAATACATGCACTGCCACTCGGTTGATATTGGTGCTTAGTCAATATTAAATTTTCTCGACACTTACTATGGCATTAGCATCACTCGACATGTACATCAAAATTATTTAGTCCTTTTCCCTATTGCTTGATCAAGCCTATGCATTTGATCTATCTCTTATCATACTTTCAAGAATTGAACATTATTGTCTTCTCCCTTGTAACATGATTTAAACAATCAATATATCTTTTCAAAGTCCAACTAATCAAATGTCCAATTGTAGTTTCATCTTCATAACTCAACCTATCCTTTAGATTCTTTTGTTATGAACAACATCTCAAATCATCTTCATCAATCAAATAGATATGACATTTTGATTAGACAACAAACTGTATCACCAATAGGTTTGACATCAATGACAACATAACAATTGTTCCAACTGTAGTTTCCAACAATTATGAGATCGTATGTGTCTTTCTTATTTTACCTGGGTATCTAGTATTGCTTTCGCACCTAGTAATTATTTATGTGTGTATGTATTTAGTAAACTTAGTTGCATTTGTATCTTGTTTGATTCTTTGTATGCAATTTGTAGATAGTATTTTTACTAAACTTGTTTGTGTTCATCTCTTGTTTAATTTCCTTCCATGCAAAAGAAGAATAGAATTCATGAGTGATTGGTAGTAGAAATTCTCATCACATGACTAATGATAAAGGATGATTTATCAAATCCAAGAAATGGAATGAATGATCTATTAAGTTTGGTGATGAAGGATTTGACCATATTTTTGGATAGTGGGCAATAACAATTGATGAAAAGAGAAAAAAATGCATATGTTATTTATTGTAGAGGATTGAGAAAATATATTATCAATGCCATCTTAACATGCAACATGTGGTATAATATCAAATTTCATAATGCAGTTTTTGAAATTAAAAAGGAGGTCCCAAAAACCTTTTAGAGGAAGGAACAAGGGTTGATGGTAGTGTTTATCATCTTTAACAGGCTAAATGAATAAGTCATCCATTAGTACAAACTAGCAAATATTGACTATGGCACAACATATTATGTCACATTAATTTGCAATATGGTGAGGAATAACTCTACACATGTTATAAGAGATATTTTAAAAATCATCAAACCCACTAATGCGTTAGCTAACTATTGTTAATTGAAAAAAAAAAAAAAGGACAATTTCAAGAGAAAGGAATGCTCCTCCAAAAATCCTTTAGAGTTAGCACATGTTGATATTTGTGGACCTACTAGAATAAAATAACTCACAAGTGAAAGGTACTTTATATTTCTTATTGATGATTATTCTAGAATGACTTGGTCAGTTACATTATTAGATAAATAATCTCTAGAAAATTTTAGAGATCGTGAATTTTTTTGTTGAGAATGAAGTAGATTCTAAAAATACATACTTGGTATCTGATACAAGAGGTGAATTTTATTCAAGTGATTTTGTGAAATTTTGTGCAGATGATAGTATTTAGAGAATAAGAACAACATTTTAATCTAATTAAAACCCCAAACAAAGTGGGCTAGTAGAATAAGAACAATACAGTTCAAGAAAGGGTGAAAGGAAAATGATGAAATATTCTAATACATCTAATGTGTATTGAAAATAAGTGGCTCATGGTTCATTTTATATTCTTAAAAAAAAGTGCATTTAAGGGTTGAAAACTCTAAGAAACTCCATGAGTTATAATATGCACAAGATTTGCTAGAGTTAAGTGTGAGAATGTTGGTGATTGTTGACAATTGGGGATATTGCTGGGGTTATTAAAATAGCATACATTTTGTACTGATGAACATTTTTTTCATTGATGTCGATAGATATTCTTTGGTTGCAAACAAACTTAGATTATGTATATTGTGGGTTACTAATCAATATATTTTGAACAATGATTGATGGTTTTTAATATGCAAGCATGATTTTGTGTTTCAAGATGAGTGCATACATTACATCTATTATCATTGTATCTTATGTGATGTTTTGGATGAGTTATAAATGGTTTAGTGAATTTTGGTTACATACCAGTGAGGAGGGATCTATGCCAAAGACAATTGCAGTATTTGGGTTATAATTTGATGGTGAGATAAAATTAAAGTTTGTGAGCATAAAAGATCATATAAGACTCTATTATGCATCTATTTTTGAAATTGTGGATCATTCGATTCATGTTTGAATGATGTGTATTATGCAATATGTTTTGCTAGTAGTTGATTAGATGATGTAGTGTGTTAATCTTTATTTGCAAGAGTTAATTATGGATTCTAACATTGGAATACTTTAAGAAATGGTTGTATATTTGTTTAAGGAGGCTTGTATGACTTAGTTTAGTCCTATGCATTTAATTGTGCATTAAGGAAGTCCTAATAGGCCAACCTAATTGCTTGTTTGTAATTGGTATAAAGAAAAGAGATTTCATTCATTTGTAATATATGGGATGTATGGAATGATCATGTATGCAAGGCTTAATGCTAGAATATCATAATAGAGCTCAAATATTATCAGATGCTTTGAGAAGAGCTATGAGTGGAATCTATCATTCCTACTAGACTTAAGGAATTACTTTACCAACTATTTTGTTGTTTATTTAGGTCATGCATACTAGATTTGTTATCTAGAAAGATCTTTCACCCTTTAGGTAGTGTGCTCCAACAGTGAACCTTTTTTGTTCTCATCAAATCCTAATAGGTTTGTGAACCTTTTAACAAGGGTTCAAGGTCATTTAACAAGGATAAACCCTTTAATAGAGAAATTTTTACTGAATTCATGATAATTGACTCCTAATAGGGTCACATCTTTAATAGGGAATTTATATATTAGCACAATATCTAGTGGGTACCATCCCTACTAGGGGTTTTCCTAAGAAAAAAATTAGTGTGTTATAGTATTGGCTTTCTTGTTATTGATCATTTTTTTTATCTTGTTTGTTGGTGATCATTTTAATAAGTTTGTAATTAATTGTAATTATCCACAACTAATTTATGCCCCCTCTTAGATATGAGGCACATGGACTTGAATTTTTAACTATTGGTATCAGAACCAAGTTCTCTTTGAGAAGGAAGACTAATAGCTTGAGGAGATCTAGGATGACTTACAAAAAGGAAATTCCAAAGTTTGATGGAGAAAACTATGATAGCTAAAAGAATAAGATGAACACTTGATTTGTATAGGAATTTATTTTTGGTTGATTACAAAGACAAATATTTCTTAAAAATCATAGAGTGATTTATCTTCAAGTACAAATGATGAGAAGGAACTTTACTATAATATGAATATAAGAGAAGAAATAATCAACACATTATTAGAAGCATAATTTACAGAAGTGAAAGAATTGGATTCTAAACATGAGATTTGGGGGAAAATGGAGAATCTATATGAAGGAGACCAATACCCCATGAAAGTGAAGTTTCAAAATTGGAAAGAAAAAGCTAGAGAATACAAAAACAAAGGAGAATGAGTCAATTAGAGCCAATTTTTAGAGAGTTGCAAATATTGTTACATACATAAGGAATACTAGTGGAACCATCACAGAAGATGAAATAGTGCAAAAGATTCTTAGATCCTTGACACCATCATATGAGAACAAGATCAATGCTATTAAGGAATTGATTCCTCTCATTCTAAGATTCAAAAGGGAGAGATTGATTGGTAAGTTATAAGCTCTGAAACTTCTAGATTAAAATATTCTTTACCTTAGGTTGAATGTACTTTTAAGGCTATTGTCCATAAAGATAAAATAATGTTAACAAAGAGTGAAAGTCCTAGCATGGCTTGTGGGAAACTTTGAGAATATGCTTGTAATGCCCCCACTATTTGGGTTAGACCTATGTCTTGGATTGTGAGTCAAAATTCATTTGTGGATCTTTGTTCTTGCATTCTATAGTTTATGACTCTTCATGGTGATTCTTGGATCATATGTAGACCTATTTCTTGGATTGCACATTCTTTTGTACCTATTTTCTTGATCATTGATCATATTTTTGGGTTTGTCCTATTTTTTGTAACACATTTCATAAATATTGGAAAGTATAAATATTTTGGGTCAACTTGTGTGTGTGTGTGTGTGCATGTGCATGTACGTGCATGTGTGTGTGTGTTTCTCTCTCTCTCTCTCTCTCTCTCTCTCTCTCTCTCTCTCTCTCTCTCTCTCTCTCTCTCTCTCTCTCTCTCTCTCTCTCTCTCTCGCTCGCTCTCTCTCTCTGATATTCATGGTGTATCTAGAGATAAGAACATAGAGATAAGATCTAGAGGTTAAGTTCTTGTGTATATTTTGATTGCACATTGGTTTTGTATCTATCATAAGGCTACAATTGGGTAGGCCTATTACCCAACATGATTGTTGGAGAATTTCCAACAAATCTACATAGAATCAATTGTAAATATGGTCTTTCTATTGTAATTACAATAGGAAAGGTAAACTTTTGAGGGGGGTGGGGCGGTGGTGAATCAATACTTTAAACTTTAACCCTTTAAAACATTCACCACACATCCATCTCATACATTCAATAACTAAACTGAAATAACATGTAAAGTGTATACATCTAAATTGTGTATAAAAAAAAGTATTCACACATATATGACACCAGATATGATTACCCAGAAACCCTCCAATGAGAAGGTAAAACTAGGGGGGATGACACCCACAAATCTTCACTACTGCAGTAATAAAGTGTATCCAATGAAAGTTACAATGTTTGATCATGAAACATGATCTACCCTATGAAAGGTTTTCCCTATTAAAGGATTTCAACACCTTGTTAGAAGTGTGCCTTGTTAAAGGACTTTAACTCACAATTAAGTAAGCACCTCATTAGAGGATTTCAATACAACCTGTTAAGACTACTCTGTTAAGAGATTTAACTAATTCACCTATTAGAATGACTCAGCATTGATCCTATGGTTAGCACTCTGTTGCTTGATGAAAGATCACCTCTAAACTGATGTATTCTTGATCCTTCTTGATCAAATGTCTCTTTTCTATATACTATTCCCTTCCTCTATTCTCTTTTAATTGATTCTACAATGCAATTTCACTTCACAATTCTTTAGCCACCATGAATGCTCTGTTTGCACATGCAAACTTTTCTCTTTGCTCCTTTCACATTACTTAGAAATTTTAGAGTTTTTCCTCCTTAAGAAGACTTAGGTGACTTAGGGTTAGGTATAAATCAATGGTTGTGATTTATCCATTTTGCTGCTTAAACCTTCCCTTTACCTGATTGGATGCATGTAATTCATAGGGATTCCAACTTAAGATTTTTCCTTATCACAAAATATTGTAATTCAATCTTTTAAATCGGCTTAAAAATAGTTGACATAGTAGTTTGTGTCACTACAAACAACTATGTCAAAATTTTGTTACTCAACATCTGAAGTCTCTGATGCTTGGCATATACTGATTTCTATACTGTGACTTGGCATTTGAATGACTTGGCTCCTAAGTCACTCAACATACACTATCTACTCAACACTTGAGTGACTTGGCACATGAGTGGCTCGACACTCACTATGGACTCAACATGCTCTATCTTATACATGTTGTGCTCAGCATGTACTACTTATTCGACATGAACTAAGTAAATGACTTAAGTGTATAGACACTCACTTGTCAAAACCAATCTGAGATCAACACTTTCTCCTATTATTTTTGTTGGTGTTTCCCTATGTTTACTCTTGCTTCTTGGTTGGACATCTCCTTTGGGGATTTCTCCATCCTTTGATATTGAATTGCCTTAAATTGGGCACACTCCAATTTAATGAATGTTTAGCACCTTTTCAATGTGACATCACCAATCTCCTTATGTATTTGATCTCTTCTTCCCTTTTTCGTCCTTCCTCCTAGGTGAAATTGGGGCAAAACCTAATCAATCCTCTTCAAAGCTCCTATTTCATAGCGTTAAGCTTGAGTTAGTATCTATTTCTCCTAGGTCCCACATTCCTTTCATTTATCTACTTGGAATCTACTCCTTGCATTATAACCACTATATCTCAAACTATGCACCTGATTCTGGAGATTTAGGACCTCTTTTTAGATCCCAAAAGGATCCTAGAGGTCTAGGTACCTAGTTATTAGGGGCACAGTGTGCTCCTAACCAATTAAGGGTGTGATTGGGACCTATTTTGGGTCTCCTCTTTGGGCACCGTGTCTAGATGCATTCAGGGTGGTAATTCTAATGTAGGTCAGCCTATTGGAGTTAATCATTCCAAGCTCTATATAAACCCTTAAATTTTTCATTTTCAATTTGTCATTGTACACACTCAAGTACTCTAGCATTTAGGTTTTCAAGTGTTCTTGCATTCAAGCCTTCAAGTCTTCAAGCATTCATGCAAAAACTCCTCCATTGAAGATCAATGATTCAAGAATTCAATCACTTGAAGGAGTTTATCTTCAAAATCTTCTTCAATTCATTCAATATCCTTTGATACATATTCTACATCCATTCATCTTCATGTTCTTGGTCCAAATCAATTGGTGAAGTAAGCTCATTGCATTTGATTCAAGAGATCTAACTATTGTAAGGTGAATCTGTACATTTACATTACATTCATGTTATTTCAATTTTTTCAATTCAAAGTTAATTCCTAAGTTGGGGTTTGACCAAGGAAAACCCCCATAAATAATAAAAACCCTTTTTATTGTAGGTTGTGGATATTGAATCGTCAAATAGGATGCAATCTGAGCACCATTTTTGGCTTTTTCATAACTATAAAATCATAATCAACATCCCACATAGTCCATCAGGGGCACACTACACACTTGATGACCCATTATTTTGACCCAAAAGATATTGTTCACCCTTGACAGGTTGCCAAAGGATTTATGGGTTTCATTTTTTGTTCAATTTTAGGCCTAGATTCAATGATTTCCACTCATTTCGATTAGAACAACAAGCATAAAATTGGCTTTAAAGGTGTGTTCTTTACCTTTCTTTGTCCTTTCAACACATTTACTTATATCTATCTCTAGCTTCTTTCTTTCATCTAGGGTTTTCAAGGACTTGGATACCTCTCCTCTATTCATCCTAGACCTACTTTGCATTAGTGTTCCTTGCTTCTTTGGTTCCCACTAATCTCTCTAAGATCTAGTTCTCTAGAATTTGGATTGAAATGACTCTTTTCCTTGATTTCTCTCAAGAAATGACTCTTTTCTATATGCATATGTATGCGTAGGTTATGCAATGAACTTAGGCTTCTAACCTTGATAGCTCATTTGATCCTACTTCTATGGTTAATATTATTACTGAGGAATATTTATATGCTAAGAAAACATAACATGATTTCTATGACAACTAATACTTGAATTCAAATTTGTAATGGTTTCTTGTATCCTCTCCAAGATTCCATCTATTTTCCTATTGAGCTCTATGGTAAAGTGGTGAATAGTACCTTTGTTTTCATTCCTACTTCTGATTAGTTCTAGGTGAAGCTTAGTTTACCTTGGTCGACTATCATACAAGCCATTTCTTCCCCTATTTATCAATACATTTGAAATTTCCTTATGATGGTGAGATTAAGATGATCAATCATAGTCTTTATCATCCTTCTAGACCTTGACATTATGCTACCCAATATTTCTTTTGACCTTCTATTCCTACTACTCCTACTCACTTAGATTATATGTTTCACTCCTATCAAGGTCATAAATGTCAAAAGATTGTTGAGTTAAGTATACCTAGGGGTATTTCTATTACAAAGTATAGTTCACCAAGATAATTGAGAGGGGGTAGTCAATCAATTATGTAATTAAAAACACTCTAAATACCTTCTTTAATTCTAAAACATGAAAACAATAGATGCAAAAACCATAGAAAGGTAACCATAAATAATAACACCATATTTGTTAACTAGGGAAACCCTTGATTGGAGGGAAAACCCAATGGGGTTAGTGCCCTACAAAATGATGTAATAATATAAAAGTTCCCTATGAAAGGATGGACTCGATTAGGAGTCAATGAAATACAACCAGTACATATTAGTCCCTATCAGGAGACTTTGAATCTTTGTTAGGAGATTCCAACCATGTTAGGAGTTGTGCCAACCATGTCAAGAGTTGAAAAGAAGAAAAAGGGACCCATTGTCCAAACAACTTCAATACTATCCTCACTGAATAATACAAGTGTACATCAACAACTATCCAACAACAACTTATCTTTCCAAATGCAATTCCTTGTAAGCCCATCATGCCTCAACTGCACCAATCTCTACTCTGATCCAAAAGATATTCACATTTAAGCTCACACGTTACAATATGATCTCATTGATCTACAATACACACTCTTCCACAAGGAAAACATCTTTCCTTTATACCAAGTCCTAAAAAATAAAGTTGACTCAGCCTTGAGGCTTTCCCAATTTACAATAGTAATATAGGACCAACCTAATACATTACAATATGTGTTACACTACATCTTTTTATGATTACAAGCAATCTATCGACTCACAATATTCATAAAATCATACTCGTTGATCATCTGATTATGTGTGTTTAACCAAAGAATCCTGAACATATCTTCAACCTTTGTCATAGCTTTCTCAACTATATTTCATCTTAATTAGGAGATGAAATCTAAACATCATTACCCTCTTTCCAAAAATGTTGTCTAAAAGATGCCTTCACCAAGTCCTTCATAACTCCATCTAGTCTTCATATTTCCATACACACTCTTAGTTTTAGCATCTAGACATACTCTAGAACATAATCTCAAGTGTGCAAAAGATTATATTCAATCCTTGAACCTTGTGAAGCTAATCTCTGTCTGCTACTCTTCCAATCTTCACAAAATAACCAATATGTTGACATCAATGATAAACTATATTATGATGCAAAATATAATAACTGAATCATGTCTCCAACACTACTAGAATACTCCCCAATAGGAATATCATTAGCATTCATGCTAATTATTTCTCGTGGTCTTTTAACTATAACTTCTACACCTATTTCTTTCAATTCTTTTATTTCTAATGGTCAACCACCTCTTGCATTACTAGTTTTCCTAGTGTGTTTCCCACTTCTAGTGTGGTTCCTTCTTATATAGTGGATCCTTCTCCTAGTGTGGTTCCTCCTTCTACATCTTAACCTCTCATTGCTTCTCCTCTTGTGTCATCAAAAGGTAAGGAAATTATGGTTGTTGATCCTCCTTCATCTTCTCAAAATATCTCTAATAAAACTAAGCATGATCATGAATGTTGAAAGAACCGTCAAGCTCATGCTAAAGCTCATATGAATACTTCTCATCAGCCCATGTCTATTGAGGAAGTTAATCATTAAATGTATATTCCTATTTTGAATCTTATTTCTTTTAATTTAGATACAAAGGTTATTTTAGATGATGATGAGCATGAGATTATTGATCCTGATGTTGATTTACACAACATGCTTTCCATGCAGCTTACACTTACATCTACACCCATGCATAGTGACTCTCCCAACGGCCCTTCTTTAGATTTAGCTATTGTTCCTACTATGTTGGATATAGATCCTCTTTCAAGTTATTCACCTTCTCTTATTACTATTGACCAATATTGGCTAGGAGGGAAAAATTTATTGAAGTGAGTGCTCTAGCATAGTAGCTTTTTTGTGTATTTTCTTATTATTATGTGCTTCTCTTGTATCACATTTGCTTAATGATTGTTTAGATTTATTTAAACAACCCTTGGCTCAAGGTGATAAAGGAATCGACATGTTGTAACATTCTTCTATGTCTCGTACTTCATCTATCTGTCACTATATGTTATGTTGTACATGTGTTATTGTTCACACTTGTATCGTTGTGTTGTTTTCTTGGATTTGCGATGAGGTAGCACCATTCTTTTTTGTCTTTTTGGTGGCGATCCAAAAATACTCTTCTTGTAACTCTTATGTGTATTTCTTTCATTGTGTTGTAGTTCTACTTACTTGGGGGGAATGATGAATTTTCATACTTAATATAATATTTATATATTATCATATGATCGTACTAACTCAAAGGTAGTAGATCCCTTTTTGTGCTCTTGCATGTTATGTTATATTTCCCTTGATTTGTCTTCTCCTAGGGGCATCTCATAGTGGAAATGTCTTTCAAAGATTCTATTTATACTCTATTAAAGTCATTTCTATTATTAAAGTGTTAGAAATAACTTAAACATGGGGGCATACTCTCTGCACATTTTTGCATTCTAGTCATGGAGTGGTAAATATACATTTTGAGTATAGCTTGGGGTACTTTACCCATAGATGCTTAGTATGCTTCCTAAGTTATCCTCAAATATATTCTTTACTACTTCATCCTCTTTTATGCACACATCTTTGAATCCCTTATGGATTCTCTACACACACATTCAATACAAGAAGTGAGCATGCTTGACATTGGTTCTCTCTTTCCCTTACATGCACATATGCTAAATCTCATCTATGGGTAACACATAACAATTTGCTAAGTCCCATACATGGGTAACGCATCTTTACTAGACCTTCCCATGGTGATATGAAGAACGTTGGTCAATGGATGGGTTGACTAGCGAGTTACCACCTCGTTAGACTATTTAAATGTCATCCTTTGCAGCAGCTCTTTGAGTGATTCATAGTAGGGTGGAGACTCTACTAGAAAACATTATCACTCCTCTATTATTTCTTTTTTGGTCAGCAATTTCTCTCTTATTTAGATTTGGAAGTTAGAAAAGTCTCAATCCTTGGTGGCTTGTTGGATTCTTTGTCTCCTTAATTTTAATGAGAGTGTCTTATGTATTGTGCTCTACTTTACCAAGAGTTTGGCGAGTCCATACTCTTGCTAAAGTGGCACCTAAATGCATTTTCTTAAATTGGACGAACTCCAATTTAATGAAGATTTAGCACCTATTTAATGTGAGATCGCCAATCTCCTTCTCTTTCATCTCTTCTTTTATTTTTTGTCCTTCCTCCTAGGTGGAATTGGGGTAAAACCTAATAGATTCTCTTTAAAGCTCCTATTTTCATAGTGTTAAGCTCGATGTAGGATCTATTCCTCTTAGGTCCTCCCTTCATTTCATTTATCCACTTTGAGTCTTCTCCTTGCTCCATAATGGCTATATCTCAGACTCTGCACCTAATTCTAGAGATCTGAGACTTGGTTGTTAGGGGTGCAGTGCGCCCTTGATTGGGACCAATTTTGGGTCTCCTCTTGGGGTCCCATGTATGCATGCATTCACGATAATAATTCCTATGTAGGTGAGCCTGTGGGAATTAGTCAATTATAAGATCCATATAAACCCTTCCATTTCTTCATTTTCACATCATCAATCTACACACTCGCGCACACTAGCATTCAAGTTTTCAAGTGTCCTTGTATTCAAGCCTTCAACTCTTCAAGCATTCCTCCATTGAAGATCAAGGAATCAAGTATTCAATCAATTGAAGAAATTTATTTTCAAGTTCTTCAACATTCAAGATCCTTTGATACATCTTCTACATCCATTCGTCTTCATCTTCTTGGTCAAAATCAATTAGTGAAGTAAGCACATTGCATTTAATTCAAGAGATTCAGCTATTGTAAAGTGAATTCATACATTCATGCTATTTTAATTATTTTAATTCAAGGTTAATTTCTAAACTAGGGTTTGAACAAGGTAAACCCCCCATCAACAACAAAAACCATTTTTATTGCAAGTTGCAGATATTGAACCAATGAACAGGTTGTTTTGATTAAGTACAAACAGGTTTTGAAAGGACCCGAAACCTTTTACAAAGGACAATAAAGATATATCAATGAGGATCTTAAAACAATTGTGGAAAACCACTGGGCAAAAAAGAGGGACACAACAAAGTTTCCAAGAAGAGGGCAAACAGCTTAAGAAGACAGACCGTCAAGATTTACATTTCGGTCCAGTCTATTGAGAATGTAAAGACATATCAAATGAAGATTTGGAGGATTTTCCTTTTTTTCCTTTAACTGATGTCCAACCATCCTCCACCTTCCTAGCAACCTTTTGTCAATCCCCACTAACCCCCAAAACCACCGCAACAAGAGAAGCACTAGCAATCGTGTTCTAGACAAAGTCAACAATAGAAAAAGGGATAGCATCAACATTATGACCCAAAATCATCAAAGGGACACCAGTCAAATCAATAGAGACATCAACAGGCAATGAGTCAGAAACAACATTTTGATTCATATCCGTCATAGGGACAGCATTTGAATCATCAGAAACAACAACGGAATCCTCAGCCAAAGTGAGATCAATATGAGAAGAGCTATCCGATCCATCCACTTTTGTGGATAATTTTTGAAAGATATAGTGATCATGAGAAGAAATTGTTGATGTAAGCACCCTTTTTGACTTTCTTTAGAATTATGAAATCAGAATCAACGTTGTACACAGTCCATCATGGGTCCACTACACCCCTAGTGTACCCTTGATGACCCATTATTTCATCCCTGAAAATTCAATTCGTTGCTGATAGTTCACTGAAAGATTTATGGGTTTCGTCTATTGTGCAATTTTAGGTTGTGCCCACTTTGGGTTATGAAAATCTACTTTGGGTTCTCTTGAAGGTTATGGTTTAAGGTCCCTCTTTATCTTTCCCTAATGGGTATACAAGTTTAAATAATGCCCCTAATCCATTATGATACCAATCCTTTATGTTACATTTTGGTGAACCCTACACTTTCACTATTTATACCTTTTGAGTGGGTCGTTTGATCTTTCTTGTGCCATCTTTATTTACATGCTTGCATTGTATGCATTCTTCACACTTTTTTTATTTTGTAGTTAGATCTTCTTTTGGAGTTACCTTTCATACTTTCCTATTTGTATCTACCTCATATGCATTGTGATACTCCCCCTTTACAGTACACCTTTGCTAGATTCATCATTTTTTTCATATGAGAAATTCCCTTTATTTCACCTCTTTGTGGAAGATATTTATCACTTTGAGTCCAACCTATAGAATTCCAGTTAGAAGTTATAGACTCATGGATTCTTTTGATCCCAAACCCTCTTTCTTTCCTAGGAATATTGATGAGACAAACATGCTCATTCATGATCCCAATCCTATCATGGAGAATAACTTCTCATTCTTCTTATGATGAGTATTAAACTTCAGGAGTTCATCCTTCCCAAGTTGAACTCATGAATTTGAGAAATTGGAAAAGTGGTTAGCTCAATAACATCATAATCCCAATATCATTCCTATCATGAAGGCTTAAGGAAACTCATTCATAATGATGAACATGTCATTATCCTCTTGCTTAGCATTTTTCATCTCATTGATTTCAATGATAAAACAAAACTTTAGCAAATGGCGCTCAAATAGGCTATGTCCCAAATTCTATGAGTGTTGAGACTTCTTTACCAATTTCCACTTTTATTCCCAACATTTCCACTAATGTGTCACCTCTCATTACCACTTTGATTCAAGTTTCCAATCCTACACATGTGAGTATTCCTAATTATACTCTTCCTAATCTTTTTATAAATTTTCCATGTGTTGCATCACCTTCATCTATGTCTTCTTACTGTAGTGTATCTTTTACATACTCTAATCCTCTTCCTACCACTACTCATAACATGCTTCATGGTTTTTCCAACATTCCCTTCGGTTCCACTAACTTTCCTAACATATCCAATGTATTTATTCATATAATTTCTTCAATCAATTCTACCATTAATAACCTAGCTCAAATTGTTTCTTCCTTGCAGCAACAATTTCCTTCCTTGACTCGATCTAGATTTAATGTTCCCACATGTGACCTTGTTAATCCTTTGTCACATTATCCGAACCATTATTACTTTCAATGTTGAGATACCTCATCTTGAGACTGATAGTCATAATGGTGATCTTGTGACTTGTGTTAAAACCTTTCAAACCTTGTGTAGTGATTTTTCTCACAACTATAGGTTCATGACTTAGTTGTTCACTAGGACCTTTTGAGACAAAGTTTTGCAATGGTATTGTCCCTTGCCTCCTTATTCTATTGATCCCTTTCAAAATATTGTCAATGATTTCTTTCAATACTTTCAAAACAATATTGGTCCTAAACTTTCATTGACTTATATAATGCATTGTAAATAAGGAGTTGAAGAAAAAGTTAGTGACTTTATTAGTAGATTTGAACATTTGTATGCTCCAATTTCTATCTTGTGCCTAATTTTTTTATTAAGAAAAATAGGTTTTGAAGGGAGCTTGAAACCCTTTACAAGACTAAAGATTTTCAATGAGCGCATTTACCAAAGGTGCAAACAAGCGCAGAACTGGTAACCCCACAAACAAGGGGTAACCACGGTGACAAAAAGCCCTATCACTATCCAAAATAAAAGATCCAACAAGGAGGCAAAGCCAGATACATCACGATTTGCCCTTTGATTTAGAGCCTTCCCTGCATGATCGGAGATTCGTTTCTAAAGGGGGAGCAGATGGCCTAGATTTCTTTCCTTTAACAGTTGTCCAACCATCCTCCACCTTAGCTACCTCAACAGTCCAATCTCTAGAGGAAACAGAATGACCAAGGGAAGCCGACAAAACCACAGACTCCTGAAAAGAGGCCAAATCCATTAGGCCACCTCTAGAAAGTCCAAAACAGGGGCAAGGGCAGGACTGGGAACAGGGTCCTGGCCCCCAATAGGACCAAGAGGAGAGGGGCCAGTGACAAACTCCAACTTCGGTGAAGAACCATCAACAGAGGAAACATCTGCAGGCAAGGGAGGAGCAAAGGAGGGCTCCAAAGAAGCAGGAGAGCCGACCAGGCTGGCTGGCATGGCAACCACCTGCGAGACTAGAGGAGAGTCACCATCCCCAACGGGAGGGGCTTTGAGAACAGTGTAATGATCATCCGAAACATTCTTCCACCAAGAAGGAGACTTTTTGGGTCTAGATTTATCAGAGGAGCAACGAGCAGCGAGGTGACCAGTCAAGTGGCACTTCCGGCAACGGAAGGGGATACCTTCATAATCGAGACTCTGGATCCAAGCACCAATCAAAGAAGCCAAACAAATCTTCGCTGGGAGACCCTTGGAGACATCAACCTCAACTAGGATTCAAGCATAAGTGGTGTGAAACACATTGGAAGAAGCATTGTCCACAAGCAAGAAATTCCCGATGGCCTCCCCCACAGCCTCTAGAACCGAATCCACCCAAAGGTGAAGGGGAAGATTTGGCAATCTGACCCACATAAGGACCTTGTTAAAAGATTTAGTAGACGGGTCAAAATCCTTGAACCAAGGTTTAGCCATCAAGGGAAATTTGTCTTCCCAAGAGAAACCCCGACAAAGGATAACATTTCTATCCTCAGATGAATTGAACTTTAGAATGAAAAAACCCCTAGCAATAGGGTAAATCTGGGCAATGCCTGACAAAAAGGGTTCCCAAACACGACCTGTCCAAGCATGGAAGTCTAGCAGGGAGGGCCAAAAACCCTTGAAGTGAAAAATAGCTGCAGTAGATGAGAAGTCAACCAACTATTCATTAACATCCTCAACAATAGCCAGATCAAGCTTTAGGATCAACGAGTCGCCAAAAATGACCAGCTCAGAAACCCTGGACCCCTGACACATATTCGGACCCCCAAAGCTGCCCTGGGAGCCCAAACACACATTCAGACCACCCAAGTTAGCCTCGTAGGCTGCTACATCCGCATAAGATGGGGTAGGAACATGAGCCTCAATTGACCCCACACCACCACACGACAGAGAAAACAACCCACCAAGAGAAAACGAAATGCTAGAGCCAGGCCCAAAGGCCGCGGAAGGGGAAAGAGCTTCAGCAATGGCATCACGCTGAAGAGTAGATGCAATAATCTTTGACAGAGAAGAGCCCTTCCCGAGTGAGGACTCTGGGGCAGATGACACAGAGGGCACTGGAGGAGTGCAGGTAACCTTGGAGGCAGACACAGGAACAGTGGAGGTGGGTGCAGGAACAGGCCCAAGCGCCATGGCCAGCCGACGCTTGGGCGGGAAGATTCAAACTCAGCGGGTGGGAGCAGCGAGCTCCTACTGAGAAGAGTTATTAGGTCTTTTTATCTTGTGCCTAATGTTGATATTCAACTCATATTTATTTCTAGTTTGCTAAAATATATTATAGATAATATTTTCCTTATCATTATTATCAATTACAAGTGAGCCAATTTGAGAGAAATACTCTGATGGCTCCTATTGACGCAACCAAGATCAAATAAACCTGAAGTGAGATGTCTAACCTTGCAACAAAAGTAAGCAACAACAAAAATTTGAAAATGAACTTAACAAGCAAGAGACAATATGGAAGAATATCACTGGATTATCATCAAGTTGGCCTGCAAATGTAGTTTTGGTATTTTAAGAACTTTTAATATATTGATTGACAAAGGGGGTTATAAGCAATAACACATATGCAAATTTTGATCAAGAGAAACCCATCATTTAATATGTCTACAACAATGGACAAACAAAGTCAAATATACAACATGGAAGCATTTATAAAAGAAAATAAGACATTTCAAGAGGAAGTGTCAACATTTAGAATCAACCCTTACGATATTTACATAAAGCTGAAATTTCAATAAGAACGAACAATTCTAAACCTCTCGCCACAAAAATCCAAAATTTCATTAACGAACCACCATATCACTTAAAACAAATAAACACTGATATAATTTGATAATTAGAATCTAATTTTAATATCTAATATGTTTATTAGACTCCATTTTCTAAGGCAACCCAAATCTTTTTCTTTTTTTTTCTAGCACCGGAAAAGCTCTGTTCCTTGTCTAAGTCAATTACCTTGTGCAATTACCTTGTGCACCATATTGTCTAAATCACCATTGTCCCCACATGGTGAGCCGAAGAAACTCTCGAATAGGCAAATGGACATCTTAACCAACCCACTAATGCCAAAATGAGAATTGTTAATATACCCAACAAAGACAAGACTAAAGTCAGATACAATGCAAAGTCAAAAACCCACAAAAATACAATTAATTATTTGAGGTTTGACAATAACAAAACCCTACCTTTTGTTCCCTATGAGCGAAATAGGACCCATGTGCCCAACTAGGAAAAGAATAATGCAATGGCATAATGAGGACAAACTCAAAAGTCTACACCACATTACACTAGTTCACATGAAGCTTTCTCCATAGATTATGCATTACATAGATCAAACATAATTCTATAAAAGCATGACCATTATCATCAAAAGTCTAAAGCCAAGGACCAACATACTCGACCCCTACCGTTAGAGAAACTACTCCAGTGATTAACAGCAAATAAATCCTTCCCTTCACTGGAACAAATCCTTGCTACAACTTATCTTCATTTGTAAACATGGATTGACTATTTGATCAATAATATTTTAGTTTATGAGATAAAGATTAAAGACAGCTGTAGCCAAGTTGAGGCTTGTATCTTAATTTACAAAATGAAATGATACACATGCACTCACTGATATCTTACTTTACATCAAGTTCTTTATTATTTTATGAGATAATTTGATTATTAAAAAATGATTCGAATCCTTATTAAATCTAGAACCATAATAAGAGAAAAGAGAGTACCCAGTAATGAGAGAAAAGTCAATAGCGTCTGGTTGGATTACTTGGAGATTTGCATGCATTAAAGTTCTCCATATCATAAATAAATAAATAATTTCAAATACCATCTAGCTGTATCCACGATAAACTAATAATAAACTCAACTCTCAAAAAAAACAAGCTTATAAAACATTCTGTTTTTGTCCTTAGGTTACTATGTTTTGAAAAGATTGTCTATAAAGTCATATCTATGTTCTTTGTACTAATTAAAATCTTAATCAGAATATCTCAGTCATAGGCGTACCTAACTCATACAAAGATATATACGAAGGGCAAGTTTACATTAATTAGATTTGTAAATGAAATCAAATTTTTAAATAAATTGATTTGTTTAAAGCTAACGAAGTTATTACTTGTACCTAAATCTGATTAAACTTGTAAAAGAGTTGTTGAAAAATATGGATAATGACTAAATTTTCCAAACTTAATTCAAATTGATTGAATATGTAGAATACTTAATGTATTAAAAGAAATTAAAAATAGTTACAGATTTAAAATTTATTTTAAAGTTGAATTTAGTATAGAATATCTCTGATCATAACTAAAGAATTATAATAATCTGTTTGCTTCTAAATTACATGGTATCAGACTTTTTAATTCTCTTCATCAATATAAATAATAAATTAAAATTAAATCAAATATTTTTTTATAATATTATTTCAACTCCAAATATTTGATTAATAACTTATAAATTCAATGATCTATTAAAATATGAAATTCACAACTTTAAGATAACCAAACTTAATTATTATTTATTTAAACTTGAACTGAATCTAAAGTTTAATCAAATTACAAATTAATCGTCAAATTAACATAAATGACTCATAGCCTTAAAGCGAGATCAACTCTATTATCAATTTAAACAGTATCTCTTCACTTTTACTTCATATAAGATCACATGATTCAGTTGACTTGTATGATAATGCCTTGCCTTCAATATATTTTTTTGAACAAAGGCAATTACCAACTTAAAATTTCATTAGATCCACAAAATGTATTGAGGCGAGAATTTGCCATGATTTATGTAATGACAGACAGATAATATAGGCATAGGAATATTAAATAGCCACATGTTTACATTTCAAATCAAAAGTATTTACAAGTAGATAGTATCAAGTATCCCTTTGTTTGAAGTATTAGCAAGACGGTGGGCTAATATTTTATTACAGAAGTGCCAAAATCTGACGCCCTCCGACCTGCTATATCTCTATTCATTTGATTTCATTGACCAAAGACATAACAGTGTAGATACTGCATGGGCTCAATTCTATTTATATTTGTGAACTAAAGAAGATACAAAACACCCATTGAGAAGCAAAGAATGGCCAAGGCATCTGCAGCTTTGGATTTCATTGTATTGTTATACATATGGGTGTATTGTATGCAATTTACTGTGTATGGTAGCAGCCATTATCATGGCTTTTTAGGTTCAAGGAAGTTGAGCGCTGTAACTAGCGTGGAGAAAGTGTTATGCCTGCCTGCAAGTAAAGGAAAATGCTACAGAAAAATTGTTAGTTGTCCCGTAGAATGCCCACAGAGAAAGCCTGTGGATCCAAAGGCTAAGGCGTGCTTTGTTGATTGTAGCCCAAAATGTGAAGCAACATGTAAAAGTGAGTCTCCCCAACTCCTCCACAAAGAAGATTTTTTCTGGTACCAAAACATTGCGATTGTTTTTCATGGGTTCTGATTTGCAGATCATATATCTATAAATCATTTGTATTTCTATTATGTTCTCCTTTTCAAAACAGATATTACAAACCACATTGTTCTGTTCATTTTTATTTACACGTTTATGAATATTTCAGGCCAAACTTTTAGATCCCTGCAGCCTACTCTGTTCCCTAGAAGAGAGGTTAAAAGCTAGACCTAAAATGTGGGTGTAGAAACAAGATGAACACAGCTATTTCCAAATTTCTTTTGAAAAATAAAATAGCGGGTGGATACAACATGGCGATTTCTAAGGTATACAAAGGAGGAAAGCTTGATGTTGGCTTGCATATGCATCTTGTTTTTGTAAACATATAAAGACTGACTTGCATATTGAATACGCATTCTCCTATTTTCCCTTTAAAGTCCATGATCTCTGTGACTATTAACTAGTTCTGTTTTCAGTCCTTGGACCTTGGCGGTCAACTAATCTTTTTCATGCTTCCATGACTTTTTTTTCTCTTTTCAAAGATTTTACATCAGTTCCAAGAGCTATTCGACATGAGAGTATGATCGTTAGGCTGAAACCTCTTCTGCTAAGAGTGAACAATAACTAAAAGGCATTCATTCTGTCAAAATTGTCCAATATGGGATTCAAACATCATTCTAGCTTAAATAGGTGTCATCAGATATTATATGTGAAAAAAAAAGTTTGAGACCTCTCTCTTAGGTTTAGTTTGCTGTCATTAGATTCCCAGGTTGCTATTGAAAAGCTCAACTGTCACCATAATTACAATGAATTGTTGGATTATTATGTACTTATATATATGGAACCGTCTTTGATAAGTTATATGGATGGTGAGTCATGGAGCATTCTTTCCTCGGCTGTTCTGTTCTGTTTTGATTCTCTGATCATGTTCTTAGTTCTTAATTACTCATTGTACTAAAAAATTTAATAAAACACTTAATTTTTGATAAAACACTCCAACATTTTCAAAAACTTCATACAGAAATCATTGTGTTGTCCCTTAATGATCGCAGTCCCAACTAACCAATTCTGCTTTCAGTCCATAGCAAGTTATTTCTGGACTTTTGGAGTTCAATAATCATTTTCAGGTCCGTAAGATATGCTTCAGTTTTTAAGATAGAAAGATGTTTTTAACAGTTTATAATATTGGGCAATCTCTATATGGGTTTATAGATGGCTTATGAAACTATTACATATTCTTGTTAGAAGTACATAAACCGTTCTGCAAATGAGGCATACATACCTTAGCTTCTAATAGATTTGATCTTGTAACCTCTCCGCACAAGTTCTCCACTATTAGACTGACTCAACATATAGAAGAAGAACTTTTAAACTAAAATCTCTTCAACTAAGAATCAAATAATAAAATATATCCTTATCCTTCCATTAGAATTGTCTTGAACGTTGGACGTGATTGAAACGCCATCCCTTAGATCCTTAACACTCAGAAGGTCTTGATCTCTAATGAATTCATTGTTGGAAAATTTGCTCCAGCTTAAACAGGTGTTATCAAGTATTGAACTTGTATGAAAAGAAAGAAAATATGCTCCAACTTAAACAGGTGTCATCGAGTATTGAACATGTATGAAAAGAAGCCGGAACCATGTCTATTAGGTTTAGTTTGCTGTGATTAGATATCCAGTAAGCTGTCATCATAGGTAGAATAATTATGATAAGTACTTATTATGTACTCACAAGTTAGCGTGTTTGATGAATTAAAAATATGTGACCGCGTTTGATGAAATATATGGTGATCCTGGAGCGATTTTCCCTCTGCTGTTCTGTTCTGGTTTGATTCTCAGTGCATATTCTTTATTCTTCACTACTCTTTGTACTTACATAACACACGACATTTTTAAAATCTTCATACAGAAATCGTTGTGTTGAATTTTGATGTTGGTGTCGTAAAAGCACATTAGCCTTATTGGCATTCTTAGAGATACATTTCCCTTGAAACACAACACGCCAAAATTAGAACAGTGTACCTTAAAAATTTTCTTACGGCTGAAAATTTTCCATACAATAGCATATATGGAAATCATCCTATTCTATATGCTTTGATTTGGAAAAGTTTTAAAGTCTAATTAATTTTTATTTTTTTTAAATTAGTCCACTTTGATACAATATCCTGATTTTCAGCTATCATAATGTACTGCATCTCACAAATAACTTATTCTATAAGATACAGAATTTCATTGTATGTATATGAATCTTGAGATCTAGAATATTTCTCTCTCTAATGTGTGCACTACCTTTTATCATTGGATGGCTGAGATTCTATTTGACCAGTGGTTAATGTGAATTGTATCTTTGACTCATTACTTGGGTAAGTAGAGCAGGGTTAATGATGTTTGTATGAGCTATTTTTTAACTTAACATTTTGAAGATGCAATTTTCTTTTTATTTGATTGTGCATAAGTTAACTTGTTCCTCTTTTTGTGTTTGTAACAGAACGAGTGCCTACCTGTAATGGATATGGATCTATATGTTATGATCCTCGTTTTGTTGGAGGTGATGGTGTCATGTTCTACTTTCATGGTTCTAAAGGGAAAACCTACTCCCTTGTCCATGATCAAGCATTCCACATCAATGGCCACCTAATCGGCACACGCCCAATTGGCAGGTCGCGTGACTATACGTGGATAGATTCTCTTGCCATACTCATCCCCTCACATACCCTCACAATCACCTCTACCAAGGCCTCCAAATGGGATGACAATGTTGATCACCTCTCCTTCTCATTTGACAAGCACCACATCACACTTGAAGAAACTCATGTGGCTGAATGGAGATCACTTGATGGGTCAGTACGAATAGAACGAACTTCAAAGAGTAATAGTGCAGTCATTTATGTGGAAGGAAAGGCAGAGATAAATGTGAAGGCAGAGCCAATCACTGAACATGATAACCGAGTGCACAGTTATCAAATTCCTCTTGATGATAGTTTTGTACACCTGGATATTCAATTTAATTTCTTTAATTTGTCTAGTGATGTTGAGGGTATTTTGGGTAAGACTTATAGGCCAGGGTATGTGAGCCCTGTGAAGAGGGGAGTACCAATGCCAATTATGGGAGGAGAAGACAGGTACAGGACTTCATCACTACTTTCTACAGACTGTCTTACATGTCATGGATTTGGATCATTGGAAAAACAATCTGCATCCCTCACTACAGAGGAATCAATAGCTGAGTGGTAAGTAATATGTGGGCTTAAGTTTGATTCATGGGTTTGGATACTAAAAATAACAATCTATTGCTTATGTGCCAAATGAATAAATGTGGAATAAATGCTGAAAACCCAGCTGAAGTCTTGATTTTATTATTCATTGGTTGTACTGCTCTTTTGAATTGGAATGCTTTTGAAATTGGATGGAAA
The DNA here is from genome assembly GCA_028749045.1 of Cupressus sempervirens. Taxonomy (NCBI): domain Eukaryota; kingdom Viridiplantae; phylum Streptophyta; class Pinopsida; order Cupressales; family Cupressaceae; genus Cupressus; species Cupressus sempervirens. The sequence goes on along the minus strand of CM053793.1, from coordinate 45,596,722 downwards.
GACAAATGTATTAAAGGACATAAAGCATCATAAGTTAGCTCGAAATTTCAAAACAGTGATATGTTAGAAAGAATCCGATGTTGAATTCATAATTAAATGACTTTATACCATCAGACATAAAAATTGATCTAGATTAGTTAGCAGTTAAAGGATTACTTGAAATTTTATTTGCAAAATTAAACGCAAAAGATCAAGATTTACCTGTAGCAACTACGGAGAGAACATTCCCAATGAAGGATAGAATCAGGTCGCCTCACTACCATGAAATAATCTATCCAATCTGGCAAACGCATTGCATTCTATAGTGACAACTCAAGGCAGAGATCCGTTTGACAAAATTCTTCAAATAAATGTGGTTTTTTCAACTAGCGTGATCGTAGGAAATGCAGAAAATGGACTTTTTAAAATAATTTTAGAAGATAGCAGTTTTCGGGCTTTTGATTGGTATTTCCAGCGCAGAGTTTAAAATAAATTTGTTGGTCGTAATACAAATGCAGTAGATAGGTTTTAAGCAAATTTCATGAACTCTGCCAATTTTTGCCATGCCCTAGCATGTGCAAAGCCAGATTCCACGATTTTTACCAGCATTTTTACTGCCTGTGCCAAAATAGGCATTATGAAATAGGGCTAGATGTTCATAATGTTAGTGTCACTCTAGTCACCGTTAACATGCACAGCACCAGTCCTTTCCGGATGATAGGATAGTTTTATCTAATTCCTTATGTTCTGCATTAACGAAGAACGAAAACTTGTATTCGATAAGTCTAATTAAGAACTGTTAGGTCAACTACTCGTACATTTCATTGAAGTTTTAGTTGCTCATGCACCCTTCATCGCTATTGTTCCGTGACCGATCGTTTTCATTGTATCAATCTGTACATTGCAACACATATTTATTGAATATTAGAGATGAAATTTTATTTTTGAATTGCTCTGTTTTGCTCCGCATATCCTACTCTTATTTCTTAGCTAGTATTATGCAATTTGAGTTGCAAATCTTTATGATCAGAGTGTAGGAGCTAGGAAAGAGAGTATTTTCTTGTTGTAGGCATTGAAAATCAGATTTGTTGGACAAAATGGAATTTCCAACTTCTGTTTTTCTTACTCCATACAGCTATTTCAACAAAAGCCTAAGATTCAGCTTTAACTTAAGAAGTAAAGGCTTGTATCGAATAGTTATGAAAACAAAGAGTGAACCAAATTCAGCCGTTGAAAAGTCTAAATACTTCAATCATATAGATGAGACTTTTGGTCTTTTGCGTTTATCCATGTCTCCAGAATAATTGTTTCATGTCAAAGTATGCACAACCCCAAACCAAGTTTTAACTATGTTGGAGATATTTTTTGGAAATCAAGATGAGAAGTGAGACCACATCCTTGAAAATGAGCTCAACTTATTAGATCCAAGTGTCTTGCATCTCATCTTGCTTCCCAAAAAGAGTCTCTAAGATAATTCAAACTTGGTCTCGAATTGTATATGCTTTGATATAAAACAATAACATAAAAGACAAAGCCTTGTCCATGTGACTGAAGTATTTAGACTTTTCAACAGCTGAATTGGGTTCAACCTCTGTTGGCATTGACTATTCGATGCAAGCCTTTACTTCTAAGCTCAAACTAAATCTTAAGCTTCCATTCAAAATAGTTGTATGGAGTAAGAAAAACAAAGACTGAAAATTCCATTCTGTCCAACAAATCTGATCTTCAATGCCAACAACAAAAAAATACTCTCTTTCCTAGCTCCTAAACTATGATACCATGTAGAATTTTCGCAACTAACATTGCAAGATCTAACTAAGAAATAAGAATACAAAAAACACAGAACATAGCAAAATCAAGAATAAAATTTCATTTCTAATATTTAATAATTAGTATTTTATGATAGACTACATACTTTTGTAATTTCGTTAACTTATTATTAAAAGACTAATTACAATTTAATATTCTTCTTTTCTAGTTCAAAAATAATAATTCTAAAATTTACATGTCAAATTTTTTAATTATAGAATTATCAAAATTATTTACAAGTAATAATTGACTAACAGATTTGAAGTCCTATACACAAATTTCATAGAAATAATTCGTTATTCATAATGGTAATGCTCATTTAAATGGGAATGCTATTGAGACTGGATGGAAAAACAAATGTATCAAGGACATAAAGTATCATTAGCATGAAACTTGAACAAAGTGATATGATATAAAGAATCTGATATTAAATTCATAATTAGATGAATTTACACCATCAGACGTAAAACTTGATCTAGATTAGTTAGCAGTTAACAGATTACTTGAAATTAAATATATATGATCAATCATTTACCTCTGGCAACTATGGAAAGAATATTTCCAATGCAGGGTAGAATCTGGTCGCCTCAGTACTATGAAATAATCTATCCAATCTCGTAAACGCATTGCATTCTACAGTAACAAAACGGAGATCTGATTGCACAGAATGCTTCAAAGAAATGTGGTCTATTAGTCTGCTGTGATCGCAGGAAATGCAGAAAATTGACTTGTGTAAACGATTTTAGAAAATTTCAAGCAGTTTTCGGGCTTTTGAATGGTATTTATAGAGCATAGTTTAAAACAAACTTGTTGATATGGCATTTAGAAACGTAATACAAATGCAATGGGTTGGTTTTAAGCAAATTCCCTGAACCCTGCCAATTTTTGCCATACCCTAGCAGGTGCAAAGCCAGATTCCAGGATTTTTACCCGCATTCTTCCCGCCTGTGCCAAAGAGGGTATTTTGAAATAGGGTTAGACGTTCGTAAAAGCAGGTAGGAAGGACGTTTTGTGTCTAATATAACAGTTGGAGATTTTCTGTCTGCGGAATATCGAGGCGCAGACCATGCATGCGAACTGCTTGACAGAATGTTGAAAGAAATATGTTCTTTTGAAACGCAATTATTGCAAGAAATGTAAAAAAATGAATTTGATAAATGAGATTGGAAATATTTCAGTCAGAGAGTTGATAGATACAAAACTTATCTTCGCAAAAACAATCAGTTTCTGCTTACCTGTGCTGCAATGGATTTACAGATAGATAGGCTCGAAGTTAAAGTTAGGAAGCCTTCCCAAACCCCTGTAAGCAAAGTAAGGGACAAAAAACAGTATTTTATTTGATACCCCTCTATAACTAGGGGAGAGGGATCGGTAGTCGAGATGGGATTCTTTGAAAAGTCAATAAAAATATTAAATAGGACTTAGCAGCTAAACGAGTAAGGACGCTGATAGTGGCAAAAAGTGGAAGTCTAGATAAGATGGTTTTCCATGTATGTTTGTGTCAAATATTTAATAAGGAATGAAATGGATATAAACAATGAAAAATAAATCAAATATTGTTAATTTGATATAGCTAATTATTAAATCCAAGATATTTACACTCTTATTCCTAAATTCATATAAGAAATGTAGAAGACGAAAATAAAAATCTAAGATAGAAATTATCCATTGATTACATGGGTTACTTTATTGATACTTTTAAATCTAAAGTCTTATTTAGACACACTTCTTATTAGATGTTGAGGGTGCCTATTGTGAGAATGAGAAAACCTTCAATTGTTTTCTTGAAATTTCTTTTTATTGTATGGTCAAACTTTGCATGTTCATGATTTTTTTTCCAAATAAATCAGAAACTAGCATTACATGCTTTTGTGCTTGCAACAATAAGCTCATAAGTGCTCAATAATAAAATTATTTTTTAAAATATAATCTTATATGAACAAATTAGATTATTAATAATTTTTACTTTAAATAACATAATATTTACTAAAATCTTTTTAAATAGATTAATAAGTATTATTTATTTAAATTCAATTTCAAATATGAAAAAAATCATTTAAAAAAACTCCATCAAAAAATCTATTATCAAAAATTAATAAGAGAAATATTTAAAAATAGTATGAAAAACTAAGGATGTTTGTAACAAATATTATATTGATTAAATAAATTATAGAAACTAAAAATTAATATTTAAAGAAAAATTAAACTAATATTTTAAAAAATTAAAATAATTTAATAACTAAAACCTAAATCAATTTTAAAAATCAAAAGTATATTCAAGTCTTGCTTAAGGATTCATTTGCTCGAATTGATATCAATGGTTTTCTTTCTAATCCTATACCTTTGTCCCGATCCATTCGACGAGGATGTCCCCTTGCTCCTACTCTTTTTGTCATCGCTTCTGATGCCTTGTACTATATCCTTAGAGACAACACTATTTCTCCCAAAGTTAATGGGATTTCTCTCCCTGATAAGTCTGAGCTTATTAATATCCAGTTTGCGGATGATACTTCCCTTTTCCTTGAACTATCTTGTAGTAATATTCAGCATCTTAATCTTAAACTTGACATGTTTGAGACCATTTCTGGAGCTCGCATTTCCAAATCCAAATCTATTATGCTTGGTTGGAAAGAGGAGCCTCCTGATTGGTTTCTCCAGTTTGGATACTCATGGGGTGGACCTAATAAGCTTGTCAGATATTTGGGGATTTCCTTTTCCATCTCCCCATCTCTCAAAGACATGTGGATTTGGATTAAGGATAAAATTGTTAAGAAGCTCTACAAGTGGGATAACAGGGTGTTGTCATTTGCTGGTAGAGTGCAGGTGTGTCAGAAAATCTTGTCATCCTATAGTATATACTACTCCTTTGTCTGGATGTTTAGTAACTACCAAGTGTTTGAGATTCAAAAAGCCATTAGGAGTTTCTTATGGTCTGATGGCAAAGGTCATAGGAAGAAACATGTTGTTAAATGGAGTTGGTGTCATGTTGCCAAGAACTCTGGTGGCTTAGGCCTAATTGACCTTAGGATCCAAGGAATTTCCCTTGCTGCTAAGTGGATCTTCCAGGCTCTTGATGGTCAGGAACCCTGGAAGATTCTTCTTAGAAACAACATTCAGTCTGGTTATCCTAAGCAGGCCAAACATTGGGAAAACCTTCCTTTTACTGATCTGGTTGCTGGGTCATTCCATGTCTCTGTCCAAGGTTCCATGGTTTTCAAGTCCATCTGGAAAGCTTGGGAGCTTGTGAGGGGTTTCATCTATAATTCCAACTTTGCCACTAATAACTCTATTCATGGTGAGCATTCTATATGGTGGAATCTGCATCATAATGGTAAGCCTCTTGCCATGCCTCAAGGTTGTTCTGCAAAATTTTGGAACAACCTTGGCATCCAGAGCTTTATTGACATTTTGGAGAATGATAACCTTGTTAGTTGGCAGGATATTAGAATCAAGTTCGATCTTCCTATCTCCCATAAACGTACATATAATATGGTTGTCAATGCCTACCGCACTCTTAATATTCCTTGCAAGTGTGATGTGGACTCTCATAGATTTCTAAATTTCCGTTGGGATGATGGATCTCTCCTACATAAAATTAAAGCTAAAGATATATATAAGGTTCTCAATAAAGACAACTTTGTTATTTCTCACCTTAATACCACTTAGTATATGAACTTGAACTCTCTTGAATGGCAAAAAATTCTTGACAGATTTTGGAAATCACATATTCTCCCGAAAATCTTGTAACATTTTAAATGGCAGCTCCTTCTCGATAGACTTCCTATTAAAAATCATGTTGGTGATGCTGAACTTTGTACTATATGTAGGGTTCCTAAAAATTTAAGGCATATATTCTTTACTTGTCAATTTGCTAGGATTATATGGAAGTTTTTTGAAATTTCTATAGCTGATCATGTTCCTATTTTAGATACCATTCTTGGCAACTTATTTGGTCTTAAAAAGGATGCTAATTTTTTCTGGAACATTCTATCCTCTCACATTCTTTGGTTTATTTGGAAATGTAGAAATGAGGACAAATTTCAAGATATTGGTAGATCCCTTACTTTGTTTCATTTGAAACTCATCCATTTTAAGATTGTCTCACAGATTTGTTGCATTATGAAGCTCGAGATGAACAAGCTAAAAAGATTCCTCCATGATGGGCTCGCTACGATATTCATTTATGAGATGAAGCATGGGATGGAATTGGCCAGCATTCTTGATAACGAAACTGCTTTTGGAAAAGCTCTTAAGGAGCTGCTCAAGGAAATACATGAGAACAAAGGCCCCTTTTCTGATGAACATGACTTCTTTGCTCACACTTTCGAGCGGAAGAAAGTCATGTGGATGGAAGGAGAGCTGGGATGGACAACTTGGTTCGATGATCATGATGATGTTTTGGAATAGCTTTTCTATCTCCTCTTTTTGTTATCTTGCTAGAACTACTACTTAATGTGTTAGTTGGCTATTTCTAGCTGATTGTTGGACTTTGATCTAGGTGGTTGAGGCTTGCCTCCTCCCCTCTTTTGATACTATACCTCTTTTTTGTTCTCTTGACTATTTAATTTAAAAAAATCAAAAGTTAAATAAATAGAGATCATGAGCTAAGCTAATGTGATCACAAGTAATTTTTTTAAAATAAATAAGAAAATAATAATAATAGTTAAAAGTGGAGAGTTAAAATATAATTTTATATGAACAAATTAGATTATTAATAATTTTCAATTTAAATATCACAATATTTACTAATTTTTTAAAAATAGATTAATAAATACTATTTTATTTAAATTGAATTTATCAAATATGAAAAACATAATCATTTAACAAAACCCTATCAAAAAATCTATTATGAAAAATTAATAAGAGATACAAAAAAGAAAAAAAGAAAAAAAGAAAAAATGGCAATGTCTCTAACAAATATATATTTTATTGATTAAATAAATTATAAAACTAAACTAATAAAAAAAAAAAATTTAAGTAATTTAAAAACTAAACTCTAAATCAATTTTAAAAATCAAAAGTTAAATAAATAAAGATCACAACATAAGCTAATGTGGGGATCACAAGTATTTTTTTTTTAAAATAGAAAAAGAAAAACGATAGTTAAAAGTGAAGATAACAATTAATAAATATCAAAACAAGAGTTAAAAGTGGAGTTAGATAAAAATTGACCTGTAAATAAATAACAGGAAGGATTTATTGTCAAAAAATCAATTTCTTTATTTTTATTAATTAACAAATCAAATCAGTGGTGGTAACCAAGTTTCATTAGGCTAGAATTAATATAATTGCAATTCAAGCTATGTAGACAAAGTATGCTACCAATAGTTTCTCCACATTAGTTCCATTCAACATAAACACAATGTAATACACATCAAACACAATAGAAATACGGTAAACACTGACGTTAATAGCTCACATTGGATATATGAAAATATGCCTCAACCAACAAACTTCATCACATCACAAGGAGCATCTTTTCACCATACTTATAACACACTAACTTTATACATTAGGAATAGATCATATTGAAATACCCAAATGTAGCCAATTTAAAAATTGATGAAGCAAACACACAATGTCATATATATTAAGTGAAAGCATGATACTTTGTACCTCTTTGCTCTATAGCGAGAGCTATTGCAATTGAGACTTTTTTTTTCCTTCTGATAATGATATATGAATTGTTGTTCATTCTTGAATATCATTCAAAGGAGAATGGTGGCTCTATAAAAAGGTTGTCTAGTGATTTAATTCTTCATATAGTTGTAAAAGTCAAACCCTACATTCTATCATACAAATATCAATTGTTATTTTTTGAAGTGTCAATCCTTGGGATTTATGTATGGTGAGTGCTCGTGATATGGGTGGTGGTATTTTCTATGATTACCGAACATTATAGGTTTTATAGGTAAACATTTTGGGTAATCTTGGTCCCAAGGTGGGCCATTGTAATTATCAAATTGGACAACCACATATAGAGGTAGTTCTAGAGTTTTACAACCTAATGTATACATAATATCTACCACCTCCCCAAGAGATCCATTTACAAGGCATGTTTGAATCCAAAGGTTTGTCATTAACATGTTTTTCATTAGCCTTTTCAAAGAAAGAGTTCTTTTAGAATATCAAGGTTTGGTTGTAGGTGGATTTTCACTGCAATAGTAAGTGCAATGGGAAGATTGAGTAATTAAAGCTCTCTTTTTTGCGCATTAGGTCATTTAGTATCAGCAACACTAAATGTGAAGAAAAGAGTAGGGGTTCCTATCTAGTTGATCATATTTTAAAGTTCTATGCACAAGTTCCCCTCAAGGAAGATCCAAAGTGCATCAATTCTTCCACCATCTAAGTGTTGGGCAATTGTTGTATGTGCAAGTGAAGGTTTTCAATGGTAGTTGGGATGTGATCATCTAGATTTTTCTTGACAAACACAGAAGAGAGTCCCTAACTTTGATGTCTCATCATTAGATTTAGAAAAAATAGAGGAATCTTGGGTGGCTCCCAAATATATTATCATGGTATCTCATTAAGTGAAATACATATTCATGCATCTTGACTTGTCGATAGCAAGTTTGCATTGGTTTAATACAATACCACTTGGGAAGAGTGAGGGAAAATCCAAATTCAGAAATGCCTCAATATTTTAAATTCATTTATTAGAGAAGGATCAAGCTCTGGACAATGAATAAGGGTGTCATTTGAATATGAAATTTACAATTTTTCTCTAATGACATCTATCTCACATTGTCTATTTGGTAAGTTATACATAAATGATGATAAGTATGTTATGTCATTTTCATTTTCATCATCACCACATGTACATTCAAATTGAGTTGGGAGCTCATGTTCACTGTATACATCAATAGTATGAAGCATGCTTGAAATATTTATACTTATATATGGGAGTTGTTGTAGACATTCAATGTCTATTAGAACATCCTTATAATATGGGTCATATTTAATCTTATATTTTAGTGCAGCACAAACATGACCCCTACTTACATATTAATCATTGTAAGTTCCATGAGTGTCTAGTCTTCGAACTACTAAGACATTCAAATTTGTAACTTTGTGTGGGGGGTGTAAGAATTTGGTATAGCTATGATACCATAAAGAATTTTCCTTAGGGAAAAATGAAGCCAAGATCAAGAAGCAAAAAACTAGCACAATATGGACCAAATAATGTATGATCATTACAATATGAGAATGAATAATTAATTATCTTTGGCTATCAGATTATTCAATAATTGATAATTGATGAATGTACAAGTACACTAGGAGTGCCTGAATATAGAGGCCTCTAGAATGCTTCTAGAATGACTAGGAGTTAGCAATATGATAAGCCTCACAACTAAGCACATGTCCACCAAGAGTGGATTATCCTCCATTGAGCACAGGAATTAGTGTGATGATGAGAGGATAAGCCTAGATAGGTGTGTCATGTAAAATTATGTTGTAGACACCATGTGCTAAAATAGAGTTGCTAACTCTTGTGTTGTCAACATGACAACTCATATGAGTATGCATACTCCTAGGTGTCTAAATAATATATAATAAAATAATACATTTATCCTATGTAAACTTAAGTAAAGTGTAAATAATAATTATTTACACTAACAACCCTCCCCACCTTAAGTGCAACTTTGGGGAATGCATTTAAGCTCACAAAAGCTATGATGAAATGCATAATGGGTCCCAACTACTAGGCCATGTTAGGTACCCATGTACAATGCAATGCAATGAATGAAATCTCTCTAAAAATGGAGAAAGAGGGAAAACCTCATGGGAAAAACCCTCCCCCAAAAAGAGAGATAAGTACAATAAATGAAGATGCATGTATGGGTGGAGTAATCAAGACCCTCCCATTATGACATAGATCATGCATATACAATATCTCCAAATGATGAGTGCTTGAAGATAAAATGGAATCCAATGCCTGCAAACAACATTTCTCCCTTTAGGAAGAAGATACACCAAGTATAGGTGAAAATATGTTTCCCACAGTGGATAGGAAAATGGAAGAGGGATCCAGATGTACTATGGTATGGATGTTGCCTCTAAAGTCTACTCATATTTCGAAAAGTCCTTGATGAATGTAGATGCCACAAACCAATATGGTGAAGAAGGTAGAAAACAAGGTAACATGTCCATGCATGAAACTAAATCAACCTCCAAAGACGATGAAGCATCCTGATGGGAAGATGTAAGAAGAGAAGCAATGTAGCCTCCCCTCAATAATGTAGGCACACCCATGATAGAAGCTCCTCGATGACTGAAGAAGTTGCACCATGAAAACTGAATGAAGTTCCTCCTTGTAGGAAGAAATGGTGCCATAGGTGTAGTAGAGAATGCTCCCCAACTAGTAGGAAGAATCCTTAGAAGATATGATGTCTAAGGAATCTAGAATACAATCTCCAAAGATTGATATGTCTCCTCTGAAGTGAAAGAGTCCTTCTCCAACTATTGTACATAAATGTCCACAATCAAGTCAGTCTCAAAAGAAAGCTCAAGTGGTTGGGGGTCAAAGTGTTCCCTCACAACAAGTGAAGAAGTCTCCTCAACAAAGAGAAGATTGATGTCATAAATGATGTCTCCCACATCTTCAATGTTAGACTCCATAAATAGCACTGCAATTTTTAGAAGGAAGTCATCTCATGAAGATGAAATAGGAAGACATGGTAATTCTTGCTATAGTGAATCAAGAGCATTTGTGGTTGGAACTAGATTAGTGGAAGCAATAGGAGCATCAGGATGTGTGATCTCATTTGGAGTTGAAGGTACCATAATTGGAGTGACTAAAGATAGAATGTCCTCTGGAAATGGAGGAACTGTTGGATCTCCATATGCTTTCCAAAGAGCCATCCAAATGTCATAAGGATCATTAAACTTGTCAATAAATTTAAAGCACTCAACATTGAAACTGAAATAAATGAGGTCCTTAATTATTTTGATAGGTATTGGATCATCAAAAGGCAGTTCTTTGGATTATAGATAAGGAAATACTTCCTTATGCTATCTTCTTAGATGATCAATTATCAAGGCACTCCATTTCTGATAGTTCTTCTTTGTCAGCCTCGGTCTAACACCAAATTGACATGTGAAACAAAACTCCATGAGATCAATAAATGTATGCACCCCCTAAAATGCAAGAAATAATCAATCAATCACAACCCCCCCCCCCCCCCACCCGCCCAATGTATGATTTGGCACTTTATAGGTAGTGTGATTACAATAGGCCACTTGCCAATTTAGGCCCTAGTAGGATTCTAATTTTGTTGTTTACAACTCCTTCTTGGAATTCAAATCTGGAACTTTACAATGTAGTTTAGAAATACAACAATTTTAAAGCAATACAACGCAAAGAAAGGACATATTTTTGAAAGTGGTATTTCTATCCACACAAACCTATAATCTGATTGTAGATCTAGAAAGTAGATGAAAAATTATTCACTTTCAAACAAAACGAAACCTAAAAATGTGTCCAGATGAGCCTATACTAAGCATTTGAAGTTGCAAAAATTAAGATTTACGATTTGTAGTAAATTTTATGAATAGAGACATCAAACATCCTACACCAATGTGTAGATCATGAAATTCTACCCCAAAACAAAAATAATTGCTTAGAAAAAGGAGTCCATATGAGGGAGATATCATTGTTTGAAAATCACCTCTACAATTATTTTTCCTAAATCACCGCTGTTGCACCTTCAAAAATCAATTGACTCTATATTTTACCTCAGATGTCTAATTTTGATGAAATAAAAATCAATTTGGGGGTTTTTTGACCTTCTAAATATGATGCCAATATTTGATTTGCACTAGCAAGCTCCAATCTTCACCTACAAAAAACTCTCCTGCTAAATTATGAAAACTAATATAGATTCGAAAAAAACTACAGAGATGCAAATAAAAAATGTAGATCTTAAAATTAATTGCACAAATATTATGAGATCATACTAATTTCACAAATTGGGCATTCGAGTTCTGGTTTGCAAAAAAAAAATTCCTTAGATTTGACTATGGCCTAGGGTAGGCAAATTTATAGTTAAAATGCATTGAATCGACACTCTAAATGCAATGGTGAGGTCTACTTTGGCTCTAAACACTCCCAATGACTGCAAATACTCCAGATTTGAATCAACGTCCTTAGAGAGGCTAAGCAAAAATGGTCTTCAATGGCTATATAATGATGCTCCTATGGCTTTGATACCATGTAAGAATTTGGTATAGCTATGATACCATGAAGAATTTGTCTTAGGGAAAAATGAAGTCAAGATCAAAAAGCACAAGACTAGCACAATATGGACCAAATAATGTATGATCATAATAATATGAGAATGAATAAATGATTATCTTTGGATATCAAATTATTCAATAATTGATCATTGATGAATGTACAAGTACACTAGGAGTGCCTGAATATAAAGGCCTCTAGAATGCTTCTAGAATGATTAAGAGTTAGCAATATGATAAGCCTCACAACTAAGCACATGTCCAGCAAGAGTGGATTATCTTCTATTGAGCACAAAAGTTAGTGCGATGATGAGAGGATAAGCCCGCATAGGTGTGTCATGTAAAATTATGTTGTAGACACCATGTGCTTAATTATAGTGTGAACAATTGTGTTGTCTACATGACAACTCAGTTAATTATGCAAACTCCAGTATTGTAGACACCATGTGCTAAAATAGAGTTGCTAACTCTTGTATTGTCAACATGACAACTCATATGAGTATGCATACTCCTAGGTGTCTAACTAATAAATAATAAAATAATACATTTGTCCTAATTAAACTAAAGTAAAGTGTAAATAATAATTATTTACACTAACAAGGGGTAATTTTCTATTGATTTAATGTCTTGCAAAAGGCTAATTGTGTGACCATTATATGTGTATTGTCCACCATGAGCATGAGTTACTTGTGCTATTAGATTTACTTGTGCTATGATCATCTCTTCAACTTGGGTTAGATTTTTTAATTCATCTAGTTGTTTTTCCAGGTCCATTATATTAGATGTTGTGAATTGACATCTCCCTTTTTCATGAGCACATCTATTGAGAATTGAGACACAATCTATTGAATAGGCAATAATGCTAGGGTAACACTCATTGCATACCTTACATAATCACATGTTTGACAATGCATCTATCCTAGTACAGAATTACATAGAAGCTATTGCAAAGTATGTATCCCTTTAGGGTATGAGATGGCTTGAATGAATAGTTGGTATCTCAATATTCATTTCTATATCTATGCTATAGTTATTTATTTATTTTTTTCATTGCATATGACAATGAATTTAGGTTTCTTCTTTGTGGTGAGCATAATACTCATGATCTCTTTTATGACGTTAATTTCTTATATTTTCAATTACTGAGATGGACATTTGACAATTTTGATGGGAGGAGATCATTATTTGCAAACAATATTACACACGTCATGGTCAATCTTATATTGAAAATACTTCATGCAATAAGACATGAAAAATATCAAAGTCAAAACAAAAAATTAATAACCTATTGAAAAATGTAGTGTAAAGAGTGTGTGTTGCAAGGTAATAGAAACATCATTTATAGATTCAATCACCAATTTTTTAATTCACTAAAAAATATATCATAAAGAACTAAGTTGTTGCTATAAATCCTCACTAGGCTTAAATAAGTGCAATCATAAACATTAATATTTACCAAATATATAGTAATTTTAATATATGTGTAACTAAATGGAATCATAAACATTTAAATTAAATAACCAAATTTTTAATTCGCTAAAGATATATCATAAAGAACTAAGTGACATTTCTAAAGGACCTCACTTGACTTAACTAAATGCAATCATAAAAAATTAAATTTACCAAATATAAAGTATTTTTAATATGAGTGTACATAGCATCAATGTTGGAAGTACAAGTATGTGCTTGTATTATTAGAGAAGAAGCAATAGAGGTATATTTAAGCACTCTTATTTTCCATATCATCTATTTTATTGAGTAAGGAAGCATTTTCTTCATCAAGATTCAACGTGTCAACTTTGGTGATCTTGACTTCAAGTGACCTTAAGCAGCACTTGAATCATATGCAAGTGATATAGTGAAGAGGAACTATTTCAAACATCCTTGTTTGATTATTGTCTCTACATCAATATTTTCTTCTTGGTTGAATTGGAGCATATATAATTCATTTGCAAACATACCCAAAAGGTAGGTGGTAGGTTCTTCAAAAGCAACAACCTAGAGTGTGCCTATATGATCTGCCAGCTTTAGTTGAAGTATGTATCTGTAAATGCAATCTACAAATGTGTCTTTGCACTTTGTACAAGTCCATGTTTTATCAACATTTTTAACAATATTTTCTTTTACATTTTTTACCATTCGAACAAAGGGGACAAGATGGATAGTAAACTGAATTTTTTTTTTTTTATGAATTGAATTTTTTCCTTTACAATGTAGTGAAAAGATTGGGAGACATTCATAGTTTGCTCCTCAATTTCAGCAATTGTTTTCCTTGGGATTCATAGGGGAATGTCTATAGATTGTGATGATGATGAAAAAATATCCTTCCCATTCTAATCAAATCATAACCTTAGTTTTGTTGCCTCCTCTATGCTTGGGTTTATGAAGAGTTGAGTACTAGCCAAAGTGCTTATGACTTTTCCATTGCATTTGGTAGCTTTTCCAGTTTTAATTGCAAGAATAACAACATCGTGTAAATGGTACATTTCTTGGAGTTGTGTGCCCTCTTTCTAAGTGGATGGTCACCCATAAAGTTACATTTATAGTAGATGAAGACATCCATCAATTTTACACTCCTAAGAAGTTCAGTTTCCTCAAAGCTCCTTATTATGGTACATGGATCCACACAAACAACTATGCCAATAACATCAACAAGGAAATAATTTGCGATGTGCATACTTTCATCAAGAGGGATGAAATAAAATTGATATTTTGGAATTGATAGGTCATCCTCTATGAGAAAAACCTTTGAATTATCTTCCAAACAAATTTCAAGTTGGTTATTAAGTTGTAGAGCCTATTCATTGTCTTGACGATGCCACTTGCTATTGTATACATAGATCATACTTGGATATTCAAGGAATGAAGATCTACAATTTTGTTGAAGCTAGTGATACACAGCTCAGTTTTCTCATAGTCTATAATAGAAAAGGAAAAGATTTTTCCTTCTCCATTTTGAGTCTTGAATCGGTGAATCTCCTTTTTAACTATAAAACACCCCCTTATAAGCCACCTTATTTGATATGGATTCAAGTTTCTAATTGGACTGATAGTAGGGTTGATTTATCTATTCTTTAAAGATGATGATATCCCAAGCACCACTCTTTGGGAAGGGAGTTGTGAAACATCATCTTTTTAAAGCACATTTGTCGATGGAGGATCTAAGTCTATTGCATGTAATTCTAGGCCTTGTTCCTTTCAAGCAAGTGATGTCTATTTCAAAAACAACAATCCACCTGCAAGAGCACATTTAGTTCAAATATTATATATCATGTAACGTATCACAAAATTTGGATTAAAATTTGATTTTGTTTTTAGATGTAGACATTATTGGATAAATTTATAGAAGAACGTACCTAGATTTGCAAATAGTAGGGTAGCAGTACCCTTTAAGTAACACTATAGACCCTTTAACTTTATCTCCTGAGCCCTCGTAATCATTATATTTATTTAGAATTATTTCTTTTTGTTTGAAAACTCCATTAGAGAGGTCCATTATGTACCAAGGTGTTGCTCTGTGGTTTGGCCCCAACTCAACAATGTCTATGACTTGGAGGTGTAGTTGTAATTTTTAGTTCCCATCATTAATCATTGTAATTGTTGATTCAATCAAGGGAGCCATTTTAAGTGAAAGGAGATAATTTATATCTACAATGAGACATCCCATGCATTAAAATTTTATTCTTGCAAATGTATGATATTTCTTTATATCATACAGATTAAATACTATACATAATACTATGTTTATTATTGTGTTCATATATGCACACTACATATAGGTCTTTATGTTTCATTACGAATGCCAAATCTTTTTCTTGGTGAGTCAATGAGAATGTAGATCTAGACATCTAAAAACAATAATATTGTGTGAGGAATACCTAATTGTGCATTTTTTTGGAGGATTTAATAGTATTTGTTTTTGTTTCAAAGGTACCTATGCATGCAACAAAACATATGATTAGCCAAGGTGTGGGATAAATTGATTTAAGGTTTAACATCTATTATCAGATGAAGATCATTTTGGAGCACATTGTGGAACAAAAAAAAAAGAAACTAAAATCAATATAATGTTCAAGATAATGAAAATAGTGGTATTGACAAAATAGACCACATTGTGGAACCCAAACATGGTGATTAATATCAAGATAATTTTCAAGATGATGAAAATAATGACATTGACAAAATAAATAAAATTTTGATTTTAAAAAAAATATGAAGTAAAGATAATCAAAGGCTTCAATGGTAATGAAAATACAAACAAAAGATCTGTACACCATAAATAATGCTATAAAATAGGAAACTAAATAAGTTAAAACACAAAATGTGTCATTCTTTGAATGGTCCTATAGCTTAAACATAGCTTGCAGCAATGAGTGAAGATACAATTTACATTATAAATATAGCAATTGGTAAATAATAAGATTTTAAGATCTTTCTAAAATTTATTTTGTTTTTCTATTTTATGATGTTTCTAAAATTTAATTTTTTTTCTTAATTTATTATATTTCCAAAACTTAATTAGTTAAAGTAGAATTAATGAACATATTTAATTCAAAAAAATAAATTTTATGTTAAAAATATTCATATTTTAAAATATCAATGTAGTATTAAAACTATATTTTCTAAAATGTCCTACTTTCAATCCTCAATTCATGTTTTTATAGTAATATGAAGATATAAAATTTATTAGGAAAATATTTATAAAATATTTTTTACAAATAAAACAAAAAATTTATGTAAATGATAATTAGGAAAAAGTAATGAAGTTTCTATGTTTTCAAATTTTATTATACTTTTATTCATAATATTATCCTTATCCTAACCTTGTGTGTTTCTCTACTATAAGAATGATACAAGACCTAACCATGTCATCAATCAAAAGCTGGACCCAAATTAAATTAATTAATTCAATGTGTCACTGAAAGAGTTGAATTTTTCACAATTCACTTTTAATTAGAAAAATTAAAGTTAAACAAAATTGAACTCTTCAATTAGCTCATAATATTACACTCGTAAATTCTTAAAATCACACATACAGTTTAAGTTTAAAAAAATAAAATTAAACTCTGCAATTGGCTAGTCATGGATTAATTGGATATCCAATTGCAGATGAAAAGAAATAAGTATTACTTGGATACCTAAATTAAAAATTAAAAATGATTTTCAACTATTCTGAAAAATCAAACAATGGGTATTCCACATTGTCTCAATATCAAAATGGATGAACAATTTGACTCGTTATGCAAACACAATGTCAAAAATTGGAAAGTAATGGATCACTCTCACCCCAAGTTAAATATCATATGAAAATCAGCCATGCTAACCTACTAAATACCTTTCCAATGCTTATTAATACTTGTTTTCTTGATACCATGCATCTTGTGTTTTCTCTTCTCTAGAAAAACGGAAAACATGTAGCAGTGCAACAACAGGGTTGCATGAAGATGCAATGTGCTGATACAAAAGAAGGTTGCTATGCCAAGAAAATAACTCCTATTTTGATGCTTAAGAGAGTA
This sequence comes from Cupressus sempervirens, assembly GCA_028749045.1. Taxonomy (NCBI): domain Eukaryota; kingdom Viridiplantae; phylum Streptophyta; class Pinopsida; order Cupressales; family Cupressaceae; genus Cupressus; species Cupressus sempervirens. The sequence continues at coordinate 45,579,185 of CM053793.1, read as the reverse complement.
TATTTTAGTGTTGAAGAGATATAGTTTAAACTTGTTGGTACAATACATGATGTAGTGAGTTTTACAATTACAAACACTAATATTTAAAAGAAGAGTCTAGGACTTCATACATACCATCAAAGCATACAACAAAGATGCATTATAAAAACATGTTTCTAATAACGAATGAATGCTATAAAAAAAAAAATTCCTAAAGATTGATTGTAATTATGTTGTAGGACAGTGATGAAGCAAAAATATAGTCAAAAGATACAATGGTGCTTAGTGAAATTTCTAAAGCCAATACAATAGTTAACCTCACCTCAAGGACTCACATGGGATTAGCATAAGTCAATGATGGTTGTGAGGCTATAAAAAGAGTGGTTAAGGACAAATCGTTCATCACTTTCTTGGGATTAAAAGATCCTTAGAATCCTAGGTATTAATTAGCGTACAAGACTTAACTTGCTTTAAAATTAGTGTATAAAACTTTAACCTATTACTCCTAACCATTGTTTTGTTTATTTAAAGTTTACATGTAGTCTTTGCTCGTGCAATAAATTTATGTGAGTGGTAATTCTACTAATGTAGTTGCTTGACTAACTTGCCTCATTGTGAAAGTCAATTTATAACTAAAATCCTATTAAATATGAATGTTCAAAAAAATTAGAAAATAAAAACTAATATCTATAAACCCTTTGCAATCTATAATAGTTATTATTAGCTAGGTAAAACTAAAAAATGTTATACATAACATAACATTTTCATATTCAAGAGGCCCAATGTATTATCTAGCGTATATAATGGATGATATTGAAAAGCCATAAGTAATCAATATGTCCTTAATTGAAAAGACCCAACTGCTTATTTGTCATGTCCCCTTCTCGATGTTAGTTTCAGGTGACATAATTAATCTATCTCCACATTCAAATAGATTGATATCAATTTTTCGCAGGATGCTTTCCAGTCACAATGAGGAATTTAATTTAATTTATTCTAGAACTTTATTAAATGAAGTAGAGCTAAGTCACTTTAATGTTTTTAAAATTATTTGCTTTATAATAGCTTTAAGTGACTACAAACAAAAATGTCATTTAATTCCACATTCTTTGTACTTTGTACTTTCCCTCATTCTGAGGCTATATATGCACGTGCTTGCATTGGGATTAACACACAAGAATATTGATATTAAAGGCTCATAAACCTACTTATTGCTTGAATGTGATTGGAACTTCTTGAGGACGAAAACCCTTAAGAGTATTGGTAGTAACTGGATGTAGCCCTACTAATCTTGCCATCTTTGCAATATAAAAGAACCATAGTTGTGCAAATTCTAGGAGGTCCATTTGAAAAATTAAGTAAAGGGATGCATGACTGTTCAGTTCAAGCATGGAGTAAGTTTTCATTGTTTGCAATCTAGAGTTTGAATGCAATTTGATTTCCTTTAAGGAGGTAGAGTTTATTTGTTAGTAGTATTGTTACCAACAATTTGAGAAGCAGTAGCAAGGCTCTATTCTAAGTTATAGTGAAACTTAACTAGTTAAGTATGCAACATTAACACATCTAGAAGATACCATTTACATGGCTTAGTTGTTGTTGTATTTAATGTGTTGGTTGGGCATTACACTCAGGTCTTATAGGAGATATTAATGGCAAGTGGGGTCTTTTGTATATGTTCATGTCAATGGAAAGAAGACCAACTATCGTACCCAAGGACAAAGGTTACCACAACATCATTAACATAGATAGCATTGCGAATGGAAGTGATTTGCATCTCCAATAGTGAAGTCTGATAGTGGAGGTCATTATCACACAGGAAAGAAATTATCTCCAACACGTAAGAAAATAAATGATTAATTGGAGTTGTCAGGTTATGAGAGACTAGAGTCGGGTCTTTTACTTCTGAGATAACAACAAATATTGACACCCACGCTGGCAGTGAGCATACATTCACAAACCAGGTGTTTGGTTGCTGGAAATACAAATCACAATGTGTGTGAAGACGTCATCTTGTAAATCAACTCCAACCAAACCTTAGTCACAGGGAAGCTAGGACCATATAATCATTTCAACAACATAGACAATGGTTAGTAGTTTGGTGTGTAGTCAGGTTACTGAATAGGCATATATTCTGGACTGTTCTTGAAATACATGCAGTATGATGGAGTGAATCACACTGCAGTATAACCCACAATATGTGATGTTACCATTATTACTCACTGGAATATATGGTGTTATAGTGTTATGCTTAGAAATGTTAGAATATGAAAAGATTAATAACCCAGAAAACTAGTCCAAAGAGTAAATATCTAAACTATGAATGCAAATGATACAAAATCAAAATAGCATCATAGAGTTAGTCTCCAAGAGAGTAATGCAAATGCTGGAAGAAAAATAGCATTAAGAGGATGCAAAAATAAGAGATACAAATACAAGCCAGGTAGCATGCTTATATAGGCTAGGAAGAGGGAGGAGGTGGCAACACCAACCAATGAGGAGCAACCATCTATTGGACTAAAGATAGCAAAGTATCTTCCCAAGATAGCTAATGGATGCTCACATGTAGGAAGGTGACACCTCACAACCATTCACCTAATAAGACATGCTTTATTAACCTAAGCGAGATTATTAAAAGTGTAGGAAAAACCTATCAAAATAGGAAAAATAAAAAACTACACTAACACCCCCCCATAAGCGAAGCTTAGGTGAATGTAGAAATGGGTCCCGGCAAGTCAAGCCTGATGAGGTACCCATGTACATAAAATTCCCCCAAAAGAGAGAGAAAAGAGACTCCCCAAAGAAAATTAGGACTCCAAGTGAGAGGAAGAGGCCCCCCCAAAAGATGTAGCATCCCACACCTCCAGCAAAGCTTGCAAATTTTGTCTGGTAGATCCACTTGCATCGAACAAGTTTTCTTCCCTTAGGAAAAAGGACAAGATCCCAAGTGTGGTTCCTCATCAAGGAACTATATTCTTCCTGCATAGTTGTATCCCACTCAGAAATATCAAAAGACTCATGAAAGGACTGTGGATTTGAGGCAATAGCAATGAAGATATGTAGAGCATCCTGGAATTGTAAACAAGTCTTTTTGGTGTCTGATGGATCCCCAACCCAATCACCTGCAAACTGCAAGGTCTGTCTAGCCCAAAGTGGACCAGAAGATGGAGAATCTAGAGGAGAATCATCAACCTGTAAATGATGACTAGGAGAGGAAGGAGGTGAGTCCTCTGAATCACTCTCTGCATCAAAAGTGGAGGTAGAAGACTACTCAAGTGAATCTGACCCATCAGAAGATCTATCATGTATTCCAAGTGACTCCAATGTCAAAGTAGAAGGCAACCCTGTGAACATGCTCTACTGGTTAAGCTGATGCAAGTAGTGGAAGTTAAGATGGCCAAACCGCTCATGCCATAATCTGCTCACATCATTAAAATGAGTGAGTGAAACAGTCAAAGGAGGATCAGGAACAAAGTGAGAAAACATATAGAGTCGTGACTGATGATTTGCTCTCCCAACTGCAACTGTAGAATCATTGTGCAACTCACATATCTCTAATGAATCAGGAGTGAACTCAACCCGCTTGCCTGAACCTGTGTGAGTGATCTGGTATATCGATAGGAGATTAGTTGACAATGAGGGTACACAAGGAACATCATGGAATGTGCCAACCCCCACATCAACAGACCCTCTCCCACACACCTCAATAGGAGTGTTATCACCCATCAAAATAGAAGGCATAGTACACGGCTCCAAGGATGCAAGTTCTTCCTTAGATGAAGCCATGTGGTGTGAAGCACCCGAATCAAGAACCCAAGTGGATGGTGAGGAAGCAACTGCAAAAAGGGCCTTGCCCTTTCCTTTCCCCTTGCTGTTTTCTTTTTCTTTGTTAGACCCTTCATTAGAACTTTGTTTGATAGACTCAGGAACACTGATATTATTCTTCTCAAGAATGTATGTCAAGTGATCAAGTTGCTTCTGCAAACATTTATGTTCATCATGACCAGGTCTTTTACAATAGGCACATTTGACCTTTTCTTTCTTAGGCTTATTGCCCTTGGAAGATGGTGTATCAATAGTTGCTTTTGAAGAAATCGATATCTGATCCTTCTTCTCCTCGCTATTCTTTTGTTTCTTATCCTTACTATTGTTGTTACTACTTTGTCCTTGTTGTTCTTTTGTGCCTTAGTTGGCAGCCAAGGCATGTGACTTAGAGGACTTAAGAATGCCCATCTGGATTAGCTTGTCCTGTTCTCGAGTGAGATTGACAGAAAAATCATCTAAAGATGGCATGGTGAATTGAGTACCAAGTGCACCCTTAGTAGCATAGAAGGTAGAGACAAACACAGAATATTCTGAACTTAGCTTAGAGAGAATACTAAGAATCACTTGTTCATCTTTCTTTTCAATTCCACATTTTTTTAACTGCAGCCTTAGTGATTTCAATTTGGTGAAGAAATCTTGGATTGTGTTGAAATTGCCTGGACTCAAACTAATTAATTCATTTTCCAACATATGACCTCTCATTGAATCTTGTGTGCCAAATAGTGTTTCTAGCTTTGTCCATACTTCATTTGGTGTATCCAAAGACTCAATGTGAAATAGCAAGTCAGGAGAAACAGACAAACACAATGTTCCAAATGCCTCATCACATTTGTTAAACCACTTAGGCTTATCTTCATCTTTAGCAGGTTCAGTTTCAAGTCCCATAGTTATCCTATTTAATCCAGCTTTCTTTAAGTGAATTGTCATGCGTGATTTCCACTCAAAGTAATTATATGGAGTTAGGATGGGCATATTTGTTTGATCCATGATGAAGAAATGCAAAGAAATACTAAAAAGAAGAGAACCCAGCCACGACAATGCCCCCCCCCTTTTTACTCAATCAAAGAACCACCCCCCCCCCCCAAAGAAATATGATTTGGCACTTTATTTTAGTGCATTTACAACTACCACTAGAAAGAGATACTTAGTGGTCTTGATTTCAATGCATTACAAACCCTCATGAAGAGCATATGCTAAAAGTGAAACTTAGGCACAATAATCAAAAAAAAAAATAGCACCACTGCGATCTACTCAAAAAATCATGCACTTTCAAAAAAAGAATCGCCTCGATACGAGGTCGTATGAGAAAGTTATGATCCTCCGAAGTTTCCAAAATAAGAACTGTGCACAGTCACGACTGAGAATCTGCAATTTATGAAGAATTCATGCATGAAAATCAAAAAATAACTCCACTAGTGGATAGAGCATAAAAAAATAGCCAAGTTCATAACAAGAATCATCAAAATCAGAGTCCATATGAGCAAGAACGAGACATTTGAAAACTGCATTTAAATCTGCGGCTGCCAATGGAGAGGGGTATGGCTGTAGCTTTGCATGCTCGATTCTGAAAAATATACAGCTTGCATGCAAAATCTAAAAGATACCCAGATGGTTTTTCGGGGCTGTGAACAAAACTTAGAAAGCGTTTTTCTTGCTGATGAATAGAAGATGTTGCTGTAGTGTAAATCAGACGCCTTTAACAGTAAAAAATGGCTCCAAAAATCAGAAAATGACCCCAGCAACCAAAATTTGACATGCAAATGCTGGATTAGCTTCTTAAGTCCATCAATGGCATGCTGGAACCTGCAAAACTGATTGAAAACTCCAAATATGCAAGTTGGTTGTCAGATTTGAGATTGAAACCCCAGAGAAAAACTGTTTTTGTCAAAACTTTTCTGATTCTCAGGATCATCCAAAGATGCAAGAGAAGAGCATACTTCGCTTTTTAAAAAACTACAATAAAGTTTATTTGCCCCCCCCAAATCTCTCAAATAAGGAAACTAAAATCTACTCTTGCACATAGAAAAGCTCTGATACCATGTTAGAATCTGAAAAGATTAATAACCCAGAAAACTAGTGCAAAGAGTAAATATCTAAACTATGAATGCAAATGATACAAAATCAAAATAGCATCATAGAGTTAGTCTCCAAGAAGTAATGCAAATGCTGGAAGCAAAATAGCATTAAGAGGATGCAAAAATAAGAGATACAAATACAAGCCAGGTAGCATGCTTATATAGACTAGGAAGAGGGAGGAGGTGGCAACACCAACCAATGAGGAGCAACCATCTATTGGACTAAAGATAGCAAAGTATCTTCCCAAGATAGCTAATGGATGCTCACATGTAGGAAGGTGACACCTCACAACCATTCACCTAATAAGACATGCTTTATTAACCTAAGCGAGATTATTAAAAGTGTAGGAAAAACCTATCAAAATAGAAAAAATAAAAAAGTACACTAACAAGAAAATACTAGAACGTTGGCTTGTACATGAATTTATAATACTCATGTCCTACCGTATTTGTTCCTATTAATATCCACTTGAATATTTGCAATGAAGAACTCAATTATTTGAATGGCAATTGAGTATTCTGTCATACATTTTCCATCAATTCTCTGCAGTAGTTTAACCATAACAGATTTCCTTATATGAACTTGGTTCAAGACAACTGTTTGACGTAATTACTTTGAGTTCAAAAATAATATTTTGTTCAAACTCAAGCTTAGGTTATTACAGTGTATGCATGAGACCTGTTTGACAAAATTTGTAACTTAATTATCCATCAGCACTGGACACCAAAATTTAAGGTTAGATTAGTACAGTGGTATCAGAACCACAAAATCCTACCAGCTTGTGGGAATAAAGCTATTTTTACAAGTTCATTAAACAAAATGATAGTCGGGAATGAGTAAAAGACAATATACATTATGTCATCTTCAGCCGAAAAAGATAGAATCTTTAGAGCATCTTGTAGTGGAAGATAGTTATTCAGTGGATGAAAATATAAGCTTTGGGCTAGAAGTATAGGTTGAACAAACTACTAGGTTTGAACAGGTTCAGGAACAAGCACTAGTTTCTTCAATGGCATGAAATGACGAAGCAATAGACAGGGAAGTAATGGAAACCATGCAGGCTGTTAGAGAAGGGCAAAATAACATTGCTATAGCATTACAACAGCTCATAGGTTCCATGGAACAATTAGCTCCTATAAATAGGAGAGCACCTAGGCACCACAATGGGGGTGGTAGCATAGTAGGAACACCCCATACAGCAAGAACTCCTACCCAAAATACAGATAGACCCTTGATGCCTATTTTTGTGGGAAATAATGCTGAAGAAGAAGTGGCTCAAACTAAAACTCTAGCCTTGTTACCTAATAATGTTATACTAATATATAATGAGTAGGATTTACTTCTAGATCCAATCAAATAAAATTTTACTTTTAATCAATATATGAACCAAAAGAGGGAAGCTGAGAGACCTCAACATCATAGGAGGCCTAGGATGCAAAATAGGGATCTTAAACATGCTATGAACAAATTAACACTTCCCACTTTTGATGGCAGCAATAAAACTACAGTCGGGGCATGGATTCATAAGTTGGATACTTACCTAACACTCAAGCCCATGACGAAAATAGAAGCTATTAGATTTTCCACAATGTATCTTCAGGGAGAAGCCTATGATTAGTGGCACCATGGACTAGTTAATCAGGATCATGAACTCATCACTTCATACAAGGTTTTCAGCTCAAAGCTGATTACTCATTTTGATAGGAAAGACATCGAGGTTTACTATAGGGATTTGGCTCAATTATGAAAGAGTGGGACTTTGGATCACTATATAGATAAGTTTTAGTAGATTTTAGTGATGGTACCGAATATTACTGAGCAACACAAGGTGATGTTATTCACAAAAGGATTACATGACAGATTTATAGGTTTGGTCAAAGTCCTAAAACCTAACACATTGGATGATGCCATTAAGATTGCTCATGATTTGGATACACCTACCTCATTGTCACAGCCTCCTAAGAAATCCTATAAAGGATCCACTTCTTTTAAGGGAAATAGAAAACAACAAAAGACAAACATCCCCAGATTGGATTTTGAGATAGTAATGAATTGAGGAGGAAAAAGTTATTTTTTACTTGTAGGGAGCCTTGGACTCCTGATCATAGATGCTTGGGTAAAGGAAAAATCCACTATGTTTAGGTCCATTCTAAGGAGGAGGAAGAGGTAGAATAGCCATAGGAAGGTGATAACGTGTGGATGGTGAGGAGGAGGAGGAAGTTGAGGGACAGCCTAGTAAATATAAGAAGAAACAAACCCCTATGGAGCAGCCTCCTATTTTAGCTACCCTTTCGAGTGATCCAGCATGTCATCCTTTCAAGGTGAAAGGGGTTGTTAGAGTCTAGCATATTATTTTCCTTTTAGATATAGGAGCTTTGCATAATTTTATCAACACACAGATGGTATCTAGGAGAGGATTACAGATAGTGGCCATACTCGAGTTTGATGTTAAGGTAGCTAGTGGAGAAGTTTTGAGGTGCACAAAGAAGGTAGCTAGACTTCATATTTAGTTTGATGGTTATTTTCTAGAGTCTAATTTTTATGTGGTTGATCTAGATGGAATAGATGTTATTTTGGGAAGACAATGGTTGAGTACTCTTCATTGATATACATTTGATCATGAGACTATGCAGCTGGAGTTTTTACAGGATGATAGATTGGTGATCCTCAGAGCTATATCCGATAGTAGTCCTAGGGTGATTTCAGCTCATAGGATGGAGGCTATTTTGAGACACGATGATATAGAATGGCCTACTCAGTGTTTTATCTCAACCAAGGAGACACAGGGTATAGGACAATGATATCACTATGACATCCAAATAGTTATAGATAAACACAGGAGAGTGTTTGATGATATTCCTCTAGGGATTCCTCCAGATAGGGGATTTGAGCATATTATTGAGCTTGAGGAGGGAGCTAAACTTGTTATTACTACACCTTATCATCATCCTAGGCATTACAAGGAGTAAATAGAGAAGACAATAAAGGAGCTTTTGGATATGGGGCATATTAGGCCCAACTCTAGTCACTTTGCATCTTCGGTAGTGCTGGTTAAGAAGAAGGATGGCACCCTTCGGATGTGCATAGACTATCACACATTGAACAAGAGGACTATCAAGAATAGGTACTTGATCCCTTGCATTGATGAGTTGTTGGATGAGCTTCATGGGGCAATATACTTCTCCAAGATAGATCTTCGCTCAGAGTATCATCAGATATAGGTCCAGAAAGAAGATGTGCATAAGACAGCCTTCAGATGCCATTACGAACATTATAAGTTCTTGGTGATGCCATTTGGGCTCACTAATGCACCAGCCACCTTCTAGTTTTGTATGAACCATATTTTTAAGAAACAACTAAGGAAGTGTGTTTTGGTATTCTTTGATGACATATTGATTTACAACAGAACTTGGGAGGAACACTTATAGCATATGGATAAGGTTCTTAGAATCTTAGAGGAGAAATTTTTATTCACAAAGGAGTCCAAGTGAGAATTTGGGTTGACTGAGATTCTTTACTTGAGACATGTGATTGGTACTGATGGAGTTAAGGTGCACTAGGAGAAGATTCGAGCAATTTTGAATTGGCCACCATTGAAGGATGTATCAGAGTTGTGGGGTTTCCTTGGTCTATGTTCCTATTATTGGTGTTTTGCCAAAGGTTTTTCATAGGTAGCTGCACCCCTCACCAATTTGACTCGAAAAGGGGTTTTTTCTTGGATAGAGGATGCCATGGTAGCATTTGATAAGATGAAATAGGTAATGAGTTCATGTCTTGTGCTAGCACTTCTTGATTTCTCTAAGCCTTTTGTTTTGGAGTGTGATGCATCGAGAAGTGGAATAGGGGCTATTTTGATGCAAGACCATCACCCCATTACTTTTGAGAGTAGGAAACTTTGAGGCAACGAGGTATTATATTCCACATACGATAAGGAGATGTTGGCCATAATCCATGCCTTAGCAAAATTTAGACAGTATTTGGTGGGACGTAAAGTTATAGTTAAAACTGATCATAACAGCTTATGTTACTTCCTAGAACAAAAATAATTAAATGAAAGACAACATAAATAGGTCAGCAAGATGCAAGCATATGATTTTGACATTGAATATGTCAAGGGGAAAAATAATATTGTTTTTGATGCTCTTTCTCGTAGACCCCCAATGCTGGATTGTTATGTCACTTTTAAGATTTTAGTGGATTGGATATCTTAGCTACTCATGGAGTATTCCAAAATTCACACACATTCAAATTTTGGATGGCATACTTCAGGATGAGTAGTACAAGGTACTGAATGATATTATATATTATAAGGATAGAATTTACTTAGTACCCAATTCTAAACTAAGGAAGGACATTATGTGTACCATACATGATGCATCGACAACAGGGCACCCTGGGTTTTTTAAAACCTACAGGCAGGTTAGAGAGAGATTCACCTGGAAGGGGCTTAAGGATGATGTTCTACAACATGTTAGGGAGTGCCAGACTTGTTAGCAGAACAAGTCTGAATAGGGTTTTCCTATAGGATTACTTCAGCCCCTCCCCATTCCAGCTCAGAGATGGGAGAACATTTCTATGGATTTCATCATCGGGTTGCCGAGGGTCCAAGGCAGGGATAGCATCTTTGTAGTGGTGGGCAAGTTGACTAAGTACACACATTTCTTCGTGATATCTATAGATTGGTCAGCTTCCCAGGTAGCTAAATTTTTTTTTCGAGAGATTTTCAAACTCCATGGATTACCTAAAACCATTGTGAGTGATAGAGATAGTAGATTTCTTAGTACTTTTTGGTAGGAGATTTTCATATTGACTGGTACAAAATTGACTCCTAGCACAAGTTATCATCCATAGACTGATGGCCAGACCAAGATAGTGAACAAGTGGGTGGAAGGTTACTTGAGGAACTGTATTGCAGGACATCAGAGAGAGTGGGTCAAGTGGCTGTATTTGGGGTAGTATTGTTATAACTCCACCTATCATATGTCTATTCAGATGACTCCTTTCCGTGCACTCTATGGCTATGAGCCTCTCTCTTTTATTGATTTGGCTTTATCAGATAGTAGAGTGCCATTAGCCAAAGATTGGATTGAGGAGCAACATGATATCCTTAGAGCTCTCAGGGATAATATTCAGAAGGCTCAGAATTAGTAGAAGTTGTACGCTGACCAACATCGTACAGAGTGGAGTTTTGAGGTTAGAGATAGAGTTTCTCTTCAACTATAGCCTTACAAATAGAGCTCATTGAAGAAAAGTGAGGTTGAGAAACTTAAGCCTAGATTTTATGGACCTTATAGTATCACTAGGAGGATAGGGGAGGTCACGTATGAGCTGGAGTTACCCAGTGATAGCGGGATACACAATTTCTTTCATGTCTCATGCCTCAAGAAGGAAGTGGGCCAGCAGATTGTGACTTCAAACAGTTTACCCCCACTTGATGAGGAGGGTAAATTGGTTTTGGTACCAAAGGAGGTGATTGAATCTAGGGAGAAGAAGCTACGCAATAGGACCGTCAAGGAATATCTGATCAGATGGAGACACTTACCTTATGAGGATGCCACTTGGGAGGGTGAGTCCATATTGCAACACCCAGCATTGCGATTGCTCGAGGACAAGCAATCTCAAGAAGGGAGGACTGTCATGTCCCCTTCTTGATGTTAGTTCTGGGTGACAAAATTAATCTATCTCCATATCCAGATAGATTAATATCAATTTTTCGCAGGATGCTTTCCATTCACAATGAGGAATTTAATTTAATTTATTCTAGAACTTTATTAAATGAAGTAGAGCTAAGTCACTTTAATTTTTTTTAAAATTATTTACTTTATAATAGCTTTAAGTGACTACAAGACAAAAATTTCATTTAATCCCACATTCTTTGTACTTTGTACTTTCCCTCATTCTGAGGCTATATATGCACATGCTTGCATTGGGATTAACACACAAGAATATTGATATTAAAGGCTCATAAACCTATTAGTTTCTTGAATGTGACTAGAACTTCTTGAGGATGAAAACCCTTAAGAGTATTGGCAGTAGCTAGATGTAGCCCTAGTAATCTTGCCATCTTTGCAATATAAAAGAACCATAGTTGTGCAAATTCTAGGAGGTCCATCTGAAAAATTAAGGAAAGGGATGCATGATAGTTTAATAGTAGTGACTCACGCTTTAGGTGAAAGGAACTATGTGCAAGCTTATCAGTTTAGGCATGGAGTAAGTTTTCATTGTTTGCAATCTGGAGTTTGAATGTAATTTATTTTCCTTTTCGGAGGTAGAGTTTATTTGTTAGCAGTATTGTTACCAACAATTTGAGAAGTAGTAGCAGGGCTCTATTCTAGGTTATAGTGAAACTTAACCAGTCAACTATGCAACATTAACACATCTAGAAGACACCATTGACATGGTTTAGTTGTTATTATATTTAATGTGTTGGCTGGGCATCGCACTCAAGTCTTACAAGAGATATTAACGGCAAATGGGATCTTTTGTATATGTTCATGTTAGTGGAAAGAAGACCAACCATCATACCCAGGGACAAAGGTTACCACGACATCATTAACACAGATAGCATTGCAAATGGAAGTGACTTGCATCTCCAACAGTGAAGATTGATAGCGGAGGTCATTGTCACATAGGCGAATAGGTATCTCCAACACATAAGAAAATACATGATTAATAGGAGCTGTCAGGTTATGAGAGACTAGAGCCGGGTGTTTTACTTCTGAGATAACAAGAAATATTGACACCCACGCTGGCAACAAGCAGGCATTCATAGACTAGGCGTTTGGTTGCTGAAAATACAAATAACAGTGTGCGTGAAGACGTTAGCTTGTAAATTGACTCCAACCAAACTTTAGTCACAAGGAAGCTAGGACCATATAATCATTTCAAAAACACAGACCGCGGTTAGTAGTTTGGTGCGTAGTCAGGTTGTTGACTAGGCATATATTCTGGACTATTCTTGAAGTAAATGCAACACGATGGAGTGAATCACACTCTAGTATAACCCAGGATATGTGATGTTACCATTATCACTCATCAGAATATATGGTGTTATAGTGTTATGCTCAGAAAATACTAAAAAATTGGCTTGTACATGCATTTATAATACTCATTTGTTTTTGTATTTGTTCCTATTAATATCCACTTGAATATTTGCAATGAAGAACTCAGTTATTTGAATGGAAATTGAGTATTCTGTCATACATTTTCCATCAGTTCTCTGCAGTAGTATAACCATAAAAGATTTCCTTATATGAACTTGGTTCAAGACAACTATTTGACATAATTAATTTGATTTCAAAACTAGTATTTTGTTCAAACTCAAGCTTAGGTTATTAAAGTGTATTCATGAGACCTGTTTGACAAAATTTGTACCTCAGTTATCCATTATTTAAGGTTAGATTAGTACATTATTCCATTACCTGACTCAGCTACTATGTTTATATTGAAAGACACATCTAATTACAAGATGACCTATCAATCTATTACTTCTATGATGCATGAACCACCAAACAAATGAGTCAGCATTCAACTTTATTAACTAAAAGTGTTTACAGTCATGTGATAAAGTACTCAATGTAACAAAGCACAAAGGAGGCATTACATCCAAAAAATAAATAAAAATTGTAAGAAGCATGTAGATATTGGAAATTGATTTCAAAGGAAGTCAAGATGCAGAGTTTGGAGCCTAGTTTAGAGGGGAATTGATTAATGTTCTACATAGATTTAAAAAGCCATAGAGGCAGTCATATTACTTACCATAGTTCATATTATTTACAATAGCTTAGCAACTAAGATTTATAATGGATTATGAACCCCAGCCTAATGAATAAGGCACACAAACCCACAAACTCAAACAAAGTCCCTCTTTTAACCCTGTTATCAGGATTGAATATAAAAGGATTCATAATACTCACAATCTTTGATACAAATTTCTATATTCCAATTAAATCAACATAATGCTACAAACTAAATACATATCCTTGGACATAGGAACATACAATAACCAAACTCCAATCCTCTACAAGTGAAGTAGGGGAATCCAAATTAATACAAGACCACATGCCCATTATCAAAATACAAGCCAACTAGAGGCTTAATCAAAGTTTTAAAAAATGCTAAATAGTTGGCATGAGTTCAATAGTAAAAAAATATTTTTTTCCAATATTAAAAAAGTATGAGCATTTATGACAAAGTTGGGATAGTCAAGTACCTAATTTTGTAGACTACACTAGTGAGTAGTGAGAAGGTAAAAAAAATTGCTAATAGTAGAATATAATTCACAAAGATCTCATATCTTGCTATCAAGGACATTAAGTTTTTGCTTCATTATTATTATGTTTTTACACAAGACCTCCAAAGACAATCTATGTGTCATATTAGTTTTGAAGAATATAAAAGTAGCCACTAGAGGGGGAAAAAACTTACACAATGAAATGTATTAATTTTGTGAGGAAACAAATAGACAAACTCAACATACAAAGATTCAACCACATAGAATTCCTAGTGAATTGTCGATTTAGAATTAAATTTGTGCTCTACTATTCAAGTGGAGGAACATGAAGACACCCTTCCAAATTATTTGACTTAAGCAACACCTTCCCATGCATATTTTAGGGTATATAATATATTTGATAAGAATAATACGTTGTAGTCATTTTTGATTTCCAAGAACTCATAATCATATTAAATAAACTATCTACCATGAAAGTACTTCTATAATACATCCATATTAGAGTTTTTTATGTAGCAAGAATTTTCATACCAGTTCTTAAACCCACCATCAAATAGAAAGCATAGCATCGAATTTAGTCTTTAATGGATAGATCATTGGATGAATAAATGTTGCATACATATATTCTGTGACTATCTAGGCATGTATACAACATTGACATTATGAATTGAAACCCTAGTTATAGCTTTTTATATTTTCTATTGCATATTTCAATACATAGATACATGAGAACTTTTGGGTATAATGTTGGACAAGTGGGATCTATTAGGTAATGCTAGACTAGAGTTATATATCTTGGTACTAATGATGTTAGCAATTTTATGGGAATTTTAAAGGCCAAATAGATTAGTTCCAAAATGGTCATTTGATGTAGGAGCATTCTAACTACCCATGTCAAAAATAGAAGTAAATAATGATGCATAACAGTGAGAAATATAAAATAGTGGGCACAATTGGGTAAAGAAATAAAGGAACAATGCTACTCTTTTTTGGAGCCAGCCTAGGGCCTATGTAAAGAAGTGGAGGTGATGGGGAGATGAAATAAGAAGAGGAGCTATGTAGAAAATGTGAAAAATAACAAGAAGCTTATCTAAGCTAGAGTAATGACACAACCGCAAATTCATACTACTAAAATGATGGGGGCTAGGTGCCAGTTTCCACAAGACAACACAAGATAAATAGAAAATCCACTAAAACAAGTTAGTAGTTTTATTACTTAGTAAATAAAACCTAATGATTGACATGAAAATAAGAGATAAAGATGTGCCTAGTTGAAAAGGACAAATCAAAGATAGATCTGCTACTAACAATTTTAGCAAAGCTTCAAAATGGTGATGATAGAGGGATATTATTTACATAGTTTATAGATTATATTTATAAATGGCATTGTTGAAGTTAATGAAAGATCAACCCCACAGCTCCCAAGAATCACCTACATGCAAAAACATGTCATAGAAAGAGAGAAGAAAAAGTTGTGGAGGATGGAATTCCCAGATCCATAGATGTGACATTTTCGATGAGAAAAAAGAGAAATTTTGATTATCAAAAGTGAATGAATAAAATTACAAAGAGATCAATCCTTACAAAAGGAGATCAAAACCCTAACAGAGTAAAACCTAGGTTGCATGATAATAATTAATAAAAGAATTAATTATTATATGTTTAAAGCTTAGCTTAAGTAAACTAGAGATAATAAGTGACTTAATAATTAAATCAAAATGATTTAATTAATAAGGCAATATCTTATTACTCTAACAACCCCCTTAAGATAAACTTAGGGAGTAGCTAAAAACATTAGAAACTACTACAAAAACAAAATTTGGGTCCTGACAACAAAGCCCAATGAAGTACCCAAGCACAACCAAATCTTTGTAAAGAGAAGAAATAGAGAAAAGCACATGGGAAAAACTCTACTCCAAAAAGAGATAGAAAGAATGTGCCAAAAGATAGGAAAAAAAGATGATCATGAAGAACACCACTAAAGCATGAAGTTGCAAACACTACCAAACGATTGATCTAAAGAACCTCCACTATATAAAACATAACTAGGTAGAGAAGACTAAGTCTAAAGAGCTGACCAATCAAAGATGGAAGGTATATTCATGGCCTCCAAAAATAGTAATGAATTAATTTTTGTATGGTAAATGATCCATCTCACCAAAATGCATAGGTACCTAGCCACTACAATCAACTAGTACATAGTATCAAATATTGAATACATAGCTCACTCCAAAAAACCAAGAAAGTAATAGAACCAACATAACCTCCCTCTAATATTGAGAGGTAAAACATGAACACTGAAACTGAATGCAATATCTCATGCAGAAAGAAAAACTAGGAACATCAAGAGTGCAAAATAAGTAAAAACACCTATACTGGCACGTATCATCAACACATTATGAGGCTACTGTCATGGAAGAAACTCTCACTTGATAAAGGAAGATGGTGAATATGGCCAACATAAAACCCCCCCAAGGGACTTTATAATGTATTGTGAATACAACATAGCACAAGGATTTCCAAGATCCTAAAATGCATTAGAGTGGCACTTTATCTCAGTGTGTTTGCACAAATACTACAAAAGGATGTCAACAAAGAAGAAAAGAGACATAAGGCTGATATAATAGATAGTATAACCCATGAAAAATTATCTAAAACAACAAAATTGATCCCTAGACTTGAAACAACCAAGATATCCATCATAATGCAGAAAAGCAAAAAAATCAATGGGATGTGCCTGGAGCAGAATCTAGAAAATAGAATGTCTCAAAATATGTCTCTTAGAGTGCAAAATATAACTTCTGAATTTGGAAGCCAAAATGAACCACCAAAAAACATCAAAAATCAAAATAAACTACACCATCATGACAAACTTGGAATCATCTTTTTGGTACTTCTTTTGGATTGAAAACTGGAGTCCAAACGAGCAAGTTATGGCCAAAAAACCACATGCAGGTCAAAAAAGTGCTATAAAAGCAAAAAAATAAAAGTTATTGCCTTAGGATCCATGCTAAAATATCTTGAAAAGTGTATCCAAATAGTTCCAAAATTTCCTTGAGAAATGTGTCAGGTTAGTACCAAAATTATCTTGATTTGTGTGCCCCAAAATCTTGATTTTTGCACAAAAAATCTTGATTTATGTGCCAAAAATATCAAAATTTCAAAAAAATCTCAATTTTCATGCAAAATTTAGAAAATCATTGCCTTGGAAACGTGCTAAAATCTCAATTTTTGAACAAAAAAACTTGATTTGCATGTTAGAAAATTTGAAAATCACTACCTTAACAAATGTGCCAAAAATTTAGAAAATCATCACCTCAGGAAACATATCCAATCTATTACCAAAAGTTTTAGCCTCAAATTCCAATCATGTCCAAATTGGACAAATTTTAAATGAAATAAGGGTTTTTGGGTGCTTTGAGCTCAACGGTGATGTCTGTTTGGGCTCAAGGTGTGATGAGACCAGAATATGGTCTATTTTTATCATTTCATTTTCAATTGAATTTGCAAACTTTCTAAAGGCTTTGATGTTTAAGAACATGTTTTTTATGATAATTTTAGATAGATGTGTGCATAATTACTTTTCAGGACTAAAATAAATATGCTATGAAATGATATGTCATTTGATTACAAAATAGCGAGAATGATATTTTTCTTCCTTAGCTAGGTTGGGTAGTTCTCCAGCAACAATGTGACATGGGATAAACTAATTTAGATGACATATTTTGAATTACTCTTGATGTATGTTATTACTTTAGAGGCACTAATATTTTGTAGACTTAAAAGTGAAGTCAACTCAGCTAAGTGAATCAACATCCCTAGCAAAGAATGGTAGATTTCATTAATGACCTTCCACATCACCAACTGTTTCATCCATAATAGCCAATACCTATTTTTAGGAAAGCGAGAGTCAAAGTGAGAAATCTAAGGGTCATGAGCTCCTAAATTCCTATTCGATTTGGCACCAAAGTCAATTCATCTATTATAATATTTAATGTCATCCATTGTTTTGGTAGTTGATGGAGTCTAAAGTCTAAGAATTTTGTTCCTAGTTTGTGCTTAAATAATTGGAAGTCTGTGTTCCAAAGATAATAATTAATTACTGGTTTTTAGTAGAAAGAATAGGTTTTCTGAGTTTTTGAGTACTAAATGTAATCTTTTTTTTATCAATATGTACATTTAACATAATCAGATTTCCACAATCCATTAGTATGTGAGCAATGTTTCTGGATTAGATTGTGTGAGTTTTTTTAGCATCAACGTTTCGGATCATACTACATTTACTATTGTTATGAATAAAAAGATCATTTCAAGTTTCCATCTTTGAGTAGTTCTACTTCACTTCTCTATGGGGACCCACACAAGGAGTGAACTAATTAGTTAGCATAAGATTTACCTTCAGTTTGTATAACTAGAGTAGACTTTGTTGTTCTTGTAGCCATTGATAGTAGAATTAGTGGGTTGGTGCTGCAGCATAGGCAGTTGAAGTAGTTCTCAGTTGTATTTTCATGCTTTGATGAAATAGATTTGATTCTCATCTTTAGTGTAGATTTCCTGCAGTATAATCATTTGAATTTTCGTAGAGTAATTTTTAATTTGAGAGAAGTTTGAAGCATATACTTTGTAGACACCATTTCAATTTTATGTCCTTGGTTAATAAATTAAATTAGTCCAAATGAGTTTGGTTAGAAACACTTAGGATGTCCAATCTTGGATTAAGTAGTCCATTGCTATCATATTTTGATCCCTTTCTTGGGCCAAGCATTTTTGGGGCTATTGCTAGGGATGGTTTTAATTCAAACCAATCTTTGTAGTTACATTTTTATTCCTTGTAGAATAGAGTTTAGTGTTAAAGAATTATGTTGTATAGAAGAAGAGACCACCTTGGGATATTCCTTCCTCATGATAATCAGGAAGAACCATCCAATGACATTCATCCTGAACTAGATGAACCCCAAAGAGAGAATGACAAAGATAAACCTTTTGAAAATTTATTTGTTGATATTCAAGTTGAAATACTTTCTTCATCTTTAGAGGAATCACTCCACTTGAATGAAATTTTTGCTAAGCCTACATATCAAGATAATCCACTAGCCACTGTTATTTATCAACCACCACCTCTTCCTCCAAGAATGCCTACCTTTCCTTTTCCTATTCCACCTTAGAAAGGGAATCAAAATTTGAAGAACATACCTATTGTTGCCCTTCCAAAATTCTATGGGCTTATTATAGAAGACCTTGAAACCTTTCTCTTTGAGTTTGACATTCTTTGTAGGAGCTATGACTACACAATGGATGCCCATAAGTTGAATTTGTTTCCCTCTACTTTGAAGGAGGTTTCTCTAAGATGGTTCATGGGGTTGGGTGCAAATGTTGTAGCAAACTGGACTAAAATGAATAATTTTTTCTTCAAAAATATAAAGAATATTAAAAAGGTCAAGATATGAAGGGGGATGATGTTTTAAAAATGTCACAGAAGGAGGGTGAAACATTGGAAGACTATGTTTCTAGATTCTTGTTCAATGTGTAGTGGAATACATGGTATAACCTAAATGAAGAATTTAAGAAGCATTATTTTCTAAGAGGTCTGCAAGAAGACAACATGGAAGCCTTAGATCTAATGGCTGGAAGAGATGTTACACAAAAGACTTGGAATGAAATCAAGGAGATATGTTAGAACTATTGAAGAGATACTATGAATAAAGGTCAAGGATTAAGGAGCCTTGCAACATAAGACCAATTATGGGTTAGGAGTATCTAAGATGGAGTAATCTAACCTACTGTCTAACTTCAAGCAAGATATCATTAATGATGTCGCTACTCAGTTGGATACCATGCAAGCCTAAATGAAAAAGGATGAAGCTAATGCTACACTTATTGAATTTTTCTCTTGTTGTAGAGAAAGGAAGAAGAACTGCACATGCAAGACCATTGCAGTTGTAAATGCAAATCTAATGCCCACTGAATTCAAAGCAATTGATGAGGATATAGGAGAAGTGATTTATGTTGCTCAAAGATGACCATGGGCTCAGAGACAAGGTATGTCTCAAGACCCTCTAAATAATTTTGGTTATAATTGTAGACACCTAAATTTGATTACACTACTTTGGTAATCTAATTTAGCCATCTCTAAAGGCATCATTAATTAAATTCTTATTTAATTAATCCTTTGTCATCCCCTAGTTGATTAATTTAATTAATCATCTATAGTCCTAATTGATAAATCAAATAATCTATTATTTATCAATTAAATCCTTTTCTCCTATCTAATTCCAAAAATCCCCATTTATTAAATAAATCTATTTGATAAATGAAATCCTCAAATTCAAAATAACCCTAACCTATCTCTAATCCTCCATTTAGCCTAATCCACCCCATCCACCCATACTAACCAAGCTTAGCCACTAACTCACCCACCCTCATTAATGCCATCCACTTCCACATCTCTAACATCCCTAATCTAATCCTAAACCCAAGCCTAATCCACCCCCTAATGTTGTCACATTCCTTAAACAAGTTTAAGACTTTCCTAATCCAAACCAAAGTCTCCCCTCAAAAAAACCCA
Source organism: Cupressus sempervirens (assembly GCA_028749045.1). Classification (NCBI taxonomy): domain Eukaryota; kingdom Viridiplantae; phylum Streptophyta; class Pinopsida; order Cupressales; family Cupressaceae; genus Cupressus; species Cupressus sempervirens. The sequence continues at coordinate 45,558,510 of CM053793.1, read as the reverse complement.
ACCACTAAGTCATGAGTGCTCTTACAAACCCACTCATGACTCTTACACCCATCTTCCACACTCTTCCCTCTTCCACACTCATTCCTCTTACATCCCTCTTACATACTCAACCCCACTCATCATGACTTTAACCAACCCTTAACCCTACCCTCTCACACTCATCCTCCTTGTGACAAGTGTCACCTTCCCATTGGTGCTAAACAAGCACAATCCATGTGCTCCCCTTTGAGTGCATCTGAGCCCTCCTTAAGCCTTCATCCATCCTTGCATCTAAGCCCTCCATCCTTCTACCCCTTAGCCTATAAATTGAATCCCATCCCAAGCCATTTCATCAACAATCTTTGAGCTAAAGTTACCATGCTATTTTGAGAACCAAAGCCATCAACCATACCCTTATAATGCCAAATTGAGAGCTCACAAAGCTACCAATTTGCCATTACCCATCTCCATTGAAGCAACTTTTGAGCATCTTGAGCATACATCCACAGCAAAAGGACACATCTACAGAATCAAGAAAGCATGGAGTGTTTTCTCTCGTGAGGTTTGCACTTCTTATTTTCTTTCTTAGTCTAAGCATATATGTGAATTTAGTTTTTGGTTTGTGAATGTTTACATTATTTGTTAATGTTCTTTGCATATTGAGTCTGGTTCTACATTTTGGCACGCCCGATGGGACCCCACTATGGGTCATTTAATCATCTATTTTCATCTATATGTCATTTTTCTAACCATCTAATGTTTGCTGTTGTTTGAGTGTGTTGTGAGGGTGTTTTGCTTATTTTTGCAGGTTAAAAAATGCACTTAGGAAGAATAAATACCATCTAAATTTTTTTTTGCATTTTTCAGCTTTTTTTGGCGCGGTTTTGGCGTCTGCAACCTGTGCTGTCTGCGAAAATCGACTTCTGCGAAAATCCGCGTCTACGCAAATCAACATCTGCAAAAATCTGCGTCTGCGAAAATTGACGTCTGTGAAAATCCACGTCTGCGCAAATCAACATCTGCGAAAATCCGCGTCTGCGAAAATCGACGTCTACGAAAATCTGCGTCTGCGAAAATCGACATCTCTGCTTGTCACCTGGGTTCTGTGTTGCAAATCTATTTTGTCCTCTTAATATTTTTGCACCTCTGTAGTTCAGCATCTTCGTATTTTGGCAGACTGTGTTCTCTGCTTGCTTATGTTCCATTTCTGCTTTACTATTTCTGCACTTTGTAGCTATAAAAAAAAAAAAAAAAAGAGTATAAATCAAAATTTGACTTTTAGTGGTTCCGTAGGATTTAGACCGTTTTAAGCATTTTTACGCGTAGAAAAAACAACAAAAAAAGTTAAATTTTTTTTTCCCATAGTTAAGCTCTCATTTTTGAAGATTTTGGCTAACTAACTAAATTGCTTTTTTTTGTCTCATTGCAGGTTGGAGCACATATGGAACCACTAACCATGCTTCTTGCAGGTTTTCATGTTGCTAAAAAAATGAACTTGAATGTTTAACCATTTGTCTTTGAATGCATGTTGCTAAAAAAAAAATGAACTTGAATGGTTAAACACATTTTTCATTGAATGAATGTTGCTCAAAAACACACTTTTGAATGTCATGGATTAAAATCAACTTTGTTTGGAATGCATGCTTAAAACAAAAAAATTCAATCTTGAATGCCAAGGATCAATTAACCATTACAAATCTCTTTTTCACATGCAATCTAGGTAAAGTTGGATTTTTGGACATTTAAGAAACTTTGTTAAGTTCAAATACAAATTTACAAAAATCAATTTGAGTAGTTCCTTGGACTCACCTCTTTTCTAATCACCCATCAAATATTAACCATTGGTTGCAATCTCAGCGCCATTTATGGGGATGGGTCTACTTGAAAAAGGTGTTAAATGTTCCACAATCTAACTCACTCACTTGGTCTTTGAACGTTTGTTTTAACTTTATCAAAATTCTTAAATGGTCAAAACTCTAGATTAAATCGATCACACTTCAAGTTTGGGCACTAAAATTGAACAACAACTGACGTGGAGAACCTCCGGGCGTGCGCTTGAAATCGAATCTCACACACTTTTGTTTTGGGCTTAAAACAAACTCACACTCAATCTTGAATGCCTTAAAGAAAATTAATCGATACTTGACCCTAACTCTTCTTATTGTGTGCATTCTTCGATCGATTTACTTTTGTTGGCGCTTCAAGTTGGAATTGAACATTGTCTCTTAAACATGAGTGCTTGCAAAGTCTAGATTAGCACACATAAGAGTCAGTTGGTAATAGAACAAGCGTGTTTTTTTTAGCCCAAGGTCATCCGAGTCTTCTCTCCCCTTGTCGTCTTTCGAGGCCATCTTGGGTGCATAAGATTAGGATCCAAAACCTTGTTTCTTTTTTAGGAGGCCTGCTTGGGGATTTCATCACCCCTTGGACGACCTCAACTCCAGCGTTCTGACGGAGTATAAGAATCGGGAGGTGAATCGAAAGACACCTCTCTTGGGATCAAGATTTTGTCATTCGGGCTAAGCCTCAAGGAACTTTATACCCTTGAGAAGTGAAAGAGGAGAAGTGGGTTACCGCTCCTCTTGGTTGTGTGACATCCTTTTGGTCTCATCTACGGATTTGGGCCTCACGTACCTTGCGTATATCGAGGACTCCCTAGCTAAACCAATTGTCTGCCTTGCAGAAAACCATCTAGGATGTTAATGTGTTTGGAGTGACTGATCGAAACATTTGTAGAACATACACACTCCTTGGCGCAAGTACCACATTCTGAGAACCACAAACTTCTATCTGGGTGTTCCTATCTATTGCTTGTTTTTATTTTACTTGTTGAATGAATGTTTGCCAAACTTGGTCAATCCTAGCTTAGGGCACACTTAGCGTAGTCACTGCCTATTTTGGAAGTTGAACAAGTTGAAGCAAAATAACTGAGTTTTTTTCCAAAGCCAAGCAGATTCAAGAATTTATGTCGGAACAACCCAAACCCAAACCCAAACCCAAACAGAAGTTTCACAAGGTCAAACTCAAGCCATCTCTAGCATACCAAGAACTTTTAGCCAAGAGAAAAGCAATAACACCAAGCCCACGAATTTCCAAACTCCACAAAGCAAAGGACAAAGCTACCGACGAAGCACTTCAAGAGGCCTGGTTAGAGCGCACCATCAAATTTAGCCAACATCCAGGAGTTAATCCTGCTTATGCCTTACCAACTAGGCATGATTTCTATGATTAGACACCCTTGTTTCTCCACATCTTCTTGGATAAGCTTCACTTTAGAGTCATCTTTGTAGAAAAGCTAGCCATCTTAGCTTATCCCCTTAAGCATTATTAGCTCATCCATCTCATTTAGAATCATACCATCTAGCTAGTAATCGAAAATCTGCACATCTAAGCTTTCAAAATTGTTGTCACCTTGCTAAAAGTTTTCCATTCCTAAAATCTTCCAAATCCACCAATCTCACCAAGGTTATCCCTTTGACAGAGCTTTGTCTAGGGTAATCTAGCTTTGTCACTTGTTATCCCTCATCACCTTGAGCTAAAGGTTGGGATTCACAAGTGGTCAATCTTGTGTTCTTCCTAAAGGATCATCAGTCTATCCTTAAGTTGACACAATCACCACCAAGCTTGCACATAGGAAAGCAGACCTTTTGTACTTTGACAATATATCTTTGAAGTTAGAATCCCCAACCCAATCCTCCTTAGGTTTTGTCATATAGCTTTGCCTCAACCTAGGAAATCATTTGCATAGAAAAGCCTTCCCCCTTTTGCATCCATCAGCATTATTGCATCTCATCCCTAGGAGCATTTTTCATGCCACCCGTCACTCGCTTAGCCAAGAAGAAAGAAACAATGGAGCCCTATCATTTAGATCGAACAGCCTCACCCCCCTTGAGCACTCAGCCATCCTTCAGCCCAGAGCCAGCTATGCCATCACCTACTGACATTGAAGCTTTCATGAACCAACCAGGAAATGCAGTATTGGTAAACGCCATTATAGACAAAAACAAAGAGACAATCATGGCTAATTTTCGAAGGGACAATGTAGGAACCTTTGACTTTGGAAGACCCCCTCCATTATCAAATCCATCTCACCCATTGTTTGGGTAGCTACCACCACCCATAGGCTCTTATGATCCAAATTATCCTCAATATATTCCAAAAGAAGAGCCTCCAGCCAATCCATATGACCCAACAGACCCAAACATACCATCATCCACCCAAGTTGAAATCTCCATGCCGCAAGCCAACCCAGCCACCACCACTCCATCCTTGGTTCATACCTCTTCACTCCAAACCCCCTTTACCCAAAACACCTCACCATTCACCCCCTTCACTATTGTTGCTGCTCCCAAGCCTAGCCTTCCAAATCCACCCATCTCCCAAATCAGTGCTAGCATCTTTGGCCAACCTCAACAATATACAACAGGGATGCCACCCATGGGGCCAAGTAATCAACCTTTTATCGCCCCCAGCTTGTTCACCACAGCCCAAAGCACAATCCCATCATTTCCATTAGGTCTCGGGAGCTCAATACCACCAGCCACAAATCCACAAGCTACTACCTTCACTCCACAAAGCTATCAAATCCCACAAGCTACTGCCAATCTTCTACCAAGCTCCCAAGTGACCCTAGCTCCCACCACCACTCTACCAAGCTTCCAAATCCAGCCACAAAGCTATCAAACCCCATTAGTTCCATTCCCAAGCTTTCAATTCCCACCACCTCCACCACCAACTAATCCATTACCTCCACTTACCAACTACTTTTCAATGCCACTTCTAGGAGGTAATCCACCACCCCAGCCAACCACCAATTATTTGCAGATGCCATCCCAAATGGGGGCACAACCCACATATATTGGTCAAACCCCACAAGCCCTCCGATCCTTTCCCCAAGCCTCACAACCATCTTATACCTTACCTCCACAAAGCAATCCATTTAACCCACAGCCAGCTTATGTTCCTCAATCCCAACCTCAAATCCCATATCAACAGCAAGCCTCGCAGCACATGCAGCAATATGCGCCACCTCCCCCTCAACAACCCGTCATCCACCATGCAGCTGCCCAAACAATGTACAATCCCTATCAGAAAATCCCTCATAACCACCCATATTCAATGGCCCCATCTAGCACATACCTACCTCAAGGCAGTCCTACATTGGGGGCATCCCAACCATCACCTATCAATTCAGAGTGGGAGCAAATGAAGACAGCCCTGAAAGCCATCCAAGAAGGGAATGATCCAAAGACATTCAAGTTTGAGAATGTGTGTCCTTACCCATTTGACAGAGCCATTACCACAACACCATTTCCCAAACACTTTGAGGTACCTAAATTTGACAAATTCAGAGGAAAAGGAGACCCTGTCACACATATCAAAGAATTTTACATGCATTGCCAGGACGTGGCATACAATGATGTCTTCCTCTTGCGCCTTTTTCCCAAAAGCTTGGCTGGACCAGCTCTTGAATGGTTTTATAGAATCCCCTATGGCACAATTAAGAACTTTGCTGAATTATCTGAGGCATTTGTAGCCCAATATGCCCATCTTGTTGAAACAGAGCTATCAATAGTTGATCTTGTCCACACCAAGCAAAAAGGTGGAGAAAGCCTTGCCGAATACCTGCAAAGATGGCAAACCCTTACCACCCGCATATCCTGCACCTTGCCAGAACGCCATGTGGTGAAAATGTTTATTGATAATGCACATCCCAGCTTGGCTCACCACATGACCATGAACTGTTTGCAGGCCTATAAGGATATCAAAGAGAAAGGAATGATCCTTGAGCAAGGACTCATCAAAGATGGTGTGGTAAAGATTTACAAAGAGGCCAACCAAAATCAATCACATTCCAATGACAAGTCTAGGTATTGGAACAAAAACAAGCATGTTGCAACAGATGGGGTTACTGACACCAGACATGTGAATATCATTGGTCCTTCTCGAAACCAGTCTAACCCACCATATCAAACAAACAACCAACAAGCTACCAATTACCAACAACGAAATAACCAAAGCTATCAAAACCACAATACAAGACCCAACTTTCAAGGGTCTAACAATCAAGCTAATGCCATCAATGTAGCTGCAGGGAAAAAGCCCAGATTCCAACCTGCACCTAGAAACTATACACCCCTTGGTGAGCCATTGGATGTTATTTTTGAGAAATTGGCTAAGGAAAACCTTATCAAATTTCCTCCTACCCAGCAAATTGATCCAAGCCAATCCAAAGCTGCATGGTACAAGGACAATGAGTATTGCAAGTTCCATAGGGTAAATGGTCACACCACCCTTAGATGCATGAAACTGAAAGACTATGTGCAAGACCTCATTGATCAGAAGGAAATCACTGTTGGTGCCCAAAACTCTCCCAATGCAGGCTTACAAATTTATCAAAATGCTTTTCCTCCACACAACAACCAAAATCTTGGAAAAGCACCTATCCAAAACAACACCAACAACTGCCAGCCAAACCAACAGCATGGGAAGAACAATGACCACACTTCATCCTATATAGACTATGGTAGCCTTATAGGTTGTATATCTGAGAAAGATCCTTCAGTCAATGTTATCAATATCCGAGGACCAGACAATGAGTGTGCGGTCACCACTCGAAGAGCGCGATTTAACATCGCAGGCCCACCAGTTTCATCAACACCATTAGCTCCATCAAAAAGTTGGTACAATATCTTGGAACACCTTGGGAACATGCCAGCCCAAATATCCATTTTAGACCTTCTCCGCACTAGTCCTGTGTACAAAGACATCCTTGACAGTGCTCTCATAGAATCCCGTGTCCCTTCTGATATCAATGCTATTGATTTTCATAATCTTGTTGGACACCTTTCATCCTCATGTGCCCTATCTTTCAAACCCACTGACATACCCGCGGTTGAGCCAGATCACACCCTTCCACTTCACATAGCCATCATGGTATCCAATTTTGCCGTGAAAAGAGTAATGATAGATAATGGATCAGCCTTGAACATTTGCACCCTAAAATTCATAAAACAAGCTAGGTAGACTGAGGCAGATATGATCAGTGAGGTTATCACCATCAAAGCTTATGACAACTTGGAAAGGACCACAGAAGGGACTGTTTTGCTACCAATCAAGGTTGGGCCAGTCATTCAAGAGACAGTTTTCCATGTTGTTGATCTAAACCTACCATTTAACATCCTCCTCGGTCGCCCATGGATTCATGCTATGAAGGCCGTTCCATCCACCTACCATCAGTGCATCAAATTTCTGCATCAAGGCACTGAGGTAACCATCCATGCCGATCCAGAACCCTTTGCTTACTGCAATGCAGTTGAAGCTTCATATACAAACCATTGCCCTGGAATAGACATTGGCACAGTCATCGCCAGCTCATCCCACACTTGTAATGACGCAGAAACCATCCTTGCCTCTACCCTATCTACTGTAAAGATCAACAACAAAGGATGTGGAGAATATAGTCTATCAGATGCATTTGCTGTCGGAGCAATCCCACTTGATCCACATACCCATGGACGGCCAACATATCACAAAGCTAAGGAGATTCCACCTCCTCGATACAAATAGTTTGGCCCAACCACCTTTGTGTCCTCAAAAACCCCTCTTCATGAGGAGCTCACTCCAGATATCAACAATTGGCTACATAAGGATGCACCTCCAAGAAATCAAGCACGCCTTGATCACTTCAGCCAAAAGTATCCCCAACAACATAAGCTCGTCACTGAAAAATGGAACTATCAAGGAGGTGGACTAGGACCAGAAGAAAGGGGCATGCAATGTCCCATCGAAGCACATGATTGGGAAATAAAGTCAGGTCTTGGCTTTGGCATACCTACAACTGGGGGCACCAACGAGAATGTCACGCTTTTTCAAACATCCACCGTGACCTTGTTAAAATCGAAGACATTCCTGAGGAAGTTGAAAAGAGAGCCTACGACGATATCCCAGACCAAATCTTCCTAGGAGACTCTGTTCTCCGAGAACTATCCATCCATCTCATTGACCTACCACTTGCTCATCCACAACTCATAGATTGGGACCAACCAAGTGTCATACATATTGATGAGTTCGCATCAGAGGAAGCGCTTCTAAGATTCATGGGAGCTGAAACTCCTCATAAGAAGACAAAGCCAGATTCTGCCTACATCTACAAGCTAGATCCCAAGGGGTATTTTGGAGAAAATCCCCAACCTAGTTTTGATACACCCAAAACTGGAACTAAGGTAAATCTGGGACTAGCTAAGGCAGCGAAGAGAACCCCTCAGCAAGAAAATCCAGAGCCACAAGCAGAACATGAGGATTTAGTATTGCCTCCTCAAGATAATCGACCAGAGGTGTCTTCTATTCTAATAGAGGATACTAGAGAAGTCAACATTGGTTCTTCAGAGATCCCTAGAATTGTTCACATTGCTGCATCCCTATCACAAGACCAAGCTGACCTCCTCTTTGAGGTTTTACGAGAGAACATTGGCCGATTTTCATGGTCATATCAGGACATGCCAGGACTCGATCCAAAGCTTGTAGTTCATCATCTTGCAGTCGATCCAAAGATCAAGCCCGTCAGACAAAAGCTTAGGATAATGCACCCCAAGGTGGCATTACTAGTCAAAGCTGAACTAGAAAGAATGTTAGCTGCTAAGGTTATCCGACCTATCGACTACTCAGAATGGATCTCCAACATGGTCCCTGTCACTAAGCCTTCCGGTGACATCAGAATCTATACTGATTTTAGAGATCTTAACAAAGCTTGTCCAAAGGATGATTTTCCCTTGCCCAACATAGATATGATTGTAGATCTTACAGCTGGACATGAAATCCTGTCCCTTATGGATGGATTTTCTGGGTATAATCAGATCAAGATTGCAGAAGAGGACCAGCATAAGACAGCATTCACTACCCCTTGGGGAACCTTTTGCTACACCATGATGCCTTTTGGCCTAAAGAATGCTGGGGCTACCTATCAAAGAGCTATGACAGCCATTTTCCATGATCTTATCCATAGCATTTTGGAGGATTATGTGGATGATATCCTAGTCAAATCTCACACCTTCATGGATCATCTTGCTGACCTGGAGAAAGTCTTTGATAGGTTGGCCCAATATCATCTCATGCTAAATCCCAAGAAGTGTGTCTTTGGGGTCACATCTGGCAAGCTTCTAGGCTTCATAGTTTCTAAACGGGGTATAGAGATCGACCCCAAAAAGGTCAAGGCTATCTTAGACATGCCCCCTCCCCAGACACTGCGACAGCTTCGCTCTCTTCAAGGAAAACTTCAATCTGTCTGGCGCTTCATCTCCCAACTTGCAGATAAGTGTACACCATTTTCACACTTGCTAAAGAAGAATGAGAACTTCAAGTGGGATCTTTTATGTCAGCGCAGCTTCGATCAGCTCAAGCAGTATCTCACCAATCCCCCTATCTTGGTTCCACCAGTTCCTGGTCGTCCCTTGATCTTGTATATATCAGCAACACCTACTGCTCTAGGGGCACTTCTAGCACAACATGATGATTATAGCAGAGAGAGAGCCATCTACTATATTAGTAGAACCCTAGTTGGTTATGAACTCAATTACACTCCTATGGAAAAAGCTTGTTTGGCAGTTGTTTTCTCAACTCAAAAGCTTCGCCACTACATGCTAAGTCATACCATCCAACTAGTCTCCAAGATTGACCCTCTCAAGTATATGCTCTCCAGAACAACACTTACAGGCCGTTTGGCCAAATGGGTTATGCTACTAAGTGAGTTTGACATCCAGTATGTGGACAGAAAGGCAATCAAAGGGCAAGCTATAGCAGATCACCTAGTTGATGCACCTCTAGTAGATGCATATCCTTTGCTCACAGAATTTCTAGATGAGCATATCTGCCTAATTGAAGAACAGCCCCCATGGAAGCTTTATTTTGATGGCTCATACACCTCTCATGGATCAGGGGTAGGAATATTATTAGTTACACCTCAAGGAGATTACATTCCAAAAGCCTTCAAGCTACAATTCCCTAGCACCAACAATATAGCAGAATATGAAGCTCTTGTAGCAGGATTAAAGATAGCTGCAGAATGGAATATCACTGAGTTACAAGTCTTTGGTGATTCCCAACTCATCATCAAACAAGTCTTAAATGAATATCAAACCAAAGATGAAAAGCTATTACCCTACAAAGAGCTAGTTGATCAGCTGACCCAGCATTTTACAAAGCTTCAGTTTACACAAGTGCCTCGAATGCAGAACAAGGCAGCAGATGCCATGGCCACTATCGGCTCGCTCTTGGAAATTCCCCAAGAAGCTATGCAGTATGAGTTTTTAGTTGAGCAGCTCCTCACACCTGCCTATGCGAATGAGGATTCAAACCGTGTTTGTATCTTGGTTGGTCCCCAATCCCCTTGGTACCATGAAATTCACACTTACCTTAACGATGGTATCATATCCCCTCACCTCACACGTACCCAACGCCAGAACCTCATTCGAAAATCATCCCACTATGTTATCATAGCCAATACCCTATATCGTCGGGGTTATCACGATACTCTCTCTCGATGTTTAGATGAAAATGAGGCTGCGATGGCATTAAAAGAAGTACATTTCGGACTTTGCGGTGCCCACACGAGTGGTATTGTCCTAGCACGACAAATCCTTAGAGCAGGCTACTATTGGCCTACCATTGAAGAAGACTCTTGTGACTTTGTCAAAAAGTGTCTCCCATGTCAGCAGCATGCAAATCTTGTGCACGCTCCAGCACAGGATCTACAGCCTATTGCACCACCTTGGCCTTTCGCTTGTTGGGGCCTTGATCTAGTTGGAACTATCACCCCTCTCTCAACTGATGGACATAAATGAATAATAACAGCTACAGACTATTTCACTAAGTGGGTGGAAGCAGTCCCCCTAGTCTCAGCTACAGGAGTTCAAGTCTCCAAGTTCATCTTGTACCACATTGTTTGCCGCTTCGGCATCCCATCCACCATCTTCACTGACCACGGAGGTAACTTTGAAAATCTCAACATGGAAGAATTATGCACTTCCCTCCGCATCCATCACCGCTTTTCTAGCCCATATTTCCCACAAGGTAACGGCCAGGCAGAGGCAACTAATAAAACCCTCCTCAAAATCCTAAAGAAAGTTGTCAATGATTCCGGCCATGATTGGCACCTTCAAATAAATTCGGCTCTATGGGCCTATCGAACTTCCTTCCGTACATCCACAGGCACAACTCCATACTCCCTAGTCTATGGTGCCGAAGCGGTATTACCTATAGAAGTTGAACTTCCCTCACTACGCATATCTTTGCGAGGGCAAATCTCAGATGAAGAATACAGAGTAGCTCGACTCACCCAGCTAGATCTCTTAGACGAGAAGAGACAACAAGCCTATGACCATCTCACAGTCTATCAAACTCGTCTCAAAAGGAATTTCAACAAGAAGGTGCTCCCACGACACTTTCAGCTAGGTGACATGGTCCTCAAAGAAAATATGAAAGTCCAAGCAGATCGAGAAAAGAAAGGCAAGTTTGAACCTACATGGCTTGGTCTCTATGTGGTTACTGCCTCCTTTGGCTCCGGAGCCTATCAATTATCTACACCAGAAGGAGAACTCTTGAATGATCCCACTAACATCATTCATCTCAAGAAGTTCTATGCTTGAAGATCCTTGGTATACCCAGCTTTTGAAAAATACAAAAAAAATAGTAAAGAGAAATAAGCGTCCAATGGTGAAAACTTGGCAATTCAAGCGCCTTGGATAGGTACCTTGGTAAAAACCTGGTAATTCAGGCGCCTTGTGTGCTAAAGACTAATCCATTATCTATCACTATCCTATCCCTCATCCATACACCCACCATCCCATAAAACACCTACTTGTTCCCTTGGTGTTCCAATCAAATATCCAAAATCTGATGGAGCTTGTCAATACCTCCTGTACAGCTTGTAAATCTTGTACCAAAGCTTGTATTATACCTTGTAAATCTTGTACCATACCTTGTATATATCCAAATCTTGTCCAAAGCTTGTACCATATTCCAGCTTGTAAATAATCTTGTACCCTAGCCCATATCCTATCACATGCACACACAGAATCCCATTTTCCTTAAGCTTTTCACAAACCATCTACCTGTCCACCTATCAACTATTATAGACATCCCATCCTTCACAAAAATTTCCATCTCACAAAAAACCAAAACATGAACAAACTTGTACATTTGTAACATATCTTGGTCTGTCAGCTTATACATCCTCTCTAGCTTAGTATCATTGTATCTATCCAGCTTTCATGTTAGTTCATCCTTGGTCAACATCTTGCACACATTGCACACCTTGGTTAGATATTCCAATGCATCCTTTAGCTAGATCTCCTATCACCAAAGTGTTATCCTTCTTAGTTCAGCTTGCCAGACACATCACTCATCCAGATCCATCAGCTTAGGTGCTCTCTGATAGATTTTTGCAGGATATAGCTTTCCTCATGTCTGATCTTGGTCCGTTAGTACCTCGTCTTACCCATCTCATTGGCAAATAGTTCTCTTTTGGATTTTCACTTTCTTTTGATTTGGGATCTTCCCTTTTGGGTCTTGAAATATCTTTTCCAAGCAATCTCCTTGTTCCCTCCTCAAGGTTGCCATGATCTTCCATATCATGGTATGTTGCGAATGGGGCAATTAGAGCGTAAGGTCTTGATCAGGTCTTTTGCTTGTTTTCTTTTTCTGCTTGTGGGTTACCTAGTGTCATTTCCACGTTGCCTCCTCTGGGATTCATGTGTGATACTGGGGCAATCCTTGTGTGTTTGTTTTGAGTCAGTTCGTCAGTCCTCTGGACGGTTGGTGAAAAGGCCTTGATGTTCTTGGTAACCTTGGCAATTAACCAACAGTCCTATAGCAAATCTAGTGCTCAACTACATGGTGGTACTTCTCTTTGAAGTATCCCCCCGCTCAAAAAGCTTCAATGGATTCCTTTTATAGCGCTCCGCTCCTCCATCTCCCCCCCCCAATCTTGGAAAGTCTTAAGCTTGCTTTACTATTGTGCCTCTGATTTCCCTTTATCATTCTCCCGTAGTGAGAGTTTGAGCTAATTCAGCCCCTTCTCTTCGCCAACCAGCGTCTCAGCTCATCTCAATTTCTTGTACTTTTCAAGAAGTCGTCAAGCCTCATTTCTCTCCCCGCCGCCTTCTTGAGGGGGCATCATCTAAGTCTAGTCTCTCCTCTTCTTATCCGAGACTGGGGCAACATTGTTGCTAAAACATCTTCCTCATGTTGTCTTCATTCAAACTTCTTTGAAATAGTGTTGTCTCGACACTATGTCAAAGAGGGGCAAAATGTAGACACCTAAATTTGATTACACTACTTTGGTAATCTAATTTAGCCATCTCTAAAGGAATCATTAATTAAATTCTTATTTAATTAATCCTTTGTCATCCCCTAGTTGATTAATTTAATTAATCATCTATAGTCCTAATTGATAAATCAAATAATCTATTATTTATCAATTAAATCCTTTTCTCCTATCTAATTCCAAAAATCCCCATTTATTAAATAAATCTATTTGATAAATGAAATCCTCAAATTCAAAATAACCCTAACCTATCTCTAATCCTCCATTTAGCCTAATCCACCCCATCCACCCATACTAACCAAGCTTAGCCACTAACTCACCCACCCTCATTAATGCCATCCACTTGCACATCTCTAACATCCCTAATCTAATCCTAAACCCAAGCCTAATCCACCCCCTAATGTTGTCACATTCCTTAAACAAGTTTAAGACTTTCCTAATCCAAACCAAAGTCTCCCCTCAAAAAAACCCAACCACTAAGTCATGAGTGCTCTTACAAACCCACTCATGACTCTTACACCCATCTTCCACACTCTTCCCTCTTCCACACTCATTCCTCTTACATCCCTCTTACATACTCAACCCCACTCATCATGACTTTAACCAACCCTTAACCCTACCCTCTCACACTCATCCTCCTTGTGACAAGTGTCACCTTCCCATTGGTGCTAAACAAGCACAATCCATGTGCTCCCCTTTGAGTGCATCTTAGCCCTCCTTAAGCCTTCATCCATCCTTGCATCTAAGCCCTCCATCCTTCTACCCCTTAGCCTATAAATTGAATCCCATCCCAAGCCATTTCATCAACAATCTTTGAGCTAAAGTTACCATGCTATTTTGAGAACCAAATCCATCAACCATACCCTTATAATGCCAAATTGAGAGCTCACAAAGCTACCAATTTGCCATTACCCATCTCCATTGAAGCAACTTTTGAGCATCTTGAGCATACATCCACAGCAAAAGGACACATCTACAGAATCAAGAAAGCATGGAGTGTTTTCTCTCGTGAGGTTTGCACTTCTTATTTTCTTTCTTAGTCTAAGCATATATGTGAATTTAGTTTTTGGTTTGTGAATGTTTACATTATTTGTTAATGTTCTTTGCATACTGAGTCTGGTTCTACAATAATAATAATCAGTGGCAAGGCACTATTCCTCCAAATTTTGCCCCTCAAGGACAAAAATAGAACAATAGTTGGCCAAAATAGTAGCCACAGTATAACCAAGCCTACCAACAACCACCTTAGTATCCCCAAAAAAAATCAATGTCCTCAACAAAATAACCAACACCCTCAGTGGGGCCTTAACTAACAACCTCTCTACTAGGGGAACTGATAGCAACCACCTCAGTAGGGATCTAGCCAAACCTCAGCAACAAGCCCTAATGCCTCCACCTCAGTAGCAAGTCCTGATGCCTCCACCTCCTATAGCCAATGCTAGCCCATAGAAGCAACCACAACTTCCTACTCAACCAGCATCAAATCCCAACAATAACCAATAGGCTTATTCTTTGCAGATAAATGTTATTCATCTAAGATCTAGAACTAAGCTGCCTACACCTAAAGGACCTATAATAACTGAAGTCATTGATAATGAAAATGTTCCAACAAGTCAACTAGTTGATGCTCCAATTCCCCCATCTGTACAAGCATCTACTCCTCCACATCCACAAAGGTTAGTTCCTACAGCTCCATCCAAACCAAATCCTATAGCAACTGATCTCCTAGACTAGCTTAAGCAAATGACTATCTAGATTTCCTTATTGAATGCACTTAAGGAGATTCCCCTTTACAATAAAGCTTTAAAGGAAGCATGTGTCAAGTAGTCTAGTAGAAAGAAAAAGGATCCTCCTACTATCCATGTGTTGGGACAACTTTCTAATTTAATGTTCAGTAAAGCCCTAACACCTAAGTATTCTGACCCAAGAAGTCTTGTGGTTACTATACACATAAATGGCATCCAAATTCAAAATGTTTTGATTGATTTGGGAGCGTCAATTAATTTCATAACTAGAGAAGTCTTGTTAAGAATTAGTATTATTGGATTATGGGACACTCCTACAATACTTTAGCAAACAACTCAACTATCAAGCCTGACGATATAATAGAAGATATCATTGTAACCTTGGATTCCGTAGATTTTCCTTTAGACTTTGTTGTGCTATCACCTAGAGACACCCTTGGAGGATATCCATTAATCTTAAGAATACCTTGGTTGGCCACTACAAATGCATGCATTGCATGTCAATTAGGAAAAATGACAATCAGATGGTACCAAGACTAAAAAGTTAACTCTATACTCTCCTACACAACCACAACTAGATCTTGACCAAGTTTCTTGGCTAGACCTTGGTGATGATCCTTCAGAAGTCAATTTTGTTCAACAACTCATGATGCTTGAGAGAAACCCATTTGTTGTATCCCATGAAGAAGATGATATACTGGCTACAATCCTTACTAATCACTATGATTTTGAGGAGTCCACTTCTGAAAATCCTACCAGATCCTTACAAATTGTATTGCCTAAATGTGATGCACCTCAATCTTCTATAGCACCTGATTATCTTTATACATTATTACCTTGTGAGATTAAATTTCCATCAATAGTAGATGTTTTAATGATGGAAAAGGTAAAGAGAGCTGAGATTTCTACAGAAAAAGAGCCAAATATCAATAATGACCTTACTACATCTCAGATGACAAATCTCATTAAACTATTGCAAGATTGTTAGCAAGCATTTGCATGGGACTATTCTAACATGAAGGGTTTAGATCCTAGTCTTTGTATACATAGGATATTTATTAACTCAAAATGTAAGCCAGTGAGACAACTCCAGAGGAGAGTAAATCCAACATTAAAAGATATAGTCAAAGTAGAGTTACAAAATCTTCTTAGTGCTAGATTTATCTATCCTATTTCTGATAGCCAGTGGGTGTCACCTCTAGTTATTGTTCCAAAGAAGGGAGGAAAATGGAGAGTATGTGTATATTATAGGGAGCTTAATAAAGCCACTAAAAAGGATCACTTCCCTCTACCATTTATTGATCAAGTACTAGATAACATAGTAGGAAGGAGATATTTTTCATTTCTAGATGGTTTTAGTGGATATAATCAAATCTAGATTTCTCTAGAAGATCAGGATAAGACAATATTCACCTGTCTATGGGGAACATTTGCTTACTCTATATTACCATTTGGATTATGTAATGCTCCAACAACTTTTCAACGAGTGATACTTAGCATATAATCTGACATAGCTATTGATTGTATTGGGATCTAAATGGATTATTTCACTACTTATGGTGACACATTTGAACAAGCTCATGCCAACTTGGAGAAAGTACTAAAAAGGTGTCAAGAATACAACCTTTCTCTTAATAGTGAGAAGTGTCATTTCATGATGGAAGAAGGAGTTGTTCTTGGCCATTACCTTTCCTCTTTTGGAATTCAAGTGGATCCTACAAAGATTGTTGTAATTACTAATCTACCAATGCCAACCAAGCAAATAGATGTCAAAAGGTTTATTGGACATGCTGGTTACTACAAGAGGTTCATCAAAGACTACAGTAAGCTTCCTGCCCCCTTGTACAACTTACACAAGAAGATAGCTAAATTTGAGTGGATGAAAGACTGTTAACCAACATTCTAGCAATTGAAGGATGTTTTGACTACAACTCCTATTCTTAGAGGACCTAATTTGAAGCTACCTTTCCACATTCATACTGATGCATCTGATACTACTTTAGGAGTAGTTCTAGGACAAAAAGAAGGTATGTCATTTATTATATTAGTAAGAATTTGTAGGGTACTAAGCTGAATTATACTATCACTTAAAAAGAATTGCTTGTTGTTATGTATGTAGTTAATAAATTTTGGTATTATATCACAAGCTATGAGATTTTTGTCTACACTAAACACTCTGCTATAAAATATTTGATGAACAAACCTACTATTTCTGGTAGATTAGCATGTTGGCTACTCCTCATGCAGGAGTTTAATATGAAGATAATAGATAAACCAAGCCAAGCCAATGTAGTAACAATTTTTTTGTCACAACTTCAAGTACTTGATGATTTTGTAGCCATATATGATAGCTTCCCTGATAAGCATCTATTTTCAATAGAAAGTTATAACCCATGGTTCACAAATATAGAAAATTACCTTGCTACAAGAAGAACCCCACCACACTTTTCACCCAAGCAACATCGTCTCTTGGTGGAAAATAGTTTCAATTTCTCATGGATAGCTGGGTTGATGTTCTACACTGGACTAGATCAAGTAACTTGTTGATGTGTGAGGGAAGATGAAACCTGTGATATCTTGCAGGCATGTCATGATGAACCATATGGGGGTCATTTTGCAACAAAGAGAACAACCTACAATATTTTGACAACTAGATACTATTGGCCTACTCTCCACAAAGACGCAACAAAGTATACAAGGTGATGTGATCGATGCCAATGCATGGGAAGGCCCACTAAATCTGATGAAATGTCCCTACAGCTACAGTGGTAGTCACGCCTTTTGACAAGTGGGTTATTGACTTTTTTGGTCCAATAGAACCCTCTTCTCATGGAAATTCATACATCTTAGTATGTATTGATTATGCAACTAAATGGGTTAAAGCACAAGCTATGACACATGCTAGAGATCACAAAGTAGCAAATTTTTGATATGAATGCATATTTACTAGATTTGGAATACCTAGAGAAATTTTCACAAATCAAGGAGCTCAATTCACATCTAACCTAATTGTGGAACTCATGAAGAAGTACATGATCCATCATGGCACATCTTCCCCATACCATCCTCAAGCTAATGGTCAGGTAGAAATCACAAATAGAGAGATAGAAGCAATCCTCACCAAAATAGTTTCTATTCAAAAATAGGACTAGGTTACCTATCTTCCTAAAGCAATTTGGGCTTATAGGACTACATGGAAGAGCACCACTAGATTTACCCCATTTGAATTACTTTATGGAAAATCTGCTCCCATGCCTATAGAATTTGAGCACAAGACTTTAAAAACTACTTTGGAATTGGATGTTGATCTTTCAAAGGCTCAAGAAGATAGGTTACTATAGTAGAATGACCTTGATGAATACCACAAATCTACCCTACATAATACTAAGATAATCCAATAGCAATGAAAGAATTCGCATGATAAGTTCATCTGCAACTAGAAGTTTTCTATTGGAGACTAGGCCCTGCTATATGATTCTTATCATCAACAAACTCCAAGAAAATTCTAAATGTGTTGGCTTGGACCTTATGAAATCATTTCTATGTTTGAGAATGGTGCAGTGCAACTCTCTACCATTGATCTTGTTCGCTTTAAACTATTTGTTAATGGGCATCACTTAAAACTCTACCATAAGGCATCTAGTTGTAAAGAGTTCCTACAACAATTCCAGCCATCTATTGATCCTACAATTTTTGCAACAATTGCAGATGATTTTCTCACTCATTTGTTGTCCTTTCTCTAAGCACATTTCACTCATCGTAATAAACTACTTTCCTAGTGGAATTATTTCCTCCGTAATAATTCCACCCCACTCCACTCTTTCTTTTTTTCCACCTCACCTCATCCTTCATCAACTTGCATGAAAGTATCATGAGACAATACAAATTACAAGGTTCATACACATACTCAAGTTAAATCTTTTTCTTAATGTGTTGTTCTAATTTTAGTTACCTTGTTCACTAGCAATTACAGGAGCTATTGCCTAATTTAGTTGGGGGGAGGGGTATTATATTTCATTCATTTTTTTGTAATCATTAAATGTTCATACTTTTCTTTATATGCCACCACATGATAAAAAGAATGATATGATGTGACCGTTACCTTTATGTCACACATTTTTGCAAACTGGTAAGTACAAGTTCTAGCTGAGGTACTTAATGTAGAATTAAGTGATCTTAAATGCTAAAATATAAGTTACTTTAAAAAAAGTACTATCACTTGTCTTCTCATATTGTTCCAAGATTTTCCATTTTTGAAACTACTCTTGTAATTAGTCTAGAAGAACAATGGGGGTGATTTGATAAGAAGAGAACCAACTGACCATGCAACATTGTTAGGAGACCCAATTTTCCTACTTATATTTCAAGCTAGGGGGCATACAAATTACATGTTCAAATTATTTGCATGGGATGAGGAGCTTATCTAAAAAAATTTGCAGACACTGAGGGATGGTTTTCCCACAATCAGAGGAATAAGGGTTCCATTTTCACCCAAAATTACAACTGAGATAATGGAATTTCCTCTAGTAGGAGAGGAGTTTTCAAATGCATTGGACCCAGTTTTGGCCAGAGCCCAATTTATAGTGAACATAGACCCACGGCTTCAAATAGACTAAAAATAAGGTACAATCTGCACATCTTTACCAGAACTATTTAACCAATGTGCTATCTATATTGTGAAATATTTTAATTGTAAGGGGAGACATTCATATTAGCATGCTGCAATTTCAAATTTTTGAGCTCGTTTAGACATGATGATTGCCTTTTGAATGTTTCTCATTTTATGTATCACATTTTATCAAAAAGAGTTGTTGTAGTGCATAAAGGAACCCCAAAAAATGTTTCACACCACTGTTTTATTAAGCTCATCATAGGAAAAAATTGTCAAAAAACAACTTTGGATATCTTTGGATGATTTTATTTCAAGCAATGTGCAAAACCTTGTTACGCAGCCTGTAGAGAAAATTGAGGAGGAAAAAGAACCTCAGAAAAATCTTGTAAACCCAGCACCAGGTTCTTCCTCATCTAGACCCAGGAGGTCACAAAGAATCCCAATTTCCACTCTTATAGCTTCTACCTCCAAATTGGGTCCAACATTTGATAAGGGTAAAAGGAAAATTAAAATTTACCCAAATACTGGCTCTCTTGCAATTCCTAGGGTTTATAAGAAGAAGAAAGGGAATGTATAGGAAACATCTCCAGAACTTCCTATAGCTTCAAAGGCAATAGAAGTACCCCTCAGGTGTAGAACTCGAAGGAGCCAACCATTTGTAAAACTCAATGAGGGTGTGTCTTTTCAATCCCCTATGTTTGAAAATATAACTATTGAAAAAAAGAAATCCTCTTGTGACGAGGATAAGATCATCATTGAAGATGGTTCAAATGAAGAGAGTGCAAAATGTATGCCTAAAATAGTAGGAACATCCTCTGTCCAATCACCCATCATTTCTATAGATTTAGACAATGACAACAATATATTTGTCAAAGTTGCAGAATCTCCTATTCTTTAGAGGGGAGAATTTCATGAAAAAGATATTGGAATAAATTTGGATGTAGTTAACACTATTGTTGAACAAATTATTTTGCAATGACTTGATGTTTTAGCCTCTACAGCCCAACAAGATGTTCCTCTTGGTCCTTTACCTATGTCACATGCTACTTACCATCTTGGTTCCACCGTTTCATTATTAAGCATTATTTCACAATTATCTAATCAGTTAATTCAAGAGAGAGAAGAATGAAAAATAGAGAGAGAGAGAGAGAGAGAGAGAGAGAGAGAGAGAGAGAGAGAGAGAGAGAGAGAGAGAGAGAGAGAGAGAGAGACTCAACAAAACCATCTTCAATCAAACTCAAGATTTGATTGAAAAGGATGTGGAGATTGAACAATTAAGTGGTAAACTTACAAAAGTCACTACCATGATTCCTAAATTGATGTCTTGTCACTCTCCTTCTCCTATTTATGCTCTATTTTTGAAAGAACAATTTGTCAATTATCAGATGACCTATGTAGTGCAGGGAAAAAGTTTAACATTGAATACTCCTCAGGAATTCTTCCAAGCTTTTCATACTACCCCTATAGTCATCAAAAATTTACTCTATGAACTCTTTTTAAATTATTTAGTAGTCCCTAACAATAGAGATTGGAACCCTCTACTTTATGTGGGTGACTAAAGGTATTGATCTATTAGATCCAAAATGAAGTTAGCAGAGAAAACCAGGCTCGCTAGTACAGAGAATTAAAGTATGATATTCCACTTTTTCTCAAGCTTGAAGCCAAGGATGCCAAAACACTATACTATGATTGGTTGAAACTTTCTCAATCAAAATCCAAAAATTGGATTATTTCTCCTTTAAGGGAAACAACTTATCAAGAATATATAGCTATGGTAGAAATAGATCTTCTTGCAAAAAAGCAGGGAAATCAATGGCACTGGATAGGATTGAGTGAAGACCTACAAAAGAAGGAACCTCATTCTCCATTGAATCTTATCATGGCTACTTGGTAAGCACCCTAGTACATTAAGCTAGGGGAAGAAAGAAAAAGTGATTGGATCCCTTTAACTTTTTAGCCTCCATTGGTATTGTCCTCATTGCTTGCTAATAAACAAGATTTAGAGAAATTTGATATGACAGAAGAGCTCTGCAGATGGGAAGAGTACATGAAGAGTAAAGGTTTTTATTGGAACTATGCTATAGGAGGAAAAGGATAGAGTGTTCCCTCAAATTTTAGGATGGCTGCAAGGGTGAAAATTTTCATGTTTCCTTGTGGACAAGTCAAATTTTTAGTTGGGGGGAAATGGTGAGACTAGAATATGGTCTATTTCATCATTTCATTTTCAGTTGAATTTGTGAACTTTCTAAAGACATTGATGTTTAAGAAAATGATGTTTATGATAATTTCAGACAGATGTGTGCATAATTAATTTCTAGGACTAAAATAAATATTATCTAAAATGATATGTCATTTGATTACAAAATAGTGAGAATGATGTTTTTCTTTATCATGCAGCAATGTGACATAGGGTAAACTAATTTAGTTCACATATTTTGAATTAGTCTTCATGTATGCTATTACTTTGGAGGCACTAATATTTTGTAGACTTAAAGGTGAAGTCAAATCAGCTAAGAAAAATTAACAATTTGAGCAAACGATGGTAGATTTCATTAATGACCTTCCACATCACCAACTGTTTCATCCATAACAGCTAGTACCTATTTTTAGGAAAGTAGGAGTCAAAGTGGGAAATCTAGGGGTCATGAGCTCCTAAATTCCTATTCCATTTGGCACTAACTTAATTCATCTATTGTAATATTCAATGCCATCCATTGTTTTGGTAGTTGATGGAGTCTAAAATCTAGGAATTCTATTCCTTGTTTGTGTTTAAATAACTAGAAGTTTGTGTTCCAGATATAATAATTAATTAGTGGTTTTTAGTAGAAAGAAGAAGTTTTATGAGTTTTTGAGTACTGAATGTAATCTTGATGTTTATCAATATATATATGTTTACTATTGTTATGAATAAAAAGATCATTTTAGGTTTCCTAAGTAGTTCTACTTCACTTCTCTATGGGAGCCCACACAAGGAGCAAACTAATTAGTTACATAGGATTGACCTTCAGTTCATAGAACTAGAGTAGACTATTGTTTCTACACCACTGATAGAAAAATTAGTGTATTGTTCCTATAGCATAGGCAGATGAAGTAGTTCTTAGCTGTATTTTCATGCTTTGATGAAATAGATTTGATTCTCAGCTTTAGCATAGACTTCCGGTAGCATAATCATTTATAGAGTAATTCTTAAGTTGAGAGAAGTTTGAAGCATATACTTTGTAGACACAATTTCAAGTTTATGTCCCTGGTTGATAAATCAAAGGAGTCCAAATGAGTTGGGTTAGAAACACTCAGGATGTCTAATTCTAGATTAAGCAGTCCATTGTTGTAGTATTTTGATCCCTTTCTTTGGCCAAGAAAAGTGCACCAAAAAATGGTGACCCCCCAAATTCAATTTTAAAAAAAGTCTGAAAAATGAAACCCTCTGAACAAAAAGCATAGATTTGAAAGCCAAGATAAAATTCTCATAAACAAAATAGGGGCATGAAGATCTAGAGCTCTAATACCATGTTAGATTTTACAATCAATTTGAAAAATAAATGAAGATTCTTGTTGAAAGAAGAATATATGAATTATAGAAATAGAAAAAATAATAGGGCTAATTAAGAATGAAATTATATTGATCATTGATTGTTAAATCAATATACAAAATGCATGATGTGTACACAATTAACTCCAATGAATAAGAGTATTTCAGGGTGAAAGATTGGGGTTATTAGCTAACTAAAGGATATTGATCTGTTAATAACAATTGGATCTTTAGTTATGCATGAAGAGAATCACCAAAAAAACTTATCAAAACTACTAGTGAATCATCATTGAAACTAATCAAAACTTCCAATTGTAATTAATTACCCACACCCCCTATCCCTCCCCCCTCCCAATTCTAACATGGAGAAAAGAGAAATCTAAGGAGAGGAAAGAGGGAAATCCTAGTAGAAATAAAACCCCCCTCAAAATAGATGCTAATAAAGTAATAAAACTACCGTGCTACAATTTCCTTCACCCCAAGAAGATCTCCAAGAAAGTGAAATGGGTAAAAGCACAAACCTGTGTCACCTTTTATAAAGGAGAAGTGATATCAAAATTTAGTGTCTTCAACTTTAACGAAATAAAAGTGGCATTTGTGCTTAGAATTTGAAGATGATGTAAACTAATAAAATGTGTAAAATTGGATGAAGTTTATGTCTATAATTTTTTTTTAAAAAAATTGAGTGAAATTTTTATTTATTTTTGAATTTTTAAAGTGTATTTTTTAATTTTTTAAAAATACTAAAAATATAGAGTTTTTTTCCCGTCAAACAAATATATGCAAATATTCATATTTTGGTTTGATTTTGGAATATGTTAGAGTTAACATGTATACCTGGTGCACCAAAAAAGAAAAATTGAAATTTGGCTAATATTTTTGAAGTTATAACTGGTCAAAGTCAAAGTTATCAGAAATAGACAATTTTTTTCTCCCATCAAACTTTTTCCATCAAATCTACATATTTTTTAAAACAAATTACATATTCTTGAAGAAGACTCTCTCCTCTAGTGCACTATAAAAAAAATTAATTTTTTAACATGATTTACTATTTTTTTCTTATTTTTGAATAGACGTCTTCCTGAATCTTAAGATACCTACTTGTAATATTTTCAAATTATAACATATTATTCATAATCAAAACTTTAAAAAATTATACAATCATAATCGTGACTCCGAGAACTACAAAAGTATATTTTTAGTTTTAAAAAATACTTCAATTTAGTAGGTCAAATTGGCCTTCAAAGTGAGATGTTTACAGAAGTTCTAATTTGTAGTGCCTGCCCCTAAGTCGTATTTTCAGTTATCTTGCCAAACTCTTTTAGGCCAATTTATGTTTGATGATTAGTATTATTATTTTAGAGATTATCAGATGTTGTTTTACACTCAGTTTATTATATGATGAGATTACTTGGTACTCTATATTTCATGCATGTATGATGATTATTCAATGTTTTCAGTTATCAATGATGATTAGTTAGATGGTTTATTATCACATGTGCTTTCTTATGGATACTTACCCCATACTGCATGTAATTATTAAAGTAGAGTAAAAAAATAATAATTTAAAAAAATATTATCACAACTTAATTGTACTAATTATTATCTTTTCTTTTATTTTGCATTCATCTTTACATGCACATTAAGTTGAATTAGTAAAAAAAAATAAAGTAAAAAAATAGAGTAAAAAAATAATAATTAAAAAAAATATATGTAATGTATTTGGAGTGGGGCGGGGCCACCGCTTCCCACGCCCCACACACCCACGCTACCGGCAGGTGGTACTGCTGCCTGCGGCAGCAGTAACACCTGCGGCCGCAGGGAATGGCAGGCCAGCAGGCCTTTAAACACGCCGATTTTTTTTAAAAAGAAAAAAATAATAAATTTTGACTTACTTTTTATAAATCGATTTTTTAAAAAATGTTTTAAATAAAAATTGTTTTAATTAATATTATTATTATTTAATTTAAAATTTATTAAATTTTAAATTATATTGAAATTTTATTATTATTTATTAATAGTTATATAAATGAATAAATTATTAATAAATGTAATATGTTCTTTTATGTATCATTAATTAATCTTATTTAAAGTTTGACTTAATTAAGATTAATTAAATAAAAAATTTGTTTAAACAAGTTTAATATTATAACACTGATTTTAATGGAAGCGTAGATTATTATATTTAAAGATCAACAAGTATTATTAATAATTTAATTATTACCCTTAGATTGTTTTAGGACTTTGACTTGAAATCAATTAGGGGTAATTAGGTGTTTCATTTGGAGATAGGAACGGGATAATTTGTAAAGGTGAACTATGGGTTCTATCTGTTTAAAACATACATTCAACTAGAAATGGAAACCTCACATTAACTCAATAGTATATTATCAATCAAATTGAACTATAACACTTTTTACTTAAATATAAACACTGAAAACTGAAACCTTATTGTTTAACTCAACTGTATGTTTTCAAATCAAAACCAATTGTAAGACTATGATGTTTTCTATATATTGTCTATGCTTTGAGTGTTATGGGGTTGGTTTAGCATTGACCAGTTTAGGTTGTTACCAAAGGCTCGGGGTTGTGAATGTGATGTCATGATGATTTGGTCTCGATCTTTCTTAACCCGACCATGGTAATGTGATGGAGTGCTCTATGACATGATTGTATTTACTAGTTGTTATTGCTTTCTGTCTTCTTATGTGACGTTGTGGTGTATATATATTTGAGATACTTGACTTAACCATTTTCGAGTCTCGATCAGTTATATTTGATAACCATTTTTGAGTCTCGATCAGTTATACTCTGATTGCTTTTCGGTCGCTTGAGAGGACTGAAGTGTTTGTTATGTTCTTGATGATGTCATGTGTTGACTTGACCATTTTGGAGTCTTCGATCAGTATTGTAATTTACTATTGGGATAATTTCTGGTTGCTCATTGGAGAACCATTGGATTTTGTGATTTATCATTGATGCCTTCAGTTGCTGATAGAGAATTGTCGTGATCATATGATTATTATTTGATGCTTATCTGTTGCTCATGAAGAACTGATGTAATTTTTGTGACTTATCTTTTATGATGTTTTTTAGTTGCTTGTATAGGACTGAGGTGATTTTATTATGATTCTTGATTCGTGATTTCATGAGCCTAGGGTAGGTTATCTATGTGTAGTGTCGAGAAGTGGCTTGCAATGGGGATCGGGGCCCTAAGAGGCTACCTGGAGTAACCCATTGTAAGTTGTTTTTAATAAGTGAAAACATTTACACTAAATGAGAGAAAATGAACCTAACAAGATAATTGTATGTTCTATCCCATGCCTTGAGTGCTAGTACAGACTAGGATGGGGTAGAGAGAATGCTTGGTTATGACCTTGCATTCCGTAGTATGCCTCGTCAGTACGAGAGGATACTAGTGGGCGCAGGGATCAGTAGGGACCCAGAATTCCTAAGGGATTGCTCGGGTAACTTCTACGTGACTTTTGCGATGACACTTTCTCGCTTGCATATTAGGTTTCCTACGTGTATTTGTGGTGCCTCTGGGTTTAGATGTCGATCTTTTTAGGAACCCTTGAGTTAGCATACTTATAGGATTTCTTGGACTTAGAGAGTATTTATGATTATAGGTTTGTTATCCTATTTGGGACTTGAGACTATCTCCTCAGCGCGGTGGGAGTGGACCATTTAGGTTCCACGCGGTCGGGTGGTAGTGCTTTTTACTCTTACCATTGAGATCCGTTCTGTGGTCACCGTGGCTGGAGTTTTCTTGGTTGGCATTTACCTTCACTATGTTCTTGGATTATTATGATGGATGGTTAGATTTTATGATAGATGTTTTATCATTATAGATGTATGGATGTATCATATATGGTGAATAGTTTCATATATTTTTACTGTACTTTGTATCATGGATTCGTGGAGGTTGATGCATTTCTATTTTTACATATGTATATTCTTTTAAGCCTTTCATACCCTGTGACTTGTACAGTGGATGATTGAGCATCCCGAATTAATTTGCTAAGAGGCATTCAGATCAAATGTATATTATGGACATGGGACTTTCTAATTATTCTTTCATATGTATGTGGTAATTGTTAGACTTAGAATTAATTAAATTTAAACGTGACTCGACGTCTTGGGTTCCTTAAGAAATGTAACTTGCAATGTATGTTAGTCGATGATTACATGTTATTGCTTTCGCTACTATGTGTTTGATGTGTATGTTATACATTCTTACTTTTAAAAAAAAAATGTTTAGCAAACTTAGTGAAACTTTAGGTTAATTCTTTTGGATCCCTTGACAGGGCGTTACATAATTTTTTCTTGTTTGGCTGCCACATAGGCTGCCACATAGACCGTTTTGGCAGGAACTGTTTCGGCCGTAACGGTTATGGCCGAAAAGTTTCGGTTGAAACCCCTGTCGGCATGAGAAACCGCTCGTGGTTAATGTGACTATTTGATATAAAAAAATTATTGTTTTCCTTTTTTAAAAAAATTAAATATACAGGGACAGCAAAAATTGGAAGAAGATTTGCAGAAAACAATTAATTTTGAAGCAATTTTCAACAACGATTTTACGGATTTAATCAATATTGCAAAGGATCAAATATTTTGAAGGTGATTTTTTTCTCTTAATATATTGAACCATTAGCTAATATTTAGTGAAATCTAAATTTATTTATTTATTTTTCTATAGATTGAAATATTCAATGGGTAGTAAAAGGAAAAGATCAAGGAAATATGATAGAAAAAGAGATGACAAAATGAAAGGCCATACAAAACATGCTCAAAACCAACCTATTGAAATTCTTGAACATGATGAGATTCATGAAGAAAATGAAAGTAATGAAGAGGAAGAAATTGGCAGTTCTATTGATAGAGACAAATTAGAAAGCATAAAAAATTTGATGGATTTGGATGAAGAACTACTTTTTAACCAAATTCCATCTAAAGATATGATAAATGATAACACTATCAGAAAGCATTGTCAGAACATGTGGAATGAATATTTCAAGGATAAAAGTATATTTGGACAGGCACAATTATTTGTCAAGTTATTTAGGAGAAAAGATATGAGACCTGTTTTAGAGTTGTTGGGTGTTGATAATAGGAAAAGCCATGCCCATAATATTAATAAAACAATAGTTGAAAATTTGTAAAATGCTTATAACAAAATTGACAACACAAATCGAGGAGGTGATTTGAGTAATGCACGTAGAGCATTGATGACTACTATATCTAGTAGAAAATTGACACATAGAAAATAGGTACGTGCAATTTCTGATGTACTACATATATCTAGAAGAACTGTCCAGAGATACATCAAGAGGAGAAATATGCTAGATGATAACAATGAGAATAACTAGGTGAATATTTGTAGAGTTCCTCGAAAAGACAAGATTTCTGAAGAAGTGAAAAGACAAGTTATTGAATTTTGGACCACACATTCTCATGTTTCTTCTAACAAGCATGATACTATACAAATTAAAGATCAAGAAATAGGGGCCAAAATTGAACATCCAAAACATTTCATAGATATAACTCAAAGTGAACTTTTTGAAGCATTCAAACAAGAATTTTCAAATGTCAAAATATGTTAGAGAATGTTTGAGAGTTTACGTCCTTCCTTTGTACGCATAAATAAGATGCGAGAAACTTGTTGTTGTAGAAATCATGTTGAATTTGGTCTACACTTGCAATCATTTTAAAAAGTTATGGCAATACTTGATCCTAATTTGGTCATCCCTAGTAGTACAACACAATTTGTGAGGTCCATATTATGTGATAAATTAGAAGATTCAGATGAATTCAAAGTGCAATGCATCAAAAATCAGTGTGAAGATTGTGCAGATTTACACAAATTTTCTAAAATTATGCAAGTTGAGAATATTAATGAATCCACACCAGTTTCATGGATGAGATATGAATATGAGACATACCAAAATAATAGAGGGGATGAATCCAGAAAAATTGTATTGAAGGAGAGTGAATTGCATTATGATGAGTTCATGGCCAAGTTTCGTCCATTGATATATCCACATATCCAACATTGTCATGGTGCACGATGGCAAGCTAAACAGTTTCGTGATTCCAAAAATTGTTTTCCACGTAGTTGTATACTTTCAGTTGTAGATTTTTTTGAGAATTATACATTTGCACCTCATATAGAGCTCCAAAGCCAATATTATCATTCTGAACAAGTTGCAATATTTGTGCAAGTGACCTATAGACATGCACAATTTGAGGTGGATCAGATAGAAAGATTGGATGAAAATGAATGCATCATCATCAAAGAGGTTCATTTCTATATTAGTGAAGATAAGGTTCATGACAGGAGTTACGTGCCTCATTGTTTTGCAATGTTCTCTGAAGATCTCAGAAATCGTGGAGTAAATGTTTCAGAGCACTGGATTTGGTCTGATGGATGTGCAAGTTAGTATACACAAAATAGTTACACATTTATTTAACTTTATTTTAACTTGTATTTATTTGGACATGTCTATTTCTATTTGATATATGTACTTGGATAATTGTAGATACTTATCATGTTTCACGTTCACAAGACAATTCAAATCTGCAAAATCATTTAATTGGTTAGCAATGCAACATGCTAGAACCAATGTTAAGTTTTTATGGAATTTTTTTGAAAGTGGACACGAAAAAGGGGAGCATGATGGAGCAGGAGCATGTATAAAACGTGCGCTTCAACAACATGAACTTGCAGGTAAATATATGCATTTTTTAAATGTACATGTTTAATACTCTAATAGCATATATTCTAAATTTTATATATACATGCATATTTTATGTACATACAGGGAATAGGATAGAGAGCACAAATCAAATTGTTGAATGCTACAAAGTTCATTTTGCTACTCGAGATATTGAATACAATAAGCGTTACTTTTGGGAGGTGAAAGGTGAACTAAGTTATATTTATTTTTAATGTCTTTTTCAAATCAAGTTGAGTTTTTAATTAAATATTTATTTTGAAATATGACAATTAGTTTTTGTATTTGTAACAGATATAGATCGATCTAATCCTTACAATTGTCAAACGATTCCTGGAATTAGAAGTTTACATCAAGTGATGACTATAGGAAACCATAAACCTCCAGTACTTAAAGTAAGAGAGAAAACATGTTTTTGTGATGACTGCATTAAGGACAATGTAGTGAGTGCATCTGAAAATATTGGGAATGGATATGTTTCACATTGGGATTTGAAGGAGATAGTTAGAAAGCCTCCTTTTGAAGATGTTGACATTGACATTGACATTCATGATCCTGTATATTCAGTTGATTATGAGTGTATTTCTGATTTAGTTGTGGCAGGTTTGTGTGCATATATACATATATATAAATTAATATACATGCATATTTGTTTTAAAATTGATTTATATTTATCTTTTTATATACATGCAGGAGATATTTTTGCAGTTCAAGCCTTACCAGATAATGCGAAAAATGTGGACTATTATCTTTTAAGATGCATAAAAGCAAAACACAAGTTGCTAGAAGGAACTATAGATGTTGATGAACAGTCATATCTAATTGGATCAGTTGTTATTGAAGGAACATATTATCAACAAACAAGGGTAATTGGTAGTGGTATTGAATTTATTGAATACAAGCCTAGAGAAAAGGTTTTACACTACAGTAACCATGTTATAGCAACCAAATTACAATTTGAAGCAGTACAAAGAAAAGGACGTCATGGAAATCAAAAGTGGAAATTGCCTATTGAAGAACATGAAAAACTTCTAGAGATAATAAAAAGTAGAGAGGATCCTAACAATACATTGTTTGTGGAGCTCTAGTTTACCTATGTACTTATTGTGGAGCTCTAGTTGAGTTATGCCTGTATATCTCTTATACTTTCATATTTAATATTGATAGGATATTTGTTTTATAAATTTTTGTACATTGGATCATTTATCTTGCATATGAAAAATTAGACATGTATTTTATTTTTATTTAAATTCGACATGGATATCTCATTTAAGACCAGGTCTCTTAGGACCTCCCCTTAAGACAACTTTTTTAGTATTTGTATGTACATATAATCTTTATATGTTCTTATATGATACATTCTTTATGTTTGTATATAATTGTTATGTTCTTACATGTATATGTTATATGAACTATGTTACATATTACATGTACATTATATTTTATTAATTAAATACTGTTAATTATAGTTAATTAAGAATGTATGTCATTAAATACAGTTAATACAGTTAATTAAGTCATTAAATAGAGTTAATTATTAAGAAATTAAATATAATTAGATTAAATATAGTTAATTTAAAGGTTAAATATAGTTAATTATAGTTAATTAAGACATGTCATTAAATAGAGTTAATTAGTAAGACATTAAATATAATTAGATTAAATATAGTTAATTGGATTAAATATAGTTAGTTATAGTTAATTAGGTTAAATATAGTTAATTATAGTTAATTAAGGCATGTCATTAAATAGAGTTAATTAAGTCATTAAATAGAGTTAATTATTAAGACATTAAATATAATTAGATTTAATATTGTTAATTAAGGCATGTCATTAAATATAGTTAATACATGATCTACATTAAATATAATTAGACTAAATATAGTTAATTATACAGTTAATTAAGACATGTCATTAAATATATGTTATATTGTTATGTACATCGACCATTAAAATTATATAGTTAATTACACTTAGATTAAGGCATTACAATGAATAACTATACATATACATGTAAACTTGAATATTGAAAATATGAATAACATATAGAAACATGTGCATAACACATACATAAGTTACATAAAAGATGAAGACATCAAAAGATCAATAAAATAGACGTCTAAATTAAAAGATCAATAACATACATGTGCATATATCTGGAGAATATAATGTACCCATATCAAATGTATAAAAATAGATCATTTAGATCAAATGTCTGGAAATAACATATATAAAACATCAAAATCTCCATATAAACATGTATCTGGAAATAACATATAAAACATCATTTAGTGTCCATGATATAAACACGTATCTAGAAATAACATATAAAACATCAAAGTGTCCATATAAACCATGTATCTGAAAATAACATATAAGACATCAAAGTGTCTGGATATAAAATGTATGCATATGGAAATAGCATATAAAACATCAAACTGTCCATATAAATATGTATCTAGACATAACATGTGTGTAATAAAATAAAAGGCCACATATGATCTAATCAGCTACATCCCCCCTCCTGATCCTGGGCCTTGTCCCCAAAAGGGTCTATCAGCTGCATCTGAACCCTGTGTCAAATGATAACAAGTGAACCATTTAATTATGTGTACAAACAAATTATATCAAGATCTACATGTATATAAATCAAATATATATATATATATATATATATATATATTGTAACATACCTGGGACTCACAACGTGTAGGATCTGTCGGTGTCTGCAGATCAGCAAAACGTAACATACTATCACTCAAACCCTATAACACATACACAAACACAAACATATACATTAATTTAAACATATAGACATATTATTTACTATAATAAAAATAAATCTAAACATATAGAGATATTTACCATAGCATTATGTAATGCTCTGCCAATTTGACTGATATCTGAATCATGTAATGAAAAAATAGTATCAGCATCCAAGTCAATAGTGTGGCCCTGATCTAAAAGCATGGAAGTAAATAGACCAAGCTGTATGGTGCCACTGAGATCCTGAGTAGGGGGGGTGCTATAGGGTCCTGAGTAGCTGGGGCTGGTGTTGTAGCCTAGGCCTGTGTAGTAGTAGGAGTAGTAGAAGGTGCAGGAATGTCCTCCTGCCTCTGTGAATCCTCTGGGACTATTGTACATGACAAAATATGTCTAATCTAAGAGCTCATGTCACGAAGTGGAATCCCTGAGAGTGTAGATAATGCTCGATATGCATCTAAAAGATCAGATGCTAAATATGATGCCAAACGATGCAATGCATCCACCTCTAAGATTGCAAAAATGTCTACAGTATAAGGTATGTCTGCAACTCCATAATCATCATCAACAGGTGTGCTAGATGATGTAGCTATGGTAGCGATACCTCGAGATCGTAGCATATATTGACTACATAGATCAGAAGAAATCTCGTGTAACTGTGTGGCAATGGTGGCAATGCTCAAAAAAATATATGTCCTAATTGTGTCATCAGGAACACTCTCACCTGCAGTAGCCATCTGTGGACCTCTTGGCATAACCAAAAGGTTTGGACCCACCATTTCCCATTTGTTAACGGGCGCAGGAGTGTCCGTGGGTCTAAATCTATCAGAAAGTCTCCCCTGACCCTGCCCAACATGCCCTAGATAATTTGTATAGTCAACATCATAGTGTAAATGAAATTCTACAAACAATTGTTTGCAAAAATATAGGGGGAACTCATCCTTCTATGGCCATCTATGATGAGTAGCCAACCAACGAGGATACATCAATGGTGCAACGAGTGGATCAGTACACTTCGTCACATAGTGGCCTCTGACTCTGTGATGATCTGCATAAGATGGAAACATGGTTTTCACCATGCCAGTGGAAATCTCAGTGTCTATCTGTGTGTACTTCACAGTGCCAGTGACACTGTGAGATAAAGAAGAATAAAATGTCTCAATGCTCATATCATCAAAAGGGTTGTATGATTCAACTGTCTGAATCATACGAAATAACTCCTCTCGCATCACTATGACCTTCTCCCTATTAGGGAGAGTGGTAGAAGAGGAAAGCGAGGTATCCAAAACCTCCATAGCACGAGATAATCTCACCACTATATCTCTAAATAACTGTTGTCTATCATGGGTGGAGGAGGTCGATCTACGTGTTGTACCAGACTCAGCACTCTAACCCCCACCATGAACACTGGCATCCCCTGAGGATGTAGGAGCACGATCCCCAGAACCGGATGCCATAATGTATATATGAAAATAAATATGAGAATATGAATGCGAAGCTACAATTTGAGTGATAAATATCTAGAGATCTGCACATGCATATATATACAAATATAAACATACAAGTCTATTTAAATTAAAATAATTAAAAGTTAAATTTAATTTGAAACACATGTACATATAAATACACAACATTAAATGTATGGTGCTAAATTCAATCATGTAACATACATATGTATTTTAAAACAAATTATCTTAGAGACCATATCTAATGTACATTGTAACGTGCTCATGCAAATGTGAAAAATAAATATTCGTACATGTACATGTATATGCAATAAAAATAAAATAAAATTTCTTGATTAAATGATAACTAAGTGTACACATGTACATACATGCAATAAAAAAATATAATTCTTGACTAAAATCTAAATTTTGATGTAAATGCTTTGATGATTATGGGGAGTGTAGATGAGAGTTAGGACATAGGGATAGAAAATTTTGTTACTAGATAAGTAAATGAGTTTAGTTAGCAAATGTTAGTTTACAATTTAGAACTCATGACTTAATTTAGTAGTTTGAATTAGAGTTAAGAATGTTAATAAAGTAAATGGGATATAGTTTTATTAAGGTTGATAGTAAGGTCAGTCTATTATGTGCTAGTAAACATATGAATACCTATTACAACCTATAACAGATGTAATGACCTAGTAGGAGTCCCTAGGCCCCCTTAACATATATATGGATAAAAATATCTAATATTTTATCATGAGGTCATTATGTGTCATTTGATAATGTAAGAATCATCATTACCTAATAAGACCTATTATATCCTAATAATACATATTAAGACTTATTAGAACCTATAAAAAATAGTATGACCTATTACGACTCCTATGTCCCCTTAAGACACACATGTATGGATAACGTATTGAAAAACACAGTTGACATAAGTGATCTTAATGTGTTGTTTGGTAATGTAAGACTCATTATTACCTGACAATACCTATTATGTGCTAGTAAACATATGAATACCTATTACAACCTATAACAGACGTAAGACCTAGTAGGAGTCCCTAGGTCCCCTTAACATATATATGGATAAAAATACCTAGAAATGTATCATGAGGTCGTTATGTGTCATTTGGTAATGTGAGAATCATCATTACCTAATAAGACCTATTATATCCTAATAATACATACTAAGACTTATTAGAACCTATAAAAAATAGTATGACCTATTACGACTCCTATGTCCCCTTAAGACACACATGTATATGGATAACATATTGAAAAACGTAGTTGACATAAGTGATCTTAATGTGTTGTTTGGTAATGTAAGACTCATTATTACTTAACAATAACTAGTTGTTAAAATGAACATCATCAATATCTAAGTGTGGTTCATTCGGTTAGTAGAGGGCCTATGTTATGGTTAGAATGTGGTATGGGTTATGATTGTAGTTAATATAAGGTTATGTTAGAAGTTGTATTTAATGTCAAAATTAATTTCACCATAAGATATTATTGTTTCACCTCTAGATCCATCAGGTTATGTTAGAAACTGAATAATGTCCCCTAAAGGTTTGCTACATTTTTTACTAATATTTTTCTACATGTTTACCTCATAACCTAATATTTTTCTATATTTTAACCTAATGTTTTTCTAAATTTTAACCTAATGTTTTTCTATATTTTAACCTAATGTTTTTCCTAATGTTTTTCTATATTTTAACCTAATGTTTTTCTACACTTTTAACTAATGTTTTTCTATATTTTAACCTAATGTTTTTCCTAATATTTTTCTATAATTTAACTTAATGTTTTTCTACACTTTTAATTAATGTTTTATTACACTTTTATCTCATGTTTAACTACATTTTTGCTAACAAATTAATTTAAATACCATTCTAAAATAATCTAAAATAATTTAAATAATTTAAACATATTAAAAAATAAACAATTTTAAAGCATTTCACCCACAAAATACGTCAAAAACAACTATTTTAAGTACGATTAACATCTATAAATCAAAAAATACGTTTAAAAACTATTAAAAAATGGGAAGGAAAAAACCACTAACCAGTTACGGCTGAAACCCTTAACCCGCTCTCCAAACATCCAAGAACCGCAATTGTAACAATGATAGCCACTAGAGGTTTGCGGCGGGTGTTATACGGCTCGGGGTTTTGGTCAGAACCTTTTCGACCGAAATGGTATGTGCCACGTAGGCATGCGAAACTGCCACATGTGTATGGCCGGAGCCGTTACGGCCGAAAGCATTTTGGTCGAAACGGTACAAGATATCACAAACGGTGACAGAGCTTTGTGCTTTTATCCAAATGGAAGAGAAGATGGACCCCTCCATGGTGTGTAGTGCATGGTAGAATCTTGACATTGTGTGCAGAAGGTGGTCCATGATCTTTGAACAATATTCTTCCCTTTACAAAGAAACATAATTGAAGATGTATGAATGAAGTCTTGCCAATATTGAAAAGAATATGTAGGAAGAAATCTCAAAATGCATGATGCCTTTGAAAACTACTCCATGGTCTCTGTGTAGATCTTGAAATGGATATAATCTTTTAGAAACTATTGTAGACCATAATCGAAAGACACATTTATCTCCTCAGAAGGCAAATAGACCTCCTCAAAATGTTCTCCAAATGTATCCAAACTAGTATCAATCCATGAAGAATGGCCATGTAGAGAAGGAATAAGAGCGACAGAAGATTCCCTCATAGAAAATGAAGAAGAATCACCTTCATCAAAGAGAAGATGTATGAAATCAATACTATCATCTAGATCCAAAATGAGGGATTCTACAAACAAGAAAGATATGTCTGATAAAAATCTACCCCAATGAACTAAATTTGGAAGACACAAAAGATCTTGCTATAAAGAAACATTGGAAGCTTTTGATGAAGCAACTCTAATCTTTGAAGAAACAACATGAGCACCAGGGTTATCAATAAATTGATCATCCAAGAAGGATGTCTCCATACAAGATGGGGCAACTAAAATCTTAGCATCATTCATAGAAGCTTGGTTATCCAAGGAATCATCACTTTCAGATGAAGAGTCAATGTCTCCATACAATTGCCAGATGATGGTCCAAGCAATGAAAGGGCACTAAGTGTGTTGTATAAGATATAAAACACAACCTAGGAAGATTAGGGTGATTATCCAAAGATTACAAAGATCTATCCATTTGTCATTATTACGAAGATCTATCTACTTACAACATTTCAAATCTCCCCAAAAATAATTAATGTGATGGATGTCGTATAAGGTTGGTAAAGTTTGAGGCAATTGTTGAATAGTTAAATAATACCAAATAACTTGCCAAACCACCAAATGAATTACCATATATATTCCAAGCATGGACAGGTTTAGGCTGAGATGTCCACCTATAATAGCCTATTGACTAACTAGCATTTCCTTCTATAGGAGGTGCAAGGGAATGGTCAATGGAAAATTTAGGATCACACAAATATGATAAAAAAATAGATCTATTTGAAAATATTTAGATAAGTAAAATAATTAATATTTATTTATTAATATAAAATATTTACCAAGCATGATCCAAATGTAAACATTTATTTGTATAGTAATAGTGATTCATTATTCAAAGTTTGTGGTTGGATTATTTTTGTTTCATTAATTATAATAGTTATTATTTTTTGTTTTACAACTTAGAAGGAAATGTTGTTATATAATAAGAATGAGATTTTATGTTTCAGTGAGATTTTTTGATGAAATTTTGAAAAGTAATTATGATTTGTGAATCTAATATTTATTTTATATACATTTCAAATTAGTAAACATTAATTTAATATCAATACATTTTTCATAGTCATTGAAATGGGATTTTGAAATTATACTATTTTCAGATGAGATTGTTTGTTATTGTCCAATATAAAGCCAAATAAATTTATTGCTAGGTACAAGATTATGCAATAACCTTAAATGTGAGAGCAATAGTCTATATCTATTTGAAATGAATACACATAGTATTTGTCATTGTGCAATAGGAAATTGTGAAGAATTGTATCACAATGGGATGTTGTAGCCAATATTTGAAGAATCTAGCTATGAAGAGTAGCTTTCTTAGATTTTCATAATCTTTGTTTCCACACATTTGTGTAGCCCCAAGGCTTCAATGGAGAAATATGAAGTGTGAAAGGGCGGGAAAGGATAGGAAAAAAGAATTAGTTGTATCCATGAAAAAATAAGAAAGGTCAAGGATCTAGGGTAGAGAATAAAAAGCTAAATGGTCATGCAAATCAACAAAAGTGTGTGGTGGTAACTACAATGGATAATAATTGATAAGTTCAATGCATAAGATTTGTAGTGACATTGTCAAGCTACAAATTCATAGATCAAGAGATAGAGCCTAAAGGTTGTTCCATCAAAGGAGTTGAATTGAGCATTCATTTTGGTGTGTGCATGTGAATTAATCATTCCTCTATTGAGAGAGCATGGGTTGAAATACATTATCTTAGTAAGCTACATAGTTTTGTCATTCCTAATATCAAGTTGCATATTTCATTATTTCTAGACATGCATGTGTAGCCCCAAGGATGATATTGTATTAGCTTCTACATGGAATTTCTCTACTATTAGTTGGGCATTCATAGCCTCGACTGAGTTGCCTATATTACCTATGTTTTCTCAACCTTTCATTTTTTAATTAGTCATCTTGTAAGAATGTGGATATTAAAGTCATTTCTAGCTTGGAAACCATACTTTTTTTAGGAATTATCTTTGATTTATCACTTAGTTTGATTATGTAGATCAGCAACACACTAACTCATAAAATGATTTACTATATATTACTTTAAAGAAGTAATGAATGATGCCACTCTCATTTGATGAGACATGCAATTGGTCTACTCAAATGATGTAAGAGTTAGTAGGATAACAATGTCAAACAAAATCCTATGTCATAAACAATCTGAGAAAGGGCACATGTTTGGTGTGCTTAACTTAGACGAACGATTAATTTTGTACATTGTAAAGGTAATCAAATGCCCAATTTGAGCATGAAGCAAAAGATTTATGTCCTTGGATGATAACTTTCTAGAGTGCAAGAGGATTACTTTCATCAATTGATTCGTGAAAAGACTATGAATTTGTGTGTGTGGGATGACCTAGTGAAATATAATTGTGGGAATTATTGCAAAAGTTATTCTTTCATTTTGCACCCTTATTTGTGAATAACTTTGATGATTTCTTTGTGATAGATTCAATTTTTATTTATCGGTTGCCTCCAAATTATTGTGTTCAAAAAAATCAATGCAACAGATTAGAAATAATTCCTTTGTAATTATTAAGGAGACATTAATGTGGTGGAGGAATATACTCAATTTTATTTGAAGCAAACTTAACATTCTATTTATCTTGTTCTTGCTTAGTGGAATGGTGAAAAGAGAGAATTGGTTATATGAGAATGTCTTGTATGCTTTTCATTTTGGGAGATTAGTGTGCTTGTGCGGCCATATCAATTGATGTTGAATTATGGGAGAGCTAAGCTCTTTCAGTATGTGTTGTCTTTTTTTTGTAATCTGTCCCCAAATTTTCCTACATTAAAAATGAATAAATTTAATTAGAAATTGTTTTAAAAACTCTCTCTCTCTCTCTCTCTCTCTCTCTCTATCTATCTATCTATCTATCTATCTATCTATCTATCTATCTATGTATATATATATATATATCATGAGGTGTAACTATATGTGTGTGTTTGTTATTATATGCGATAATTTAATATAATAAATAATACATATAACTTGATAGAAATAATAGTCCACCAAGATAACTGGGGGGTGAATCAGTTATCCAATAATTAAAACATTTATCAACCTTAAACAATCTTATCCATTCAACTAAAGTAAATAGCAATCATAACAAGATGCACATAGACAATTACACTAGATATGTTAACTAGTTGGGAAACCCTTGATCAAAGGGAAAACCCTAGTGGGAATGATGACCACAAGATGATGCACTAATATAAATATTCCTTGTTAGAGGATGGATCCTCTTAGGAGTCTATTACAACATTTAGTACATATGAGTCCCTATTAGGAGACTTTGCATCCCTGTTAGGAGATTTTAACCCTGTTAGGAGTTGTGCCAACCTTGTTAAGAGTTGTAGAAGATAGAAGGACCCACTGTCAAAATAGCTTCTAGGGAAAGACCACTATGCTCACTATCCAACTAATCTCTCAACTATTCCTTACAGAATAATTGTGTGCACTATACTTTTACTTCTTTCCTGTTTCCTGTCAACCACACCAATCATTGTCATACCTTGTAGACCAAGTCATGAACCTTGGATCCAAGTATCAAACTTCGGGTCACATAATAAAACCTCAACAATAAAGTTCTTTCACTTCTACTCTGCTCTACTTATCTTCACATTTTTCTCTTTGTGCTGATTCTAATCATTCGCATTCATCCATACATGATAAAGAGAATTTTCCTTCCTTTTTATCAAATCCATAAAACAATTCCCTGAGTCAATTGTTAGACCTTCTCAATTAATTATTATAGGACCACATTAAGAACACATTAAACATAGTGATAACATTAATCTTTTTCCTTGCAACTTGAATAACTTTCCATATATGTAACATTATGACGAGTGAGATTAGCCATGTCATCACCAACATTTCTTCTTCACATCTTTAACTTCATCTTCTTAGAATAATAACTTTGCTAAGAGATGTAACAAGTTTACTAGAATGTGCCTCTATAAACTCTCTCTTAGAACAATCTTCACTGAAACTTGCATAACTTCTTTCAGACTTAATATCTTATGCTTCCAAGGTTAGCTACATATACTAGACACGTAGTATAATCTCCCTTTAACCTTGCTACTAAAAGTACTCAACAATCTATCTGTACCAACTTGATCTTTATCGTTGTTCTTCTGTCAAATACCATAGAAAACTACTATGTTGACATCAATGACAAACACAGTCATGAATGTAACATATCATCATGATAATGATCTAATCATGTTTCTACAATACTCTCCCATAGGAATATCATCAGCATTCATGCTTCCAACATAACTATGGTTATATTTATCATAATTATAATATTATAACTATGTTATAATATTAGTTATTAATTATCAAATAAACATGTCCCTTAAAGGGACATATCTATTCATGGCTTACGCTTATTTATATGAGAAGAGATTCCTTTGGAACACACATACCAAATAATCATGGCAATGTTTAGTACATTTGGAGCAATCCTTGAATTTCAACATGGTATCAAAGCTAGGTTACAAATGTAGAAATGAAGATCACATTAACAAGGGCTAAGACCTGTGTTCTATTTAGATTAGACCAAGTCAAATAAAATATGATCTCAAAAGAAGGCTCATGCTATGGATGAGGAAATCAAATGCAATGTTGTGTACTAATCCAAACAGGACTCCTACCCTATGGATGCTTTATCTAGATGGATACTTATGCATATAGTTTTTCTATTTATGGAACATTGATGAAATTGGAAATTTATTATAAACAAAGTCTAATTTATAATTGAGCCTCTATGATAACTATGATTTTGATGGTTTAACTTGAACAATCCATGATATTGTTCTTAAGGATGCCTGTGAATAGCTCGATCTCTGGTGTATCAAATTTTTTGCAACATTGATGTTGGTAACTTGAATTAAATTAATGAAGTAAGATTACACTCTAATTATGAATGAAGATAATGTATTCATGTAATATTACACTCTAATTATGAATGAAGATAATGTATTCATGAATATTGTAGTGAAGTATTATCATGTTCTAAATGGATTATCCAATATGAGCATTCATATTTTGGAGTATCGCACTATCTCCTCAGAGGAATTTTCTCTATTTTTGACTAGAAACTGTGATTTTTTTTGTGAGCCCTACTTGGCATAGAACCAAATTACCAACACAAAAGTTTCAAAAATCGAAAAAATTGTTCATTTGAATTAGTGTGAATGTAGGATTGTACTTAAGAGGACATAAATGAATCCTACAAACACATCAAAAAGACATCAGTTGATGTGGATTATGATGGGACATAGATGAAATTTCAATCAAGATTTCTAATATATGAAGTGAGGTTAGCCCCTACCTTGGAGAGGGATTGAACATTAGTAGAGATCAATTTTTAGATAGATTCATCAAGCAATGTGCATTGATTGTGAAATGAAGCACATGTGATCCATATCAGAAATTTGTTGCTATTAGAGAATGTGGAATAGCCTTTGTCAATCTAGAAAGTTATAGAGAAGTGATCATATATTTAGCTATTGAAGAAAATCACAAGATCTTGCATCAAGTCTAGGGAAATAGGGCGCCAAAAATTGTCAAGGATGGAGAATCCTTCTTTGCCATTTTAGGGCTTTGAATTTAAACTAGGGGTTTTGTTTTCCTTGGCCTCAGATGCAATCTTTGTAATTCCAAATAGGACACATTTGTATTACTGGATGAGGTTTATCTAGTTCTTGACCAAGGAACCTAGACCATCAATTCTAAACTAAAATAACATCCTTCAAGAGCTCATCCTTGAGCAGATTGATGGAAACTTTGGACCCTTTTTCCTACCAGTGTAAATGCTCATATTTCTCCCTCATATCCTCATAAATGTCCATCAATTTAAATGGAAAGTGCCACATAGAATGAATTTCAAAAGGAGGAAGGGAATCATAATCCTCAATCTTATTGATGGACAAACATTTCATAAAGGACCACCGTGTGATTAGATGTCTAGCATTTCACTAAAGGAAATAAAGATGTTTGACATCATAATAAGGCAACAATATTAACTCTTAAAACATTTTGAGGGTATTTTAAGATGTTGTGTGCCCAACCTCATTGAATGGTGGAAACAATGTGAGATATGGAGGATTTTTGACTGAGATAATAGGGAAGTAGTTCTAAAGGAATGAAGAATATAATTTACTAAACATTTCAACAATCGATAGTCTATAAAAAATTATGAATACTAACAATATCTCATGTAGCATTATATTCCTGCAACATAGAAACAAAACCTATTAACATTTATTATGCTCTTTGACACTTATGCTACTCTAACTAAACATGAGGTTTTCTCTAGTCATCTATTGCTAGTGATGTCAAAGATGTAATATTTTTAATATGTGATGTGACACAAATGATTTATAGAGAGATTTGTATTTTTCAACTGTAGTCATTTCATGCTATCGGGCTCCATCTTATTTTATGTAATCATCAAACAAAATCTAAGGTCAAAATCATGACTCAAATGGGTGTAATAAAAGACCATATTTTGGAACAAGTGTTGTTAGATATATGAAAAAGATTATAGTTTCATGCTTGATGAGAATATAGCAAAGTATAGAATAATAATGCAACAAGGACCTTTGTAGATGGGGACAAATGATCCAATTGATGTCATACTGTTGATAAAGTAAACTCATAAAGTATTATAGTGGATACTATGAGGACACCATATCAAAGGTGAAGTTGTAAGCTATTTGAAGGAGTCAGTAGTTTTATGCTATAACAAAGAAGTAAGGAGGTTGATATAAGTGAGAATTTTACATTGTGGGGAGGAAATGATAAACAATGTTTCATTACCACTTGAACCATTTTAAGAGGGGAGTTGTTCTATTCATGTATAGATTAGTATTTCTTACCTTTGATTATTACATTTATCTACTTATTTTATTTCTCTCTTTTAATTATATTTCTACATATACTATAAAGAGTCATTTGTCTTGATCTTTTCTTTTGTCTTAGAGGTTGTTCTTGTAGGAGAAGAAGATAAAGTGGGGCCTCTTGAAGTGAGTAACCTTCTATATAAAGAGGGAGTCTAGAAGATCATTAGAGGTAATCTTGGACTAATAGAGGGAGTAAATAGATTATATGATTTAGTTAAATTTTTTATGATCTTGGTTGTATTTTTTCAGAGCGAGTAGACCATGTCGAGATGGATTTTCCAGTGATAAAAAACTATAGCAGTTAAAGGATCATGATTCATGGAATAAAGTCTCATGTATATAGGCTAGAAGGCCTTATGCTATTAGGACACCTGTTGAAAAAGGAAGAATGATATGACTTGCTGACAAGAAGTTAGAAG
Source organism: Cupressus sempervirens (assembly GCA_028749045.1). Taxonomy (NCBI): domain Eukaryota; kingdom Viridiplantae; phylum Streptophyta; class Pinopsida; order Cupressales; family Cupressaceae; genus Cupressus; species Cupressus sempervirens. The sequence continues at coordinate 45,514,260 of CM053793.1, read as the reverse complement.
GATGATAACATATTCAAAGAGATTTTGACACTTCATCTAAGAGAGCCTTGTATTAAGAGATTAGAAATGTTGATATCAACTTTAGAGGGAGTTTTGATAGTTTATTAGTAACCTTGACAAGAAGGTCAAAAGATTAGTGTTTTTCATGAAGAAGAATTTCCAAGTGAAAAAATTTGTATTTCATTCTTTTCTATTAGAGAAGTTTGAGGTAAAAATATTATTCAACACCACATGACAGTATCCATGGTGACTTCATGTGAACTTTTTATGTCATCTGTGTATGGGTCTGCCCCTTGTGTACATCATGAGGAAGTGATGACTTCCAAATTATTATCACTTGTATTTGGAGAAGTTATTGAAAGGTGACAAATTTACAATAACTTGTATCATAATATAAATTTTGTGTAAATATTGAAATAAATCATGAAAAGGATTTATCTTATAAATCAACAACTAGGTGTTAGATGTCATTAATTTGACTATCTACAAGTTATTTGTATAGATATATTTTAGGTACTTCGTGAATATTTTGTCTTGATATTCTAATAGGTCATTACCACAATGAGTACTTGGTGAATATAATTTAGTTGATGTTATGATAGACCAATACTCTCAGTACTTGGTGAATATCATTTGATTGATGTTCTGATAGGTGAATTCCCATGTTATCTAATATGATATCAAAAGTGTATTTGGTGAATGTCATGTGTTGATATTCTAATAGGCTAGTACCCATATGATATCATTTAATGAATGTCTTATGTTCAAAGACTTCCTTGGTGTGTGACTTCCTAATATTATCAATAGTGTAATATATGTCTGGTGTTTATCCTCCCCAACTAAGAGGGAGCATTGATGTGCAATAGCTTTAGTTGAATAAATTTTGTGCTATACATTTTGAGTAGGTGTTGTACTTAAATCATGTGAATATGCATTTTGTGAGACCTACAACTATGTGCTTAGATATCATTAAATTGACTATCTTTGAGTTGTTTGTATAAATACATATTAGATATATTGGTAAGCATGCATTTGTGAGACTTATGACTAAGAGCTTTAACATTATTTATAATGTCTTTGAGTTATTTGTGTAAATGCATACTATGTGTTTTACCACCTAAGAGCTTAGATATCATTAAATTGAATGTTTATGGGTTGAGTAAAATAGTGATAGAGAATTATCCTTGATTATCAAATTGTATTTATCCTTCTTGATTAAGAGGGAATGTTAAGTTTTTTGTCAATTTGGATGTCCACATACTGATGGGGACACAACCCAAGAACAAAATGGACACAACAGAAAAGGGAAAATTATATTAATTGAGAAAATAAGCTAGTACAAATAGTACAAGAAAATAAACTTCAAAACATGCCCTAAGGGCTTACAATAGCAGAAATCTGGCGATAATTTCTCCTTTCAGTACCTCCTCTCAAACTCCACTCCGAACTGCCTTTTACAATGCCAGAAATCTCCTTAAATAGACCTTGGAGGGTTAAGGACTAGGAGTACATTATAGAAAGTTCTAGTAGTCATCCACTGACCAAATAGAAGGTTCCAGAAGCTATGTTAGAAGTCGACGCAAATCTAGAAGAATCCAAAAATGGTAACCGAACTTTCGGGAGGCATAACTTTTGAACCGTAGCTCCGATTGACGAACCGTTTACATTTTCAAAAAGCTCTCGAAGCGCTCTATAGCCCTATGGACTAGCTTCACTCATCCCCTATTTTTTGGCCCTTTTCAAGGTCATTTAATGCCCCTAACCTGACTTTGAAGCATTCTTAGGAGGTCTCCAAAACCCGAAAAACTGCAATAACTTTCAAACCGTGGGGCCTTTTGACCTGATTCTTTTTTTGGAATGCTCTGAATCACAATTACATTCATCTGACCAATTCACACCTTCTAGTTTATCAAAATGATGGCCCAATTACATGCTCCTATTTTTTCTAAATTTTCTAACACACTGATAGTGGAACTGTGAGAGTTGGAACCTTTATTTGACCCAAATGGGTATCCAACAATGAAAACACATGGAACAAAAACTAAGTCTAAGTACATTTTTTTTGGGGTGACACAGGATTGCCCTTATACCTCTGGATGCTCCTGCATCACACACACACACACACACACACACACACGTGTGTGTGTGTGTGTGTGTGTGTGTGTGTGTATACATCATGAGGTATAATATATATGTGTGTTAGTTATTATATGAGATAATTTAATATAATAAATAATATATAACCATGGTTATATTTATTATAATTATAAAATATTAACTATGTTATACTATAAATTATTAATTATCAAATAGACATGTCCCTTAAAGGGACATGCCTATTCATGACTTATGCTTAATTATATGAGGATAGATACCTTTAGAACACACATATGAAATAATCATGGTAATGCTTAGTACATTTACAACGATCCCAAAATTTCAACAAAAATCTTCTTTTTGTAAATCTGTAGTATACATTTACGTGTAAATGATGTAGACCTCTTTTTATGAAGACACAAAGTAGACCCTCACTATTTTCCTTTCATGATCTTGTTATCTATTAGAGATACAATTTAGTACTTGATTATTAGTAGTAACTATTAGGTAATAAGGGTAAAAGTACAAAGTTATGTCACCTTTTAGGTTGACTTATCAAAATGACTGAATTTGGGTATTTCTATCTAAAAATCACTTTTGCTCAAATGCATGATCTTGATATATTTATTCTAGCTAAGTTATATATGGTCTCACACTTTTTCAATTGGAAATGTCTATTCAATGCATGTTTTATACTAGTTAGTATCCAATTACTAAAGAAATAAAATTGTTTCAGAAAATTGATGTTTCAATAACTCTTACTATTTTTTATTATGTTTTTCTAACAACATATGAACATCATTTTGTAGAACTCAAAGTAATGAATATTCTCATATGGTTCCATAGTGTTTTAATTAGATATAGTATATTGTAATTTGAAAAAATTACAAGTACGTAGTATATTCTCATAGTGGAGTTCATAGTGTTTTAATTAGATATAGTATATTGTAATTTAAAAAAATTGCAAGTATGTATTTTAACACTCGAGAATATGTCAATTTTTAGATAGAAAAAAATATTAGACCATGTCAAATATATATATATATATATATATATATATATATATATATATATATATATATATATATATATATATGATGTTCTAGAGGAGAGAGTCCTCTCCCAAAATATATAATTTTTCTTTTGGTTGGAATACATTTATTTTGAAAAATGTGGTGGGAGATGAAATCTATTGATTTGAATAAGCTGAAATTTGAATCGTTATAAAAGAGAAAATATAGGTTTAAGCCAATTTTTAGTTTTGTTTGTTTAAGCTACATATGTTGTCTATAACATAATCTGAGATCAAAGGAAATTAAATTTATATCCATGTCATTGTGTGGTGGGAAGTAGACCCCTAATTTGCAATGTTTTTCATCAACTAAAAAGTTATCTTTAAAAATAGGGAAATATATCATTTCTTATTCCAAATAATTATTAAAAATTACAATCCTAAACTTTATCCATTTCTACACATTTCATTAGTTTACTTTATTTTCAAATTCTAAATAATAATACAAGTTTTATGTCATTGAAGGTGAACAATTATAATTTTATTAGGCTTTTCCTTTGTAAAAGGGTGACACAATTTTGTGATTTTACCCATAAATAAGCTAAAAATGTACAAGCTTCTTAGTATGAATACTATAGAAATAGTTTTTCATATGCGGTACATTTTTTAGGGAAACTTTGTCTTCCTAGATGTGTTGTATTGGGAGTGAGGAGATTGTTATAATGGTGGGGTATTTTCATTTGGTATCCAATCAATATCAATCCAACCTTTTGTACTATGGGTTATTGCCTTCCTTTTGTTAGTCTCCTTGAAATTCTCCTTTTATTAAAATCAATCAAACAAATAAATTTTGAGGAGACATTAATGTGATGGGGGAATATTCCTATTTTTCTCAAGAATCCAACTAAACATTGCATTTCTCCCTTTCTTTCTCAATATAGTGGTGAAATGAGAAATTTGGCTAAATGAGAGTGCTTTGTAATTTGATCTGGCAAAGCTTGTATTTAGCAATTTATTAACAATAGTAACTACTAGGTAATAAAGAATAAAACAATACAATTTTGTCGGTATGAAAATTGTAGAGCAAATTTTACATACCTGACATACCTTTTTTTAGGGTAATTGTAGGTATCTCCATAGATGTGTTGTATCAGGAATTTATGAGTTTAAATTCTCCTTGAGAAGCATATGATGGATTTATCTAAAGTCATTATACAAATTTTGCCAGATAGATGATAAGGTGGAACTTTTTTTTCTTTTGACTATACCCATATTGGTTATGAACTAATCACCTTGAGAATATGTTAGAGATGTTACAATGTCCATTGTAGAAGATGTCCAATGTTGAGCAATCAAGGTATTTAAGTTTGTCATGTTCCCTTTGTAACATAAGTCATTTTCATTTTTTCATTTATTGAAATTCAATTTAACAAGTCAATAGCTATTTATTTCTAAATACTTAGTAGACAGTAACGCGTAAAGAAAGTACACCCTTTTTTTTTTAGGAAGCAAAGTAAAACTTCATCGCCTCTTTTTTTTGTAGATTTGACCTATATAAACTAAAATGTAGTAGTTGATTATTGTTAGCAGTCATTACTTGTTAAAGAAGGCAATCATATAATTTTATTAGAGTAAACATTATAGAAGTACATATGCATACCTGAGGTCTTAGAGATGTTACAATGGCCATATAGAAGATGTCCACTATTGAGC